>CAMQGK010000194.1:6500000-7100000 GCA_947000775.1 Pterois miles | reverse complement strand
GAAGCGAGTACAGCTTTGTGGATAGACAGGAAGGCAGAAAGGGAATGTGGGGGAGGGACTTTGGCTGGGTTCCTTCTCTCGAAATGTGAGAATTTGCATTTTTATTTGTTGATTTATTTAACGGACAGGGCTCTCAAACAGCCATCCATCAACAAACGACATGTCGGTAATGAATAATGCATCACTTACCGGCGGTCACAATCTATAACAAGGGGAGCGCGGGGGGTAGGATACAGTTTGGGCAGGAATGGGGGAATGGCAGTGGGTGGGTTGAGGGGAGGAGGTGGCACAGAGATTGCACGAGGGCTAGAGAGAATGCCAATGGACTTTCAGAGGGGTATACAGTGCAACAAAGAACTTCATTTCTTGGCTCCAGTTTGTGTGAGGTAAAGTTGTGGATTGCTGCTCAATATTAATATCCCCCAAAGGAGTCCTGGCAAATCTATTTTACTGCTACATGCATACAGAAAAATATACGGACAAGAGTAGCAGGAAGTTTCTTTTTTAATTATTTTTAAAAAGCTTTGGCCTGGTATGTTGGGTCATTTTGACACCATCTAGAGACGGTGCAAGCATGTGTTCAAACAGAAAGAAGCCTTATGGTACGTGTCCACAGCCTGCGTCTTTTCCACACTTCCCATTTATTGTTTATGTAACCAGCAGTGCAATGCATTCTGGTAGCGTGGCAGCGCGATTCGAGAGATGGGACGTCACGTTGGCCACACCTCATTCGCATAAAGTTGAGGTCTTGGCTTCTTTATGTAAATCAGGGGCGTCCGGCGTGACTCTCCGCCTCTGGAAACGCCTGAGAAACTTTTAAACTAACTGTTGTTGATCCAAAATAAAGACAGGTTCAGCAACTGCATGGCTTATTTCTCGCATAAAATGTTTTCAGAAACACATTTTGGTGAACTATTTTCATGATGTATGAGAAGAAAGTTTCCAAATGAACTGCCTTGTTGGTTCTGGTTTGAAAGCTGGGAGCAGCAGCCCAAGAGGAGAAAACGTTCATCCAATCAGGTCCAATCAGCCCATCAAGTGTCCAATGCTGGGAGGCGAGGCAATAAAAACGCCCCTGTGGATATGTACCATTAAGGAGTATAACATAGCTGCAGAAAGTTGATAATATTATCAATATTTTATTGACTCTTGAATGACAAACTTTGTCAGGGTTCCCACTGATTTCTAGAGACTATGTCCAGGACATTTTCAGTGTTGATGTAGCTGGCGTGACAGACAGAGATCACTCGATACACTAAGAAGTTCCTCTGGAAGTCTGACTTAAAAGACTGGCAGTCTATGGCTATAACTTATCGATGAACTTATCACTTAAGTACCTAGAAATTATGCATAAACTTCAGCAACTGATCCAATTTAATATTTGTAAACCGTTTAAAACAAGTTAGGAAGAAAGCAACGTTATGTGATGTCACCCAACCTGCTGTTGATACCATGTAACGTGACTTTAGGGGGTGTACAAAGCATTTCCACAGCATATCCAAGAGCAGCCTTTTTAAAATATCTGCTTCCATAAACAACCATTTGATCATTAATATGATCCTGAACATAACATAGCCCTCCTGTTTTGGGGAGTTCTGCTCTGAGAGATAGTCTAGTTGTAGATTATTCGCAGTTAAAGGAAAATAGGAGAATGTTGAAATAATAATAATGTTGCAGGACATTTGTTTTTCCTGTCATTTTCTTTCAATGACTTAGTCAATTATTTTCCAGGTTTTCCAGAATGCATAGGAACCCTGTCTGTATGTAAAAATGAAAAAGGTCTGAAAACAAACAGTGGTACCAAATACATTCTTTCCTTTGTCCTGTGAACACATACAGAGCCATACCTACCTTTCTTAGTATAATAAAAACCTTTGGGCTTCATTCTCCCAGCATACCAATACTGTTTGTCTCTTTTCTAGCTCTGCAAGGCCAGATAAAATTTCCACAAAACTCCTCTGCCTGCCTACACTCCCCACCGCCTCCTTTCCACTCGTAACTTTCACTGCTTATTTGGCTCCTCTCTTTCATTAAAGATAGCCGTCTCGCCCCGGCTCCCCTTTTCATTTGCAGTCCAAACAGTAAGATAAAAAACCTATAATGGCTGCTGCGTATATCCCGCATGTCAATTTCCCGACCAATCAATAGCAGGCGGGCAATGGAAGGAAAGATGGAGATGAGATGGGCGGGGTGCGCTAGAACTGTCTCATTACTAACTAGCACAGGATTCATGAAAGGATTAGGGAGGTCACTTAATGTTAACCCTGGCTTCATCTTGCAATTTGCACATCAAGATTGAATTGTTTAAGATTAGATGTTGAGATTAGATGTTGCTGCCAAGAAAAAGAGGTAAAATGGCAAACCTTACAGTAGCATACACTTTTCTTTACTAGTTTGATTTTGCTTACTAGCCTACCACAGTAATGTTTTTTTTATATTGTTTACTGGCATCACTTTATTTCATGATTTGAAACAATTTATTTATCTTTTATAATAAATGATTCAGATATTTTTTAGATACCAGCTAAGAGAACATGTCTAATTCAAATCAGTGAACAAAGGATAACAGCTACCTTAAAAGATGCACATGAAATAAACACGTTGCTAGAAAACCACAAACGGTATCTAAGAGGTAGACTTCCTCATTACTGGCTTTAAAAAAATAAAAAAAAACACACACACACACACTGTGTGTAGCAAAGAGTCCAACAATTTTAATAGGCTTTGGAGGTGTAAATGGATGGTAATAAGATCTGATGGCCCTGGTCCCCTGCTGGAATTAATGGGCATCTGCAGGAGCTCACAGTTCAACTTGGACCGCGCACTGCTTTGTTTAAGAGTTACTCATCGGAAGTTTAAAACTTTGAGCTGTTTTGAAGACTTGTCCTTTAGGACAAGGAGGTGGGAAGAGCTGTGTCTCACGGTTACTGTATCTCTTATTATCCACCACTTTCATGAAAGGAAATTTGACATTATGCAAGAACAAATTGGATCAACTTTAGGAATAACAATTTTTTTTTAAATAAAGGTCTGCTGCAGCACTGTTACAAATTGCTTCTCAGCACCTGATATTTTTGCACACACACCGTGAGATGACACATAGTCAGGTTAATTACCATTCAGTGTAAAGGGTGCAAGGAAAAAAGGTAATGAATGTCCTTTCCTTTTTAGGAAAGTCTGATGCTTGCTCTAAGTGATTCATCCCTGTCCTCAAAACTCCTCTCCTTTCTTACATCTTTCCCACCATTTCCATTTCTATCCATCTAAACCTGCTCCAACTTTCCCCATTTCCCATTTCTCACTTTATCCAATGCCCTCACCCCTCACTCACCCTCAAACACACTTTTAACATCTCTCCCTCTCGTGCTTTCTCTGTCTCATTACTGTGGCAGAGAGAGAGAGAAGGGAGGGCAGTGTGTGCATCCAGAAGTCTTTTCAATTACACCTGCTGCAGGGTCCCCGCTAGGCCGACTAATGGAACGCAGCATGTCTCCTGACAGGCCGGCCACAGCGCTAGCTAGCCTGCTAAAAAGCTTCATTTAGCCTCTCACAGCTCGAAAAGTTAGCTAGACTAAGAAAATACATCATTTAGCCTCCAACACTGCAGCAACTGCAAGCCCAGGGAAAGCTTCGAGATTCAAATTTTATACTTGTACTATATTTATGCTTTTCATAACTGTTACTATTTCTTCACAATTACAGGAAAAACCATCGCTTGCCTTAAGAGGTCAGAGAGAATAAATAAAATACTGAAGCCCGACAGCCTGCAAATAATCTTCCCAATGTGTCCCACAAGACTGGAGTAGCCTGCCCACAGAAAAGCTCACTCAGACTTTCCTCTGGTAGAAAGAAGCTCTATTCAGAATTTCAAACTAAGTCAGGACAAAGTGCTGCCTGGATCCTTCAAGTGCTTAACTGTGCTGTTTTTCATTGTTGGTCAATGAGCAATCTACTCTTTTGGCTAATTCTACAAATTTAGCTATGGTCCTACTGCGTATCCAGCATAATGAATAATGCTTCATTTACCTAAAGACCAATAGAATATAGAGGTACAATACAATAAATAAAATGTTTTGGCCGATTAATCGATGCAGATAGGACGTTTCACAAACTATCGTTAATGGCAGAACAGGGTTCCGATTGTGGCTGATGGCTGTGCAGTGGGGGCACATGTCACCATTTTGGATGGAGGCTCCATACACAAAGTCAAAGTAGAGGGGGAGAAAAAAAAGTTAACTCTTGACTATATAATACAACACTATCAGCTCTTTGTCCATGATACAAGACAGTGAGACAGACATACTTAAATTTACCAATTTGGCATTTTCTCTGCCAATTAATCTAGCCATTAAACTATCCATTCATGCAGTAAAATCGCACACTTTAGGATGCTACATACCCCGGGAATATGCACAAACATTAATGGTGTATTTAGTGGTATTTAAAAATGTAAGGGGACATCAACAGAAGTAATCCTGGCCAGTCATAGGCCACAGAACAGTGCATTGCTTTTAGTAAATACAGCAAAGGGAACATTTCCAATGATGTGATCCACCGAATCACACTTCAGGATATTCTTTTACTATAACTGAAATTTGACAAAAACATGGTTTAATAAAAAGGCATATGCAACAGTAGCTGACTAGGCTGCTGCAGAAGTAAAGAAGATATCAACCGATTAATCAGCTTTCTCCTGCTCTACAGTTATTATATCAGCCTTTAAAAATACACTATCGACTTCTATTAGAACGCATGGTAAATCTTCATTAAATGCGTCATTGATGTGCAGTAAAGATGTGTTACCTGGCCTCGGGAGTCTTTTGGATCACATTGGACACTGAGGTAGGCTCACTCAGGCTTGCAGGGGGGTGAGCAGGAGATGTGGCCATGTCGTTTCTGGACCGCACTGAGGCCTCTGTTGAAAGATGCAAAATAGGAGTGTTATATCAGAAATAAGAGCAGTGAGTCTTAGAGCAACAGGCAAGACATTTTTAAAAATTATCATGATCACATACAGTTCTTTATCTAAGTTTTACGTGCATATGAATGCACTAAAATAAATACTGTTTGAAAAAGATCAAACCTTTGACAGGCTGAGTATGATATGTTTTGAGACAGGATGTTCATCTAATTCAAGCTTACCATTGCCACTCTCTAGAGGAGTGGTTACAGTTTGTGGGTGTTTTCTGTGCAAGCTCTGTCCTGCAGGATGTACCTCCGCTTCTTCACACACACTGTAGACCACAGACGCAATACATTAATTTAATCTTTCATGTGTGTCTTGAGTGTGTGTGTGTGTATTTTGATGTGTAAGGTGTGTGTGTGTGTGTGTGTGTGTGTGTGTGTGTGTGTGTGTGTGTGAAAGAGTGACATATCTGACTTCAGCATTTGCTGTTTGAGTGTCTGTCTTCCTGTCTGCCAGTTTACCTGGGGGGTAAATCTTGGTGGGAGGGACCCTCTGGCTGTGGATCTCCATTTCTAGTGTTTGAGCTGCTGAGATCAGACTGAGTAGCTTGTTGAAACCTAACAAGAATATAGAAGAAAAAAAAAATAGACTGAGGTCGTGCCAGTCTGCAATGACAGATACTAAGGAAATACAAGGACACACAAATAAGAAACTAAACATGGACAAGTAGTTACTTCTTGGACTACTAGCGACTAACTACTAGAAGTAACTATCAACGTGGGCCTCCAAATCTTAGCTAGCAAAGTTACAGGATATGGTTCATTTCTCTTTGGCGTCTGTATTCTACCTGGTATTATCGAGACGTGACTGACATAGCTGCTGATTCTGTCTGTTGAGTCTCTCCTCCTGCTCAGCCAGCCGTGCCTGCAGCCTCTCTCTCTCCGTCTCCAGCTGCATCTTCTGCAGCAGCAGCTGGTGCCTCTTCTCCTCCCAGTCCTCGTGACCCAGCAGAGTCCTGGTCAGGGCTTCGCTGGCCTCTGAGCCAAAAGCATTCCCACTGTGGAGCATGTGTGTAAATGCACATTTCATTAGCTTAATATCCTGACTTCTTCTTGTTTGTGTGTTGATGATAGACTTGTGCGAATTGGCGATTGGATCGTACATCGAGAACTGAAGGGATGATTGACATTTATTTTTCCCTACACAAATATTAAGGCGATTTTAACTTGTAAAATAATCTCTAGAATCTGCACCCTACTGTGTTTTTAGAGGTGTCTCTGGTGCAGCGGCATGTCTGTGTACAGCACGAGTGGCAAGTGAATATTAAATCCTTAAAGCTTCAGGAGGTAGAAATATTTTTGGCATCACTGGGCATAAATTCCATAATAACCTTTCAGAATATTGTAATTCAAGTGCTCTGAGAGAAAACTAGACTCCTCCTCATGCCTCTGTTTAGAGGCTTTAAATAATCTATACCGTAATGGGAGACTTTGGCCAATCACAGCTCATTTCAGGGAGACAGCGTTCCTATTGGACATACTCCATCTGGTGGGCGGTGCTTGGATCTCAACATGGCTGCCAGGCCACAAACATTCTCATTTTACAGCTAAACAGTAACTACAAGATGATTCTGAAAACATCTGAGGGGAGAGATAGGCATTACAGTAACAAAATATTGATTCATATTTGATCAGCAATTGACAGCTGGCTCTCTCTCTCAGCAGCTGGACGGCAGACTCCAGCTCAGCTCTGATTCACTCTACGTGATTTTTTTTTCAGATTACCTGTCTTATGCACTACTGTCAAGATATTTAAAAAAAATATTTAATCATATATGCTCCAGTCTCACCTACTACTGCTTTGATTGCAAAACCAGTTTACTGTCTATTTTCCATGGATCTGACACCACGCATCTCTGTTCTCCATGTGCTTTCTCCCCAAATTTTGCTCTGCTAAGAGCAGCTATGGATATGATATGAACTGTGATAATAAAGATAAGATAATAATGTTAAACGTAACATGAGGCTGTGATATTGTGGCAATGAGATTGCCTATCGGTGATTTTGAGTAACCATGATCGCCCAGCTCAACATAAAAGTGCATTATTTCATATAGTATGATAGTTAGATAGATAGATAGATAGATAGATAGATAGATAGATAGATAGATAGATAGATAGAGTACTAGTGTACCTTTCACACTCATGCTGGTTAAAGGCGTTATGGTGGCCATTCTCTAGACGAGAGTCACTCTCTTGACCGCTGCCTTGGGAGTGTTCACATCTGTGGCGGGACTCCCTACCCTCCCTTCTCTGAATCCTGCGCTGTTTGATCAACCCATCAGTTGGACTGAACTCACTAACACAGGAAAGGGGGGCATGGCTGCCGAGGGTTTGTGTTGCTCCTCTTCCTCCACCACCACCACTCCTGTGCACTTGAGGCTGTTGTGCTCGGGTAGCACCAAGGCTGAGGTATGAGCCATCAAAGAGTGAGCCATTGGCTCTGCTAGTAGATGTTCTGCTGGGGGCTTCCTCGCTGCCGAGCACCTGGACGGAGAACAAAGAGGACAATGAATGCATTTTGGCCAATTTAGGAAGCCTCTGAAAAATTGATGGAGTATTTCAGCCAAAAACGTTAGACTGCTCCATAAAACCCTAATGTAGAGCTGGGCTACAAACCAAAATTTACCAATACTGAACAAGGAATCACTAACCAACCTAATTAACTCATGTTTACGTGCAGTAAAAGCTTTCCCCATGTGCTTGCGAGAGCTGTTCCACAAGAGCTCACATATCACTTTCACTTTATGTGGGTTTATGTGGTGACCTGGAGCATTTTTTTCGTCTTAAAGTCTACTTTCTTCCATTTTACGCTCGTAACTACAGTGATTGTGTGCTGGGCTCTGAGCGCTGCCAACACGCGGGTGACGTACACAGAAATACTGTGCCTGAATACATCCTGTGTAGACACTGACAGAGGACTCAAGCTGCTGCTGCTGCTTTCACTCTGCAGCTTTATAGACATGGTGTTAGGGTAGGGCTGGGATTATATAGCAGCACAAATGCAAATCATCCTTCAAAACTGTAAACTGGACAGTGGCCACAAGATTAAGAGGACAATTTCCAACTGGGCATAACTGGCAGGTAAGCCAAGGTCAGGAACATTATGAGATAAACATAAGGAGGAAAGTCCATCTTGTAGTTGACTGGAGGAAGAGACTGTGACTAATTTGCTGAGGGTCAGAGAGCAGGCAAACACACATTATTCAGAGCCACCGCGGGACAATGAGGTTGGCCAAGTCATCTATTCTTACAGGGGCTGAAGCCAGAGAGGCGTCTTCGCTTCTCAAGTGTCACCTTGAGAGAGTTTTCACTATGTCGTAGTCATATTGAACCAGCGACTGTAGTGGGACTCCTGTGGTGCTTTGTTATGCATTATTATGGCACTTGGCCATGGGACAATGTGCTGTTACATGTGTTTCCACTGGTTTTTGTGCCTGAGTGTCTGACGGATTGCAAACAGGGGTGTTCTCTGAATATGGCTCACACAGGAGCAGGCCCATCACGTTACACCACATGATGCACTCGCCACGACCTACTAGGGCTCCACAATCATGACCAAAATGCTAATCACAGTTATTCATTGATTTTAGAGACAAAACATTTTTATTGCATTTTCAGATTTAAATAAACAGAGCATTGCATTCACTTTCATGTTGTGCTATATCCCTGCTAATCTACAAATATCTGCAGATTGAGATTAATATTCAATTAATTGTGCAGCCAGCCTACCACACACCCAATGTTTCCTATACCTTACCTTGCTATGAGTTGGTGCCTGGCTGAGCTGGGCAATGGATTGGTTAAGTTTTGCCTGTTGCTGAGAAAGGTATTGTTGGTAGAGCCCAAGCAGCTCCTGGCACTCTCTGTACTGCTGCTGCAGACCTGAAGGACCAATGGGTTAAGGAACAAACAAACAAGTAAACCGATCACATCAGAAAAGAACCTGAACATTATTAAGGAAATAATTCTACAGAGTAATAATGAAAACTCAGATCTCATAAATCAGAGCTAAGTTATGCCAACATGACTTCTAAATGTGTGGCTCTACTGATGAGGTAACTTTGCACAACAGCCATTTTGGTAAGGAAAAAGTTCTCTTATGCAACTTAAATAGAAAAGAGACAGCTGCTGGATTTAGATTGACAATCTGAATTAAACCTGTGTTTCTGCGATCAATTACACACTGGACCAGAAAAGTAGAGTGAACAGCAAAGTTGAAAACAGTGAGAAAGAAGTGGAGGCCAGCAAAATCAAAGTTGTTGTTGTGGCACAGAGCTTTCACCATCTGGGTCGGGCCAAGCTGTGTTGAGCTGAGCCGGGCAGTGCCGTGCCAGGCTATCTGCCAGACAGAGAGCTGGCAGACACAAGAAAACTAATCTGGAGCGGAACTACTGCTGCGCCTCAGGAGCCCACTAATGACAGTGGCAGCACCGCTCCACACCAGCACATACAAAGATAATGAGCACGAGAATGGAGAGACAACACACAGAAACACTCGCAATAACCAACCCTCAGTCTGACTCTCGCTTCCTAGTACACACACACATACACAAACACAGCAAGACATGAGAGCACAAATGACCCACCTGCACTGTAAACAGCCCACACACAAACACTACAATAAAGGAAGAAGTACAGTCACACTCCCGCCCAAGCTGACCTTAAAGTGTGTTCCTCCAGGCCATATCTTTTTATGATGGAGGCCCTGCTCCTGCGGCTGATGAGTTTCTCAGCATCCGTTTGAAAAAAAAAAAAAGAAAAAGCCTCTCATTTTAAGAGAAAATCAAAGTTCAAAGTAGAGTCTTACTGAAGGAATAGTTGGCGGAACACTCCATAAGAAAACACTTCGGTTGTTAGAAGACTTCAATCAGGTTGCGGAAATGAAAACAGAGGGGAAGAGAAGAGAGCGGGGACGGCTTTGAATTGAGGACCAGACACCAGACAAATGCAATGCAGCAGCTTCCATAAATATTAGGAAAATGTGAGAAAACACTTTGATTGAACCCTCCGTCTAACTACCTCTACCGCAGTACTGATAATGTCTATGGAAGTAGTTCTATATGGAAAGCTATGAGGACATCACAAGGACATCACATCATGTAAACCTGTGCTGGTAGGTCTATTTATGCAGCATGAATAAGGGTCTTGAGGGGGAGATACTGAATATGCACATACAGCTCCACCTCACCTCAGTGCAAGATAGAGTCGCAAAATGCATGCCGCTCATATTTCCAGATTTCGCATAAAACACTATTTCCACATGATTTCTCATGCCTGAAACAAATGTTTCCCAATAGACACAAATATATGTATAGTGCCATACACAGGAATACAAATCGGGCATGGTGGGGGCCCACAAACCAAAGTGCTGTAATACCAGCAGGACTGCAGCATGATAGCATCCCAATGCCATGAATGGAGGTAACGTATGTTAATGCGTTGACAGGCTGACGCTGTCACCGGACAGCGAGCGCTAGGTAATCTGAAGCGAGTGGAGCAACACTGATAAGATTCCACCTCTCTGCCCGTCGCCACACTAAACATGCTTCCTCCACAGCCTTGGATGTCAGCCAATGGGGGCCAAGCACCCAGCAAGCCCCCGGTTTACATCAGAGCTGCAAAGTGCCAACAATGACTTACTCCTCCCCCCTTGCTCCAAAAATACCCAGAATCAAGGGCTTGGGCTGAAGAGGCTTCAGACGGGGCCTGTCAAAATGATTCACTTCCCTGTCAGGCCGGGGCTCAAATGAAATAATGAAATCCACTTCAAGGTGGAACAAATTTGCACAGGAGGGGGGGATATTTTAAAGCCTGCTTTAGCACACTGTGCCAAACAGATTGAGCCTGAGCGGGAATGTGAGAGAAATGGGGGTGGAGACTGATGTGTATGACTGTGTGTATAAGGAGGCAATGACGGGGATTTAATAGAAGAAGACAGTTTACGTAACTGCTTCAATACTACTGAATCTGGAGACGAGTCATGAGTGCAAGTCACACAATAAACCGATAAATAACGTCAGCAGAAAATTGTTTTGAAAATAAAATAAATCTAAAACCAGTCTCATCACAACTATTCTTTGTTGCCGTGATGACAACTAAAATGTAAAACCAGTTTTGTTGCCACAGACTAAGTTGCATCTTACTGAATGATTACACCTGACAGCTGTATGAAATTATCTTGTCTATGGAATATGCCTACTGCACACCTACCACGCACAAGCCCACAATTCACAAAGCCAAATATCCACATTCATTCATCCATCCATCCATTATCTGTAACCGCTTATCCTATTCAGGGTCGCAGAGGGAGGCTGGAGCCGAGCCCAGCTGGCACTGGGCAAAGGCGGGGTTCACTCTGGACAAGTCGCCAGACTATCACAGGGCTGACACACAGAGATGACGAGGAAACCGAAGAAGCGCTAACACAGGAAGAACAAGCAAACTCCACACAGAGGGGCCGCAAGCCAGAGTCAACCTGCAACCCTCTTATTGTGAGGCGACAGGACTAACCACTGCACCACGTGCAGCCCCAAATACCCACATAATACATGTAAAAGGTGTGCCAGCAACAACTCAATTCAATTTTGAGCCTTTTAGCAAAGAGTCAATGCATTATGCATTATTAATTTCACATTAAGCACAGAATTGTTTCTATTTGATTTTATTATATTCAATTAAGCATTTGAACTGATTCAGTCAACAATAAAATAAACCTTACACTCAGGCACCAGTGCTAGGAATGACATTGGTTTACAAGACTAAACGCAAATGACAGCAGCTTGGTCTCAGTGTGTTTGTATATTTCTAACAACCTCTTTGTGGAAACAGACTTTCCAACTATTTAGCTCTGCAGAATGGAGGCGCTCACAAAAACGTCCAACCAGTCACAGCATTTACCAGATTTATTGGCTGCGTCCACAATAGTCTGAAGATAGAGCTTCAATAAAGAAACAGACTAGAAACTTATTGAATTTGTTTTTTAACACATCTAATAAATAGGGGTGTAAATCACAAGTTCCATCATGGTACAATATTATATACAGTGGACAGAAAAGTTGGCACATGAAGAACTTTTTCTACCTTTAATGTGACCTATAATCTGTCAATTGAAAAACAAACTGAAATCTTTTAGGGGATTTTTTTTTAATAAATTAATGTGGTTGCATAAGCGTGCACACCCTCTTGAACTACCAATGTTTTCACTTTGCTTCAAGTATTGAATCGTTGATCACTGAATTTATATATAGATCCAGACGGATGCCGTATCATTACGTCCCTACTAATAAATACCATGCACAGCATACTTCAACATCACTCTTTCCTAGAATAAAGTTAAAATAAAAAACACCCAGATTAGGGAATATTATGGGCAAAAAAACAAATGCCTAAAAAAATCTCCAAAAACTATCTTCTGATGTATGTTGATCAGAAAAAGTACACTTGATGAGCACACCAGATTTCCACATTTTAAATGTCAGGTAAAATGGATTTATCTCTGGCAATCCTTTATCACAACATGAAGCATTTTTCAATGACATATTCTAACAGGGCTGTTATTCCCCTCTCTCCATGGCCTCCAGGATTCCCTCCAATTGTTTCAACTCAATAAATGACATTAGCTCTAGCACCTGCTGTGCCTTGTTCTGGATACAGCAAGTGCAGTGTGTTAGTAATGCCACCTTGACTTCTGCCCATGCCAACATGCCTTGAAGTACAAAAGACATCCTTTCTATCTGAAACACAAATTCAGTGCTGTGTGCCGGTCAGTTCCAAATGTCAGCTAAACACCATAAATATCAAGGGTACTTTTTCCTTCTCATCCTAGGTGGCTCGGGGCTAAGGTATAGCCCTACATGCTTTATACCCCCGACAACCCTGAATCTTGGTTAGATAAGATAAGCTGAGGCGTAATGGAATTAGACTTGACAAGACTCTCATTCAGTGTGTTTGCCTTTGGTGTCTCCTTAACCTTTCAGAGAAGTGCTGGAACCTTCTGCCAGAGAAGAGCCTTCATGACTCCTGCATGCACTTTAAAAGACTGCATTATCCCCCCTGAGGTGTACACTTTTTTCCTCTCAAATACCTTTTTAATGGAGTTTAGAAGTTTGGTGTAAATGCCAAGTCTCCGAGCCAAAGTGCCTTTAATTGAGTTGTGCTTTCCTAATTTTCCCCGCCGCCGTTGCCAATCGTGCAATTTACCAGCGGGGTCAATTACTCTTCATATTTCGCAGTGTTTTTAACCTAAATTGACTGCTGGCCATGCTCTGCTTTGACCTGAGCGGAATTGTTATGAAGACAGTAGACCGGTTGTGGGGTGCAATAAACAGCACACGACTATCCCTTTAACTCCAAGCACTAACCTCATGCTTGACAATTAAGAATCAGCCGGTGACCCGTCTAATCTGACTTTGTAAGGAGAGATATTCAACAGTTAGCGTTGAACATTCAGAGAGGGTTACAAAAACACATGGTGGCGAAAGCAGTAAATATCAAAATTCATCTTTGAATGATAAGATGATTTAGATGATTCGGGCCACGGCTCCAACCTTGAAATTGATTCTGTACACAACAGCGGATAAGCTACAAGCACTTGCAAAATGCATCTGCAGCAGGCATCAAATCATTCGAATGAATCTGCTCTATCTCTGTCTTTTGTATCTAACTGAAAGGTCTTGGTCAAAGACTGTACATGGCTTTACCTAAGACAACACTGCCCCCTGCAGGCTAATTTATGGAATAGCATATAGAGCAATGGAACCATATAGCCTTCAATAAATCATTTGAGACACTTTAAATACATATTTGGAATATGCAACTGTGCACCATGGAGAACGGGCAATAAAGTTTTAATCCAACTAAAGACTACAGGTAATGATTTTACTGATTAGGTCCCCTTTTTAGACTGAAGTTGGGATAATCAGTGAAATACTTTGGGGTATTTTCAATGTTGCACCTTTTTGTAGCACTTTCAACATTCTGGTTCATTTCTACAGCTATTTCTTTAATAAATGGCACAACGGAACTACATGCACCACAATACTCCACTAGCACAAAACATCTTGGTAACATTTACCAAACTGATATAACTACTATACCCTGGAATTCAGAGCTGCAACAATTAATTGATTAGTTGTCAACTATTAAATTAATCGCAAACTATTTTGATAATTGATTAATCTGTTTGAATGATTTTTTTTAAGAGCCAAAATTCTGATTATGAATATTTTTTTACTCCTCCATGACAGTAAACTGAATATCTTTGAGTTGTGGACAAAACAAGACATTTGAGGACGTCGTCTTGGGCTTTGACAAACACTGATGGACATTTTTCACCATTTTCTGACATTTTGCAGACCAAAAAACTAATCAATTAATCAAGAAAACAATAAACAAATTAATCAACAATGAAAATAATCATTAGTTGCAGCCCTACTGGAATTCTTGAGGGACCATTGGTTTCCTCACAACAGTGCACCACAATTTTCAGTAGCCATAGCAGGACAGACTGCACACGCACACACACACACACACACACACACACACACACACACACACACACACACACCAAACAACACAATCATGAAGTCTATTTTACACTATTAAACACAGCCACGTTCTCTGAAGATTACTCGACAACTAAAGAGAATAACAAGGGGTTTGAACCACTGTGGGTCAAGTGCATTAATTCACTGTTCTACCATCACCCAGTACTGCTATCTGCATATTAAATTACCTACCACAGGAAAACAACATGGCAAATACAACAAATCTGAGAGAATCTAACTCACTGCTGTGTTGTTGTTTGTACAATAAATTTGAAAGGATACTCTCCCTCTCCTGTACTATGATCTGGTTCTGCTGCTCCAGCCTCTGGATCTTGCTCTCAAAATTTTCCTGTTCATCTTTGAGACGCTGCACCGACTCCTCTTTCTCCTCGCTCACTCTGGGAAACGGGAAATAACAGTGTTACCGCATCGGTGGTCTATATTATGCATTCCAAGAGTGACAAGGGATGAAAAGCTACAAGAGTATAAAACTAAACATTTCATCAGGTATCAATTTGTATTGTTCCATTCATACATTCATTTGAACTTCATCGGTATGCTAGAGTTCAGCGACATATGCTGGTGGCTACCTGGCGAGTTCTTCGATGAGGTTTGCAATCCGCCGCTTATCTTCGGGACAGAGGTCCTTCAAACAGACCTGGCTCTTAGCTCTGCTGGACTCAGAGATTACCTGTGCAAAGAATATTAACAGAAACTAATGATGAAATTATGTCAACTTGTTTTCAGTATTCAGACTATACAACCATATGCCCTCTTCCATTCAAACATTTCATCTTATATCTATGGAGGGGAGAGAAAAATAGCCTAAATAAAAATAATGGTTTACCTGAGTGGAGGGGAGAAAAGTACCCAATGCTGGAGAAAGGCTGTGCTCTGTAGCTGCAGTAGCATTGTGATGGACTGACACTTTTTCCTTGGTATAAACCCCAGAGCGCTCACTCTGTAAATGACCCTGTTTCTTGCCACCTTTCTTTAGTGTGGTCTCATTCTTGCAGTCAGAGCTACGCCTGGCTTGCATCTTAGCCCCTCTTTTGCTGGATGTACAGATGCTGCCTGATCCAAAACTGAAAGGGGTCTGAGTCTTCCCCTCTCCTTCCACTCCTGAGACAGTTTGTGAGAAGACAGAAGAAGAAGCCATGTGTACATGAGCTACAATTTAGTTATACAGAAAATGTCCAAACACTGTCACTGAGACTCACCAGGAACAAACACCAAAGGCAGTTCATCATCTGATGCTGTGTAAACAACAAAGACAAGACAAGCACTGAAGTTTACGGTCAGTCAAATGTAACACTAATAAAGCATGTGCTTCATAACGCTAACTGTCGAATCAATAATTCAATAATCCTATTTTTGGGGGGCAAATAGATCGTTAGCTGCACCCTTACAATCATGCAACAAGCACAACAAAAGCTCTCCACTTAACGTTAACATAACTGCAGGTGTATTATGTTGAGCTCAGACAATGAGCATTAATACCATTATCACCCAGTTTCAATTTAATATAGGCAACGTTAACGTAACTTAAAAGAGATGAGTTAATATTAAATTAAGACGTAGCGTTAGCCACTTAGTGAACGATAGCTGTCTCACTTCCTCAAAAATAACTTTCCAGCACTGACGCAGAAGTAACAAGTGTGCCACTCGAAAAGTTATATAACTTCAAATAAATTACGTACGTATGGACAAGGAAGCTATTGTAGTTTAGTAAAAGTAAACCTACCTCCATTCTTCCAAAATATCCCCGAATTCCCACTTTTTGCCACTGCCGCCATGTTGAAACAACCGCCACCACTCCCATGGAGCCAAGCGTTGCTAAGGAATAGTAGCCCCGCCTTTCTCTTTCAACTCAACAGCCAATTGGCTATTCCGGAAGCAAGACTGATTTCTATTGGCTGAAACGTGTGTCAACTCTCCGTCGAAACTGTGTTTCACTTCCTGTGTGTGCTGCCAGCTGAGCGCTTGAGAGAGGTGAACGATACAGAGCAGATAGCTGCAGAGGATGCTTCCAGGGTTTTGTGCAAATTTGTGAATGTGTATCTTCCCAATGGAAGAGACTAAAGAAAGCTTAGCGTTTAAGGGTGTTGCGGAGAGACTGACGCTGGGCATTACTCGAATACTCGGTGTGTTATGTTTTTTGCTCTGAAATTAGCTACAAACGTTAAGGTTAGCTAGCAAACAGATTGATAATACATTTTATTAATCTGTCCCTGTTGTGCCAGATAACATGCCTGGTGTGGTCGATGTGCGTTTTGTAGAGAGGGAGCCTGCAGAGAAGAGGAGCCTGCTGTCATGGGAACAGGTGAAATATGGACACCTTAAATATCAAAATTTGATCTGCTGCATATACATTGTTATCATAATATATGCTGTATTGCTTCCTCAGAAAAACACTTGTATTTTGCCAGAAGACCTGCGAGATTTCTATCTGACAACTGATGGATTCACTCTAACATGGAGCGTTAAACTAGACAGTAGGTGACCTCATTAGTTTCATGTTCTGTGTCACAACAGCCTTTATTTAAATTCAAGGTTACTATTAAGATTACATGATACAAGTAAATGGGAAGAGCTCTTCTCACCAAAAGACATGATACAGCCATAACTGTGCCTTTCAGATGAGTGCGTCCCCCTAGGATGCATGATGATCAACAGTGTGGCCAGGCTGTGCCCACTCCTCCAGCCAGTATCATTATTCGCTCTACCCAATGCACCCTCCCTGGCTGACCTGGACTGGGAGGAGAACGACGCAGAAAGTGGTAAACCTCCTCACCTGTCAGATCCTCATGTGGGCTCAACTCAACAATTACAGCATGTCAAGTTCCATTAAGTCTGTTTGTGTGCTCAGTTGTGCAGAAAACAGGCTAATGAATGAAATGTTGATTGGATAGTAAATATTTATTCAAGACTCATTAATGCTGTCTGCCAGGGACGGGGCACGCTCGCGCCGCTGCACCACATTTTGATTCCCGCAGCCGCATCTTTGAGCTGGATTCCTGTGGTGGGAATGGCAAAGTGTGTCTAGTCTACAAAAACTGCACTCCAGGTATTCTGTTTGTATTGCAGCTTTTACAGTTTTTCTAATGTGAAATTAAAATCAGTTAGCTAGACATAAATAATGCATCATTTAGTTGTTGGTCTTTGTATTTTCCAGGTGTGGTCGCCCAGCAGAGTGAAATTTGGTTCCTTGACCGCTCGCTGTGTTGGCATTTACTGACAGCAACCTTCACCTCCTACTACCGACTGATGATCACTCACCTTGGTCTGCCTGAGTGGCAGTATGCATTTACCCCATATGGCCCTAGTCCTCAGGCCAAGGTGTGTCATTGCTCTGTCTAAGACCATGTGTTGTGATTTAAATGGCATCTGCAAAACTTTCAGTAACTGCAGAACATTCAACTAATAGTCTACATTGTTTTACTTTTGTTTATTTCATTTCTTTCCCTTTTTTTTTTTTTTTACCATGTATATGAGTGCTGCAGGGATGATTTCTTTTTGTTGGCCAACTAGGAAGTTAGCATCGCCCTGCTTCCCTCGATAAAAAGGCAATGGGATTGTGTTTTGGATTATTCCAGAAAATAAGCTCTGTGGCAAACAAACAGTTATGATACTTACACATGTTGTTCAGCAAGATAATCTCCACAAATGAACAAAACTTTTACGATTTTTGAAGCGTGAGTGAAATTGCTAGAAGTGAAAAGCTAACACTAGGCTATCAATGAACCACACCACGGTTGCATGAATGCAAGTATACACACCGAGGCTGTAAAGGCAGGCAAGTCTGTTGGCAAGTGTGTCGCTGTTTAGTTGTCTCATTTAGCCACTTGTTGATTTTAAGACATGCATAAGATTCAGTATTTAGGAGTGGGATATTTACCGATACATCCGATATCATGGAACAAAAGGTTGAGTCTAAAGCTTGTGTTAACCACAGACTAACCACAGATTTCGAGACAAGGAAACCAGAAGTGCACTCATTCCTGCACCAGTCTATTGTGTTGCAGGTGCAATGTAATATTATTAACAACCCTTGAAGTCACTGCAG
The DNA here is from genome assembly GCA_947000775.1 of Pterois miles. Lineage (NCBI taxonomy): Eukaryota > Metazoa > Chordata > Actinopteri > Perciformes > Scorpaenidae > Pterois > Pterois miles. Next base: position 7,081,422 of record CAMQGK010000194.1, on the reverse strand, counting down.
GTGTATAAAATCCATTTTATTCATCCTAATCTTTCACAGTATAATAATGTTGGCTGATTTAACACTTAAACAAGATGATACAACAATCAAAGTTTTAAGGCACAAAGCATGAAAGTGTTTTTTATACTTCTACGCTTTGTACACCAAATATTCCTGGGAATTTTTTGCAGCTTCTTTGTGGTGTCCCTACTGTTACACTCACTTCCTGAACGGGTTATTTTTGTGTTATTTTTTTAGTCTACATATCTATTAACATCATTTTAAACTATCTACCTCCTGTTCCCTCTACAGCAGTGGGCATCGCTGTACCAGCCACTGACTTTCAGCAGTGAGCTGAGCTTGGCTGATCCTGTTGGAGATTCCCATCTCAACAAGCTGGATCCTACAAAGGCCTTCAAAGGCAAAGCCAAGACACCTGTCCCAAAGAAGAAGCAGTCGACACAGTGCAGCTTAGGGAGCGCTGCAAAGAGCCAAGGCAGCACGGGAAGACACAGTGGGGGAAAGCGGTGAGGATGTTCCCATCCAAGTGAACACTTCCACCAAGTTTACTGTCTATACCACCAACATGGGTTAGAGGAGCAGCCTGCAATTCCACCATTGGCTGGATTTGGTTTGTTAGCACCTCCATGAGAGCATGCTCTGAAACTAAGATTGGAAAGCTGCATGTTTAAACAGATACATAACCAGCATTTTCCAACACAAGGCTACAGTGATACCAGCTGATGGCCTGTCATACATTTCAAAACACAAGGAATGCCATGCTAATCCTGATCATTTTATGTTTACCTTTCACTGCTATGTGATACAGGAATGAGACTTTCAGAAACACTGACGCTTTCCAGCCAATGGCATCTCTAATAGATGAATTCTTCAGCCTTATTTAACACTGTTCACGAGTGACACCTAGTGGTAAAAGTAATTAAAAGCAGCCATTTCATAAAATATAATCATGTGCCGCTGACACGTCAAATAATCCTGACATGTGGTAATAAATAAGGACACAGTTTATGTCTGTAGTTATCACTAGGCTTGGCTTGTCATTTGTACAGTATCATACAATAATAATATACAGTAAACAGTATATACAATTTTAAAAGAAAAATAACATTTCTATGTATATTTGACTGTAAAACTGTAAGAAACAGTAATAATGAAAGTAATACTGTCAGTTTCAATTGTGGCAGTAAAAGTGCTTGTGTGACTGATGACTTCAGTGTACAATATGAAATGGTTACAGAAAAGAAATCTCATGATTCCTTGAAAATGTTCAAGCTGCGATCTGAGCGTCATTGGAAACTGCTGTATGTATTTGACAGACGCCTCAGAGCTTCAGAATCAAATGTTACTTGACTTTAGAGAGCACGAACCTTGAAATGTTACATGATACCTTATTGAAGACTGGCCATAAATAATCAAGCCAGGCTTCAGTAAAAAGTTACTAACTGGCCGTTGCATTACTGCAGTGCCTCGCTGATTTCCTCTGTTAACTTCACCAACATCTGCTCTGATGACTCCATATCAGTGAACCGATGGGAGGGGGTTGTATTCCAGCATTTCAGAGAAATTAAATGTGCTATAGCTTCATCTGTTTAGGGATCTTGATGCCAAAAGTACACAGCTGAGCAGACTTAATCGATATCTAGGATTAACTTTATGGTTCAAGTAGGAGTTGGAGCCCCGACAAAGTTAGTCAAGACACATTTCCACTTTTTAGCTCTAGGCTGCTGTGCACTGGATTGCTGTAAAGATGAATGTGTATATTGTCTTTGTTGTGCTGCAGCTGCCCTGTCAAGCTGTGAGGAGCCAGTTCCTGCTGTTCCTATTTTATTTTCCTAAAGACACATATTTATTTAAGTGCAACATATGGGGGCTGTTTGCTTTTCTTTACATACACTATAAGCTCATGAACTCCTGTTGATTGTTATGATGAATGATATTTATGGTGTCTTCCAAGGTTATATCAGCTGCTATTACCTCAATAATATAAACATGAAATGAGAGCCATGAAATGTGTTTTTTTTTCCATCTTCCATTCATAAAAATGACTCTTAACTTTCAACCTTTTGTCCTTCAATTACTTACTATAACTAGCACTGATTGGAGCATAGATATCACGGTTTAAAATATCTAATGTATTTTATATGTGTTTCAGTCACTGACAAGTGCAGAAACTACAGTTGAGTAACTAAGGTTGATGATGAAATACAGACTCCTTTTGAAATTGCTTAATCCTTATATGAGCCAGTCTGTCTTATTGTGAAAGTCCTTCTGTCCTCCATTTAAGCAATTTGTTTTTTGTCTATTTCTTTTAACCCTTCGTTATCATGGAATGCTTCACATGCTGTACGCTGTCAGTAGTTGGGGCGGTTCTCAGACATATGCGTTAGCGCAGATGTTTTCCTGTTTCTCCAGAGGGGCGGTCTCTTCCTCAAACTTCTCCACTGACCCCTCACCCTGTTTGGGGACGGGAGGGTGGTGCATTTCCACCAAGGCTCTGTAGAGCCCTGCACCCAGTACTCCTCCAATGGGGGGTGCAACTAGAGGAACCCACCACCACCCATTCCCAGACCTGCACAGATAAAGACAGATAACTGTGAACTGATGGAAAATTACAGTAGTGGATAGGAAATATATAATAAAAAAGACATTTATAATAAAAAAAAGACATGCTTATCTCAATTTTTTCAATATGGGACCTTTAAATAAATCATATTTCCATTTGCATTGTTATAAACAACTAGTAGTACCTTCTTAATGTGTGTAGACAAACTAAACAGGCCATTTAATAATTAACATAGATGCTTAGTCCTCGACTGACCCCAAAAGTTAAAGTAACATACAGCAAATCCTCCTCTAAAAGCCAATACATCCTTGCTGTGTACCTGAACACGTCGCCCCCCCAGCCTGCTATGGCAGTGAAGACCCTGGGTGCGATGTCTCTGGTGGGGTTGATAGCATAGCCGCTGTTGCTGCCCAGAGAAATGCCAATGAGCAGCACCAGGAGACCCACAGCGATTGGCTCACTGCCCGCTGCGGCCGGCTTGTTCTTCTGGTCAGACAGAGCCATCAAGCAAAGCAGCAGCATAGCTGTGCCAAACACCTGGCAAACACACAAAACAAACAGCACATAGATTGCTGTGTGTAACAAAGAAAATGGTCAGTGCAGAAGGTGATAGTGATTCATAGCTGTAATCCTTTAATTCGGCTTCATGGCTACCTGATCAATGAATCCAGCCAACAAGGAGAGGTACGGTGCAGGATAAGTGGCAAAGATACCAGCTGTGGCCTTCGCTCCTGTTACAGTCAGGTTTCCTCCACAATAGTCATGTATGGCATCTGTATATGAAAGCAATATTGAAATAAAGCAATGATTTATGGGCAAGGAGAAGTATAAGATTCAGGTGTTAAGTGCCAAACATGCAGTGTGCCCTCACCATAATAGATGCCATAAATCGTCCCCGCAGCCAGAAATGACCCCAATAGTTGTGCAAAAACATAAAGAGGCAGCAATTTCCATCCAAGCCGGCCAAACGTGCACATTGTGAATGACACTGCTGCATTCATGTGAGCCCCTGGTGGAGCAATAAAGCATAAGACGTGTGTCAGATGATACATGTGATGACTCTTAAAGAATCAGGTGTTAGGGTCTACAAGGGTCATTTCATACCTGAGACCTTTCCTCCAACATGAACGCCCATAGCAACACCCAGTCCAAAACCCAGGTTGATGCTGATGTACTGTCCGAAAGCTCCCTGTCCTGTCACCACCTGGGCCACAGATCCCAGGCCAAACACCTGGACGCACACAGACGGTGTCATGTTAGAGAGAAGTAAACTACAGGGCAAAATGTCCAGTCTGATTTAGAGAGACCATTCCAGTAAACAGGATATGGTAAATGGACTTGCATTTAAACAGCACTTTTCTAGTCTTCCAACAAAAGCAGTTTACACTACATGTCATTCATTCATGTCATTTCATTCACCTTATCAGACATACATTCATACATTGACAGCAGATGCTGCCATACTAGGTCCCAGTCTTTCGCCAACCAGCAAAAAGCAGAATATTTAATTAACAGTCGCTCCAGTTAAAAGGTGCAGTGTGTAGGTTCTGGCGGCATCTAGCAGTGAGGTTGCTGGTTGCAACCATCTGAAACCTCTGCTGTGTTCCAGGTGTGCACAAAAACTATGGTAGCCAATGCAAAAACATGAAAAGGCAAATGACCCTGGCTAGACAACCGGGCTTTCAACAAACTCCGATGTAAACCCACCCACGGCATTACTTGAGCGAGTGACGTAGTATTAATAGGGTGGGAGTCCACCAAGGGTGGGCAGAAGGGGTTGTGGATGGGACACACAAACACAAGACTCTCAAGGAGACCAGTGTTTGTGTGCCATGTGAAACTATAAGTAACGTTGACTTGTTCTGGGGCATCAGTAGTTGAGTCACATGACTCATTGGTAACGTCAGTTCTGCCAGTCACATGAGTCGCAGTGACGGTAATGTCAACCACGACCGTTTCCTAACCCTACCTAAGTGGTACTGTTGCCTTCCTGTGAAAATCTGAAAGCACACTATGCATGCCGATGCTGAAGGACACTGACCAAGCGGTGGCACTTGATGAGTTGGGAGTGAGAATGTGTTGGTCTGGAGACAGTTGCTGTTAGAGTAGCGCAGGCCATTTAGAAATTAGCAGAGCCAGTGTGTAGAGTGTGTGTGTGTATATGGGAACTGGGAATGATGTGAGCTTGACAAGGCAAGTGGAGCACAGGACAGTTTAGTTTAGCTTTGTGAACATCAAGTGAATATTCAGTGGACATTGCAGAAATTGTGTGCAGAAATAAATGCTGCAGCTCCTCAAGACCAACAGAGGGTTCCTGTGTCTTGTTTCCCGGTAGCTGAGCGGAGTGACGGGGGTTAACTTCGGAGCGACTAACGTTATTGACTCTGGCCCAAGCAGGAAAAGCGTAGTTTGGTTTGTCCGTTCTGGGCTACTGTAGAAACATGGCAGCCAGCTCCACGGAGAGGACCAGCTAAGACCCCAGTAAGGGCGCCGATCGTTGATCCCAAAGGTTCATAGTGGCCAAACGACAACTTCTGTCCGTCGTGTGACAACATTGAGCCCAAAAAGACTTTTTCTCATAGATTGACATTGAGAAAGAAACATCTGTAACTCAGCAGATTGTTTTCTGAGAACAAACACTCCAATAGCCTTTTATTAAAATCATTAGATCCTAAAAGTTGAAAAATGTACTAACAGCTGAATCCAGAGTTATTTCCTTCCTCTGTTTTATGTCTATAGAGACCCAGACCGTGACGACAGCGCAAGCCGTGACGCTGGGATCCCATGACCAAGTCATGTGACCGAGCGGATGCTACTGCACATTATTGGACATATGCACTAGCGCCCAATAAGACCTAGAGGACCCAGAAGATCTGGGTACTTTTACAGACGGAAGTCAAGCCATTTTGGCTTCATGCGCCACTGAGAAACTTTTATAGGAAGGAACAGGGCCCTGTTTCCAACGCTGTATCCAGTTCTCTTTATCCATCCATGGGACCAGGTCTCTATAGAAATATAAACGGCTAATTCTAAGGTAATGATAAATTATACACTAAAAAAAACCATACTTAATAGTATTGCAGTATACTCCCTTTCTGCCAGTGGATCCCCTAAATGTTACACACTGGTCCTTTAAGTGAGTGTGTCTGTGAGGCAGCCAGAGTGAATGAGTGTTTTGTTCAGAAATGTTTACTGTGAAAGAAGCTGAACTGAACTGAACTGAACTATTTTATTTAAAATTTAACTCGGTGAAAGTTCCAGTGGGAAAAAAAAAGCTGACGCTGAAAAACATTCATTCAGGAAACAGGAAACGTGTGGTTCCTCCTACGAAAGTCATGCGTATTTAGGTTAAAAGTGAGTTTATTTTTTTCCAAGTAAAGTTTTCCAGGGTTCTAAGTATGGGGTTTATTGTAACAGCTGACACACAACATGTGACATCTCCAGCCCACTCCATGTGGCCCGTTGCCTGACCATTCCTCTGGTAACACTAGATTTCCTGGTTCACCCTCTAGAAGCCACCAATCCCCACCCAGGACCCTCCCCATGTGACTGCAATGTGCTTTGGCTGTGTGTGTTTGGTAGAGGGGGCATGTTATCAGGGTCAGGAACATGGCATTAATAATTAATGGCACGTGGTTATTACAGATAAGCATGTCACATGCTCAAAACAGAGAGAAGAGCTCAAACAAAGTGGAATAGTCACCAGAATGGTTGGTATACGAGTTGGTAGGTTAAAAAAATCACACGTTAATACAACAAGCTTTTCTTACCATCATGACATATGTGCAAAGGGATTCAGCAAGTCCCACTCGAACGAGTTCATTCTTTAGCCAGACTCTGGGTCGAGTTACGTTGACTCTTGACCGCTGAGAGACCCCCAGTTCTACTGACTGCACCAAGTCCTTCATTTCTTCTTCTTCTCTTCGTTACTTGCTTTTGATTTACAGTTCCTAATTTAGCAAAAACAAAGATCAACTTCACACTCAGTTGAAGGATCTATGTGTTGCCTCCTCCCATGCCAACACAGTAAAGTACAAAATCTTTCTCTATTTGCCTCCTCTTTTCCTCCTCCCCCTCTAACGTCTCTTCTTTTCTCTTTGTGTGCGTCTCCCTCTCTCTGTGACACATACCCGTTGGGATTTGTCCACTTTTATAGCCTCCTTGAGCCAACCCCCTCGTCACACACAGTCAGACCCATCCCCCAATAGTTTTGCATTAGGCTGTCTGAGGTTATCAATATGAAAAAATGTTAAAGATTAACTGTGCTAAATGGTATGATACCTAATATTCAATTCAACTGGTTGTCCTTGTGGATGCACATCTGTAAGGAAGAGCTTTTACAACTACATCTAACAGTTTCATTGCTGTTTAACCTGTCGATTATTTTCTCAATTAATCGATTACTTGTTCGATCTATAAACTGTCAGAAAATGGTGGAAAGTGTTTCCCAGAGCCCAAGATGATGTCCTCAAATGTTTTGTTTTGTCCATAACTCAAAGATATTCAGTTTTCAGAAAATATTCACATTTAAGAGGCACAGAATCATGTAAAAAAATGACTCAATCCAATGATTCGATTATCAAAATAGTTGATGCTTAGTTTAATGGGTGACAATTAATCGACATAGTCTTCCCTTATGACTCAGTTTGAGTCATATTGCATGTAGTTCTGCAAAATATATCACATAGATCAGTCTGTTAGCTGAACCTCTGGCCCATATTGTTCCATTTATGTCATTGTTACTCCGTTAATGGCACAGATGCTGTGTTAAATATGTTCACATTAAATAACAAGTGAAGGGCAGTGGGGGAAACGATCAAAACAGCACAAAGTATTGATTAGAAGCAGACCTTCGGCGACCTCAGTTACACTTATCTGGATTGCATAGAGGAAATTTACAAAAGCTTGCTGTCAAGTCCACACATGCGTATCCCATCTGAACCAGTGCTCTTTTCATTTGCTAATTGACTTTGCAGACTGCTGCTTTTGGAAAGTTGCCAGTCATTATCACTTGAGACATAAACACTGTTCAAATAGTTCAACTAGAAGTTTCTAGGTGACAATAAAAACAGAAGCACGGTTTGGTGTTGCAAACCCTCTGACTGTACGATTCTAGTATTACTGGAGACATCTGCTACACTTACTTACACTATTAGCATGTTCATAGATTTTATGGTCCTCTGAAAACATCCCTGAGAGTGTGTTTTAACTCAGGTTAACTTGTAGGATTTCTGTACACCCCACACTATATATACTGTCAAATTAGTATCTACATCTGTTACTGATTTGTTTTGTTTTGTTTAAATGCAACATATATATTGTCCAAGTGGTGGCGATCATTTCTTCACTTGCTTGAGATTAGTTGTCCACTGTACAACACAAATTAATCAATAAAAATGTGTCTTTTTTCAGTGAAACAAGGCTACAGAAAGTGCTTTTTGGACTGAGAGGCTTCTCTCCTTTTTTGCATTATACCCATTTACCTCTGGGACTAATTTCTAAGGCAATCTTGCCATGCCATATCCACCATCTTGCTTTTGCTGCAAGGTACCAATGTGACCTTTCCACTCTGTGCAGCAGTGATGTAGCTAGGTATAACCAACCACACCTGAATCATGGGTGTGGTGGTCTAACGGACTTTAACCTTTCATGAAACATTAACAACATCTAAATAAACTCATGAATAAATACAAAAATCCAGAAATGCATTGTATGAGTTTTATTGTTCTTTATTATTAAAACCTGCCTCAGTCAATTTTCTGTAAAAGATTTCAGACCCGTACTGTGGAAAAATGGTGATCAGTCTCCGTCAGTGTTTAAAAATATCTTCAAATAACCACTTTGTTTTAGACATTTAATTAATGTTTTTTTTCTATGAGTATTTAGTTTCATATTGCTTTTCTTATCTGTATGAAAATAATTAATAATTTAAATTAATTATTTTTAGTCAAAATGGTATTCAGTTAAGTTTGTTTTATTTGACTGAATCAAAACTGGGTGATAAGCCTTTAGGCATCTTGAGATAACTTCTATTATGATTTTACGCTATATAAAGATAAACTAAATTGAATTAGGCATTTGGCCTCCCTTGCATATTTGGTTGTTTTTGATATTGTTTTGTTAATGTTCTTTTTTTAAACAATATTTTTATTTTCCTTTTAACCACAGAAACAAAACAAACAGTACAAAAACAACAGACAATACAATACAGTGGCCACAAAAAAGAATAAGTAAATAAACACCTAACTTAAACTCCTGAGTCATAACATGCATTGCACAATATATATATCATATATTAAAATGACTGCACAGCATCACACACCTATATCATGGAAAATGTCTGTGTGTGTCTATGTGTGTCAGAGCGCTCAGTCCATAACCATTACAACTGACAGTGATGGAACAACTAAACACCGTGAGAGAAAGAGGAAAAATAACAAAACATAAAAACAATTCATAAATAAATAACAACCACGTCAGACAATGATTACGATAATCCATAAACAAAGGGATGAGTAAGGTGAGTAACAGAAAATAATAACAAAACAAACAAAAAATAGTCCAATATGCCACATTATGACCCCAAAATGGCACTTTGTCATCTTTATTATTCTTATTTAATGAGCTATTAAATAAATTAAATCAAATCAATGGTTGTCTCTTACCAGAATAAATAATTGTGGCGTAAATATAAATTTAATAAGACGTCTATAGACTATGTAATCACCAGTTCAGAGATGTACCGACAGGCCTAATTAAAGCAGTATTAATAGATATTTTGTTTTTACTGTAGTAATGAACATAGTAGAAATTATGTAACAACGTATAATGATTTCATAAGCCATTAGAAAACATTCAAACAAATATTAAATGAAAGGGTAATCATTAATAATTTACCTAACTTCAGCTCAATACCAGTATGACTTGTTGGTGTGTGTTGCCCTCTAGTGGGATTAAAGGTGTACTGCAGTTATTCAGGAGCAAGACTGGAATACATAAAGACTCCAAAGTTCAAGTTGTTTTAAAGGTATGGCACCGGTATGCGTTGAATTAGCAAAATATACCAACTTCCAGGTTTCGCAGCTTTTCCCAAATATTTGTTGGATATCTGTTGCTGGATATTAAACATTTCCTGGCACTGAATGCCCATTAATTAGACTTAACTATTGTTGGTACAACTAGACAGGGGTATTTCAAAGATTGTTACCAGACCATTGCAACTAGATCATTAAAACCAGATGTGTGATTCATGACTGGGGGAGCTGCTAAAGCACAACCCCTCTGTGCCACTGGTTTCTTATCATTCGCCATTAGGTGACTGTGGCTGAGGATTTTCGGCACACCTACTTTAGGTAGAAGAAGCCGGCGGATGCTGGATTCCTTTTATTTCTTGCTTAGGAGCAGACGCTCAACTCCGACTGTGCCATGGTTTGGTTGGATATACTTTGCCACCCAGTCTGGGTGATTTCCACGGCGGTGCTGGCGCTGGTTGTGCGCATCCAGCGCAGAGGACGCTGGGATCCACAAGCCTGCACGGTGCGGCTGCAAGGGAAGACTGCTATAGTGACTGGAGCCAATACAGGTCGGTCCCCTTGCCCTTGTAATAAACAGGATAGTTATACATATGGGGCTGCAAGGGCATGCTGTAATGGCAACCCAACAATGTGAATGTGGCAGCACTACTGTAAGTGGAATAAGGATCTGAGGTCTGTTTTTGCTTGCATGTGATGATTTCATATGGTACTTAAAATATAAGTTATGACCCAATCTGTAAATGACATATTCCTACATCTACAGCCCTGGATCAGGCGTTTCTTTTAATAACAGTTTTGATTTTGCAGGAAATGCCACTGGCAGGAAAGATAACATGGCCTTTGTGTGACCATGAATGTATTAATACACTAATTATTAACCTATATTAAAAAGCCCTTGCAATAATTTTCTTAAACAGAATGTTAACTTTAACTTTGTGCGTAGATTTGACTTATTTCTCACAATGGCTGAGGATGTTTTAGCTATATTGTAGTCATGATATGAGTATGAGCTGCTTAAGAGCAAGATATCTTTTTTTTTGCTGGTAGCCTAAATATAAGTTAAGTAAAGAGCGTAAGGGAAAACCTGCTCTCCTGTGGATGAATTTCACAGATTTAATACTTGTTTTGGCAGCAAGAACTATAACCTTGCACTTTCTTTAAATTAGATTAAACTTTATTGTAACTGCATACAAAGCAATGAAATGCCATTTGTATCCAACAGAAGTGTATAAGCAGTAATAAATAACATATGATATAGTATATACAGAGTGCTAAATATATATATGAATGAAATATAAAAACATAGTTTGTGCCCATATGAGTATCTATTATGTAGGTATGTACAGGTTATGAACAGGCTACAGCTATGACTATGTTATTACAGTATGTATAGTAGTGCAAATAGTATTTATTAAATAGCATGTACAGAATATTTATGTACAGTAGTGAAATGATATGGTATGAAAGGATGAGGTGCAGTTGTAGTACAATGTTGTAAGGTGTATTGAGGTAGTTCAGTTCAACTTTTCATGTTATAGTGTTTCTTGTGTGGCAGCGTAGTTTTCTGCAAGAAATTATAAATTTACAGTCACAGTTCGCTTAATGCACTTCTGAAAAGAGAAGACAAGAAGACAAAGTACCACAAATAACAGATGGGAGGCTATAACAACACACAACAGTGAGACAATCATTTCTGCACAGCTAAATCACAACACATTGTAGATGAACTTCGTTGTTATGACCAGCAAAGCTAAACTGGACCTGCTATTATCTTTTTTCCAAACACTGAATTCCCTGTTTACTTTCTTATCGGCCGCACCACTTCTTCCTCTATCCTTGTGGTTTTTGCGGCATGCCAATCCTGCACCCGCTAACCACCAAGCAATCATACAGGAAGGCATGAGGACAGATAGCATAAACACAGAATGAAAATGACGCCTGATCACTCTACAGAAGTCAACTGATCCCAACATGGCTACCAAGTGACAAACTTCCTCATTTTACAGCTAAACAGTAACTACAAGATGTTTCTGAGAACATTTGAAGTGAGAAATAGGCATTACAGTCACAGAATATTGATTCATATTTGATCAGCGCTGCCTAGTTGACCGTTTAATTGGGAGTTTGTAAGTGACTGACAGCTGCTCAGAGACGGCAGGCTCAAGCTCGCCTCGGACTCATGTGATGCCATTGGACCCAAAAAGACGGCGTCCCATAGACTTACACTGAGAAAGCGACATCTGTAAGTCAGCGGATAACTTTTTTGAGCTAAACCACAACACAAACACGGGCTGTATTTAAATCATTAGGTCCTAAAAGTACTGGCGACCTGTCCAGGGTGCACCCCGCCTTTGCCCAATGCCAGCTGGGATGGGCTCCGGCCCCCTAACGGGATAAGCGGTTGAAAGATGGATGGATGGATGGTCCTAAATGTTGGACACACCAACAGCTGAATTCAGAGTTATTTCTTTCCTCTGCTTATGTCTATGGAGACCCAAGCCATGACGACCACACAAGCTGTGATGTTGGGACCCCATGACCGAGTCATTTGACTGAGCGGACACTACTGCACATATTGGACATGCACACTAGGGCCCAATAAGACCCAGAACACCCAGGTACTTTTGCAGACAGAAGTCAATCCATTTCGGCTTCATGCGCCAGAGAGCAACTTTCACAGGAATGAACGGGGCCCCGCCTCCATCGCTGTATCCAGTTCTCTTTATACATACATGGTGAAATCTTCCAGATGCCATTAGGAGCACCGAAGGACACAGATGAACATGATTTTTTTTTTTTTCAGATTACCTGTCTCATTCACTGTTGTCAGGATATAGGAATTGTTTTATAAAGATCATTTTTTAAAAATCATATTTGTTCCATTTCTACCCAAGGCTGCATTAATTTACTGTATATTTTTCAGTGCAGTCAGTGCTCTGTGTGTTTATCAGAGCTTGTTTACTGAAAAACTTGTTTACTGCAGCTATAAACACAGCCGACAGGAATGGAGCTGAAAACCAGTAGAGCCACTGCAGAGTCATGTGATAGTTCTCTGTCAGTTTCTCATTAGATGTGGCAACTTTCCAAAATTTCGCCCTCGGATATCAATAAAGTACTATCTTATCTTTCACGTTAGACATTGTCATTTTATTTGCTGCAATCCCATAAAGCACAGCAGGCACTGCGTGGTGCTGAAAAATTTTAAAAAGTATGTTGAAGAAGCAAATTTCAAGTCACAGAACTCTGCAAACAAAAAGAAGTTGCCACCTCCTCTCCTACCACAGTAGGACAGACTTTGTCCCATGTCAGCCTGACCTAGGATGAAGCTACCATCTGCTCAGGTTAACATGAGGTCAGCTACAAGAATACAAAGCTGGCAAACGATACAGACTAACAAACAAACAGTATAAGTTTCCTCTGTTACTGTTGAAGTTTAACTTTCCTCCTATAACTTAACTTGTCACTCATTGCTGAAAATAAAGCCTTTAGTTTAAAAAAAAAGGTCTATTTTTGTTAAGTATTACAAATGTTCGATTTCCTCCACTCTGCCAGGGATTGGGAAGTTCATTGCTTTGGACTTCGCACGTCGCGGGGCCCGTGTTATCCTGGCCTGTCGAAGCGAGGCCCGGGGGACAGCAGCACTTAAAGAAATCAGGGAGAAGACAGGAAACTCTGACGTCCACCTACGTCTTGTGGACCTGTCCTCTCTGGACTCTGTCAGGGAATTTGCCAGCAGGATTCTCGAAGAGGAGAAAGCTGTCCACATCCTCGTCAACAACGCTGGAGTGTCAGGTGATACATAATTAAGTTTTACAGCCGCTGCACAGGGCAGTTTTGTATTGAGAAACCATAATACCACAAACAATATGTTCATTACTGAATGATTTGTACTCACTCTTCTTTCATCCTGGGATATTTTAGTAACAATATGTAATTTAATTTCATATAAGTTAATCAGTGACTGAAAAATAAAAGAAACAAAAAGAACATCCAGTCCCTAAAGAAGCAAAGAACAAGACATACTGCACCTTATAACGTTGGCGAGTTTGGTGTACTGACACCCAAACGCCTGTTTCTTTGTAATAATTAAGCAAAGCTTAAAATGCTAACTAACCTGTCATGGGATAGTCCCTTAGACTTGACAAAGTTCCCAGCAAAGCAACAGCAACTGTTCAGCATGGAGAGTGGCACTTTCTCTCCATGATCTTTATCTTGGTGGATCTTTCAAGTTATGTGTCCAGGGACTGAATAAGTCAATGTCTTCATAACTGACAAACATAACTTGACACGTCGGGCTGGGCAGGCAGAGTCAGACTCACAAGCACAACTCAGATAACAGGTGGTTTCAAACAACGCTGGGTCTTTATTACAGAAACTGGTCGGTACACAGGAAGGCAAAAACTCACAGGCAAACAATTCCAGTCTGGCAGGCAAAACGCAGGGTCAAAAAACAAGCTGAGGATTCGGTACACGGAAGTCATAGGCACTAGGAAGAAAACGCTGGTAAGTTAGTCACAAAGGAACAAAACAAACTGGCACAGAAGGGAAGGAAGACTCAGCTTAAATACCCGTGAGGGGAGTGACTAACTATGGACAGGTGGACACAATCAGGGGCGGGGGAGACAATCAGACACAGGTGAGTGGAGCATGCAGGCAGGAAGTGAAGTGCACTGAAACGAGAGGGAGAATTAGATTTCACAATCAAACAGGAAGTGCTCACATGAAACATGAAAAACACAGGAAACCCATCACCTAGGATTAACAGACGTTACATAACTGTGTGTGTGAGGTGAAGTAAAATTAGGTTAAAGGGATAGTTTGGGTGTTTTGAAGTAAGATTGTACGAGGTGCTTAACAATAGCCGGTGTATTACCTACAGTAGATGACGGTCGGCACACCCCCAGTTTAGAGAAACAGACAGGAGTACCAAAGCAATGTTAAGCTGTGGACGGGGCCAGCAGCAAAACATAATTTAGATGTCTAAAGGAAAGGTCCACCTTAAAACACAACAACAACAAAAGTTTAAGGGTACACTATACTGTATTTTTGCTGGTTGACCTTGATGATATCTATGCTATAACCAAAGCCGCCAGACTCCACTAAGAAAAAGTTAGATTCAGACATTCAGAATAATTAGTTTGTGCTATTGTGAGACTTTGCTCAGTTTGGATTCACTCTACTCACACAATAGCACAAACAAACTAACCGATCCAGGCTGCGGGAGACCAGCAACTCCCGTATTCTGCATGGTGAAATCGCAGGTGGCGGCTTTGGTGAGAACATGGATGCGATAACGGCTTCAGTTCCCCATCGGAAAGGACTGACTCCTAACCAAGTATAGATGTTTAACTGTGTTTGTTTTGTGCGCAAGTAAAATTCAGTTTGAATTTTTTCAAAGTGGCTTTATTGACATGCAAGTTAAAAACAAAAAAAACACACTAATATTAATAAC
The DNA here is from genome assembly GCA_947000775.1 of Pterois miles. NCBI lineage: Eukaryota > Metazoa > Chordata > Actinopteri > Perciformes > Scorpaenidae > Pterois > Pterois miles. Next base: position 7,066,373 of record CAMQGK010000194.1, on the reverse strand, counting down.
CTACCATCAGGTTTACCCAGGCAGATAACCAAAGATGGGTTTGAGGTTTCTTTTGCCACCAACCACCTGGGACCATTTCTCCTCACCAACCTGCTGCTGGGTAAGACTGCAGTCTCTCTCTAACACAGCAGGTAATGAAATGACAACTACCTATCATTGTCGTGATGTACCTAACGTTTTATCTTCTCATCTCTTGTTCCTCTCCTTGCTGCGCTTGTATCTGATTCATTCCAGACCTGATAAAGCATTCAGCTCCGGCACGTATTGTCAACCTCACCTCAGTCAACCATAAGAAGGGTCAAGTGGACTTCTCTCATTTTCATGGCGAGAACCTCACATACAAGCTTGATGTTGTCTACAACCACACGAAGCTGCACAATGTCATCTGTACTACGGAGCTAGCACGCAGGCTGGAAGGGACAGGTAGGCAAAAAAAAAAAAAAATCAAGATTTTTATGGTTATCATCCATTAATATAAATGCATGTATTTTCTCGAATATGTGCTGCAGAAAGTCAAGTCAATTTTATTTACAGTATATAGCCCAGTATCACAAATTTGTCTCAAGAGGCTTTACAATCGCCAAAATGTTGAAAAGCAGCCCAAATTTTCATCTACCAGCCCCCCATTTTTCTCATCCAACTTAATCAAAAGTAGCCCAACTGGGCAGAAACCAGTCCAATCTGGCAGTACTGGTCATGTATTTTGAAAGTGGAGAGTTTAGGGAGGGTTTAGGGAGATCAAACAAAATTCAAAAGCAGCTTAAAGTCTGATCCGACAACAAAACGTAATAAGAAAAGTAACTGGTATTGTATCAGGGTGGGACGGTTCATAAAATTTATGGTTCAGTTCATAATATGGTTTGGGGGTCACGATTTTTCTGTGTTATATCAAAACAATTAATAAATAAAAACAAGTTATAGCCTCAGGCCATCAACAGAAAGTAACATAAAAACAGGAACATATACTAGGCCTGCACCATATGAGGAATTGTTAATTGACCTCCAAATCAGTATTTTGGCTTTTTTTGTTTTGTTTTTGTTTTTTCAAATATATTCATGAGGCCTGCAAGATATAAGGAAAATTTGTGATGTGCAATAACACTTTTCAGTTATCTAATAACAATATGACTTGTGATATATAGCAATCAGCCAGCTGATGAGTTAAAAGATACATGACAAACTAACCTAAACACTACGACTACAGAGTCTACTGCCAGCTGTAGTTTCAGTTTGTGTAGCTGACGGATACGTCCTCCTAAACTTCATGAGGATACTATATTAATAACACGGAGGCTTGGTAGTTTGGACCCTTGGCAATAACGGCACATCTTGTGTTCCACCCTTTACAATAAACTCCTTGAACACAACCACTGAACCACTGCCTAGAAGGAACTAAACTCACAACTCAACTAAATGACTTACACATATTTGCCATTGGCTGTTAGCCGGTGAGGTAATGTGCAGTGATGAGCTAATAACTGTGGTAGTGTAAGCACAGTGGCGGTGGTTGAGAGACATGCGCAGTAAAATCTGTTCTGCCCTCGCCGAAATTGAGCCAATCACAACGCACAAAACTGAATTTCCCCACTGTGGGACTAATAAAGGAATATCTTTCTTTCTTTCTTTCTTTCTTTCTTTCTTTCTTTCTTTCTTTCTTTCTTTACAAGCTCAGCTTCAGTTACACTGGGCATGTGTCATACCCCATACCCCTGTCCGCCTGTGTCCCCGCCTCTTTCCATAGGCCTTGATTTCTAGTCTGACAATAAACGCGACAAAAAAAAATACACAATCGGCCTCATAACCTATTTCAAATGAACCGAACAATACATACACAACCCAAACCATGACTAGCAAACTGAACGGTTCAGATTTTTACCCAAACCGTTCCCATCCCTAGTATTGTAATGCATTCAGACACTTTAGCTTTTACCACAGAGTTAAAACTATGTATACACAGTACATTAAAACTCCAGTAACAGAACATTTTTTGGCATCATTGGGGAGAAAAATCCATAATAACCTTTCAGCATATTGTAATTAAAATGTTCTGAGAGAAAACTAGACTTCTGCACCTCCTCATGGCTCTGTTTTCAGGATTTAAAACATCTAGCCCCATGACAGAAGATTTTGGCCAATCACAGGTCATTTCAGAGAGAGAGAGCGTTCCTATTGGCTGTGCTTGGCATTCTAAACTGATCTCAACATGGCTGAGAAAACAGAATATTGATTCATATTTGATCAGAGATTACGAGTGATAGACAGCCGGCTCTCGTAGACAGCAGACTCCAGCTTGGCTCTGATTGGTTGTTTTCCTCCAGTCTGTGAAATCCTGCAGATGCCATTAGGAGCATCGGAGGACACAGGGGCACATGATTTTTTTTTTTTTCCAGATTACCAGTTTCATGTACATCTGTCAGGATATAGCGACCGTTTTACCTTTTTTTAAATCATATTTGCTCCAATCTTGCCTTCTTCAGCTATAAGTTAATTATCACTTCTATAAGTAGTTAGCATCTGTCGATTTTTATTTGGACTACCCTCAACCCAAGAAAAGTGAACACTTGAGAGTCTATTATATTAGACATATTACAATATTGCCTTTGCATTTAATTATTATTAGTTTTAGTACAAATGTATTTAATAACTAGCTCTGAAAGCAGAAGTGTAGGAAAACTAATTGCAAGCATAAATATTGTACAATTTATTTAAAACACTCCCAGACAATTGGGGACAGTGAATGCATCATCATGGCTGCTAACACTCCCGGACAGTGAACCAGAGACAGTGAATGCAGCACCGTAGCTGCTACAGTAACTCTCCTGACGGTGAACTGTTGACTCAGTTGTCTGTTGTGCTCATATACTCTAGCTGGCACACCGCTGCATGGGAGGCACAAATCTTGTCGGTTAATAACTGGTTAACGAGGGCTGGTTATCAGTTAAGAAAAAAATTCAAAATTAGCATCCTTAGACTATAGACAAGTTACAAAAATCACAAAACTCTAACCAATGGTTTGTAGGCAGATGGACAACTTTGTAACCCATGTTGCTGAAACCAGGACTCAGCACAGCACTGCTTTCCCCACCTGGAATATATTACATAACTGTGGACCATACCATCAGTGAAGAGCACAGACCCACTCCCATAATCAGTTTAACTTAATATACAATACAACCATAATATTTACATATACAGCATACACATGAACATTACATAATCCAGATGAAATAACATACATGATAAATGGAAGAAATAAACAAAAGCCATCTTAACAAACAAATCCCGCTACTTCACACCCCTCTCTCTTTCCTGGGACTTGGTTCAGCCTAACAAGCAAAGTGAATTCGGCTGGAGACCTTTGGCTGAAGTTTCAGGTGAAAACACTGCCCTCACAAGTAGGCCTCAAGGAGAGCTCTCCAACATAAAAGCACAACATAAAAACATGAACTTTCTTTAGCTTAACACAGTAAATTGGCATGTGTGTGCCTTTTTCCATCTTATTTTTTTAAATAATTTAATTTAAAAAAAATTGCAAGGCATATACATTGCAGAGCAAATAAGTAGTCGTCTAGTTGTCATTCATTTTCCCTCCCACCCCAACAGTAAAGGGAACAACCAATATTACACCAATGGAAACAGCAGCAATGGCACCAAAACAGAAATACAACATGAAATTATACTATACATACAATACTGTAGACACATATGCACACAAAATAAAAACCTTAATTAATTAAATTAGATTATAAAGTTGACACAACCAGGCAAGGTCGGAGATTCAGTATGGTTTAGGAGAGGTTTCCAAGTCTTTTCAAAAGAACTGAGGGAGCCCTTAAGGGAAAAATCTAAGCCAAACCAGTGTACAGTAATCTTTCACGTACCTATTGTGAGTCGGAGGAAGCACCTGTTTCCATTTAAAAAGAATAAGTCGCCTAGCCAACAAGGTGGTAAAGAACATGTTGGGCTGAAGGGGCACTCCGAACAAAGCAAAGAGAGGGCAGAGGATAATAGCAGTATTATACTGTATGCTACCTTAAGGGGGATGGTTTGCGGCTCCCTTACAGGTTTTTGCCTCTTATAGGACTGCCATGCCCATTCCAGATATCTGGGTGTGGAGGCCTGTTATACATAATAATTTCTGCACATAATTTCTGCTGTAGTTGACTGTTAATGTTGAATGATTAATGCAATATTTTACTATTTGTTTGTTGGATATTTGTGAATACAATGTTCAACAGTTGTATGTATGAAGTGCCCTCTAGGGTGCCCTTCCAGTAAAGAAAATATGATGCACTGTCCTTTAGGGTGGCCTTAAAATTAAGAAATCATCCTTCTTAAAAACTACTATCCTACATGGCAGAAAACCCTGCCCCTCAGACCACCTGACGCTGCCACTGCAAGTCGGGTTGATTAAAACACACATTTTAAAATGATTTGTTATGAGCAATGTAGCTCGGTAGATTATGCATCCTGGGTCCGCTTTTGAGAAAAGACAACCTGTAACCAAAAATAAAAATGCACCATTTGTATTGCTGCTATACTAAACACTGTCTGTGTATTTGCACTGCCTGTTTGTGAACTGCTTTCCAAGAACAGGTCTGTTTATGCATCTTTGTGCTTGCCAGCTCCGCCTGCCAGCAGATTGATCACGCCTCAGACTGTAGGCTACATTACATGTGACAAAGCACATTTTTCAGAGATGAAAAGAGAGATAACATCTTTTTTCATGTCTTTTAAACTTAAAGTCTTAATAAAGGACATAGATGAAGGCACACTGGATTTCAGAAAAGCAGACGATTTTTTTTTTGTGTGTTTATGTGCTTGTAGGTGTCACCGCAAACTCCGTCCACCCTGGTATTGTCATGACAGAAGTGTTGAGACACTATTCACTCATGTTGCGCTGTATTTTCAACCTCATCGGATTTTTCTTTTTCAAGGTGAGTAGCCTACATTCATGCATTTTATGCACTGTCCAAATAATCTCTCCTCTGTCATGTCTTGCGACTGTTCAGGTTGGATTTGATTGTTGTCAATCAGGAACGTCCTCCTGTTATATAAATACACTCAACCAGTTTGCTGCGAGTGACAGACTGGTTTGGTAGAATCATTATTGTGAATATTTGCGAAGTCACCCATCACGCTGATAGTCTGCCTGTTAAGGTTGCTCAGTGAGACAGGCGCCAGGTTCAGATCTGCTATTCCCTCAACTGGGCATGCTAGAATTATTCCAAGACAAACAGAGCACTTTATTATTAACTAAAAACTCTTCCTTCAAGGCATGTGGCCCCATTGAGAGAGTTGACAGTTGAGAATTGAAAAGAAATATATTAGGCCCAAACCTTTATTGCAAGTTGGGGTGTTTGCTCATGAGCATGTATGAATAAGAGTATATGTACAGTACGTGTGTGGCCATGTTGCAACAGCTGGCTGAAATTGTGTCTAATAGACCTCTTTCACAGAAGACATTTTGACGTGTCACAGTAGGAAAAGCACACATGATATGGCGCCTTCAAATGGGGTCGTGATTACCGTGTTTACAAGTTGGGTCCATATGAACGCCCCCTCATGTCGTACTCACGACCTTGTAAAGTGGAAAGTTTTAGAGAGCTCAGAGTTCACGACTTGTGACGTGTTTGTTGGTGTGAGAAATAGTGGAGCCCATGGCCAAGTTCATTTATCTGTGCATAATAAGTCAATGTTGTACAGTATATTGTAATTTTAGTCATATGTTGTTTTTCTTGGTAATTTTATATGTCAGAGGAAAATATGATATTCTCAACAACCTCATCTTTGTCCTCTGTCAATATGACTTTGCATGACTTTGTTATCCACTTGCTAGCTTGCTAAATTGTTAGCCTCTGTGGCTTCTAGACTTCAACAGTAATGTTAATATTACCATTGTTTTGCAGAGGTGTTCTTCACAATTTAACCACTTGAACGGCATGCGTGTCTCATAAACACGGTAAACACAACTCCATTTGAACGCACCATAAATGATGAAATTAATAATGGCTGAATTCCATTTAGCTGCTTTGATTCGGGGCTCCTGGTGTCACTGACGCTCTCACTGGAACCCTTGAATAGAACAGAGTCATAGTTTGAGGATTACCAGGGCTGTTATAGTTAAATTGCAAGTTTTTAGGTTGTAGCAGGTGGGTTTTAAAAGTAGAGTGACGATACTGGCATCATATGAAAGTAGAAAACCTGAGGAACCCATTGGGAAGGAGGTTAAATAACGCTCCAAACTAAACTAAATTTTGGTGAGGAAACACTGTCATAGCCATTTTCAAAGGGCTCCCTTGACCTCTGACCTCAAGATATGTGAATGAAAATGGGTTCCGTGGGTTCCCACGAGTCTCCCCTTTACAGACATGCCCACTTTATGATAATCACATGCAGTTTGGATCAAGTCATAGTCAAGTCCGCACACTGACACACTGACAGCTGTTGTTGCCTGAGTTTGCCATGTTGTGATTTGAGTGTATTCTTTATGCTAATGCAGTACCTGTGAGGGTTTCTGGACAATATTATATTGACAAATATGTGATTAATTTCCGATTAATCACGATTAACCATGGACAATTCAATATTACCGACAGCCGTAGTTATTATGCACTTTGCTTTTCCTTTACTGTGACAACTATGTGTGCTGTGAGGAAGGCTTGTTGTCTGCAGTAAAGAGCTCTTGTTTTAATGATTAGCTCTGACAGCCAGAACACAAGCTCAATGTGCAAACCAGATGACTATAGCTAGAGACTGCAGGAAAACAAGATGAGGTATTTCCACATTCTTCACAGCCCATTAATGGTGGAAATCTGATAATATAAACTAAATATAGAACCTGGTACAAACTATCATTGTACCGAGAAACCCTTTGTTCCCTAAAACAGGCTTTGTCATAGACTTCCAGTTAATCAAATTCAGTCAGTAGAAGAAGAAGAAGAAGAAGATCTACCTTTATTAGTCCCACAATGGGGAAATTCAGTTTACACTCTGTTAAACTCATACATGGTACATGCAGACCTGAAACACACATACATGCATTAATGGAGAGACATCAGAGTGAGGGGGCTGCTCCTGACAAGCGCCCCAAGCAGTTGGGGGTTTGGTGCCTTGCTCAGGGGCACCTCGGCAGTGCCCAAGGGGTAAACTGGCACCTCTCCAGCTACCAGTTCACTCAGTACTAGTAACTGATGATTTTTTGTTGTTCTGGTTTTGGTTCTGTACTCCAGCACATTGGACTTAGAAATGAATAGTCGGCATGAGGTTTTAGTGCTGGTTTTCAGCTTTACTGCAAGTGTATTTACATCCACATCAGATGAACAGTCTGAGAACTCTATAACTTTTTATTCATATTTTAATTTGACCCTAATTTGACCATATTTTAATCCCAGGGCCGTCCTCCTTTGTTAGTTCCACTCAAACTTTCCAATCCAGCATGTGCGCAGATTACAGTGCTAAAGATGAGTGCACCTTGTTATTGCGGTGGATGTAAATAAATGAAAGAGTAAGGCTTTCAAACAATAATCCTGATTTATAACAACTTATTTTGTTAGTTTAAGACATTAATTTCATCAGTTATACTGATATTGTATTCACCATCCAGGAACACAGCAACGTCACTACAGGGTCAACTGCAACCTGAGATCATAGAGGTTTCAATAAGTCAACAGTTTAACCATAGACTGTTTAGCTAACCAGCTTTATTTGGAGGTGAAAACGAAAGAGAGGGTATCCGAACTGTTGCTTAGAATTTATAATCATTACACAGAAATACTGTGTGCACACTGCGATAAGCACGGTGGGTCAAAGTTGAACTAAGAAGTTGGCCAACGGGGTTTGTTTTAAAATGTTGTCTAAAAAGTGTCTGGTTGAAAAATGTCTAACTGACTTCAGTGTATCCTCAGCAGACCCGTCACATTGTTTTTGTGTGTTTATCCTTTTGTTTCTGCAATCACATGTAACCATGGCTGCACACATGCACACAGCTTTCACACAGCACTCACATCTGGAAACTATCACTAGTTTTTGTGTCTTTTTTTCTCAGTTTAAACTCTGGCACTTTTCTTTCTGATGTTCATCTGTGATGTGGAGCTGTAGAGGCAGACTATGTTTAAAGAGGACATATTGTGCTTATTTTCAGGTGCATTCTTGTATTTGGGGTTTCTATTAGAACATGTTTACATGCTTCAATGTTCAAAAAAACACTTTCTAATGCAGGCTGTGCTGCATCACCCGGGAAAGCCCAGTGTGCTCTGATTGGTCAGCTGGCCCCCTATTTTGATTGATCAACTGAACCAAACTCTTCAGATTCAGATCAAACTAGCTTTGTTTGACGGTGTGCCAAACTAGTCACTAGGCAGGATTTAGGATGGTAAATAGACTTTTACATTTACAGTATATTGCACCTCTCTAGTCCTCCGACCACTCAAAGCGTTTTACACTACATGTCAGCATTCACCCATTCACACCCACATTCATACACCTGTGCCACCGATGGTACAGCCCATGGGAGCAATTTGTCGTTGTAGCATTTCAATGATCCGGGAATTGAACGCCGAGCTCTACCTCTGAGCCACAGTCTACCCTTATGCAACTGCGTCCCTTGGTGACATCCCCATGTTACAGAAGAAAGGCGAGACTTAAAAAAGCGAGGCGTCTGTGACTCCCTTTGATGTGGTCTTTGGGCTTTGTAACATTACAGACCTTTTACATGCACAAAAAACTACATAACACACTAAAGGAAAGGGAAAAGCTTACAAGCATAATAGGTCCTCTTTAACATCAGGGCAGGGATTACACAAACTTTCCAGTTGCATATTTGCACCTGCGTAGATATCTATCTGTCATTGTTCTTGACTGCACTCTCACATTCCCTCTTCACTGCTCTTGTGTTCCTCTTAGTCTCCAGAGGAGGGTGCAGTGAGCACAATCTACTGTGCCGTCGCAGAGGAGATGGAGGGGATAACTGGGAAGTACTGTGACAGCGACTGCTGCCTGGTTCTCCCCACCCCTTTAGCTCGAGATGGTGCCCTCGCGATCAAGGACTTTGAGGTCTGTGAGAGGCTGACATCGAAGCTCTGAAACAACTATCAGGCAAACGGAGGCTTGATAACAGAAAAGGGGTCAAATTCCACCCTTGTATTACTGCACTTCTTCAGTGAATAATTCAGACGTAATGAGTCTTTATAACCATCATGTACGTTTCTGAATATATTTTACAAGTAATTTGAAGAAGCATGAAGTGATTTTTTTAAGAGATGCACAAATGAATCATGTCTTATATGATAACAGTTGGAAAATATACAAAGTTTGTCACTTTCATGGGTGTAAATAATACTGGTTAATCACTTACTTTTCATATCAGCAATCCTGTAAAATGGTGAATATGTCAAGGAAGTGGTGACTTTCAATCAGGTATGTAAATGAGTGAAATGAAGTTATTGAATGTCCTGAGACATGCTGACACCATGTGGCCAACTCTTGCTGATATGCTTCCTTGGAAATCACAACAGAGGTTCCAGTAAGTGACACAATCATTTCCCTTTATTGACTGATTCATTAAAACACAATAAAACATTTGAGCATTCAGTGCTTTCTGAAGAATTTGTACAGCGTTCCTCCCCCGGTGTCTTCGGCCTTGCTATTTGGCTGCAGAGACAGATAGTGGGAGAACAATGTGGTCACCAAAGAGGGTTTTAATCAGCGATATCACCTGTTAAGTGAGTGTCTGCTAATCATCTTTGGATAATAAAAGACAACACAAGGTCATGTTGTGTTGGTTTTTTTTAACAAATATGTCAGACTACGTCTCAAGCACTCGTACCTTTCTGATGTTGCTCCGCTATTTCATGGATGATCTCTTCGAGCGCCGGAGCCACGTGGTCTAGCTGTTTGGGTGAGAGACGGACGGCAATCTCCACTGTTTTATCCTAAAAGAAGAGTTGATGACTTGTATTTAATGACATTGTTCTTTGGTGAAAACAGCAACAGTATTGGGGGTAATAGCGGTGTGTGCGTGTTTGCTCACAGGGTTTCCAACATGTTCCACCTGAGGAAGCTGTTGGACTGTAGCCTCTTCAAACTGACCGTCTTCCGATCGAGGCTCCATGTCCTTTCTACCTTCTCTCTCCTGCAGCAAACACAAATTTACACAAAAATTTAAAAATACTGTAATACAGAAAAGGCTTCTACAACCTTTGCACAAGTATTACGACCCACAATGACTCATTTGTTTCCTGACCCACAGACAGTTTATCAGCTTTTTATCAACATGCACTTGACCTTTTATTTGTAACTTTATCCTTCAAACTAAAACACCAAACTGAAAAACTCATGAAAATTGTGAGTCTGGATTTGTCATTTCATCTTTCCTGGTGGATAAAATGGACAAAATATCACTGACATTTAAAAAAAAAAGAATGAATATTGATTTGTTTATTGTTTATGTCACTAGAGCTGCAACTAACAATTATTATTTCTATTATTTATGAATCTGGCAGGTATTCTTTAAATTAATTAATTATTTTTTGGTTATAAAATGTAAAAAGAAATGCTGAAAAATGTCTATTCAAATTTCCTAAAACCCAAAAGAGTTGCTATTTGTTTGTCTTGTCCAACCAACACACCGAAACTGGAACAAAGATTTTTTTAAAAAATTGTCAAACTCAGATCTACTGTATATTATGTAATATCATGTTACTTATGCTCATCCAGTAAAGCCACAGGACAATATGACGTAAGACAAAGCTCTAATAAGAGTTCAGCATGAGTATGACTGCACGGAAAGTCAGACATCACCATAACATTTCTGCTCACTGTCCAATAATCCAACTGGAGCTGCCTACCTTCATCAGCATCATCTCCTTTGGACTGAAGAAGGTGATGTGTCCATCCGTCCTCTCGGCCAGCAGCGCCACCAGGCATGCCAGCACCAAGCAACCAGCCACTGCTCCGCGCATGCTCATTGTGCTCCGTCCTGGACACATACAACATACACACACACACATATACACATACTGTACATAGGCATACATGCAGTAACAGTACAGGTTCATGTACAGTACAGTCAGTATTTCCTCACCAACAGGGGTGAGCGGCACTGAGGTCAGGCCGGTTACAGCAAGAACGCTTTTTTAGCAGTGGGAAAGAGGAAAATAGGTCAACATACAGTATTTGACATGAGGTGGAGTGTGTGTGTGTGTGTGTAGAAACAGTAAATGGTTTAGAGTAAGAAGGACACAAGGGATCCCATGTCATTATGCAAGGGAGGACGTTGACAAATAGATAGTAGATAGGGAGAGAGAGAGAGAGGTGGGAGGAGGAGGAAGGGGGAGAAGCTTGGAAGTAGCAAACAACAAACTGCTGAAGCGAGATAAGAGGCCGGAGTGGACCAGCCATACTTACAACAGCAAGACAGCTCTGTGCACAATTGTTAGAGAATTAAGACAGGAAAGAGTAGCAGAGAGTGTCGGGTGGGGGAATAGGCCGAGAGACAGGGAAGCAGAAGAAGCCATATGTTACTCACGTGCTGTGTCAGCTTTGGTCAGTTGTTTAAGGAAGTGAGCTTTAAGATGAGTAGAGCTCCACCGGTCTGAGCGGCAGCTTGTCCCAGTCAGCCTTTATATCGAGCCCTCTCCTGGTCCCTAAGCTTTTTACTGTCCTCCCTCACATCCGCTCCTCAACAGGCTCCTTCAAGCACTCTCGGACATGCTCCTGGAAACACACATATTACTCAGGAATCTGGCTTTTTTTTTTTATTATTATTAGGGCAGTACACTCAACATGCTATGCAGGCCTTTGGCAAAATGACACTGATGAACACGAACAAGTACGTCTTAAGAAAAAAACATTGTTGTTTTTTTCCTTTCTGGTAAATTTTGAGATTTTAAGCTATTTTGCTTCCAAAACATGTCTTCTTTCAGACTAGTGGAAAGAAAACATCCAAAATACACATCTAGGTGTTTATTTAACTACATTTTGTTGATTTGCATTTGTAGATTTCTCCTAAATCCACCAAAAGTTGCCATAAGATAATGCCTTATTTACATATTTAAACATAAACTTTCAGAAAACCTGTAATGCAAAAAATAATTGTCTTAATTAACTGGGGAAATTTCAAGGTGAAATCTATTAGTTAATATGTTTTACCCTGTTCACCTGTAGCTAAATGTATGAAATATTACAAAACATATATTTAAAGGCTGTTTTCTCAAAAGGAGTTTTTTCTCACCCTAAGCCAGAAATCTCCACTTCGGCAGCACTTACAGCCACCAGACTTATCAGTTTTATTCATATCTATATTCTGAATGTAGATCATTCATAGCCTGATTTATAGAGCAGACAATTGTTGTTTTTTTTATGGCTGTTCCCTCTGTAAAAACCTTTGACTCAAATGAGTCCAAAAAATTAAACAACAATTTCAAACCAGGCTTTATCCAATGTTCAGATTTATGTTCTGGAAATGTATGCAAATTAGCATAATTTTAATAAGATAATGCCTCATTTACAAATTTAAACTTGTTATACAAATATTTTTGTCTTAATGTAAGTAATCAGCTGGGAGAATTTCATGGAAAAATTCATTACTCACTTTTTTAACTAACCCTGTTTAAGAATACCACAGTATAGAAATATTGCTAAAAAATAAATTAAATAAATAATAACAATAACAACAACAACAACAATAATAATAATAATAATAATAAATGAGAAGAAGAAGAAGAACAGAAAGTCATGTTCAATTTTTTACTTAAAAGTACAAATATAATAGCATCAAAATATACTTATAGTACAAAAAAGTACTCATTATGCAGAATGGCCTGTTTCAGGATAAAATATATTATATTGTTGGAATAATTGTTGATGCATTAATGTGTTCATCACTTTAATATGGAGGCTGGTAGAGATGGAGCCAGTTTCAATCACTTCGTATAAAGCTTATCTGCCGTGCAGCTTGCCCTTGGATCAGTGATGTTTTATCTTAATCTATAATATTACATCCTAATTTATTTGTTGAATTTATGTTTGTATTATTAATCTGAACATGAAAAGTAAATAGTAGCTAAAGTTGTCAAATAAATGTAGTGGACTCAACTGTACAATATTTGCCTCTAAAGTACAGTACTTGAGTACTTACTTCTTAGTATGTGCTTACCGTAGTTATTTTCCACCACCATATTATGGGAAGGTTTGTGTGAGCTACAGGACACAAGCAGTACCTTCTACAGTATGTGTAGAAGGTACTGCTTGTGTCCTGTAGCTCAATAAGTCTGATATGACAGTGAATTGTAGAATTGGATAAACAAATAAATCACTTTTCAGTCTCATATAGTCATTTATCACATTTGACATATGAGGAAGATAAAACTAAGGTTTGACTTAGGTTTACTTTAGGTTTAGGGTAAAGTTAGGTTTAGGTTGAGGTTAGGGTTAGGGTTAGGGTTGGGATTAGGCAAGTAACAGTAACACGTAAGGTGAGGGTAAGTCTCCAGGAAATGAATGTAAGTCAATGTAACATCCTCAAAAGTCATGGAAACATAACTGTGTGTGTGTCTGTGTGTGAGTGTTTGTGTGTGTGTGTGTGTGTCTGTGTGTGAGTGTTTGTGTGTGCAGGCGTACGTGCGTGTGTGTGTCCAAAGAGGTCTGTCATAAATTCTCCGCTCTAAACTAATATCCAACACAATGCGACGTTTACGACCTGCCAGGAATTTATCCTTGTGTACAAACAGACCCGTGTGCATCCGTTCCTTGGAAACCTCATGACCCTAAAGAGCTTTAACAATGCTTTTTCCAACATGACACTTAACCGTGTTCCTACATGATGGGGAAATGTTATTGCAGCCTGGGTTTATTCTGTTGTCAGAATACTCTGCAGGAGTGGGCAATGAAAAATATTGCTACCACTGTATCTGGTTTATTGTAATACAAGGACACAAGCACAGTTTTGTATCTCTTATAGCAGCACAATGACGCACAAGCTCTTATTACAATTTTCCATCACCTAACATTCAGCCCTTTTTAATGTGCTCTTATTTTCATGGAATTCACTTGTACTTTTTTAAAGTCAGCACTTTATACTTTAATGACATTCAATGATCTGCTGGAGAACAGAGCCAAAATCACTGCTTACTGCACGAACTGAGTGCTGCATTTGTATTGGAGTTTCATTTTAAAGGAAAGAAGTCTGGCAATATTCTATATTTTTCTTATTGTCGTAAATCAACACATCCCATGTACAGAAAAAACTCAACAAAGAATTATACTCAAAATTACTGTCTGTGTAGCCAAAGCCTGATATAGTTTATTCCTCATAAATGGATCAGAAACAACAGGTCAGTGAATTCATTAGTCAATCAATAGAAAATTAATCTGTAACTATTTTGGAAAATACTTAAAGACTTTAAAAAAATTTAAAGTTTACATAATTTTTAAACAAAAAAAAGGCCAAAAATTAATTAGTTGAACTACAAAATTGTGAATATTCACTAGTTTTCTCTCTCTGTTTTGGCTATGTCTTATATAAAACGTATATATTTTATCTATTTATTATTGAGCCTGTCAATGATAAATTTCTGTTACCTGTGACAGACAAAGTTTTTCTTATCTTATCATCAATGAGCAATACAATTGCACTGGATGGCATATTCCTTCATTACCATTATTTATTTTGACTCAGTCCCACGTACACATCCTGCTGCCATAAATACCCACTAGAGCGCTGATGTATTGTCTGTGGCTATAAATAGTTGCCAACAAATGCACTGTTTGCTTTTTTTGACTAATGTTTAATAAACTCTACAGAGCCCAGCTCTTTTAGAAAATTACTGTTTATAGATGTTTACGAAAGATGACATATTTGAGACCAACTTTAAAGTCTCCCTCACTCAAACCAATAATTATCTTTGTCATACAGGTCGAAAGACTTAAAATGATTATCACTTGATAGTTGTTTTTATTATCTGATCATTATTTTTTCTTTTTTCTGTTTTTCTTTCTTGTCTTATGAAATCTCTATGCCATATCACATGAGGGTATGCTCAGTTTGTTAAGTTAGTTTGATAGTGAATTATGAATGAGTCTTCTTTGCATTTGCATAAGCGATAGGTGTTTATTGGATGCATTGTTGTCAGGTACTTTGCTAAACCATGTCTGACCATGTTTTTTTACTATATACTGTGTCTAAAATACATGCATTTTACATTGCTGCAATTATTTCATGCACTATGCTGCCTGAAGAGTCACACTTTTCAAGCCCCTGTAGGGTTTTAGGCAACTCTCCTTCACATCCTCTTGCAAATTATATACATCTTTTTCGTTTTTTCTATGTGTAAATAAATAAACAACAGCAAACAACTCTCCTTTTGCACCAGTAAGTGAACACATCTGTGTGTATGCACTGTCACCTTTTAAAATTTTACAGTATGCCTACAACTTCAGTAGCTAAAAATAGACTTGAGTACCACAGTCATGGTGGTGGAGAAGAGGGAACATATTTAGAGGTACAGTAACGTATTGTTGCTTTTGGTCTTTTTATGGGGTTTATTAACAATCATAAAGATATTAATTAACGCGAGACTTACCCTTTAATATTTCATTTAGCTTCAGTGTTGGAAGTTGACTGGTTTCTATGTCAAGTCTCGCGGTGTTTGGTATTGGTTTGGAAGTATCGCGATACTTAAGCATGTGGCGTTTTGCTGAAACGTGTGGTCGCCGTCTTTTTCCTGAGGTGACGGAGCCGAGCAGACGCGCATTGCGTGCTGCTGCAGAGATTTCCTAACCATGGTAAGATAAGTAACGCTAGGTGTTTGGTTATTACGAAGTTTGCCATTGTAGGATGCAGTTGAAGGCTATTTAAAATGATCGGCGCTTAAAGAACAGAAATGTCTCTTTTTTATATGTATACTACTGTCCAGTTGAAGGCCTTTCAACTTAGCAGTTAGCCACCCATGTTGCTAACATTAGCCGGGATGTTTATCTTTAATTAAAACTACTTAGGATGTCACTACAAATGTGATCATGTTTGTCACAGTCGTAGAGGTGAAACTTAATTTTACTGTAGCACATTTTTAACAGTAACTGTAGTGTTCCTGGGCTAACGTTAGCTGGTTGCTAGCATAGGTTAGCTTCGTGGCACTGTCCCATACGGGCCCAGGTCAACACGTGGGTTCATGACGACAACGTGGTTGCGTCTAAAATTTATCATAAAGTATTAGGACCACTAAGCTGAAGCCAGAATCAACGTTAATGAATAATTGCTGCAATTAAATGCTATACTGCATGCTTAACACGAGTAAGTCAACGTTAGCTACGAAAAATAACGTCGTTACCACGTGGAGATCGGAGGCACACTCAACATTGTACGTTAACATTGTAATGATGCCATTTGTCCATAGTTGTCTTTCGCTTCCTAATCCAATGCATTTACCTTTCGTAGGTGCTGTTGCACGTGTTGTACGAGCATGCGTCGGGCTACGCGCTGTTCGCCGTCAAAGAGGTGGAGGAGATCGGCATGCTGCTGCCTCAGGTGGGTCTGCCGTGCTCGGTGCTTTCTGCTGTTTTCCGGATGGAGCAGAAATAACGTTAGCTGTGTGTTTCAGGTGGAGGAGAGCGTGCTGAGCATCGGAAAGTTCAACAGCATGGTGAGCTTGGCCGCCTTCTTCCCCTTCAAGTCGGCCCAGGCTGCTCTGGAGAACATGAATGCCATTTCTGAGGGTAAGATGATTTCGTACTCTGTGTCTGTGTTGGTGTCCTCAGTTGTAATGATGTTCTATAATCTGTCAATCCACTGAGTTACTGTGCTGACAGCCTAATGTCAACCCTGAACAACTGAGGAAAGCCTTTTGAATTGCAGCAGTGTTTCAATGTGCTGACCTGGCAACTGTGAAATTAATTCCTTTCAGATCCATTGGTGTAGGTTAAAAATAAGTTGTGTAAATCAATAAATGTAATGCTAATTTAACACATTTCCAGCAGATCAACATAAATCTACAGTTATTTTTTTTTTAATTGGCAAAGTTTGGGAAATCGTTTCAGCCATCTAAGATGGCTGATCCTCGTTATTTGTAGTTTAGTTGTACATATTTGTCCAAACTTAACTTTCAAGCAGATGCATACAGATGGATGCGTAATCTCCCCTCCTTCACTTGCAGGTGTGGTTCACGCTGATCTGAAGTTGTTCCTAGAGACGAACCTACCCCTCTCTGGGAAGAAGAAAGCCACATTGGGGGTTTCAGATGCCAAGATTGGAGCAGCTTTACAAGAAGAGTTTAACATTTCCATCCAGACTGGAGGGGTGGTGGCAGAGATATCCAGAGGTAAGGAGACCTTTTGGATCTGATTTATTTACCGTTTGCTTTTTGTTTTAATATAGGATGCTGAAAGCAAGTAGTGTTACTGGAACATAATGCTGAAATTTTTAGAATCTCAGTATTTGAATGTGGCCTGTTGTGATGCGATCTTGTGACCCTGATACTCATGAAGGTTCATACTGAAAATCTGAACAGCTGCTGGTCATGTGCTGTTCTGCTACTGCTCCACTTATCTCAGACAAACCATTTTATGTTATCTGTCTCGTCAGGTGTGCGTCTGCACTTCCACTCCCTAGTGAAGGGTCTGACTGCCCAGGCTGCCTCCAAGGCACAGCTGGGTCTGGGCCACAGCTATTCCAGAGCTAAAGTCAAGTTCAACGTCAACAGGGTTGACAACATGATCATCCAGTCCATCGCCCTGTTGGATCAGCTGGACAAAGACATCAACACATTCTCCATGCGTGTCCGGTAAGGTTCCTTCTGTCACACACCGATACAAGGGATGTTTTGAATTAACTGTTCGAATTTTAACTGACTATTGCTATCGTTTAAACGGTTAAAAGAAAAAGTTGCTCCCCTTTAAGAGTCTGAGCCGGCGTTGCAAGATACAGGAAGTTGGCTCTTCCAACTTCCTGTATCTTGGAATTTGAAAGAGCCATTATTCACACGTAATCTGAGCATGCCATATATTTATGTTGTGGTTACCAATGTTTGTAGCTTGTGCTCTCAACAGTGGCTTCACAAGTGTTTTGTTTTCTATCACTGTCCTGTCTTCTGCAGTGAATGGTACGGCTACCACTTCCCAGAGCTGATCAAGATCGTGTCGGACAACTCGATGTACTGCCGCATGGCTCAGCTCATCGGAAATAGGAAGGAGTTGTCAGAGGAGAGTCTGGAGAGTCTAGAGGAAGTGGTGATGGACGCCGGCAAGGCTCAGGCCATCCTGGAGGCATCTCGTTCCTCTATGGGTCAGCAAACCTTTTAATTTCTGACATTAAAATACAAATGTGAAGGAAAGGTATTATCTTACCTCTTTGGCATCTGTGCGCAATATTTTTAAAAGCACATGTACGCCTTAAAACTGCATCATGCCCCTTATTTGCCCACTTTGGACCAATAATTGTCCTAAGTGACTAACACAGGGGGGCAGAGTAGCTCTCTCATAAACCTGTAGTGAAGGCACAAATCCTTGCTGCGGATCCTGTCGGGAGAAACAACCACACACTGTAGTTGAGATTATCAATGTAAGATAGTTAAAGCTGCACAAAGCGGGTGACTAAATGTATCCCTCTGTTCAACACCTTCTCCTGATCCATTCTTCTCTAGGTATGGACATCTCGCCCATTGACCTGATCAACATAGAGAGGTTCTCTAATCGTGTGGTGTCCCTGGCGGCCTATCGGCTGGAGCTGCAGGAATACCTGCGCTCCAAGATGAGCCAAGTGGCTCCAAATCTAGCGGCCTTAATTGGGGAAGTGGTAAGTTTATTCAGTGTTTTTTGTTTATATATACACATTACTCCGGGACCAATGATGTTATACCAAAATCTGTCAATCCACTGAATCTATGTGATGAAAAACATATCCGGTGCTGATGGTCCTCAGATGTGTGACCAGCATACATCAAATCCATTCTTAAGTGGTAGCCCTGCTAGAGCTATGTTTGTCGGTGAGACTGATGCCATTTTCTTTTCTTTAGGTGGGAGCTCGTTTGATCTCCCATGCTGGCAGTCTAACCAACCTGGCCAAGTACCCGGCCTCCACCGTCCAGATCCTGGGAGCAGAGAAGGCCCTGTTCAGGTACTGGGGCACCCCCTCCCTGCTGGGGAAACAAGTGGCTGCAGTGATGGCAGGGCTGGGCAGGAGCAGAGCAGGGTGACTGAAGGAGACCAAACTCTGAGGTCTCCTTTGGCGTGATCCCTCTCGCCCGAATGCACCCCCACAGTCTGAGCAGCCACTCACAGCACTGAGGTAGAAAATCTGAAAAAAATAGAGATAACACACTTTGTACACACTGGACAAGTTGAAAGTTAGACTTTTAATTTGACAAGTGTCAAATCTGAGTTGAAAGTACAGTTTAGGAACGAGTGCCCTCCAACAATAAACTCACAATTGAATGTTAAAAGCTTGTTGAGCCAGTAGATTTCAAACTGGTAATTCACCATCTTGTAAGTGGTCATGACTTAAAGGCAGTCAGTGTTTACATGCACTCCAGTAGTGGTCTTGCCAAAATTGAGGTCTTGGTTGTCTTTTTTTTTTTTTTTTGCATAGACACAAAGCACCTCATTGACATGTCTTAGAACTAGGATATCTGTTTTTCCACAAGGGGGGACTGTTGAGTCATTGTTGGACCAGTTCTGCTTGTGTCAAAATACACTAAGGGGTGTAGTTTGGACTAGGGTGCAGGCTCTGAACTGCTGGCACAAAACTTGAGCAGACACATTTGATTTGCCCTTATTTCTGCTTTACATTAACATAACTATTATATTAACATATATTAACTGATTTCTATGCTTTATATTAAACGCCTATCACTTAAAATATCGGTGGTACAGATGGAATTGTTGCCCGTGGCTTAGACTTCCACTTGTGCTTATTTAATAACATTTTATTAAACTGTTGATCTTGAATGTGAAGTCAGCTGTTATTTTCACACAGAGCCCTTAAAACTCGAGGCAACACCCCCAAGTACGGGCTTATCTTCCACTCTACCTTCATTGGACGCGCTGCTGCCAAGAACAAAGGTCGCATCTCCAGATACCTGGCCAACAAGTGCACCATTGCCTCACGCATCGACTGTTTCTCGGGTGAGTAATAAGTGGAATAATGCATTGGCTTCACAACCCCCGTGGCACAATTGCGATGATGCTCATATTTTTCGTCAACAGTATTCATCCCTTCGGGTTGGTGGTGACAAGCTAATTCCTGAGCAAAGCCACAGGGCATTTCAAATTACTGTAATCCTCTACAAGCTTTGCGATTGATTTATTTTTATTTTTTTTATTTATTTTTTTGATATTTTTCCTGCAGAGGTACCTACAAGTGTGTTTGGTGACAAGCTGCGTGAACAAGTGGAAGAGCGCTTGTCTTTCTATGAGACGGGCGACGTGCCACGAAAGAATGTGGATGTCATGAAGGAGGCGGTGAAGGAGGTGAGCTCAGGAAATGAAGCCGCTAGGTGGTGCTCAACATGACACAGATCAGTTGTCTGTTAAAAATGAATTTGTTGTCAGGGTTTTTCAAATGCTCCTCTGTTAAGATCAGAGTTAATCAATGCTGTGAATGATGACAAGTCTTTCCCTGACATCACGGTGAGGGTACAAACTGATTTAATGAGCCTGATGCAGCATTGTGATTCTAGAGGGAAACTGGATGTTTTCATGCCGATTGTAATTACGTAATCTTTATTTCCCTCTCGTCTTAGGCCACTGATGTTGCAACCGAGATCAAGCGGAAATTGGAGAAAAAGGAAAAGAAGCGCAAGAAGCGTGAAAAGAAGTTACAAGAAGCTGACACAAACGGTGAAGCTGAGGTAAGCATTGATTTGTAGTATCTAGCCACGCATGTTTGATTTGAGATTTGACCCACACATGTGGTCCTGTCTCAGTGTACGACATGCTAGATCAGCCTGACTCCGAACCATTGGCTGGTCCTAAACAATGGACTTGATCACTGAAGTGAGTCAGACACTCGCAGCCACTTAAATGATACATTATACATTTAAGGCCCGCTTGGAGGACAAAATCAAATCAGTGTTGTCGCTTACGTTTCTTTACCTCCTTCCAGGTGGAGAACGGAGAAGCAGACACCCCTGTGGTGAAGAAGAAAAAGAAGAAACAAGCGGCAGAGGAGATGGAGGTCGAGGCCGAGGAAACCGCTGCTGCAGAAAACGGAGAAGCAGACACACCTGTGGTGAAGAAGAAAAAGAAAAAACAAGCGGCCGAGGAGATGGCAGTTGAGGCAGAGACCCCCGCTGCAGAGAATGGAGCAGAGGATGCCCCAGCGAAGAAGAAAAAGAAACGAAAATCCGAGGAGATAGAGGTCCAGGCAGAGGAGGCCGCTGTCTCAGATAATGCAGCAGAGGAAACGGACACTCCTGCCAAGAAGAAAAAGAAACGAAAGACTGAGACCATTGAGGCAGAGCCAGCAGAAGAGACCCCAGAAACAGTGGTGTCTGAGAAGAAAAAGAAAAAGAAAAAAGAGGCGGCAGAGTAGATAATGTGGTCAAAGACTGATGATTCTTCATATGTGTACAGTTTATTTTTATTCCTTTTACTCTTTAATCTGAAGGCAGTTTATGTACGCAGCTTTATGTTCTCTATCTTTTTTTGGCAACCTCAAAGTAGGTTTGACTGCAATGAAATGCTTCTGTGCCTTGAAGTCAGTGACATTTACTTGTACTATTGTAAATATCTTTATCCATTAAACTTTTTGTCAAAAAGCATCTTGTCTGTTCATAAGGGTCATAAGTAATGTGTCTTGCAGTGAGGCTGTAGTCGTGCATAATCGTCTTTTAGTGACAGTTCTCTTGCCGTGGGCAGTTTTTCATTTTTAGGACTCCCATCTTTTCATACATTTTAACTAGTGCATCAACAATAGTTTTAAGCTGTTATCTGGACCCATATAATGCCTTTAAATCTTGAACTAGTTGTCAGACCTCTACAAGCTGCCAGACAACAGATGGAAGCAGGAATAGTTGTCACATAAATTAGGGCTGCACAACTGAAATTTTGTCAATTGCAATATGGCCAACTCCAATTTTTAAATCGCAGGAGGCACAAAGTTTGTTAATGCTGAAATGTGTTAAAATGCCATTTTAAATGAATGTGCAGCAGAGATGTGCTGGCCTACACATTCTACACACTAAAATGTCAGCATTTTTATGTAGATGGAATAATACATCGACAGCTTTTCGAAAGGTGCCGAATCTGTCTTTTCCAGAGGAATTTATCGTGAAATGAACATTTTCAAAATTTTGGCGGGTCCAAAATGAACTTTGTTAATATCCGAGGAAGATGCCTGATGTTTGGTTCCCACTTCTAACAAGGCTTGTGAGCCGATAGTAAAACGACATTGGTATTGTATTTCTGGGTCATCAGATTGTGTGGAAAAAACGGATAAATAGCATTTCAAGAGACGGGCTGTCACACTGGCAGCTTTAGGTCTAGGCCACTTTATGCAAATCACAGGCATCCGGTGTGACTCACGGCCCTCAGGCTTTTTTCTCACATATAATGTTTTAAGAAACACATTTTGATTAACTATTTAATTGATTTGGGAAGAAAATATCCAAGCAAGCTGCCATGTTGGTTGTAGTTTTAGAGCTGGAAGGAGCTTATAGTAACAGTATATTGATTCATATTTGAACAGCGCTGCCTAGTTTGACTGTTTGATCAGAGTCTGTGAGTGACTGACAGCTGCTCAGAGGCGGCAGGCTCCAGATCAGCTCTGATTGGTTGTTTTCCTCTGGTCTGTGAAATCCTACTACTACTACTACTACTACTACTACTGTCAGGAAATAGTGACCATTTTATATATATATTAAAAATCACATTTGCTCCATTTATACCCACTGCAGCTTTAACTGTACGT
The DNA here is from genome assembly GCA_947000775.1 of Pterois miles. Taxonomy (NCBI): domain Eukaryota; kingdom Metazoa; phylum Chordata; class Actinopteri; order Perciformes; family Scorpaenidae; genus Pterois; species Pterois miles. The sequence continues at coordinate 7,043,473 of CAMQGK010000194.1, read as the reverse complement.
TAACATGCTGAAATCAAGACCGTTACCCTACAACAATCTTTTCTGAACTATCACAGTATAAAGTCAAAATACAGAAAAAAAAACATTTCTAAATTTCTAATAATCGCAGTATTACTAAAGCTCACTATAACAATTAGTCCCCCCCCCAATATGACAGGAGGAAGAATTAGTATTTTTGTGTAAGAAGAAATAGCTCATATGGGCTACATACTCACAGGTAGCGTGACAGGTGTGCTAATCACCTTAATGATGATGGCTCTGCTCTCATAAACCACATCATGTGCCAGCATCCGGGAACTCGCGAACCCACATTTAACGCAGCAAATATTAATTACTATTATTAATTATTAGCTAAACCTGTATCTGTTGACAACATGTCTGTCAGACAGATCTAGTAAATAACCGAAACGGCTCCTCCCATGTTCAGTGCTGTAATCAACGTGACTCTGAGCACCTGTGTGGCCGTCAGGAGACGTTCAATGTCGCTCGTATAACTCAGCAGCTGCTGTAAACTGACCTACAGTTGGTGGAACTGGAGATAGGCGACTACACAGATGTTTTATATATATATATTTAAAAAAAAAAAAGCTGCAGATATCGTGACAGAGCGTATTCAAATAAATACCTTTTAATGCCACAATCCAAAGCCTCAAAACTAACCGTTTTACTAACCTCAGAGTCCAGTATATAAAAATCACAGCTCAGCAGGTGAAGGCTGGTTGGAGGTGCTGGAACTGCTTATAATGATAACAAAGGCACCAACATACACTAATAAATGAACATTTTAACTTAACAAATCTCAACAAAAAGTTAACATGACAGGCTTCACATAGTTTATACACCAATCAGCCATAACATTAACAACATTATGACCACTGACTGAAAACTGCAGCTCTTGTAGGAGGTTCCTGGTTTGCAGTAGTTAGGATCTACCAAAAGTGATCCATGGAAGGAAAACTGGTGAACAGGAGACGGGGACTTTGGGCAGCCAAGGCTCATTAATGCATGTGGGGAGTGAAGGCTGGCCCTGTGTTGTCCGATCCAATAGAAGAGCTACTGTAGCTCAAATTGCTGAAAAAGTTAATGCTGGTTCTGATAGAAAGGTGTCAGAAAACGCAGAGCATTGCAGTTTGCTGGGTATAAGGCTGCGTAGCCACAGACTGGTCAGAGTGCCCATGCTGTCCTAATGTTATGGCTGATCGGTGTATATGGCAAGTTGGATTGCAGTAGTGCTTTTGTTGTTTTGACTCGCTCTGTGTAGCTGATAAGTAATGAATGGTGAAAATAGTATATTCTCTAAAAACAGTTATTGGTATATGCAATAATATCCTGGACACCTGAGGTTACACTGTTACTGGGGCCTGAAGCTGCACAACTTGTTGACTGGCCGTCAGAGTATTTAGTGACTTAAAAACAAGCCCAAAGGTGCTGACGTCCATGCTGCCTGTGTCCTGACCATGTTTGGCACAGTGATATCCTTTGGTCACTTATGTCAAATATTATACCTTGGCTATCCTGCACTGTAACACTGGGAAAACTAGTAGATTAGCATGATGCTGCATGTGGGTCTTTATCCAGAAAAACAATGTGATTGGTAAATATTGATGCCAGACCCATAAAAACTGTTCAGAACTTTTAATTTGGACAACAAGGATTAAACCAATGTTAAAATGACATCAAATCCAAGGCCTGGCTGGTAAAACCAGCCAACTAGTAAGAGTTGAGGAATGAGAGACAGATGGAGGGAAACGGGGCGAAAAGAAAAGTCAAGCTATCAACTCAAGTCACCCTCAATATATGGATTCACAGATGCGGGAGACCAAAGTTACAAAAAACGTATATCTTCTAAAATAAAAAAGGCCTTTGCCGTGAAAATGATGTGTAGAATCTATGTACATCATTCTCGATGCATACAAAAAAACCACATCACAAGATGCTTGTGTTCAAGTATATTCACCAACTTCATCTCCATGATTTAGCATTCTCATCTTTCCACGTTTTTTTGAAATAAAATGTCCTTCAAAATAAAAACAAAATGCAGAAAACCACATTTTATGTCCTACCAATACATATATACTGTATAAATACATACATAAATATATTTTACATACAACAGCCATAAATTTGAAAAGGGGATATACAGAGCAAAGGGGAGGGGGGATGGTAGTGTGTGTGTTTTAGCTTGTATTGTAAAATGGTTTGTCCCTCTATTATCTCGTCAGTCAGATACGAAGGTGTGGCGCTGTGTGCTGGTGTCCGAGTCCATGCACACACGCACACACACATCGTAGATGTAGCCACCTCAGTTGGCCCAGTAGGGGGAGCTGCCGTAGCTCGACTTGTTGACTTGGCTCTTCTGCTGCAGGCTGCTGGACTGGCCACGCTGGCTAGGACCACCCTGAACATGGAAAGACACGCATGTAAGCAGCTGTCTAATTCTTGTCGGGTAAAACTTGCGCAACAGTAAAATATCTGAAGGTGCTACCTGTCCATCCTGAGCTAGATGATGGTGCAGCAGCTGTGAGTGTGGTTGCTGGTGAGGCAGGATGTGGAGGAATGGGGCCGGTGCATAGCCTCCAGGAGCTGCTCCAGGGTTCAGAGGCCCTGGACCTCCCAGTGCTGATGGCAGACTGAAGGGAGGAGGGGTCCCCGCATGGAAACCCTGCTTATCAAAAGACTGCAGACGGAGGATAAAGGACAAATTAAACTCAAAGCCTGATTATTTATTGGTATAAATACCAAGGTGGAGGTGTTTGAGACTCACCTGGGTCTTATTGTAAACACTTCCACTGATGTCTGGCACACCCGAATTACTGGACGTCACTGAGACGCCTAGCAGAGTGACAGCAACATTTACACATTGTAATTGTAAAAATCTAAATTAACATATTAGGGCCTGTGTCCATATAGCATTTTTTCTGAGGATCAGCATCTTTTTTTAAATGAAGACAGAGCGTATGTGGCCACATGCAGCCACCTACAGAAAAAGCACTGTACCGAGTATTTTTTTCTGAGAACGCCATCTTTGTGCGGCCGCTCCGAAGTCTTCTGGTTGAAAATCCCTGAACTTTTCAGAAAAGCTCTGGTGATATCACCATCACCCCTTTTCAGGCAACCAATCATGTGGCGAGACACAGTTACCAAGAAAATGGAAGAGAAGCTTGTTTTGGCTGTCAGTCTATCCAGAGCTTTATAGGTCAGACAAAACATTACCATAACAGAGACTGAAAAGCACATTTGTGCGAGCAGATCGGCCAGACACTGAATTTTGCTGGTAAAGGCACATCAAAGAACTATGGCTGACGATAGTGTGCCACCTCATGTCGCCTTTGTCTTGGCCGACCATTTGTACTTGAACACATCACAAAGACAACAGCCGATGGCCAGTTCTGCACCTGCGTGAGAGGAAATACACCAACAGGAAGCAGTAATCTGTATTCATCATTCAAAAAGGGAACCCGGAAGACCGAGGACGGCAGATATACAGCTGTTGCTATGATACCAAAAGTGGCATTTCCTGACCATTTTCACACCACTTTGCTTCATTCCAGACGTCGTCGTGAAAATATATGTCCTTGAATTATCAGATGAGATGAAGATGAAAAATGCGAAGAGCCGCCTGTGTTTTTCCTCAACTTTACTTATTTGTTTGTTTGTTTCCCTCAGCATGCTGAATCGGCTGAAAAACGTCAGACACAGGCAGATGATGCGAGCCACTCCGCACAAACTTTGGCAGACTGCCTTTAGTGTTGTGCTTTTGTCACTGTAAGCGTTGTGAGCTTGTTAGCTGTACAGTCAACCTTCTGTTAATGTAGCAATAAGTTAATTAACTTCCTCTGACTGGGGTTCATGGTGAAAAAACAATGTCAAACAGACAGTAGCCCAAATACATAATAAAAAGCAAATGGGTGATGGTAGTCTATCATACAACGGTGGTTATAGTGATGATATGTTGTCAACATATTGTTGAAACATTAAAAAAAAAACAAAACGCTCTGAGTACTTTTTAGAGTACTTCCCAGCACTGTGTGGGCTAGAAAACGATGTATGTAGACACAGGCCCTTAGAAACAGAGTGTTTTTATTTCTTACCTTTCCCGGGCCCAGAAGCAGCAGATTTGGCTTGTGCCTGTGAGGAGGAGTTGTATCCTTTACTGTAGTCCACTCCTGCTGGCCCTGCTGTCAGCTCCTCATACCCTGATCAGGAAAACAGAGTTCAGTGTTCCAACAATACATACTACATCCTGTGCATGAAAATCCAAGCATTATAATGATAGTAGGATTTTGGGAACTATTTAAACCAGAATCAAGTTAATTTCCCTAATTGTAAACATTATTTTTTAATGTATTACATATGTATGTATGTATAATGTATTAATTGGTGTGCTAACTAACCTGAGCTGAAGGCGTGCTGGCCGTAACCGCTGGGCTGCTGCTGGGTCTGCTGCTGAAAGGGGCTAGCCGAGGGGTTTCCCAGACCAAGCCCCATACTGTGCTGCTTGGCTGAGGCTGGTCCCGGGCCCCCGGGAGGAACAAACATGGTGTGGCCATACTGGAAGGCAGCAGCACCGGGTACGGCGCCGGGCACCCCGGGGTAGTAAGGCAGACCTGTGTAGCTGTAGCCCGGAGGCAGAAAGGCCTGCTGACTGCTGTGGTGCTGCGGCTGGCCCTGGGGCTGAGGCTGGGCCTGAGGAGGCTGAGGCTGGGCCTGGCTCTGTCCTTGGCTCTGGCCCTGGGGGGGCTGCGGGGCCGCCAGGCTCGTAGGGGGGGCCGGGGAGGTGGAGTCATTCCTGCCAAACTTTGTGACTTCACCTGACGAAACAGTTGAGATGTCAGCTGAGAACAATCACTGGATTTAAGGATTTTGGATGAAATCAGCCAAGGGTGAAGGTGCTTTACCTGAGTAGGGGTTGTTGGCTAGGCTCCCATCTCTACCAGAGAGAGTCGCTGTGGGGCCAGGGAATGTGATTCCATAGTAATCCTGCAAAGAGGGCTAAAGGGACAGGGGAAGATCAGGAGAAGAGCCTCACAACAACCAACCAAGATTAGCAACTTCATGAATATTCAAAAGGAAGTGAGTGTGGTGATGAGGCGCACCATTGGCAGTCTGGACTGGAGCATATGGAGGTCTTCGTAACCATAGATTTGCTGTGAAACACAGGACAGGTCAGCTAGAAAAACTCCAAAATGTGTCGAAATAGAAACGTATATACAGTCACTGATTACTCTTAAGAAAACAAAGACGAGATATGTCATGAGAACCAATACTTTGGTACCAAGTCAATGCCAAAATTCTGAAAACAGTAGGCCTACTAGATTTTCTACAGTACCACAGGTACTGTGAGGGCTTGACACACTAATCGACAAGCTCCCTATTTTTCCCTCACAATGATACCTTGCGAACAACAAATTGAGGAAAGGAAAATTCAAATGTTATCATGATGTGTTCAAATATAATGTTGTAAAATGTGTTTTTCGGTGAGAAACTTGAATAACTCCAGTTGTTTGAAGGAGACATTTTCACAGCGATATGAAATAGATAAGAAGGGGGGAATTATGAAAACAAAACAAAACAAAAAAAAAAACAGTCTGCAAACAGTAATAAAGGAATGGATGTTGAAGTACATGGGATTTAATGTTTTCCTTTTGTTTTAACAGTGGTATTGAATTGGTATTGAAAAATCTTTAAGACCGCATCTTCATCAGTTCTCTGATGGCAGTTAAACTGAAGGGACTGGAAAGATGGGATTGGCAAATACTATGATTTATGTTCACCAATTTAAAAGAAAAACAAGTACATTGCAATGATTCTAGATCGTGAGGGGGTACTTACTGGGTATGCTGGCAGCAGACCCCCTGGGCCCATGATATACTGGTTGGGCAGTAGAGGAGGAACTCCCTGGGACAAGTTGGGAGGAGCTTTACCTGTCAACACAATGACACCATATCACTTTCATGTACTTTACTTTCATGTGACGACACATCAATTACAACTATTTAGGCTTATATCATTGTGGTAGTACAACAATGAGTGAAAACAACCCATTACACATAAATATTCCCCATGTCTGGAGTGTGTGTATACCAGTGGAGGAGGAGAGCAGGGGCGTGGTCCTCGGTGCAGAGAGGTTGGACGTGGCAGTAGCTCCATTGGAGCCAAGTCCCAGCGCTGTGCTGGCGGCAATGGCAGCAGAATGAAGTCCGCTGGCGCCGACGATACCACCGACTGTACTGCTCATGTTGTTGCCCATGTTGGGCATGTTGGTCAGGTGGCTGATGCCGCTGCTACTGTTGCTGCTGTTGTGGGTCGAGTGGAGTGCCGAGGGCTGCGATGATGTGTAGGAGCCAGTGGAAGGAGCCAGAGAGTTCACGCTGCTGTTGTTGTCAACACTGGTGTACTGAGGACAGAGAGGAGATCAATTACATTTGAAATAGGTACATTTTTCAGATTTAATTTGGCAATGCAAGCATCAAATCTGTAGTTTGCAAAGTGATGCTGACCAATTGCAGCCATGCAAACAACAGAGTCCACGGCCCTTGTTGAAAACTCAAGACAATCAGTGAATCTTTGGCTGTGACTTTGACTTTATTCAGTGTCTTTTATCAACATGGTAGCATGTAGGACTGGGTGTCATTTAAAAGGTTACAATGCCAGTACCAATACCAGTACACTTAAAGTGATACCGACATCAGTGCAATACTTCATTCAACACCTATCATGTGAATGAAAGCTGTGTGTCCCACTGGCCAGCTAATCACTGCTGCACTGCAGTGCTCATACAGCAATTACTGTTAATAATGCCATCCCCACACCCACAGTGGTGGGACCACGATGGCGCCAAAGTGCAATGCCCACCCTCCAGTTCCCCCCAGGTTAAAACTGTTGGCTCTATCAGCACTGTTGTTAGCTGTTCATGGTTTTAGCACCGTTAGCTGCTAGCCAACGGCTCAGACATGTCCGTGTTCAGAGCCGTGTGCAGGCAGGCAATCCTGGCTGTATCAGTTGTAGCCGCTGCAGTAGTGGGCCAATCATGGTGCATTAAATCAGAGAACAGTTGCAATGATTGGCTGTGAGCAAAACCATACAAATAGCCATTTTTAAAAATCTGGGCATTGGGATTGCAGGTATCGTTTGACTGTAGAAGTTTTGATACTACTTGGTACTGGATTATTTTAGTCAATACCTATAAGGTATTGAATACCAATACCCCGCCCTAGTAGCTTGTAATGGAATACGGATCATGCAGCTTTATGTGGCATGTGACAGTCAGCTGTTTGGTGATATTTCATTAAAGGATGAGCCGTCACACAGAAGGATTTAGAAATCAAGCTTGTGAAAGATGAAACCAGTACTTACAGTGAGAGAGCTGGAGCCCAGAGCTGACACTGAGGAATGGCTGTAGAGCAGAGAGGTGTGATCAGTATATTGTGGCACAAAAATAAAATTAATAATATTTTAGTCTGTATACTGCTACGGCCCTCAATTCAATTATTTCACTTAAATTATTTTTGTATGCAAGAGAAAATTATTAACATTACAAAAGTATCACTGTATATTCCTAAATTAATGTAAACTGGCCAAACATAATCAGAAAGGTAGTAAATCAAACTTTGCAATGAATTTCAGCGTTGTTGCTTTGCCTCGTCAAAGCTGGTCATCAGTCTGCCGTGTGTGTGCTTCACCTGTTGAGTGAGTTGAGCTGGCTGGCTGAGGGAAGGTCCTGTGCCAGGTTGGAGAGCGTAGTGGAGCTGTGTGCAGGCAGGGTGGAGGGTAAGTGGGTGGAAGGTGCTGAGGCACCATTGGTGTTAATGTTCATAGACGGCGACTCCGGCTTCGGTGTGGAGGATGCTGATGAAGCTGAGAGGAGTAAGACAGAAAAGGGGTTTTTATATGTAATAGACTCAAAATAGCCCAAGACAGATGGTTCTTGGTTGACATTTACGGCAGAGAGTATACGCTGAACAGCGTCAGTAGTAGGAAACTCACTGTCTAGAGCAGCAGAGGTCCTTACACCATTCAGACCATTCTGGTGAGAAGAAAAATGCAGTTCAGTGCCAGCGTGTTAAAACGGATCAGACCACTACCATCTCTAAGTAGCAAACATACACAGTACGAATAAGACATCACCAAATTCAGTGAAACTTGAATTAAATACCAGATGAAAGCATAAAATCAAAACCCAAACAATTTATGCTATTCCTATGATTTTCCTTGGTAACTGTCTTATGGCACTCCATAAATTAAGGCAATTGCTGGCAAATCAGTTAAATCAGTCACATTTAAAATATGCTTAAAAACCTTTCATCATTTTTTTTGACAAGTAATTTTGTGCTCAAAGTGAAAAAAAGATGGTTGTTGCTAAAACAAGAACATGACATATGACTACAGTAGAAGCCGCAGGAGCACTCATACTGAATAGCAAACTGAACACTGTTGTGAGCTAGCTAGTCAACTTATCTTGCATTTTACCCGATTTACCATACTTGTAGCATCATAGCCATAGATTTAAACTCACCGGCCACATAATTAGGTACACCTGTTCAATTGTTTGTTAACACAAATAGCTAATCAGCCAATCACATAGCTGCAACTCAATGCATTTAGGCATGTAGACGTGGTCAAGACAACTTGCTAAAGTTCAAATAGAGCATCAGAATGGGGAAGAAAGGGGATTTAAGTGACTTTGAACGTGGCATGGTTGGTGGTGCCAGATGGGCTGGTCGGAGTTTTTCAGAAACTGCTGATCTACTGGAATTTTCATGCACAACCATCTCTAGAGTTTACAGAGAATGGTCCAAAAAGAGACAATATCCAGCGGCAGTTGTGTGGACAAAAATGCCTTGTTGATGTGAGAGGTCAGAGGAGAATGGACAATATGATGATGATAGAAAGGCAACAGTAACTCAAATAACAACTCGTTACAACCAAGGAATGCAGAATACCATCTCTGAACGCACAACACATTGAACCTTGAAGAAGATGGGCTACAGCAGCAGAAGACCACACCGGGTGCCACTCCTGTCAGCTAAGAACAGGAAACTGAGACTACAATTCACACAGGCTCACCAAAATTGGACAATAGACAATTGGAAAAATGTTGCCTGGTCTGACGAGTCACGATTTCTGCTGCGACATTCAGATAGCAGGGTCAGAATTTGGCGTAAACAGCATGAAAGCTGGATCCATCCTGCCTTGTATCAACGGTTCAGGCAGGTGGTGGTGGTCTAATGGGGTGGGGGATATTTTCTTGGCACACTTTGGGCCCCTCAGTACCAACTGACCATTGTTTAAATGCCGCAGTCTACCCAACTATTGTTGCTGTACATGTCCCTCCCTTTATGACCAGTGTACCCATCTTCTGATGGCTACTTCCAGCAGGATAATGCACCATGTCACAAAGCTCATATCATCTCAAACCAGTTTCTTGTTCACTGTTCTCCAATGGCCTCAACAGTCACCATATCTCAATCCAATAGAGCACCTTTGGGATGTAGTGGAACGTGCTGTGTTAGTTCTTGTCTCATTTGTAGCCTGATATATAATAAATTCATCAAATTCAGTGCAATATAGCCAGCTGTTTTCCAATGTACTGTAGCTGGTATCATCTAAACTGGGCTGAGAAACAACGCAATTTGGTTTCCATGGTAACGAATTGCGTCCCACCATTAACCACACCCCCTTTCTCTGTTCACCTTCACCCTTCACACAGTTGGACACAGTTCCCCAGCACGGGGCTCAATCTCGCAACCTGCAATTTGTCAGTGTCTTGCAATTTATACAAGACATAGAAATGCGAGTTATATTTGAATTTGGGTGATTTCCCATGTCTCAACTATGAAGGTTAAAAGCCATAAAGAAGAATGTGCATTTCTGTCGGCTATTTCTACTCACCATGACTGGCCCCGTGGCCTCTTTGCTCTGGGAAAAGGCCAGTCGTGTGTGAGGGGGCATGGTCCCATCGTAACTTCCCCCCACTGAGGAGAAGTGAGAGGAGGAGGGTACGGAGGAGGAGGTGGTGGAGGCTGTCGAAGAACATGAGGGAGGGTTGGAGGAGCTGCCAGTGCCTAATGAGGAGGGAGTGAGGCTGGGCAACGGCACCGAAGAGTGATATACTGGCTCTGATGTCGAGAGGGGCAGGGGCAGGGCAACAGACAGAGGGCTACCCAGCGACTCACTGCAAGACAACGGCAGGGAGGGAAGAACATGCTGTTAGATATATTAGAAAGTTATTATATAGTTTTTTGTAAAAAATATGTACTAAAGAGGTGGAACTTTTCAGTCAGCGGTGACAGTACCTGAGTGGTTTGGAGTACAGACTTGTCTGGCTCTGTGTCCCTGGTCCCGGAGCAGGCGGTGCTGGGGCAGGGGCCGGTGTAGACTCCCTGGATGCTGCACTAACGCAATTGTCCACAACGCCGAACTCTGGCAATGCCGACTCCGAGCCAAAGTCTAGAGCTCCGAACTGGAGGTTTAGCCCAGGGACGTCAGCCGAGCCTGGCATTTCTACCGCTGTGGAGGGGATCTGCCAGGACGGAGGGAACACAGTCAGCTGTCAGGACCATCATTTTAAGTTAACGTATAACTACTTATATTTGGTAATTTCTAAATGATTTGCTAAAAGATGTGCACTGTTGCCTTGACAGTCAAGATGCAACATCTCAGACACACAACACAGAACAGGGGTTTCAGACTGAAAACCCTGAAGCTGAATTCAAGAGTAGCCTAGGATTGGGCGATATTGAAGTTCCCCTGACGATATTACTTTAAGAAAAAAAAAAAAAAGTGATATACGATATCATTATCGTAATATTATTATCGTCTATAGACTGGAGACACATAAATTGCAATACATAAGTGGCCACAAAGTATGTTAGCACACAGTTAGCACTTTTTACACAAGGACATGCTGAGATCAATAAATCACATCAATCAGCTGGTGACTAGTAACTGTCCTCGTACAGTCTCGCCACCCTTTATATTCTGTTACCTTTGATTGAGGGCTGATTGCTCGCCGTGGGAGGAGTTCTGGTCCAGCTGCTCTTTGTAGAGGGAGTTGGTGGCAGACTTGGGTATTCTGGATGGTGAGTTTTAAAAAGGGAGCGGAGATTTGTGGCGTTTCCATCTTTAGTCCCGACTTGTTTATCACACAGTTTACAATTCACTTCGATCATGTTCTCTGGCTCGCCTTTTTCGTTTGATTTAAAACCAAAGCATCGCCAATTACCCCCCTTCTCCCCCTCAAACAAGCATGCAGGAGACCAGAGAGAAAGACGTTGTGTGTTCAGCTTTTAGTACTTTTGTAGCTTCTAACTCAAACACCATCTTCAATGTTAGTACTTTCAGATAGCTGAAAGTTGCTGATGAAAACCCAACATTTCCTGATTTTGCTGAATCATCATAAAATATTTTAAATAACAAAATAACAGGGGACTTTTATTTTGAAGACTATAAGAAATTACATGTGTATCACTGCTTTACAGCCACTCCTTTGAGTAGTGGGTAACTGATTTACGCAGACGTAACTCCCTGCCGTGACACCCTTAACTGCACACACTGCTATGCTCACAGCTAGTTAGGCTACAGCTGACTTCATCTCAGCATCACTCCGTGACACACACATGCTCCCTCCCTCTGTCTCTCTCTGTTGGTCTTTCTCTTGACCACAAACACAGACACTCGCTAACGTTAAGCACAAAATCTCTGCAAGGAGTTATTTCTTAAAGGAGTTTGCTACTTGTATAACACATTTTAGTTAAAAAACATCTAAAAACTAAATAATTTCCAGATATTTTGCCACGGTAGGGAGTCATCTCAGGCCCACCCGCCTTGCATTATACTGGTTGAATCCCTATTTAACATAGTTGAATATCATTCCGTTATCATGGACATGTGAGGACCATTATCGTCGCCAACCAATATCGTGTCTAACGATAATCTCGTTATATCGCCCAAGCCTAGATTTGCAACATGTGCATCGGATTCTAATCACAACTTTCTGTCCATCAACATCGACCTCCTACCTTCGATGTGGGAGGTATCCTTCGTTTCTGGCCTTTGAGCTGTGCCCGCTGCTGCTGTGGTGTACCGCCGCCCTGAGGGTCCAGCCCTGCACCAGGGACAGGAGGTTTAGCACCAGCAGCGGCCATCATCGGGCCCGCCTGTGCTGGCGTGCTGGTATGGTGGGGAGCAGGCGATGCCGAAGCAGGGGGCGCTTGTTGTTGCGATGGAGGACTCGGCTGACGTGCCAGAGGCAAGGAGGGGCCGGTGTGCCTCTGAACCAGCTGGCTCAGCACAAGAGAAGGCTCTGGCTGCAGGCCAAACTCACCTGCAGACACAGATGAGGATTTATAATAGTAAGCATGCCTATTTTAATACATGTGACAAAAACAAAAAACTTGTGCATAGCTGCAAAATGACCCACTTGAACACTTACGGCTGAACTGTGAGGACAGCGAGGAGGCGTTGGATTCTGACGCCTTTATGTCCCAGCTAGATGAGGAGGGTGGAGGTACAGGTGCTCCCAGGCCTGGCAGTCGGCCAATGGAGGTGTTGCTTCCTTGGGTGCTGGCGGGAGGCGCGGCCTGGGATGAGGGTAATGGACCCAAGCCAGGACCCTTCAGCTGTTCCAGTATCTGAGCTCCAGCGCTGGGCTGAGTCCTTTTGGCTTGGCCCAAGTCCCCAAAACCAGCTCCCAGAACTGACGACTGGCACAGACAGGAAGAGGGCATAATCATCAGTCATTATTTCCGTGCATGTGTTTATTCACATGTGATAGATGAAGGATGTGTAAGAAAAAAGGGCGCAGAGTATCAAAAGCAACTTTTTTTTGTACCAGAGCAGCATGAGCATAGCTTGTGCTACTGGTGGCGCTGCGGCTGGGGGGCGGCTGCTGTTGCTGCTGTGGTGGCTGCTGGTGGTGGTGGTGGTGATGGTGGGAGTTGGTGAAGACCAGACTCTGAGAGGAAGAGGACGAAGGTGGTTCTCTTCCTCCAACCACAGGCTTCTGCAGCAGAGAGGCGAGGTCCAGACTGACACAGAAACAGTTGGAGTCAATTAGTAAAAGCTTACAGGACATCAAGTCAAAGGTTGCCAATGTAATGTGCAATAAGTAGATACAAGTAAATCCTGTATGCCACTGATTTACCTTTGCCAATTTAACTTCACACTACACAAATTACAGCATGGAATAAAATTATCCGTTCACTGCTGACAGACTTTTAGAGGGAACTGAAACTACCATTGTGAAATTAAGTCATATGTACAGATCAGAGGCTAATGTATGATGCTATAATTGAGCAAGTTAGTTACCTTTGCCCAGGTGTGATGTGATTCTCAGCAGCAGGTGCACATGAGGAGGTGAACACTTTGGTCTCTGAGAGCTGAAGGAACAAACAAAAAGACAGCAGAAAGAAGTGGTTTAAATATACACCAAAACATTTTATTGTAAATGACAGACTTCTCCTGTAACTGTGTCAACTCACACTAACATCCTCACTCCAGTCCTCAGATGCCCAGTCTTCCAAGGTTCCCCTCCAGGTAACTAAAGAGCATAACATAAAGTTCAAATACAGGTGGGATAAGTAGGTAAACATGATGCAGGATGCTCGTAGTAGGGCTGGGCAATTAATCATATATTATGTTCAATCATTATAAGGTTGTCTTCCAACGATTATGAAAACAATATATTTGCGATAAAAAATATTTCTGTGCTGCATTCAGTTTTGCAACAATGCTCTTGTTTTGTCTTTTGCCTTATAAATCCAGTACACCCTTTCCTTTACAGCAGTGTGCTTTTGCCTCGCTCAGTGGGTCAGGGACGGCCACACAGTGTGGGAGTAACCACTGAGTCGTCCCTGCACACTGGCTTGTCTTCACTGGGCCAAAAGGCCCACGGTGAAGGTGGCTTGCAGCTCTGGCTGTGAGCTTTACAGCAACCCTCTCCCAGACCTCACCATGGACTTGGTGCTCGCTGGGCCCTCTCGCCTTAAGGGGAGGGACTGTGCTACCGGCCTGACTATTAGGGCTGACCAGTAAATGGTATTTTCATCGCTTTGTGTGCGATGAATGAGAAAAATCATTATATTTAGGGATGGTTACCAAAACCCGCTATTAAACGGCTGTCCTCGCCGAAATTGAGTCAATCAGTGTCCCAGCTGCTTTCCATAGGCCTTTCAGTGTGACAATAAACGTGACGAAAGAAATACACAATCGGCCTCATAACCTATTTCAAATGAACAGAACGGTAAATACACGAACTGAACCGAGACTAGCGAACCAAACGGTTCGTTTTTTTTTTTTCCCGAACCGTGCCCACCCCTAATGGTATTTGTAAATCAGCAGCTGGATGAGAAAAAACAGCCCCTCCTCCCTCTACCAGCACTAACGCTATCTGCAACAGTGAGTCACATCAGGAGGAATCACTGCTACTGACTGACATCTGTGTTTTTCCGTCTTAGCCTAGTTAAACAGTATTTAAAATATATGTTAATATGCACACAATATTTGTTAATTTATCACAAGTCATATTGTCATTGCAATATTTAACAATGTTCTAGCACATTGCAGATATTCCTCATATCCTGCAGGCCTAGCGACTATGAAGCAGGCCGGAACGTCTTCTGTGTGTGGTCTGCAGTGATGTCGGCAACCCGTCTTGAAACATGGACCCCGTCTCGTTTACCATGCTTTGTGGGTGTGACTTTTTTGCCATGTCATCACCATGCATATTCATACAACCAACATTTTTATGATTAAATTGTTTACTAGGTCACAAAATTCTTCATAGATCTAGACTCTTCATTTTGCTCTCAAAGTGCACCAGATTGATGCATTTAACTTGAAATGTACAAAATCATGATGTTTGCAAAGTCAATGAGTAATCATGAGCTCGCTGTTGACCAAATAATCATGCTTATGACTTTTGCCATAATCAGCCCTAGCCTATAGCGCATATATATATTTGCATAAAAGCTACACAGTACTGTCTGCTGAATACACTGAATGTATTTGTTCACCACAGAACTGCTGTTACAGGTGAAGAACTCACCTGTCCCATCTATGCTGTTGTTGGCTGCCGTATCCCACACCTCAGTTTGCGTCGTCCCTGACCCTGACCCAGCCTCTGAGGTATAGTCCGCTGGATTGAAGGTACTGGGAAAGAGTCAAGGAGGGGTACATTTATTTACACAGAAATAAACTGAAGGGGCAGGGAATGGTTGACAGATTTAGTTTATTGTTATCCTATTTAAACAGTGTCTGGAGTAATAATGTGTATTTTTCATACTATTCATTGGGCAAAACTCCCATTACAAGGAAGATGAGTTATTGCTTTCTGGCCTTTGGGTTTCTGGTGCTGTGCAGAGGCTGAGGTGAGATATGTTTATTATCATTTTATTCATTATTATATAATGAGACCGGTGACTAAAGAATCTTTTAGAAGCAAACAAAAAGAGTCAATGCAAGAAAAAAAATGCACCATTTGCACTCCTTTACAAACCAAATCCAAACAAAGTTAAATTTCCTGGCCTGAAAAAACACTCTGGTATCAATTAATTTACACATAAAAACCTTATAAATGTGTTTGTGTGTTGTCACCATACCCCATGCCCTGGGCTGAGAACCGGCTCCCTGGTGGTCCTCTTCCTCTGCCTCGACCTCCAGATCCTGCATAACATTCACACTAAAGGTTAACAACATCCACTCCAGTATTGGGCGTACTGACAAGTGTATTAATGTGTATTTGCTCACCTCGGCCTCCACCTCTGGCCCTCCGACCTCGATCTGAACCTCTGTCCACTGGTGTCACCTCCACGCCATTCTCCTCGGGACGCGCTGTACGTGTGCAAACACATGCACATAAAAAAATAAAAATAAAAAAGAGAAAAGACACCACATTAGTGACAGGGTTACATAATCAAACACACTGATACTGAGAAGCTGCAGGAAAGACAGAAGACTCTGAACTAGATTTAAATGAATGTAGAGTTTAGACTCCATACTCTGCCGGCTGCGACTGGCTCCCCTGCCCTTGCGGCTGGCAGCAGCACGGCCCTTGCTCGCCTCCCTCTCTCCTTTCTTCTCCCTGTTTTCCTTGTTCTCCTTGCTGTCTGATGGACCCTCCTTCACCAGGGGCTTCTTCTTGCCTACCGTCTCCCATGAGGTCTTAACACAGAACAGGAGAGAGAGGAAGAAAAATACAGAAAGAATGTGGTTGGTTGAACATCGCATTTGAACTTGTGTATTTTGTTCAAGAGGATAAAGAGACATAACAGGACACTATGAAAACATTTCTGTTACTTAACAGTTAAATAAAAGCTGTGATTCTGGCTATTTTTTCACCAACTTATGTACTGGAGTGTGCACTATGCAGCTGTGTTATGTAACAAAAACAAATATCAGAGGAGGATATATGACTGGTAGAGATTCAATATTTAACACCTTAGTAAGAAACTGAGGGTAAAACAACATACTGATAATTATACAGTCACTATAATTAGTGTTTTCATTGTTTAATAGGCCACTCCTCTCTTGTGCAACACCTATTCGTACAACATATAAGAAGTCACTCAGTGGCCATTCCTTTTGTTTATAACAGTTAAGATCTTGAAGATTACAGTAGAAGCAGATGTAATCAAAGTGTTGTAGTATATACCATAACAGTAGAGACTTCCAAGGAAACGAAAAACCAGCCCTTTGCTATTTTTGGATTTCCATGAAACCACAACAAACAAGCAGGTAGCTGTCTGGCTGCCTGCCCTGCCCTACAGCCTCTCCTCGCCATCTGTGCTGGTTGGTATTTTTCAGAAATGCCGGGACACTCAGACTCGCAACACACAGGCAGAACAACACTTAGTGTTTGCCAGACATTTGGTAGTAGCTTGTTTGATTTTGCTCACTGAGCAGAAGAGGGAAAACTGTGTATAAATTATGTGCAGTTTTCATGCTAAAAGTCTCTGCTGTTAGAAAGAGCAAAGTTGCAAATAGTCTCTGTGACAAAGGACAGATCAGAGACTGATTCTACTGAATTCATTTTCACCAGCACATACAGAACAATGACTGTTTGTCACAACATTTGTTCATCTTCTGAGCATGTTACATAACTTGTAATGTAGTTGTGATGTGAAAAAGGAAAGGGAGCAAAGGGAGATATAATATGTCTTTTTCCTTTTTTGTCCCTGTGTTGAACATGGACCTGCAGCCTTAGAGGCTGTCCACACAGGATGTGTTTCAGCTGCGTTTTTCACTCATCCATCTTTCACGCCTCAGACAGAAAAGATATGAATCTATTTTAATCAATACAGCTGTCTTCATGGGCGGGTGGATGCGATGGCTTGCATTTCACTTTACATGCGTTTTAAAAGCGAAACTATTAGACAGCTAAGTGCTAATAAGCCTGCCATTTTACATGTTTGGGCTGAAGTACTTGTTGATCTGACAACACTTCAAGCTGAATTTTAAAGCAGTATCACAGAAACAAATGAACAAAAAAAACATGACAAACCCTCCACATTCTAATCTGGATAACTCTGTTATCCACGTACGAAGAACGGGGCCCTGGTTTGAGATCTGTTGTGTAGTTTGTGCACTCTCACATTAACATCTCAACAGTCTGAGACAAAAATGTCTTATGGTGTGACCAGCACAGCAACCCAAAGTTTTCCTAAGCCTTATAGCATGAGGCTTAATCTGTGGCAGTGAGAACAGCATGCACGATCAAGTTGAGATAAAAATTGCATTCAGCTAACATTAAAGATTATTAAACCTGTGCTTTTTTTTTTACTGTGACAAGTCAAAAAGGTCTTTTTCATTTGTGGCACCAAAAGTACAATTTGAAGCTGAGTTCTGCCTTCCAAGCAAAAAAAATCTATTCACAACATCGTAAATTATAAATTAATTTAGATGAAATAATAGGCTAGTAAGCTGAGCTTTGGATGAGATTAAATGAGACACAATGTCATTTACCATTAGAATTGCTTTGGTACCGATATCAGTTTTGGATACTGCCCAAATTTCAGAATCAGGTATTAGCGAGTATGCCAGACCAATACCAAAATTTATTAACCCCAGAAAGAATTTACTCTTTAAACTAGAAATCAACTTTTCTTCCCAGCTCCAAAACAATAGCGTTCAATGTGCTGTCACCTTGGATGTATCATGGCTGCTTCTGGCAACTTCTGATTTAGAGCAGTGAATAAGAACTGATTGCAGGTAGTTTGTCACGTGACAATGGCAAACAACAACAGCTCGGTGCTAGTAGAGAGTAACGGTAACCGACAAACTGAGTAATAAAAGAAGGTTCTATTAATTCTCTGTTTGTGTTTGTTCATGTTTAACAGAGTTTAACCTGAGCCAGGCCATACAACAAAGATAGTAATCATATAACACCCATACATAGTCTGTAGTAAACAACTGTGAAATGATACCAATAACTACAATTTAATTTTAAATTACGCTGTTATCAGATTGGTATTAGGATTGGTACATCTCTATTTACCATGTCCGAGGTGCTCTCCAGAAGGAAGTTGATGGCTCTGCTAACATCTTCGTTGCAGTCGTGGAGCGCTACCATGCACTCATCCTGGTTCTTCCCAGTCACCTCCATCAGCTGGGGGAAGCAACAAACACATGTCATGTTAGAAATGTCCAGTAGTCAACAAAAAGGTGCACCAGTGAAAATGCCCCAGTTTCACACCACATAACGGGACATGGTAAGACAAGGTGTCACTCATAGCATCATATATGAGTAGTGGAGTCTTGGAAGAAAGACAGCTTGAATCAGCCTAGTCATGATCACACAAAATTACATTCCCATACAACTAAACTGCATTCTCAATTAAGATAAGATAAGATAAGATATTCCTTTATTAGTCTCACAGTGGAGAAATTCACAATTATGTTTGGAACAACAAAAAGCGCAACACTACAACTACTTAGTAATGTTTAGGCAACAAAACTACTGGGTTAGATTTAGTAAAAAAAAAAAAATATATATATATATGGCATGCTTTGGCTTAAAATGACTATGTTTCACATGTGATGCAAACAAAAGTCTCCTGGGGGAAAGTCCTGTTTCATCCACAACCATCCCTCCCGCCTACCCACAGTGTACATATTATACTTGTTATTATACCTATAACATTATTATTCAATGTAACTTTCACTCACGGTCGCTCGATATACTATGTCACCTGCTCTGCACGTCGCTCATTGTACTACGTCACTTGCTGTGGCTGTAAGCAGACTTATAAATGTACTTGTGATAGGTCAAAGACAAGTGTAATCTGCAACACAATACACTTCCTTGAAGAGACAGGGCTGAGTAAAGTGTTCCTCACCTGGTTAACTTTGTCCTCAAAGTCAGCATCATTCTTGTCATAGATCACCTGGGCAAGCCGGATCTGCTCAGCAGTAGCCTGTAACACAGACACCAGTGGTTACAATTTTGATAGTAAAAAAGGGAAGAACAAAGTAGATCCGCTCCATGGCCACTTTATTAGGTACACCTGTGAAATGCAATGCAATTCAATACAAAAAAGCTCAGCCATAAATTCTACCTTTACAAAGATAATAATATTCAGTTTATTATTATATAATAATATTCAATAACCACAATGTGGTTACTAAGCAAGTGTCTCCTATCGTCACTATTAAAATGTAATGTACCATTGTGGCTGCAATAAAAAAAAAAAAAAAAAACAACTTTCCAATATTGACCAAGGAGGCCTCTTTGCATAATGTGTGCACTGTGGTTTTGTTGGCAATGGTAGTCTGTGTGCACACTGGTGTTTTGTCTCAAAATGTCAGTGGCTTAGAGGAGTGTGTGCTTTGCTTTCATTGAGTTTCTTCATGCCCGTGTGGTTGCGGCGGCTCACCTGTATCTGTTTCTGTGGTTGTGATGTGTGAGTGGCAGCAGGCAGCGCTTTTTCCCGAGGGCCCCGGGCCTTGTCGCTGCCCAGCGAGCTCATCATATACAGTATATACAAAACTCTGTATGTACAAAATAGAAAAATCTGCAAAAAGGAAACAAGAAACACAGACAGACGAAGCCAAATCAACTAACAGTTTTTAATATAACAGATTATGTCCAAATCACAAACACATTCAGTTAATTTACAATGTTGTTACAGCAGAGCCTCAATACTTTCCCTTGTGCTAGAGCATAGAAGGAAATAAGACAGAAATATGTGTTGTGAGCATAGCTAAAGCCTTCTTGCGCAATCATGAATACTGGCCTTATGAAGGCTGTAAGACACACAGTTGGGCCTGTGACACAACAGCTTTGCTGAAAATCTAGGTCAAGGAGGGAGAGCGACCCAGTGTCCTCTTACAAACAGCACACACAGACCACAGAATGTGGAGCAGAACAAACACTACACACCCTGGCCCCAAATCCCCTCTACATGCTAGACAAACTACGGTTATATCCATATACACACACATACTAAACTACTGCAGTGAAATACTAGATTCTTCTGTTTGTATTTGACAGCTGAGTCCTGTACAAGTAACAGTACTTTGCTGCAAATTGCCTGATATACCACATAACCCAACACTAATCATTTTCCAATGTTAAACACGTCTCACAACAATATGCACAGCAGGGCTTTATCCACCAGCTAATGCATGAAAGATATAGGTGATTGCTCAGTAGTATGTAATGAAAAATACCCTGTAGTGCAATTGGAGTGGCAATTTTTGACTACAGTGTCCGTTTCTATAATAATAACTACAGATATCCCCAGTGACCCATTTGTTTTATGTCAGAGAACAATAGCAATCCAGCTTACAGTGCCTGGGTGACGTTGGCACATGCACTGCTGCCATTGGCTGCTGGTCTGAACAAAGCTAATGTAAAAACGACGAACTGGCTTTAAATGCAATTTCAGCGAAAAATCAAGATATATTTTTTAAACTTGAATAACCTCGGACAGCCGCTGCAATTCATTTTTAATTAATGAAATACTTACATAGCATTACAAGTTTGAGTCTCGACGGTCCTTAGAGATAAACAATAACAAAACACCATTCATTAACTCCCCACAATTGTTATCACATTCATTTGGACATACTGTTATGACACATAAAATACCAGATAAGTTACACGTATGTGTTTATATTAAACATTTACCTGGCTACAGCTAAGTAATAATTAGCTATAGCTTATTTTTTTGTAGTAAAGCGAGCGGAGCGTTGTTTTGAACCTATGCTAATGTTAGCTCGTTGCTGTTAGGTTACTTATTACTGGAGACTACTTATGGGACTATTCGGTAATGTTAACGGTTGACGTTGCATGTCTGTCTTGCAAAAACAAACCACATTCTCCAAGCGTCGTTTTCGACTCAACACTGACCGACTTGGTGCTGTTGGTACTGGGGTCCCTTTGTCCTCGCTAGCGTAGACTCATGTTAGCTCCTAACATGCTAACGCTGACACCATAGATGCAGCGGGGATGAGGCTAGCTAACGGTGCTATCTAAATCTGGTCCAAACTGACAGCCAAATCGTCGCTCGCTCGTGTCTTATACGTATTTATAGACCCGCTCAGTTATCTAACGATACTGGCAGTTACACCGGACTTGTCCTCGACATCTAAACGACAGGTTAGCCAGCTAACAACAGAGCTGCATTAAATGTAAAGAAAAAGGCCTCTCAGCGGAGCACAATCCCATCCCGACATTGCTCGCCGGGAAACAAGACAACAGAGAAAAATTGCGAAAGACATCCTCTCAACCCCGCGTCAGCCCAACAACGAAGCCAGCGACCAACTATTTCAGCGAAAACACGCTTCAGTGTGTGGTTTAAACGCGCTGCACTACAGAAACTGAACTTGAAAAACATTAGAAAAATAGTGTTTTTATTACCTGCTAACACGCTTCAGTCGGCCAGCAGCAGACAAGGTGGTCACGTGACGTGCGGTGCTGTGGTGGTGGATGCTGTCCTCTCCTCCCCTTTCCTCCCCTCTCTTCTCCTCCCCTTTCCTCCCCTCTTCTCCTCCCCTTTCCTCCACTCTCCTCTCCCCCATTTCTCTCTCGTCTCCTCCCCTGTCCACCCCTCTCCATCACTCCTTTTTCCTCTCCTCCCCTTTCCTCACCTCTCCTCCTATAAAATAAGATAAGATATTCCTTTATTGGTCCCACAGTGGAGAAATTCACAATCTATCTCAGCCACTCCTCTCCTCCCCTCACCTCTCCTCTGTTTCCCTTTCCTCCCTTCCTCTTCTCCTCCCCTCTCCTTCACTCCTCACCTCTCCTCCCCATTCTCTCCTCTCATTCCTCCCCTTTCCTGCCCTCTCCTCCACTTCTCTCCTCACCTCTCCTCTGTTCCCCTTTTGTCCCTTCTCCTCTCTTTTCCTCCCCTGCTCTTCCCTTTCCTCATCCTGTCACTCCTCCCCTTTCCTGCCCTCTCCTTCACTCCTCTCTTCACCTCTCTTCCCTTTCCTCTCCTCCACTCATCCCCCCTCTCTCCTCTCATTCCTCCCCTTTCCTGCCCTCTCCTCTGTTCCCCTTTTGTCCCTTCTCCTCTTTTTTTTTTGCCCAGTTTACCTCTTGGGCACTGCCGAGGTGCCCCTCAGCAAGGCACCAAACCACCCAACTGCTCTGGGCGCTTGTCAGGAGCAGCCCCCTCACTCTGACATCTCTCCATTGATGCATGTGCATGTGTGTGTTTCTGGTCTGCATGTACCGTGTATAAGTTAACAACAGAGTGTAAAAATTGAATTTCCCCTCGTGGGACTAATAAAGGTTGATCTTCTTCTTCTTCTTCTTCTCCCCTGCTCTTCCCTTTTCTCATCTCTCCTCCCCTCTTCTCCCTCACCTCTCCACTCATCCCCTTTTTTCCCCTCTCCTCTCCTCCCCTCCTCTTTCACTCCTTTCTTCTCCTCCCCTCCACTCAAGATACTCTCGCTGGTGCACCTAGAGTCCATGTTGAGCCTCCTCAGCCTGCGGAGGAAGAAGAGCTGCCGTCTTGCGGTCTTGGTGTCTATGTGAACTGATGTGAACCCAGAGGAACCTGAAGCTGCGGACTTTCTCCACCGAAGTCCTGTTGAAGGAGATGTGTCCCTCTCCCTGTCTCTTCCTGTAATCCAACCCTGTCCTGACAACTACCATATGGTTAGATATTAACAACAACATCTAAATTAGCAGTGAAATGTTTAAAATCAAGAGGAAACTTTTCAACTGGATAAATGCCAAGCATGGAAAAAAGAAACATTACATCAATATACATTTTATTTTTATTATTTACTCTTTTTTAAAGATTTAATAGCTTGTTTTTTCCAGATGTTTATATTTTACAATATCCTCAGATTCAGTCATTTGTAAAAACATTCATGAGGCATGTATAAAAAAAACAGGGCATCACCAAGTAGACAGATCAATCCACACACTTCCTCAGACATATACATAAAAATGTATGCAATTGTCCCCATGTATTTTACACATACATATACACATTTATATATAAAATACACTTTAAAAGTGTCGGTTATTTGTTCAATTTTGTGGTCTTAATTGGGGTTTCTCTTTTCAATGTCATTATCATGAAAACTGGAGAAAAGTTCCATGTAGAAAAGGAAAACTATGATCGCCTGTGGCAGTCTTTCACAGAAAGACCCGAGGAAGGCAAAAATGTAACTCAAGCCTACCCTGCCTCTACCAAACAAGGAAAAGGAGCAGAATCGCTCACTCCTTGGTACAAAATAAAAAAGAGGAAAAAATAAAGTTTTACAACGCTGACAACAAATGCATGTGCCTGCAGCATCTAACTTCAGGGTAGAGTCCAAAACATCTCATTAGTTCTCCCTGCAACCTTCTCACTGGATGGTTGAGAAGATAAAGTGAGCTACTATAGATCTTATCCCAGAGGGGGTTTAACCCATTAAAGGCTCCTCGATCCATCAATCATATCTGACTTGCTACCAAAACTTATATTCTTATGATAAATTCTCTAGTAGCATCAAAATGGTCAAAGAGAACGGGAACCTAAGCAAAGAGACAATATATCCTTCAAAAGAAGCAGATATAAACACCCCTGACCAACTGAATAAAGGTGACAGAGAAAGGGGAAAATAAATACAAATAAAGCAAATTAGAATATCAGCAGGGGTATGCCTGTCAAATCACACACAGTCAAAAAAAATAAAATATGCTTTTGTTGGGATTAATTCATAGCAGAACACTGCATTTAGCAATCTTAAGGTTTCTCCTTTACATCATCTCATTGAGGAAAAAAAAAAAACAAAATATGAACACAAGTCCCATTTTGATTGGCTTCTTCGTTATTTACTTCTGCCAGGAGAAGAGAGAAGTTCTTTGTGATTGTTGTGGGACAGGACGGGCTGTTCCATCACGTTAATATTCTCCATCAAATGTCAAACTGCACTCCGGTTCAGTCCTTCAAAATGAATCGTCTCTTCAATCCTTCTTCCTCTCTCCCTCTCTTTTATTGCCGTCCATTTCAGTGAGAGAATGAAAAGGAACTTTTGGGTGAAAAATTCCACAGGACAATCGTCTATTTTATCACAGAGGAAGCAGCAATAAACACTATCCTTACATACAAAAACCAGCCAGCAAAAGACCATAGCCGAATCCCTGCTTTTTGGATGCTTTAAATGATGAGAACATGTATTACTTTATTCTTAAAACTCTTCCGAGTTCCTCAGTGGCAGACTTCGCAGCTCTTGAAAATTAGTAGTTAACTGTTTGTACATTTTCATATAAAAAAACTAAGTAGCTAAGGTGGAAGAAGCAAAAGAATAATAGGAGGAGAAAGGGATAGAAGTATGGTGGACACAAACATACACAACAACAATATCCAAAGCTGTGATATGGTGGGGGCAAGATCATGCTCCTGAGTCCACTTGTGAGCAAAACAGTGTGATTTCAATGAGCGAGGAGGGATACCAGAGACAGTGATGCCAACGGAGGAGAGGAGAGGAGAGGAGAGGGGGGATGGAGGGACTGCTCAGGGAAAATAACCTGGACGAAAATGTAGTGATAGAGCGATGGAGGAGACGAAGAGGCTAGCTCCACAATCCTGCGTAGTTGCCGTGCAGGCCGGAACAGAGCGGTCCGCCCGCTACAAACAGCTTGGTGCCGGAGTCGTCGTAGCAGTGGGTGTACACCGCGTTGGGGAAGGAATGAATGTCCGAGAAGTAACTCCTCCACGTCTCATCATGATTCTGAGAGTCAGAGAGCAGGAGAGGGAGGTTATGGGTGAGGAGAGAAGGGCGGAAAAAGTCATGAAAATGCAAGTAATCTACAACGACAATATTATAACATATTTGTGTCAGGCCAACTCCAGTTCAGCACTTGGACCCTGATTGGACAGAGTGTGTTTCGTAGGAGGAAAACGCGTTTGCTGCATTATTTAATTTTATATTGTTGCTATGCAACCAACAAAATGAGTACTAACGTTACCTTGATACAAACCATGAACCGTACGCGACCCAAATATTTAATAGTGCCATTTAAACAACGCAGAAGTGAGCGTGGCTCACATACCCCTGCTCACCCCGCTCCGGCGACACTGTAAACCATCATACCAACTTTTAAGTTCCTAAGTTAAATAGTTTTCGAGTTCTGCTGTCTCTTCTCAAGTTAAAAATAATCACGTTTTGAGCCAATCTGCCCCTTGCTGGTTTCTGTTCAGGTCATGGTAACTGTAGTTGGCAAAATCAGATAGCTTCAGGTATCCAACAAGAATGACCACAATGAGAAAAAAGAGCAATGACCTTGGCCTCTTTTCTGCTGTTGAGCTGAATTTTTATCAACTCAAGGCGTTCAGGCCACTCCTGTATAAACACAAGACGCATCCAACGCAAAACACTTCACTCTCATTAAAAACAGTTCCAAAAAGCCATCCGATGCTGCTAAAATGTGCTCTTTCTGATCAGGGCCTTAATCTTTACAGAAAAGAGTTACTTATTGAAGATAAGGCAACAAAACTGTGTACCAGCCAGCCTTTCCCTGTAGAGAGTTTGAGGATGCCATCTCCCAGACACTTCCGGTACCCTCCAGCTGGATTCAAAGAGTTCTCCAGGAATCTCTGGGCCCGGATGTCGTAGAAGAGAAGGGAACCCTGGCCGGTGCCCACTGTCACAATGTGCTCGTAGAAACTCACTGAACGGATTCCTGAACAGACAAAGATGTCTTGAATGCTAAGCAGTGGCAAAAGTTGCAGTAACAGCAGTATTTAATATGGAAACATCTTTGTTAAGTAGAGGTCAGCTGCTCTCTGCTTGTGCTGTATTACTGTAGCTTCTTTTAGAAGAAAACTTACCGCTTCCCCTCTCTCTGGAATTGACGGACTTGATGCTGTGTGTTGGCTGCCGGGGATCCAGGAAGGAAACATGGGCCTGAGAACCCACGGCGTACACCGACCAGTCCTGTCCATACGCCAGACACACATTCTCTTTGCAGTGAGGCAGCTTGGTGGACAGTATCTGGAGGAAGACACCAACCAAACAGTTGTTTCTTCTTCGTATAGTCTGAACATGAGTGTGAGTATGCCTGGCTGTGAAGCTCCCATAAATAAGAAAACATATTAGAGGAATATTTACTATGTTGGTGGGTAACTGATCTCATAATAGACTGAACTGGCATTGTATTCTTAAAAAAAAAGTCAATACAACTTGTAGCAGGCTGTAGTCCTGCTGCTCTACAATAGCTGGATGTATCACACTAGGATGAAGTATGCAGAGGAAATGCATCACATGATTATTAGTCAAAATATGTAATGTGATTTACTTTGCACAAGTTGTGCTCAGCTTTCCAGAGGTGGAAATAGCCATCCAAAGACACAGCACCCAGCTCCTGGGAAGGCAAAAAAGCACATGGGAAGACAGATGTAAATAAGTGAAGCTGAGGTGTGTGGAGGCAGAAACAACAGGTAATCAACTTTTTCATTTTGATCTGAACCTTTTGGTCCCATGCAGGCATGGATCTGGGGACCTTTCAGAGCATAAGGAAATACATTAAAAAACACTCCTTGAGTATAATTCACTCCTCTGCTGTCCATCTTTATGTTCAGTATCCAACTATAAATCAAGGAATCTGTCTGTATGCGTGTGTCCTTTACAAATCTCAGGAACTGTGCATCCAATCTACTGCGCACATTGTGGGTATACTGCTGGGGACCAGAGAACATGCAGTGTCTCCCGGACTCTTTGGACTGAGTCGAGCATGTCGTCAAGAGCTGTCCTTTACAGGCTGCGGCTCATTTACTGCAGTTCATTTTAGGTTTAGGATTTAGAATTTTTTGGGCGATGTTTGTCATTTTATTTTGCCTCCAAAGGACAAGGGATGTTCAGCCACTGCTCTGTAGGTAGACAGAGAGAGATGGAGTGGGAGAAAACAGGGTGCATATGTGCCAGCATATTTTCACGTCTAATTAAGGAGGTCTTGGTGAGCTTTCTTTTGTTTCTGGGGAGAAGTGTGCCGTGCCGTACACATACACACCTGCACGAATATATTGGCAATCGCCAGCTGTTGGGCTGACGATGACAGGTTGGAAAATTGAAACACATGAAACCCACTTCTCTAGAGCACTTCTCCGCATGCAGCGGTGCACCAGCTGCAGTATATGAGCACAACAGATAACTGATTCAACAGTTCTCCATCGGGAGAGTTACTGTAGCAGCTACAGTGCTGTGTTCACTGTCTCCAGTTCACCTTCCAGGAGCGTTAACAGCCACTTTCCCAGAAAAAGTCTGCCACCGCGACAGCACATTTAGTTTAGTTTATGAGGTTGTCAGCCATGTGTCTGCCCACGATGCTCTGTCTGTACAGAGTAAAGATAGTGATTGTCTGACAAACAGCAAATGGGTTTGTGCTACTTTAGCAGCTGCAAGCATTGCCATTGCTTTTGTGCCCACTGTAGCATAACTTCAACAATTTTCTGACAGACTGCACATGTGTGTGGCGGCGGTGAGTGTGGGTTTGTTGTGTGTATAGTTTATTTGTCAGTGAATAAATGCTACGAGGCTACAAGCTACAACTCCTCCGCTAAGACAGGAGCCAACTTCCTGTATCTGTACCAGCTCTCTCTAAATGTGGACCAGCTTTTGTCCTTAAAGTGACAAGCCATTCCTCTGTTCTTCTCAGCTTTCTAATTAACTATTAATATTTCTTTTAACCATTTAAACCGACAGCATTAATTGGTTAAAATGCTTAATGTAGGTTGTTGGTTAAACAGGTAATTAACATCCTTAATCTATAGTGTTACAACTCCAAACAAAGCTCAACTGATTCATGTATAAACCTACAGGGTGGTAACCTACAACAGCAAATCCTTTTATGACAGAGAAATAAAATGGGCTACCACAATGTCCTGGCAAGCCAATTTATCATCAACACACATATTTTAGGATTATAAAATTACATAAAGCTCAAAGTTCCTGCGCTTAAATGATCTCTTTTTCATGTCCAGTGTTTTCCTACAAAGTAAATGATGCACTGCAAGAAATAATTAATTGACAGCACAATCATATGGTTTCCCATCATTCGCATCAACATGAAGCCCACCTTATGGTTGTTGTTGAAGGCCAGGGCACGGACTTTACAGTTGTAAGGGTTGGTGTACTCCTTTGGGATGTCCTTGAGGGCACGGTGGGAGATGTGGGCATATGACGGCACTGCCTCCTCATTCTGACTGCGCTCGGCCTGGCTCATCACTTCCTCTGTCACCTCCCACAGACCCATGGAGCCATCTCTGGACCCTAGGAATTAAACACATAAAACACATCTTGATTCCTGCCTAGAGTGTTTCTGTTTCTACTAACTGCATACAAAAGTGACATAGGCTCTTCATCAGGGTATGTGGAGGGCATTGACTTGTGCAGGCAAGTAATGCTCACACAGCAGTGTCAATTCTTAATAATACTACACTCATATAGACAACTCACCAGAAACTGCCATGTTGTCACTGATCCACGCTATAGAGAAGATCCAGTCATTATGACCTTCCTGAAAAACAAATGGCTAATATGTAAAAGCAAAGCAAGTAGTCTTATACAACCTTGTAGGGCTGCCCTTGACCAAAAATATTCTTAGTCGACTGACATACAATTTTGTCCACTAATCGATTAACTGATCTGTAAAAATGAGTTTCTCCACAAAGAAACACACAAAAACACCACTTTAAATCTGTTTACCAGAGATGTGCTCATAAATTTCTCAGAAATAAGATATTCAGCATGAAAAAGCATAAAAAACAACTCAGCCGAAGACAAAAACAAACAATTAGCCAACCTACAAACCTTGTGTGAGCTGGGCGATATGGAGAAAATCTAATAGCACAATATTTTTGACCAAATACCTCAATATCAATATTGTAATGATATTATAGGTAGCTCACAATTGGTGCTTTCACACAATATTTACACAATGAGATTTCCGATAAGTAATCCATCAGTAATGGCAAATGGACTTGCATTTATATCGCACTTTTCTAGTTTTCTGACCTCTCAAAGCGCTATACACTATATGTACACTACACTACCCATTCACACACACATTCATATACTGATGGCAAAGGCTGCTAAGGTGCCAAATTTGCCCATCAGGATCTAATCGAAATACTCATTCATCTCATTCACCTGCCTTTGGGAGCAATTTGGGGTTAAGTGTCTTGCTCAAGGACACAGCGACATGTGACCGGAGCAGCCGGGGATCGAACGGCCGAGCTTCCGACTGGTGGTTGACCTGTTCTCCCCTCTGAGCTACAGCCGTAATGTGGATATAATAAATAAGTGGGTAAAGGGAAATAATAGAACAGCTAGACAAGTCTGGTAAGCTCAACACTAATATCATAGTAATAAAATTGCAGTATTTTGTTCCTGTCTGGTTAAAGGTATGCCATCAGGGAATCAATCATTAGTGTTTTGTTATCTTGTCATGGAAAGTGTTGAGTAAGTTGAAAATAGGGATGCTCAACATCAAAAATTTTCTTAAACAATAACTGACCCTTGTTAACAGATTATTAACCATTAACCGACAAGATTTGTGTCTCGCATGCAGCTGTGCACCAGCTGCAGTATATGAGCACAACAGAGAACCTGAGAACTGAGTGAGAGTTACTGTATCAGCCACGGTGCTGCATTCACTGTCTGTTAGCAATCACTGTGCTGCGTGTAGTGTCACAGATATGCAGCCACTTTCCCAGTAAAAATCTCCACCGAAAAGTAATGAGCCCCTCCTCTGCGGGTTTTCTTTTAATTAATTATTAATATTTCTTTTAACCCTTTAACGTATAGCGTTAATTGGTTAACATGCTCAATGTCAGTTATCAGTTAAATGCTTAATTATCAACATTACTACTGGAAAATATTTCACACATTGCAAAAAATTATTACGACTCGTCCTCTGGGGACCATAACATTCTTGGCAATCATTCCAATAGTTGCAGCAGTTACAGCACGTCGAGAGTGGATCAGCAACCATAATCCATGACCGGATGTCAGTAAACCCAAACAGATCCAAAGCACTTACATCTCCCACACAGACAGGGTCCAGCGTGGGAAGCTGATAGATGGCCAGGCTGTTGGGGTTGTCTCCTCCGGTGGCTAGCAGCGTTCTGGAGGGGTTGAGTTCAATAGCGTGGATCCCGCAGCCCTGCTGGTCCAGTCGGGCACGAGAGCCTCCTGTCGTGTGGTAATGCCGCCCCGCCACCACTGCACCCACCACCCCAGAGCCTCCACCACGACACTCCCTGTCCTTCAGCATGGGAATGCGTGTTATCTGCCCCGTCAGGACATCAGCTACAAAAAGCTGAAGGTAAAGGAAGGAAAGACGTCTGGTTAGAATATCAGATTCAGGAGGTAAAATAAAGGAAGAACCTGTTTACATGACAGTACTGATTAACTGATTAACACCAAGTGTTGGAAATATATGGGAATACCTAACCAGTAATTTCAGGTTAGCAGCAAAATGTAATCTCACCGTGTTACACTTGGTCCCACACACAACCTGCCTGTGGTTGAGCCACTGTGAAGCAAACACCTTATTGAGGCGCCCAAGAGAAAACTCCCTCTCCTTGAGGATGCCAGGGAGCCGGCCGGCTGCAAAGCCACGGAGGCTCCGCTGGAGCCGCAACTCATGCTGCTGCTGAGGTCTGAACTCCCGCCCCCGGAGGGCGCATACCACCGAACGCCGACTGCACCACCACTGCTGGGCATGACGTGATGAACAAGAAACACGGCTCCGCTTGTGTGGTGGTTGACACCAGCCCAGCTGAGGAAAGAGAGGGGGGAAAAAGGTAAATTTTCATTTGTTTTTATGAGAAAAGCATGACTTGTATCAAGTCCAGCATGTTTCAGAGACTAACAATTATGGTTTACTTATAAGTGTGAAAAACTTAGCCTACAATTAAGTTAATTCATGATATAAAAATAAAAATGAAATACTCAAATAATATGATCTAAATGCTTCAAATCTTGCTTTTTCTTTTTCATCTTTCTTAATCCCTATTTCACTACAGCAAACTGTCTGTGCCGAGCAATCCCCCTTCCCTAGAGGATGCAGACGCATATCTGTGGCTCGTTGGTACAGATTTAAGAGCCTTAGTGGATTGTGGGAGTATTACAGCAGAAACACACACATCCACACAGTCATTGACATTACATCAGGATGGATCAATACATGCCTAGTGTACACAAGCGTGCTGGATTTGATCTTGATCAGGTAAACCAATATTACTGTCGGTCTATAATGGAGGTTCAGACTACACCTATCAATAGACAGTAGACCCCGTAAGACCTTCTGATTGCATTATCACTGGTCAGGAACACAGCAAAATGTCTTGCGCACGCACGCACACACACACACACATAAATATGTGGAAAATGTGTGTTAACATGGTTTAATCTCATGATCACATAGATATTAGGAGAATTTAAGTCCATTTTAAAAAATCGTCGCTGTAACTGCTCCTGAATTTTTGGCATTGAATTATTTTGATATTCACCTGTTTGTGCAGCACAGCTGCTGTTGTGTTGTACATATAACTGCATATGATATTTGTCTACTTGTCTATGGTGTGTGACTGCTGTATTGGTCTGTTTGTATTGTTTGTCTTCATTGTTGAAATAACATTTTCTGCTGCCCTCTTGGCCAGGTCACTCTTGGAAAAGAGATTTCAATCTCAATGAGTTTCTCACCTGGTTAAATAAAGGATATAAAATAAATAATATTAAGGTGTACTGAGATCTGACTTTCTGCTACTTTCGGTACACTGTTAACATACAACAAATTGCTTGTTGAATTTTAAGGAAAAAAAGGAAATTATTTCCAGCATTCTTCTATTGAACAAACTGAACTGAACACAAAAGTGCACCAATAAAAAAAGTGTTTTCTACTGACGCTCTTTTTCAACAAACTAAAAAAAAAAAAAAATCCCAGAGAGTGATATTGTAATCTTTCACAATGTGTTTATCATGCAAGTTGACATCACAAACAAACATAATATATTGTGCAGGCAACCCTAACATAAAGGCCAAATCACATCAGATACACCAGTCACACTTTTGTTTGACCATTCATCTAAACACTAAGTGGCTTGTTGCTAAGACTTTTATGGACATATAAAAATCAAACTTGGTCTGTGCAGTTAAAGTGCTCCTATTTCACATTTCACAATTTACAACCTTGACGCAACACAGCTTTTAAAAATATATACTTTGTGTTGATTTATCATTTTGCTTTAGTTTTATAGGGATGTTTCAGCATACAGAAAAGGTAATATACTATTACAGCAAAAGAACTGCAATTTGCCACAATGTTAAAATAATATCACCTGGGAATCTGAATTCAAATTAAAGAGCTAACACAGAAACTGGCAGAACAGCTCGTCTTAATCACATAAAGTCATCATCAGATAGATGACCTTTAATTCATTTTAAAGCTGCTTAAATAATGCTGATGCTGGGGCCCCTGAGCAACATTCCCCTTTACAAAAGTATACAACATTTGTTAATCATCGTTTTGTGAGTCATCTCATGCCTAATAGAAATACTGTACCAAAAAGCTGTCCTTTTTGTCCTAAATTGATTGACTGCTCACACAGAAACTACCAGAGGCATCATCTGAATTTAAGGTTCTTTAATGTTTAAGGTTCTTTATTTATCTGCCATATCCAAAGCAAAGGAGCTACTGGCAATAAAAAACCCAGTCGTTTAGCCATCACAATTTGGCCCTCGTCAAAGTCGCTCACATCCTTACGCTTGCCCATTTTTTTCCTGCTTCCAACACATCAACTTCAAGGACAAAATGTTCATCTGCTGCCTAATATATCCCACCTGCTGCCAGGTACCATTGTGACGAGATTATCAATGTTATTCACCCACCTGTTAGTGGTAATAATGTTGTTAATGTTGTTAATGTTATGGCTGATCGGTGTACATACAGAGGCGTAGACAGGAACATAGTATTTATTAACGAGAAGTACTAAAGATATGGTATATACAAAGGTGAATGTAGTAAGTAATACTGAGATATGTAATAATGAGAAGTACTCAAGAAATAGTAAATATAGAGGTGTAGACAGGAATGTAGTATAAAATCATGAGATATGTAATAATGAGTAGTAAAAATATAGATACACACATAGGTGCAGAAAACAACACAAAAACGATTTATGAAGATAAAAACCGTTTGTGTTGTTGTCCTCTGGCCCTCAAAGAAATCAGTTTGTGCTATGTGCTATTGTTTTATTCTCATGGTCTTTGATAGCTATATCTGATGTGAGTGATTATTAGATTAAAATACGTCTGTTGATGTGGATGTGGTATTACTCTACTGATGAATGGCTGTAGCTCCAGAGACATGCCTTGTCACTGTTAGCGTACAATGCAGTACACACAGATGGTACAGTATCTTTAATGTAAAGCTAGTAATACTGAGAACCAATTTCAAAGTCAAAGCCTATTTTGTGGTGTCAACATCTGGGCTCAGGACTGATTGGATAGAGAATATGTGCTGATGATAAATGCTGTCCGTTAATTCAGCAGAGGTCAGTTCCATTATCTTGAACAAACCGATCTACGGTTGATCTGTATGTAAGTTAGCGTTGCTAGCTGTTTGTTGGCATTTGTGCTAACGTTAGCTACATAGCTACAGCTAACGTTATGTCTAATATTTAGATACTGTAAGACAAATTCAAGTTTCAGTGATCATTAACGCTATTTTGGATGGTAAGTAGATGTTGACAAGTGATGACCTTAATCGAACAAGGTACTGTCAATGCTGTCTACCTGTGGAAACGTTATTTAATCGCGATCACAATTAAATAATAATAAGAAAAGGAAACTAGCCCTTTTGGCTAACGTTAAGCTAGCTGACAACGGATTCCCGTTGGATGCTAACATTAGCAGATGCTGACATTAAAATCGAAACATACATTATCATTATTTAATTAATACCACTGTTTTGATTGTTTGTGCATGCTATATCGATATAGCTTAATATATTGTAGTGTTAATTTGTTAAAATGTCATCAATGGTCTGCCTCTGACATGGCTTAGATCAGCTAAACCTGGCTAGCCCAGTGCTAGTTAGCATGCTAGCATAACTGACAAGCGTTAGCTAATATGGATCCGCACCGGTTTCCGCCTACCTGTTGTTGGTCCTTGGGCTCTCCTGCCTTCCTTTTCCTGCTAACTGTTTTTCTCGCCATAATCTGATACACACAGCTCCCTCACCCACATGGAGGGTAAAAGTGACGCTGGACACTGGCTCATATAATGGCGATATGCTATTTTGTTCCTTGGCCCTCGCTGGCAGCGTCCGACGACGAGCAAGGGCGATCACATACGGGAGAGGTTGGTTAGCCGCTGGTTACGATTGTCGCTGACCTACTATCTTTAGCTAGCCTCCTAGGTTCCCTACTAACACTACACTACGGTCGCACTCCCTTTCCAGTTTCGACAACGTCGCTAGCTACTGCCAGAGGGTATACACTCTCCTTTTTCCCTGCCAAGTCGCGTCAGCAACGGCGAAAGCATTGAGCAGCGCGCAGCCGCACTCAAATTAAACAACAAAAACAAGGTCGTACGTGAACGCGAGCGTCATGCGTGCTCGTTCACGCCAGACGCGTGAGATCATTGATCAGATGATCGTTTTCTCTCTGTTTTAAGGACATATTATTTTGTTTGTGTGCAAAAAGTAAAAATGAACAATTCAACGTATATTATTAAGCACGTTTGATATGCAAAAATATGAGTTTATTAAATTTTTATTATTAACTGAATTGTCTGACTGGCAATTTTTTTTTTCTGGCAAAAGTTGAATCGAAGGCAACTGACTATTTGTCCCTAACTTCCCCCTATCCAAGTGGCTCATCAGTTCAGTTAAGCCACTTGGATAAGGGCGAAACTCTTCAGCAAATCAGCCAGCCTCATTCACTTCCAATCCTAAAAGACCTTCACAGACTCTACTGGCAATGTATAAATTAAATCATAAGCAGGTCACAAGTTTGTGCTGTTAAAAAATGCAGTTTTATTATGTCACTGTCAGATTACCAAAAAATAATTTTAACATTAATATTTTAATATAATTTTATTGGGCTGTTTTGTCTGTTGTTTATGGCACATCCCCTGGTGTGTTTATAACTGTTACTGTGAACATTGAGGACTTTTAGTATCCAACCCAGACACCCTCACACTAAAGGGAAGATATCATACATCCATCCAACTTCAACCACTTATCCTGTTAGGGGTTGTGGGGGGGCTGGAGTAGATCCCAGCTGGCATTGGGTGAAGGCGGGGTACACCCTGGACAGGTCGCCAGTCCATCGCAGGGCATCGCGCATAGAGACATACAACCATTCACGCTCACATCCACACCTACAGGCAATTTAGAGTCAGCAGTTAACCTAACCTGCATGTCTTTGGACTGTGGGAGGAAGTTGGAGAACCAGAAGAAAACCCACACAAACACAGGAAGAACATGCAAACTCCACAAGAGCCCCAAGCTGGATTTGAACCTGTGACCCTTTTACTGTGAGGTGACAGTGCTAACCTAATATAAAAACTCATGAGTTGGTTTCCTGGATTTTTTGCAAAGTGGCTGTTATTTGCATGAGCACAAAGACATGGCTGACATTGAAATCTGAAATCATACTGATGGCTAGACACTATGTATGACCTTAACTCAGAGCTGTTTACAGACATTATATATGACTTTTGTTTCTTAACCCTGGTGAGCTGAGGCAGACCAAATCTGGCCTCTCTTCTGATGCATAATAGTCTTTTTTTTCCTGCTGACTACAAGGCCACACAGTTAGATGTTTCCAGTTGCCACTGACAATACCTGGATGGACATGCGTCTCTATTGTTACTGTAAACTGAAGGGAGAGAATAAAAATGCATTTGCTGAAGAAGAGAAAAAAAGGTGGAGCAGGAGAGTTGCACTTCCTCACCAGCCTCATGTCAACACATCTAATATGTTGAGGAAATAACCAATGTTAAATTAAGCCGAAAAAGCAACAACAGCAACGATCAACAGTCTCACCACTGAAAAGATGTGCACATTTAATCGTGAGGATTTTCCAAATTATTCAAGAGGAAACTGAACATTTTGCAAATCACATTTCAGGAGCTTGGGAAAGAACACTCACCTTTTATTATATCATT
The DNA here is from genome assembly GCA_947000775.1 of Pterois miles. NCBI lineage: Eukaryota > Metazoa > Chordata > Actinopteri > Perciformes > Scorpaenidae > Pterois > Pterois miles. The sequence continues at coordinate 7,006,852 of CAMQGK010000194.1, read as the reverse complement.
AGATTCACTAGCGCCCCGTGTTCAGTTATACTGTGACCTAGAGGTGGATCTGATGTACAGTATAAACCCTTAAAACATGATTAATGAGAACCATTCACCCCCACACAACTAGGAGATCATAAAGAAACGGGAGGAGGCATTGATGGAGGAGGTCCAGAACCTGCAATACTGCATTCACTCCAACTTGTGTGGCCTTCAGAGGAGACAAGTTGACATGAACTTGCTTTATGTATGATTAAGGAAACCACACTTGAGTTCTGTAAGGCGACAATAATACCACTTGTGTGTTTGTCTGTAAAGTAACTGTACCTTTCTTCTTTATCACAGTAAATCAAAATGGAAGGCAATTAAAAACAGAACTGGGTGAAAACACTTATTCGTTGACCACGTCAACCACATAGCAGACAAAATGCTGGCTTGGATAAGGATATTAGGTCTAACATGACACTGGGACATTTGATTTTGGTTTATTTACTGCAGACACGCTCATTCGTCTGGTTTGAGTGCTGCTGTATATTCTGCAGACACTTGGTAGTGGCTGTTTTCTATTAAACAAGCAATATGTCTGTATTGGAAATAAACCGCACTATAAATACATCTGTTAAACCAGGGGTTGTTTGAAAATAGATTGCTGGTTAGAAATTTTCTTTTGGTAATTGTGAAACATAGGACAAAGTACTGGACCTGCCCCAAGCAAAGTGCCAGGTCTCCAAATCACATTTTGCTAACTTTAAGCCCTTAATCTGTTACCATGCCTCTCAAAATCCCCCACCAGTACCACAGAGCTCAAGACTGTGGACATTTCTGCCATCTTTGCCTTTGGTACAACTGAGCGGACATGCTTTCTAAAACATATACAGAATAGCATGGAACTCAAGACACATATATAAAAATAAATGGCCTTCTTTTAAACAATTACACCAAATGAACGTGGGGAAATGCTTTTGACGTGTTGTGAACGAGACATTTGTTGATTTCCCATTAAGTCGATGGAGATGGCAACAAACCTATAACGATGATGAATGCTCGTTTCATGTTACACGTGAGAAAAGAAAGGACAAGTCAACAAACCAAAGTCATGTTTGATTAGATTCTGTGGCATGAAATCCAATAACAGGGAATAAATGATGTGCGATCACTGAAATCAAACCTTTTTCAAGTTACAAATTTCTAGCAAGGCTTGAAGACCATTCCTTATCTCCCGACAATTACTTGAGGCTCAAAGTGCCAACAGTCACACAATATGAAATGTCTCTATTGCACTGTGATGTGGCTGCAAAAACAGCCCTCACTTACATTTTATTTTTTTAACCACTCACTTTTTTCCAGTCTGCAAACAGAAGTCCATGACAGTTAAATGTGTCATCGCTTTTGTGAGTTAACATATCTTACATAATCATATCAAAGTCTTTATTTTTAAATGAAAGTATCAGTGTGCTATTTTAAATAAGATGATAGTTATGAAACGTGTGTGCCTGTGCAGTATGTGACACATCAGTGCCAGTGGGTTATGGGATATTTCTTATTATTTCCTACCGAGGACTTTCCCCATTTCTCCACCACTCCTTTAACAGGCCATTCCAGTGCAGGTTGAAGAGCGTACTGGGGCAGTAGTATCTCTTATGTTCTGAGTTATAGTGACTATTATGCAGCTCCTAAAACAGAAATCAAAGAAATTGATTCTTCAAACTGTCATGAAAAAGTGCCCAAATGAACAGAAAAACAGACATGAATGAATGAAAGAATAAAGTAGAACAGAACTAGGCGCAGGGCACCAGAGCAGAGAGGGCACTTCTTGAGTCAGTCTGTCTGGTGACTGGGCTTTCACTTTTTTTTTTTTCCTTTTTGACTTTTAATGTTAGTTGGTACAGTTTGAGGAGAGCCTCGTCGAGGTCCCCCGATACCTGCCACCATTTACTAGTTCTGCACAGAGCAGTGGAAGATGGCAGCTTAGTCGTTTGGGAGTTTCAAGAGTTCAAACTGGTTTTACTGTGATGCACTCAGAGCCGGTCTCCAGCTCCCCTTTGGTCCTGCAGCTTTGTCTGCGGTTGGTCTCTTCCAAGTGGAAGCAACTCAGAACAGCATCAAAACGCCACAGCACAATTCTTCCAGTTTCTCCTTTCCAGCTCAGTCATTCTTCCCATCTTTGAATACGCTTGCAGTACAAAATCCTAGAACCTAACTGCATGATTTCTTAGAAAAAAACACCACCATGAAGTTACACTTTGACCCCCTCCACTCTAGGCACACAGTCTTTAAGAAGTGCTGAGACACAATACGTTTTAGCACAGAGAGAAATACAACTGTCTCCCAGCTGTCCCTTCCACAGCCAAGGCAAGGGCAGGGCATGGTGTGATAGGGTAGGCAGAAGGAAAGGGGCTGTGTTGGGTAGTAGCGGGAGGCAAGCCCTGGGCCGGGCTTTCGTTGGCTGGTTTCCTTGGCTCAGCTGGCTGCAGCCCGAGCCATCAGGTCCTCGAGAGCCTTGTCCTGATCATTGTTGTGGACCAGCAGCACCTCTTTGATGGCTTCCCGCTGAAATCCCATTTCACCAAATCTTGACATAAGTTCAAGAAACTGCAAGGCCTGGGAAGGATGAAAAAATAAAACTACAATAGATTATATAATGTAATTTATAGACTTTCCTCATCATCAAAAGATAGTGTGATGTAGGGGATAATTGCTCATATTTCAAAAATTTAACAAGTTTTCTAGCTTCCAGTTATTTGACATATTAAAGGATAACTTTGCCGTTTCTCAACCTGGTCCCCATTTTTCCAGGTTTTTGTGTCTACACAACAGTCTTTGAAATTGGTTCAGTTGTGAGGAAGAATGCTATAGCCTCCTGCTGCTAAACTAGCTGCCATGTACCGGTAATCATTTGGGCAACCTGGCACTGTCAGTTTCCGTCCACTAAATGTGCTTATTTTTACAACTGATAGGCTCAGATTGTTATTATAAATGTCTGACAACATTAGAAGAAGAAGAAGAAGAAGAAGAAGAAGAAATTCCTTTATTAGTCCCACGAGGAGAAACTCAATTTTTTCACTCTGTTGTTAACTTATACACGGTACATGCAGACCCGAACACACACATGCACAAACATGCAACAATGGAGAGGTGTCAGAGTGATGGGGCTGCTCCTGACAAGCGCCCCGAGCAGTTGGGGGTTTGGTGCCTTGCTCAGGGGCACCTCGGCAGTGCCCAAGAGGTAAACTGGCACCTCTCCAGCTACCAGTTCACACTCAGTTCTTGGTCCATGGTGGGACTTGAACAGGTGACCCTCCGGTTCCCAAGCCAACTCCCTACAGACTGAGCTACTGCCGCCCCCATAATTTTCATTATGGAAAGAACCCTACAGAGAAAAAAACCCTTTTTCTTAGCTTTAGCTTTGTCATTGTATCACATGACTTGTTGCCGGAGGAGACAACAGTGGAAATGTGAGTGAGACTGTAGAGAAGGGAGCCACGAGACACCGGTGTTGTCAGAGTTTGTTGTGTTGGACAACAGAAAGTGATTTTGACAATGTGGATGTACCGCGAGATTTCACAACTTCTCAGTGAGACACACGGTAACAAACAGACGGGATCAAGCAAAAGGTAAGAAAAATGTCTTATTTCTCTGTAGGGTCCTTTCTATAATGTTGTTAGACACTTATAATAACAATCTGAGCCTTCTGAGACTTTTAGCGGACATACACTGACAGCAAATGATTACATTACAGCCTGTTTAGTGGCTTCTCCCTCAATGCTGGACCAATTTTAAAGTGTGTTGGCCCTATTAATCACTTCAACACAAATACATGGGAAAATAGTGTCCAGTTTGAAAAATACTTAAGTTATCTTTAAACATATGAACACAATGCATGTTACTAAGGTGTAATGGTAGTGTATTTGATAGTGTAATAATAATGCAAATTACACAAACCTTTTCCTCTGAGCATTGGTACATCTCTAAACATTCCTCCACTGCACTTGCATCGAAGCCCCGCTCACAGAGACGCCCATGGACAAACAGGTAGTCCAGTACCTTAGACAAACAATATGTACATGCTTATTATGTGTCAGCTATGAATATCACATTAATGAGGCTTAAATCACACATTACATCAAGACAAACAAAAGACCAATATGAGTTTTTGTTTTTGTTTTGAGAAAACAAAAGACTGCATTGTGGATTGAAATTAATGTTAATGTTCTGTTGGGTTCAATTATTGTTCTCTTTATGCTATATGTGCCTTGCAGTGTTTAAGTTTGTGATGTTCAATGCTAGTTCATCATTTAAAACCAGCTTACAAATACGGTCTGACATACCAGCTCATTAGAACGTGTTATATTTTGCTTTTTCATATACTGCTACAGATACAATAATCGTGACCATGGTTAGACAGGCCATATTGTTTAATATTAACTGTACAGATCACAGAAGCAGTTAGATTTCCATAACTTTTTGAGACAACAGAACATGTGATAAAACAATTTTATTAGAATTTAAGGCTATATTTACAGATATACTGCACTGATGCTTCACTGAACACAATTACACAAGCACACAAACAATGAACAGTTGAGCATGTCGAACAACGTGAATATACTAGGAATCCAGATTGCTGCTCATTGGGGCGAAAGGGAGTCGCACCTGTTCCACGTTCTGCCCTTGTCTCTGCATGGCCCGTAGGACACCCTCATAGGAGTAGCCCATGCCCACCAAGGTTTCCACACACTGACGCTCGCTGGGGGTCATGCTGAGCAGGGCTCCGCCACACGGCAGACCGGCAGATCCTGACCCCGGGTTGGCCTGGAGTAAAAACATCAATGAGTGTCAATGAGGTTCCTGGGATTCCTTATTTATTATCACTAGCTAATTTACATCACTATATGCCACACAAATTGTACACACTATTAGGGCCTGATCACAAAGAGTGCATTTTAACAGCCTGAGGCAGCATTTTTGTAATTGGTTTTGATGACAGTGAAATTTTTTCATTGCTTTCGTGTTGCTGAATGCCCTGCATTTTTACAGGAGTGCCCTGAACGCCTCGAGTTGAAAAAAAATTCAACTCCAAGTGGAAAACCACCATTGCAGTTTTCTCTCATTGTTGTGACTTTTGCTGGATTCCCGGGACTATCGGACTTCACCAACCGCAGTTGGAACAGAAAACAACAGGGGCCAATTTAGTGTGGTACTTCAGGTTCTGGGTAAGTTGTTTTCATTCATTTAAACTGTACTATTAACTATTTGGGTAGTGTACAGTTCATGGTTTGTATTAAGGTACCGCACTCATTTGGTGGTTGCCTAGAAACAATATTTTAAAAAAAAAAAAAAGAAGCAGCAAACGGCAAAACACGCTCTGTCTGATCAGGGCCTCAGTCAGGCAGAATGTAACCTCATGCTCACCGGTTTTGGTGTGCCACTCTTCGTGTGGCTGGTTGGCTCAGGAGCAACTATTACTTGGGTCTTGGGTCCAGTCGGCGGGCTGCCGTTGGGTAGGTTATGTCGGGGAGCAGGGACGGGTGCGGGGAGTGGGCTGTATCTCACTGGCTCTGGGTCACCAGAATCAGAAAGCTTGGGAAAAGTGAGTGAGCGGATATTACAGGGCCGATCATCTGTGTCAAACCCTGTTCTCCCAGGGTGCCCGACTCTGTCCATGTCCAGCAAGGCAACCAACCCGTTGGGTTTATGGGCAAAGCCAGGTTTAGCTGTGAGGCTGGTGTTGGTGCTGGGAGGAGATGGGCTGTTTCCACGTGACCCTGACCCTATCTGGGAAACCTCTGGTGGGGATACAGAGGAGGGAGGCTGAGGTTGGGGCTGGCTCTGGAGGATGTTCCTGAGCTCTTCCTTATCGTCCAAAGTTTTGAGCTCCAGCTTGTCAAAGGGGTCCTCTTCCCTCTCAAAGTCAGCTAGGTTGAGGCTATGCAGCTGTGGAGTGCTAGGCTGGATTTTCCTAGGACCTAGGCTTGGTGCAGGCAGTGGAGTGAGGATGGCGTTATGGCTCAGCCCCGCCAGGACGGGGTTTAATGCTGGTGGTAGAAGGTCCTGGTCCTCTGCAGCAGACCGGAGTTTCTTCCCTCCTCCACCGCCATCAATGTCCTGGGCCTGTGCCAAGCCCTCCCTGCTCTCTGCCTCCTGCTTGGCTGCTGCCTCTTCTGCTCTGGCTTCTGCTGCTCTGGCCTCAGCCAGTTCAACCCCCCAGCGCACACTACGCCTCTCCAAAGTAAAGTCATACTGTTGAGACCGCAGTAAGAGGAAGATGAGCAAAGAGGGCAAGTAGAGTGACAGAAAAAACAAGACTAATTATGAGTATAAGAACCCCATGACATTTCAACTCAAACTTAACAGATACAATATCAAAACAGCATATACAACATACATTGAATAAACTCAAACATTGAGGTTGCTGTAATTTTTTTTTTTTGCTGTAAATTTGCTGCAATTAGTCAATACCTAGCATCCACAGAAATAACTTCTGGCACCAAACTGTCACTCTATTGACAGCATGTAATTTACTACAACTCTTTATCTAAATTACTATAAATTTGTGTCTTCTCTCTGGTCTCCAGCATGACCCAAAACATCATTAATACTGCAGAACAGAGGGCAGGCCCTATATTGATCAGTGTCATAATATTGTTGGTCAGCATGGTTAAGGCTTGCTGAGGACGCATGTAAGTGCAGTATAACACAGCTACTAACACTGGTACAAAATCAACATATTTTCTTGTGCCTAACCTGCGAGTCCACCATCAAAGAGCCACAGTCTGGGAGACAGAAACCGACAGGCAGCCCCACTTTGGCTGGGCAGCGGAATTTGTCGTTGATCTTGAAGGGAACATCATCAAGGTAGCTGATGGGTCCTGTGTACAAAATAAAAGTGAGCATAAATTAGAAGATTAGACACTGGAACTACAGGTACCAGCAGACCTTGAACCTTCAATTACACACTTACACCTACACTGTACACTTAACTCACAGCTCAAAAGATCAGTGTATTCAAACAGTGAAAAAAGAAAGTACTAAAAATACTCACCATTGTTGTATGCATCTGATCCAGACTTCCTCGCAGCCATTTAGAGACTCTGAAAACAAATATAACGTTAGAACATCAGATGTAAAGTTAGTGACAAGTGGGAGTGCCATGTTTTTTTTTTTTTTTATATCAAAGAGAGTTAATTACATGGTAAATGTCAAAAAAGCACACAAAAGGTATGAAAACAACCCAAAGTAGATTTCCCCAGCCCTTCTTCCACCTTCCCTCTGACACGACATTTGATCTAACGTAGTGTTTCTAATATTTACAGAACATTTTTCACTGAGCTCAGAAATCGGTCCTACAGACCTGTTTTAACCAAAGCATATGAGCAATTACACTTTAATCACACGGCAGCGCAAAATATTTTTTCCCATTCAAATTAAAATTTTTCACTATCCCATTGGCTTTGTACATTCCACTGCGTTGCATCTCAAATCACATAATCCCATTATTTGGTCATGCCCTGCAACAATGGCTGACATTATCAGCACAGAGAAGCCACTGTTTTCACATCGGCTGAACACAGAACTTTAATCTGTGTGCTGATGTAGACTGATGTTCGGTAAAAAAAAAAAACTGATAGATTTCTTCCACTTTACAGCTGAAAAGGGTAGATTTGTTAGTGGAAGACACTTAAAGCTCCAATAAACTAAATTTCTACAAACCAGACCAAAATGGCTCTGATATATGCTTTGCTAGCACTTCCTATACTGCTGAAAATAAACACTCAGCTCTACAACTGTTTAAGTGTGTTTGCATTTGACTAAATCTGAATTTCACTGATCCACCATGTGACACTAGCCAGTCTTCCACAAAAAACAAACTCACACATGCCAACTGTACATTACCAACTAAGCACAAAGAAGCATAGAGACAAAGAAAATGAATGGTTGGTAAAGAAATGTGAACATCTAGCAAGCGAAAGAGAGACGGGTAATTATCTCAGATGACTGTGGTGGGATGACCGGCGAGATCTGCGTCTACTGTACATTTTAAGTGGGCAACAGATTGCTACTTAATGCATGCTTGATGCTTTAATTCACTGAGACATTAATACAGGTTAACTGTTTATTAATTTATACTTATAGATGAACAGCTCCACTAATTTACATATTACATAACCAGTAAAACTTACTGTATGTATTAGTAAAAGATTCACCGAAGAGAGACCAATAATGGGTGTCTACGGACCCCAAAATATGGCTATGGGATTTGTCATTGACCAGTTGAAGGCTATTCCTCTAGCGAGCCTGCTCCTGGCTGCTGTCCGGTCACAGGAAAATACAATGGATGAAATAAGACTTCAGGCTAACCCAGCAACGGGAGATCAGACCCAACTGTTGGCACAACTTTACAGAAACCTGGCTCCATCGCAGCATCCCAAATTAAACTATTGCACATGACAGGCGGACCACAATACAGAGTGCAGGACTCCGTTGGGGCAGGAGGAGGTGGACTCTGTCTTTACATCAATGATGCTTGGTGCTCAAACATAGTCGAAGTTGATGGCAAATGTTACCCTGAGGGGGAAATTTTTATGTCAAGATGTCGGCCAGAGAATTCACCTTGATATTGTTGCTGCTGTGAACATTTCTCCTGATGCAAATTTAAAAATACACAATACTACAGGAATACACTACTATTGTAAGGGCCACAATGTGTTAATATGTGTTAAGTTAAAACAAAACATGCAAAATTTAGACTTTCTAGTCATTGTATCTAACATAGGTAGTATATAAATAGGTTAAAAAAGACAAATGCATGAATATTGAGTGGTGATGACTGATGCTCCCTTAAATATAGTGACTGATGTTATATGCAGTAGAGTTGGACAGGGAGCTGCATTAGGCATGTGAGCACATAGTGTTTCTACTGTGTGACACAACATAATTTAAAACCTTTTCAGTAATGCCGGATGAACAACTGCTCCACCTGTCGAAGTCTTAGCTAAGGTGCTGGAAACATAAATGAGTCCAAAAGATAACACAAAGTATTTCCTGCACCAGGAACGTCTGCTCTGCTCTGCATCTAATGAAAGACTGCACATATCTAAGCGTGTGGAAACCTTTTTCAGTTAACATTTAGATTATATCTCCTATCATTTGCATCAGACTGAAGTTACTGTCCATACAGCTTGTTTATGGCTTGTTCTGGGATCCTGAGCTACCATAACTGGACAACAACTGCATTTTATGCATTGTGCATTTTGCAAATCTGCTGAATATTACCATCACTGGTCAAAAAAAAGACCCAGTGAGCCCCAGTAGAGTGGCAGAGTGACACGTGGAAAACAATCATTTAAAACAGATCTATGTAAACATGCTACCTACAAGCAGGTTATTTGTGCTACACTAACCTGGGAGTTGTTAGTTACACCGTCCATTAGCCCCAATATCGAGTTAAGTCATCATACTTGTCTGGCTAATCATCAACGACCATTGAAACGGGCCACGCATGATCAAGAGGCATCTCGTGATCAGGATGTATTTCCCCTATTAGATTTCTTTTCAATTTAATCTGATTTTACTCTAATAACGTTAGATAACGTTGCCCTAAAGGCTAGTTAGTATCTTAGAGTAATTAGGTATAATGTTACATAACACGCCTCCACCACAAGTTGCTGTTCTGCGTAGTTATTTCAAGGTTGGAGTACAGCCGAGTCAAGTTAGTATTAATGTTTCACGTATTAACCACAACAGCACAGGATAACTCCTCAGCGCAGTTGTGTTAACTAATTTAGGGGGATCTGAACTGCCTCTAACTTAAAACGATAACGAAAGGATCGCAGTAACTACAATTGGTCACATTCACAGGCAAGTTTACGATAAAATAGCAAACGCAAAGGCTCCCAGCTGTCACGTATTGCTAGCAATACTGCTAATAAGCGAACTGAAGCCAGTGTTACTTGGCTAAGTTATGATAGTGTTAATTAGCAACACGCTAAGCTATCATTATTATGGTCACTGCTAGCTCGACGCGCTAATAACGAACATACAGTTTAGCAGAGAAGTCAACGTCTGGTATGTCACTGGTTGGTAATGGATATCAAGGTTCAATGAATTAATTCATTGACAACCACCACTAGCCACTGGCTAATGTTTTTAGGGAAAAGCTAACGTTCATGCTAATACGCTTAGCTTCGGCAGTGGCCTGGCAGTAATATTATGTGGCTGGATAAGACAGACCGCTGTCTCTGCTGCCACCGCCCCTGAAACAAAACTGAGCTCACAAATAAACACAGATTCCTCTCACCTGTATCTGCTCCGCCTTGTTTCTTCAAAATCCAAACGACGTCTCGTCGAGGTGGCACTACAATTTATACTAGTCGCCGAAAGAGTTTTATTTATACTGAAATCTCTTTCCTGCTTCAGCGTGGGACGCCATCTTGATTTGTCAAGCTCCCTTCCACTGGTTCCTGTCTGACGTCACTCACCTACATGACGTCAGGCATCAAACACCCAGCTGTGTGAGTCAATGGTGTCCGCACACTAAGTACTGCTTCTAAAGAAAAGGCAGCAAAAAAATAAAAATATCTATTTTTATTGTATTTATATACTTATTTTAGAAAATGTAAGTACACAAAAGTGGTACAAAATCAGAATAGATTCTCATCAATTCAAAACAAATTTATCAAACACATAGTTAATTCAGATTGCCTTCTTATTCTTAACGTGTTTTTTTTTTTCTTAATGTGGTGCCACAGTGTCTCAGTTCTTGATAAAAAAAAATGTTCAAAATTATGTTTGGAGTCTGAACATCTCTTCTTGCGAATGGTAGCAAAAAAACAGTGCTTCTCATTATTCAAACTACTTGAATAATAGTGTCATTGGCATTTTTATAAGTAACGTCACAACAAAATGCTTTTGCAACCCCCTGAATGTGGTTAATGAAAGGAAAATAAGACGCACATACAAAACTTTATTGAAGGCAAACTACTGACAGTGGGTTATTACACAAAAAAATATGATCTATCACACATGCAAAGGGGGCTCATTTAAAGTAACCTAAAGGGAAATGCTAATGAAAATAAGTGTAAATTTCATTTGTTTCATTTACTCAAAGGGGGTTGAAAACGTTTGCTGATTTGTACTATATGTTACCTTTATTGTAGAAGAAGAAGAAGAAGAAGAAGAAGAAGATATTCCTTTATTAGTCCCACGAGGGGAAATTCAATTTTTTCACTCTGTTGTTAACTTATAAGATAAGATAAGATAACAGTGGGGAAATTCACAACACACGGTACATGCAGACCCGAACACACACATGCACAAACATGCAACAATGGAGAGATGTCAGAGTGATGGGGCTGCTCCTGACAAGCACCCCGAGCAGTTGGGGGTTTGGTGCCTTGCTCAGGTGCACCTCGGCAGTGCCCAAGAGGCACCTCTCCAGCTACCAGTTCACACTCAGTTCTTGGTCCATGGCGAGACTTGAACCGGTGACCCTCCGGTTCCCAAGCCAACTCCCTACAGACTGAGCTACTGCCGCCCCCATTTGTTAGGAAAAAAAAAGAACATTTCTGATCCATGATAATGATGATGATAATAATTATTAAGTGACATAAAGTCATCAAAGAGTCGACTGGGTATTATCTCAAGGAATTGTATAGCCTACTGACCTGCTCTGTGCATTTTGGAGTCAACCTTACAAAGACATATATGTAAATTTATATGGTTATTTTTTTGAAGGCCATAACTAACAACTAGACCAAGTGCTGGGGCCATGAATATATCTGATTATAAGACTATCTCAAAATGAAGGACACCAAATGATGTAATCAATTCAGCTATAAGATAAGGAGGAAAACTAATCTATTCAGATAAGCCAATCATTGTTGTCAGAACTGATTATACTAAACTAAAGGTGATAGTAGCATATGTCAAGTGTTGATCAACTTTCCCACAACAGCAATGAAAACAAATCCCATTGTAACACAGGCCTACATTATTTGTAATCTAATACAGAAAGATAGTGAAATATAGGACTTCCTAAAGTACCTGATGGGTGTTTCATGACCATAAACTCAATAACACCTCTTAACATACAAGGCATATTTGCAAATGGAAGATAACTTAAATGATCTAAAACAAAATAATAACCAAAGTTATACAAAAGTAAAAAAAAAAAAGAGAGTAGAAAATAATACCATTAAATAACTAACTAACTAAATAGCTCATAATAACACATCATAAGAACTTATCATTGTTCATAATCTCTGAGAGACTTTGCATGTTTTCCTTTCATAAAGTACTGAGATGATTATCCACAAGGTCCCTTTTTGAAACAGAAATTATGGTTTTCATTTTCTCACTTCCCCAATGTGGTTATTAGCCTTCAATAAGAAGTATGGCATCTCTGAAAAAAATGACAGACCCAATTCTAAATTAACAAGCTGATTTTTATGGTTTAATTTAATTAAAGCCCAGTGAGAAGAAACAAATGCAATAGACGGTTGCTATTTTTTCTTATCAATTCACGCAATTTTAATTTAATTTCAGGCTATTGTAGAACATTTTAAAATATCTAAAAATACAATGTGTACACACTTATAAATGTCCCAATTGTTATTAGTACTATTTTTAATTAAACAATATTTTTTTATTATTTGTTTTAGGTTTAGCATCGAGTGCGCGCACGTCACGTTCAGACCCGTACGTGCTTTACGCTCTGCAGACACGCGCAATGATAGCCGGAAGCACCGATGGGAGGAAAATAAAAATCGATGAGATCCACTGTATTTCGCGAGTGTAAACCTCTTACTTAGTGTCCTTTTCGCGACCGTGGGCTCGTATTTATCAGCCTTTTCCACTGCCACTGTGCCGGAGGGGACGGTGGAGAGCAGGAGAGCTGCTCCGTTTGAACGAAGTTGCTCGGTAGGGGTTTAGCTGACGTGTGGAGAAGTTGAGACTGCCAGAGAGCAGATAAACAAACATAAACAAGCAGGGATCAGCTGAGCGCCTGTCCGAACCGAACCAGCGGCGAGGAGAGATGTCAGGGAGAGCGAGTTTCCGCTGTCGAGCCCAAGGAGGATCCACAGGAGACCGTGACTTACACTGATACTAGCTCCATGTCAACTGTCAACACTGGCACACAAAGAATTTCGGAAACACAACACGAGGACGAGCCATAGGCTTTAGCAGAAAATCCACTGCTCCTGTCACTGTCTCTTTGTCAGGACATAGCCAGGCTAGCATGGACAACCAATGAGTTTACCTGCCAGTTTTCAGCTGTAACGACACGAACACACATTACAGTGCAAGGAGACAGAGGTAAACACTTTTTTATTAACTTTGCTTTTTCCCCAGAAAGGGCCTGCGAACTGATCCAGTGACCTAAGCTAGCTTGGCAGGCCACATATCCTGTTTGTGTTTGCATTCTTTATGTGGCGGTCAGTTTACCAGCAGGACTGTTCTCTGTTCAGGTTTGCTGTATCTTTTGTTCTAGCGTGTTCTAGAAAGACTACTGTCAATACAAACAAAGCTAACAGATTGTTGCTGCAGAGTCAACTGTAACTGTGAAATGCAAAACTTATGAAATGTAAGTCTGACAGTGTCATTTTTATTCCCACTCTACAATATCCCAACCTTATCTTCCACTGATCTGGTGTCAGGAGTGGGATCAACATGGCCCACCAGGCAACCCCTAGTTCCCAGAAGGCCCTGATGATGGAGCTGAAGTCTCTGCAGGAGCAGCCGGTGGAGGGCTTCCGCATCACTCTGGTGGAGGAGTCTGACCTCTACAACTGGGAAGTGGCCATCTTCGGTCCCCCGAACACCCTGTATGAGGGAGGCTACTTTAAGGTGGGACAATAACTTTCTAACACCTACAAGGGTAGGAAATGATTAATTCAGACCAGTCAAAACATGGCACCAGGTTTGAATTATAAGACATGTATAATCAATAGCAGAAGATTATATGTATCCTAGAGCTGAATCTATGGGGGTTACGATTAATTCATATACTGTGATACTATACGCAAGGTGGTATATTGTGCTTTTTAAAATCTAACTTTGGGAAAAAAAATTAGATTATATATATTATATTATATTATATTAAAGAATATAATACCTTATGCATAAAATCTGAATTTCTTACTTTTTATGCAATAATTGTGCCTTCAAATGAAACTTGTGAGCTTGTGTTTACAACATGTGAAGACGTGTACACAATATGCGTGGCGTTGAAGGCACTATAAGAACAGTGGGAACTGCAGTTGCATTCATCACAATCATAGCATTACTTTTTGTGCAGTCAGAGCCACCGTCTGATGCAAATCATGCCATGCAAGCTATTAATTAAAAATTGATAGTGTTTTTGAGAATACAAAATTACAAAACATAATATTGCGATGCCCAAGCATATCGATATTTTCTTACACCCTTAATGTAAACAGTGCAACTGTGCTCACAGACAAGTGTTCTTCCTAAAAGTAGGATATATAAGAACTTGCTGCAACAGCCAAGTAGTAGTGACAGTGACTGTGTTTGAACCTAAAGTGTCAGACCAAGAAGAGAAGACGTCAGTGGTTCAGTTTTAAAGCCCTTTCAAGAAGCCAGTTATATTTCTTTATTTTTTACTCTTTCTCCCCTTTCCCTCCATTCTCCTTGTCCGGCCCTCTCCCCCACTTGTCGTATGATGGTTGTGCTTCAGATGGCTATTTTTAGCTATGAGACCGATATAAATGGCACCTCAGCGCACAGAAAGAGTAAGAGAGAAGGGCACGCTGGGACTCATCTTCCTATCTTTCATGTTACTCATTCACTGAAACATCTAGAAAGTGCAGTGCAGCAAGAGCCCACATTCAAGTTGAGGCAATGCAGATGTAATCTTCCAGGAATGCCTAAATAACATGGAGAAGAGCGTAACGTGTCGCTGCTGTCGTTGTTTATGTTATGCTTTGCTTTTACACTGGCATCTTTGTGTTGTCCACTCTCACGTCAAATCAATTTTATCTATATAACCTTGGGTCATGTGTGTTTTTACGGTCGTGCAACATATCATATTACAGCCTCTATCATGAGACCCTGAGATCAGATAGGGAAAAACTCCACACACATAAACAGAGGAGGGATCCCTCTTTCAGGACAGACAGATGTGCAAAAGGTGTCACCGCTGGAGTTTACAATTTACCTGCAAGTCTTTATATTAAGAGTAAAATTAAACATAGAGCCTGTAGACAGTTTCAGACACAGGACCCTCTTGCTTTGAGGCTAATAGTACTTACCTCTGAGCCACTGTACCATCCACATAACTACATTAATAGATATAATTCTGCTTATTGATTCCAGTATAATTACAGAAAGGTTTGACTTGACTGTTATACTTTGGTGCAGGCACAATTGATGAAATATTTGTGACTAGTGTAACTATATAACAGCGTTTCTGCAGCTAAATGCCGCATGGAAACTTTCATGTTGCATGCACAGCTGTGTTTTTAATGTGCCCTGGATGCACTAGTGTAGTGACTAGTTGTTGGGTAATGATAGTCCTATCTGAGCGGCAGCAGCTCAGTGAGAGCTGGGGTGGTGTTAACACACACCCAAGCCTACACTCCTTTCACCTAGGCTCATTGTGCAGTACTACATGAAGGAAAGAAAACACAGAACCAGAAGCACCAACTGCTGTGTCACCAAGCTCTGTTGAAATTCATTTGAAATTAAAAAAAACAACAGCTTCACAGTGTGACTGTAGGCATGGCTGAGTATATGACATATCTCACTGGAAGAGGGAACATTTATTAGTCAACTTGTAAAGCTAGACAGGAGAGAACTTAAGTTTAATGCAACATTGCAGTTTGACGGACAGCGAACAGAATCTAATTTGTCTCATCACTGTTAAGATTTAGCTTAAAGCAGTTGTTCTTAACCTTTCTGGTTCTTGAATTTTAAAACTAAGTCTGTAGCAACTTGCATCTCCTTGAGACACCTGCAGTGTTGCTGTTTAAAGTTTCACTTCACTTTTTTTTTTAAGGAAGCATGACATAAGAGCTTACTTTGTCTCACTAGAGAAAGGCTGTCTTGCATAGAATACAAATGTATATGCGTTTTGTTTATTTGAATATATAAAGTATTTTTTTCCCCATTCCTCATATCATTGTGCTACAGCAACCTCCAAAACATCAGATCACATCTCCCCGGGGTCTCTTCACCTTTAAGCTGAAGCTGAGACACACAGACTCAAAGGGCTTGAGCGTAGCATAACAGGAGTCAAGCTTGGCTGTCTGTAAAACACATGTTGACTGTCGACCTCTGTTTGTTCTCCCAGGCTCACATCAAGTTCCCGGTTGACTACCCGTACTCCCCGCCAACCTTCCGCTTCCTCACCAAGATGTGGCACCCCAACATCTATGAGGTAAACATAATAGCTGTAGCCATTATCGCACCAATTTGGCATTTACGTAGTTTATATTAAAATGGAGCCATTTAGGGGCTTAATGTAGATGCCGTCTTCCTGACAGATATTATATGATGCGTTTTGTTCTTTTTCCAGAACGGAGACGTGTGCATCTCTATCCTGCACCCTCCTGTTGATGACCCTCAGAGCGGGGAGCTGCCCTCTGAGAGGTGGAACCCCACCCAGAACGTCAGGTAATCTCTGCTTCTGTATGCACTTTAATCCATGCTACAACACAGATATGCTGCCTTTTTATTTTAACTTTAATGTTTCTAATACAATGTGGACTTTCATATGAGTACATTAGACTGAATTAAAAAAAAAAAAAGTGCTCTGTAATCATGCACTGATGGCACCGCCTATGAAACTGGAGTTCTTGAAGGATAGGATACAAGATAAGAAAGCTGAGGGTTAAGGGCATCCTGATGGGAAGCCGAATGGTTAAAGGTACAGTGTGTAGGATTTGGTGGAATCGAGTGGTGTGGTTGCATATTGTAAACCGAGTACCCCTCTTTTGTCTTTCCAAGACAGCTGTAACGTGAGCCTCCGAGTGCAAAACCGTCTGACGTTCGTTGCAATTTAGGAGCAATGAAAGTCAGACGTTACACCGCTAGCACAGTTTTGCACTCTGCACTTGCGTCACCACAGTTTCACATGCGTGTCAGAGAACTAAGGTGGCCTTCAGGTAACATAAAAACGTGAAAGTCTCTCTCTCGAGCCAGTGTGTGGTTTGTCCGTTCTGGGCTGCTGTAGAAAGATGGTGGAGCAACATGGCGGACTCTGAAGAGGACTCGCTCCCTATGTAGATATGAAGGGCTCATTCTAAGCTATTAAAAACACAACAATTTTTAGTTTATACTACACTACTGCACTGATGAAAACATAGCTCTGAATATTATATTCCATTTATACTAATAGGGGCTGCACGGTGGTACAGTGGTTAGCACTTTTGTCTCACAGCAGGAGGGTCACAGGTTTGAATCTAGCTTGGGGCTGTTCTGTGTGTTTGCATGTTCTCCTCATGTTAGCTCCGGGTTCTCCGGCTTCCTCCCACAGTCCAAAGACCAAAGACATGCAGGTTAATTGATGACTTTTTTTTCATGCAGGTTAATTGATGATTGCCCGTAGGTGTGAATATGTGAGTGAATGATTGTCTGTCTCTATGTGCCCTGCGATGGACTGGCGACCTGTTTAAGGTGTATCCCGCCTTTGCCCAATGCCAGCTAGGATTGGCTCCAGCCCTCCGCGACCTCTAACGGGATAAGTGGTTGCAGGTGGATGGATGGATGGATTTATGCTAATAGATCCCACAAAATGTTACACACTGTTCCATTAAGTCACATACCACATAACTGCAGCGTCCCTGGTTCGATTCTGGCTAGATACCTCTGTTGCACGTCATACGCCTCCCTCTCTTTCCCACGTTTCCTGTCAGCCTCCATCCTGTCTGCTATCTGATAAAGGCACAAATGCAAAAAAAGAAATAAAGTTAAGGGTAGAGGACTTTCAACGCTCGTCTACAAAAAGGACAAAGAAAAGACAAACAGAAACGTCACGATATACATACAGCATAAATGAAGAATGGTGTAAATTACACCACGACTCTGCTGCAGGGTAAAGGAATTTCTTTTAAATCTAACATGTCAGCAAGACTCTTTTGTCAAGCACTAGAGGTAAAGTGCTGAGTCTTAAAAACCTGAGTATCATGTAATTGAGCAGGTTCAGATGATGCTAACAGGAGTTTCAAAAAGCCTGTGTAGAGCTTTTCTTTTGTACGATGACAGGATCTGATATATTTCTATCGGTGTGTGTTTGTGTGCTGTTCTGTCACGATCAGGACTATCCTGCTTAGCGTGATCTCTCTGCTCAATGAGCCCAACACCTTCTCCCCGGCTAATGTTGATGCGTCTGTCATGTTTCGCAAATGGAGGGACAGCAAAGGCAAGGACAAGGAGTATGCAGAGATTATCAGGTAATTCACAGCACTGAGTATTTCATCCTTTGACAGACAAATGTGCTTACAGAGAATCATCCAGTCAGTCAGTCCACGTAGAAATAACACTGATTTTGATTTCATTCCACAGGAAGCAGGTGATGTCAACGGCGGCAGAAGCTGAGCGCGATGGCGTCAAGGTGCCAACCACATTGGCAGAGTACTGTGTCCAGACCAGGGTTCCCTCCCAGGACAGCAGTTCAGACCTCCTCTACGACGACCTCTACGACGACGACATGGAGGAGGAGGACGAGGAGGAGGACGAGAGCGAGATGGAGTCCGTAGGCGAAGCCGGGGGGATCAGCCCCACGGAGGACGGCGGGACGTCAACCAGGCGTTACGACAACCAGGACGACTCTGGCAACGAAGACTCATGATGATCTGGATGATAACGCCCCCACACCCAAACCACCCTTCTTTTATGTGTTTCGTTACAATTTTCTGTGTGTGTGTGTGTGTGTGTGTGTGTGTGTGTGTGTGTGTGTGTGTTGTGTGTGTGCGTGTGTGTTTGCACATACAGTGGGGTCAAAAGTCAACTGCCAAACACATTTCATCATTTATTAAAGTTATAGAAATGATTGGTCAAATAAGAATTAAATGCTATTATATATGTTTTCAGAAAAGATTTGTTGGTACAGTTTTCACTGAAAGTCAGAATTTGGTGTTTCCACCGTTTGCCTTAATTACAGCTTGCACTCTGTCTGGCATCAGATGTTTTGCAGAGTTTGAAATTATTCCAGCACTGTTTGAGAGCACCCCCGAGTGTTTCTGATGTTACGTTATAATATTTCACTTTTTTTGAACGTTGCCGTTGAGGATGCAGAAATGGTGGCATGCCTCTGCAGAACAGAGTGGCATTACTCTCCGGTCAGTGTGTGATTAGCTACGTGCAAGTTACTGAATCCAGACGAGGCAAAACATCACCGCTTTTAAGTCGCTGTGTTGTGTTACTCTTTCCTGCAACAAACTCCTCGCGTTCTGTACTGTAGCTGCGACCATGAATTTCTTATCTTCATTGTCAACTGTGAAATTTCAGTATCGTTCAATCCACACTAAACTTCTTTTTGTTTTGGTGACTGCTACAGTTTGTCGGTCTTTTAGCTGTAGTTTTGTCAGCTGGAGTAGGACTTTCTTCGTTGTGTTGGCTTTGCATCTTGGATGTAGATGCATAAAGACGTTGGCTTCAAACCATAGTGCCATCTCTAGCTCTGTCTTCTTGTTTTTGATGAGAATAACTTGGTTTGGTGAGTCTTTCCAGCCTTTTAATGTGAGTCCTTTTTTATCATGACCAGGCATTAACAATGGCAACAGTAACAGTTCATTAGTTACTAAAACACCACAATAATTAACATTGTGTAGGAGCGTACACGATGAAGAATCGTCTTATCGCATATACAAGTATTTTAATTGCTTACAAGCATTTCCCAAAGATAAAAAGTCACACGTAATCATTCTAAATAACCTTCTGCTAAGTAAACGCATTGTCTTAGTTTTTGATAAATGATGAAAACAAACTGTCCTTGTGGTGGTCTCTTGATCCCCTCTGTAGCTGGCCGACTCTCCATCTGGCTAGTCCACGTTAGATTGTCTGGTTTTGTGCTAAAAGATTGTCTCTATCCACCATGTCTTTACTTGTTGCTGTTTTTAATGTTCTTCTTTTGTTAGGTTGGTTGACATTCTGTCCTCCCTGACTCATCCCTTTCATTTTCTGGGAGGGCTCAGACAGTCTGGCTGATGGACACTTTGCTGTTTGGCTCATTAACCAGTCGATGAGCTGACCAGCTTGTCCATCAGTGTCGTCCCGTGGCAGAATCTCACGCCCGTCTGTTCAACTGATGCAATCAACTTAAACTTGCAAACGCAGGCTCCGCCGTGACTTCACCCTCTTGGACCCACTTTCAGTAGTGTCCACCGCGACTGCTCCCTCATGATCCCTCAAATCTACGTCATTTGGTTAGGGGTGGACAAGGTCGCCTCCTACACCTCTCTCTGCCTCTTAAACCTCAGGGCCTCTGTAGACTTTCACTGAGAGAGAAAAAAAAAACAGTCAATGAGAAACTTAACACACAAACTGCTCCTCACCTCCACCTCCTTTTCTTACTTTCTGCATCACTGAGTGGTTGTAGAGGGCAGTGAATGAACTGAAAGTCTCCAAACCCACCGCCAGCATGTTTACACGTGACTGAGTGTTGCTGTTGGTCTTGATTAGGGTCCCTTAAATTTCTTCTTTGTAGGATAGAGTCAAATTTAAAAAATCAAAATGCACCTATGGGGACTTTCTCCTGGAGAAAAATGCTCACATTATGTTGCGATAGATGTGAAAGTGTTATGTTTTTGCGCCAACTTAAGCTTAAAGTGAAAAATTGGACGTTGTTACTGTGCTACACCACATTCACAGTCTGTTCATCGATGGGGACAAAATCAACATGCAGCTTAGCTACACATTTGCATTTGAATGAATATAACACTGATTGCCTGCTATCTGTGTGAGTGTGTGTGGATATTTACATTTACTATTCATCTATTGACTACAACGTCAGGGTTTTCTTGTTCCTGTCTGTGTGGAACAGGTGCAGACTTCTGTCTCATCAGTGAGTTTGACCTTTTGGACTTTGTCCAGTCAAGAAAACATTGTGTTTGCACAGTGTTCTAGTGCTGTTTCGGTGAGGCCTGAGCTGGCTGAGGATTTGACTGATTTAAAAAAAAAAAAAAAAAAAAAAAAACACCCTCCGAGTATTAAACTTTTAGACATACTGAACAGCATAATGTGACTAATATTACTTGTGTGGCATCAAGTAAACCAACACATTTTGAGTTGTGTTTTTATGGTTGTGAATCTGTTGCCCTTTTCAACACAACAGAGCAAACCTTTGATTCAAATGGATGGATTTTATGCCAAGGAAACAAAGTACAGCCCCATAGCCGTTCATTGTAAAGACTACGGAGCAATGGCTGCATGTGGTGGATTTAAAGCTGTTTGAATAAACTCTTTAAGAGATACCTTTTTGGATTTTAATGTGAAGCCAAAGGAGTGAAGCATTTCCTCCTGGCCCTGTGCTTTGGAGGCTCACAGAGACTGGATTTTTTTGAGGACAGGGAGAGGAAATCCACTCCTGAACTGGATCTTTAATGGATTTGATATCAAGGCACAACAGAAAGGGGATAAATGCCAGAGATTCTGAACTCCTCTTGATGTGGTCCCCATTTTTTCCCATCCCTCACCAAGGAAAATCATAGTAAGGAAATGTACCAGTCTCTTGTGTATCTGCTAAAGGACTGGTTTGACATATTGGGACTTATGCTCATTTGCTTTGTGGCTAACATGATCTGTGCCATCTAATATGTTTAATATGAAACTACAGCCAGACATCGGTTAGCTTAGCTTTGCACAAAGACTGGAAAGAGGGGGGAACAGTTAGCCTCGATCTGTCTACATACATTGTGTAATCTGTACACTGTAAAGTATAAAAATGAAAATTAATTGTTTTATAGGAAGTAGTTACTTCCAGGTGTCTTCACTGGTTGCGTGCCAAGAAATAATCCACCATGTAACCCCCCATAAAATGGCAAATTGTCATTTTTTACACTTTATTTCTGTACAAAATCCCACTGAAATATAATGTCTTATTGAGTGAGCTTTAGAGGTGCTGGTACACTGATTTTGGCACCATAGGACAGAGCCAGACTAGTGGGTTCACTCAGTTTCTTGGCTTTGTGCTAAGCTAAGCTAACTGGTTGCTGGCTGTATTTAACAGACAGACATGAGAGTGGTGTAAATCTTCTCATCTAACACCTTGCCAGAATGCAAACAAGTGTATTTCCCCCAAAATGTCAAACTATTCCTTTTAATATGAAGCTACAACCATTAGCTGGTTAGCTTAGGCTCTTTCTTTTCATGATGATGTGTCTTGTTTGTTTAAAGAAGAAAAATTAAATGTAAAAAGGGACAGGTTATAGTTTCACCTGGAGTTGTGTGCTGGAAAAATTTCTTAGCGAGGAGCAGTGACTTCCTGTAACGTTTGGGTGGAGCCAGGCTAGTTGTTTTTCTTTGTGCTAAGCTAAGCTAACAGGCAGCTGGTGTTAGCTTCATATTTAACGAATGGAAATGTGTGGTATAAATCTGTATTTCCCAAAATGTCAGACTATTCCTTTTAATATGAAGCCGCAACAACTAGCTAACTGTGCTAAACTAAGCTAACCGGCAGCTAGCATTAGCTTCATATTTAATGGACAGAAATGAGTGTGGTGTAAATCCTCTCATCAAACTCGATCATTGCCAGAAAGCAAACAAGTGGATGTCCCAAAATGTCTAACTATTCCTTTCAGTATGAAGCTACAACTAGCTAGCTAGTTTAGCTTGGCACAGAAACTGGAACAGTGGAAACAGCTAGCCTGTCTCTTTCCAAAGGCAACAAAATCCACATACCTGCATCTTTAAGGATCACTAACAAACACACTACATCTTGTTTGTTTAAAAAGGAAACCAAAATGTAAAAACGACAGGTTGTGGTTTCATCTGGAAATTTCTTGGCCAGGAGCAGTGACTTTCCTGTAACTTTTGGATGGAGCCAGGCTAGTTGTTTCCCCTTGTTTCTAGTCTTTATGCTAAGCTAAGCTAACCGGCAGCTGGCATTAGCTTCACATTTAACAGACACACATGAGAGTGGTATCAATCTTCTCATCTAACTCTAGGCAAGAAAGCAAATAAGTGTATTTCCCAAAAGCAAACAATTGCTTTAATTTTAATTGCCTCCCATCACAAATTTAGAGATCAGAGTTACTGTTTTTGTTAGAGTAAAGTCTAGGCATAGTGTTGCCCTTATGATCAGTTTAGAGCTCTTCAATATTAAAATCCTTCTCTTTTTTTTTTTTTTTTTATTCAAATGTATGCCTTGTTTTTATAATAAGGGCAGGTGGAGAAAAGCTCAGGAGGCCTTTTGAGGTTAGAGAGCGACCAACGATTATCTCTGCGGGATGACGATGATTCCCAAACTCAACCCAAGAAGTGACACACTAAACCGGACTGCAGTCTACGATGTTGAGACGTTATTCCATGCACACTGTTAGATACAAAAGGCCCGAATGAAATCATTTAGTTCATTTAATCTGGGTGTGTGAGCAAGTGTGCGCACAAGCGTGTATTTTTTGAAGTGTGGTCACACACTTGATGGACTGACCTGCGTGCGTCCACACCTATTGATGTTAATGCTGTCCTTGTTGGGTTTTTTTCTTTGATTTTATGTCATTTTTTTCCCCTCATTTTGTGTTTGTGAGGATGCAAATGTCACTCATAAAGTTTCTATTGTTAAAAAAATACACATTGTTGGGTTTGTTTGCAATATAGCTTTGATATCTGTTGCTAAGCCCACGTGTCGCTGAAAACAGACGACGCAGCAAGTTTGGAGTAGAATTAGGAGTGATTTGCAAATGGAGGCGTAAAGTTATTGTGGTTAAGTTGGAAAATCATTAAAAATAAAACAGTATGTCATTGAAGCCTGTTGAAAGGTTTTCACCTTATTTTGCTATTGACCAATGGTCACTACTACATGCTACATATATTATTAACGTGTTATAATACATCTAACAGACCCCTACTGGTATCAAGTAGGGCAGTGTATTGGCATGAATCTGGCAATAACAATTCAATATATTGTGATATATTACAATAGTGTAAGCAAGGCGATATATTGTGATTTTTAAAATCTAATTTTAGGAAAACTGTCATAATATAAAGAACACACTGCCACATGCATACAATCAGAGTAAAACTGACTTTTTTATGCATTCAGAACAGTGGGATCTGCATTTATCACAGTCACTGTAACATCCAACATCATAGCACTAGTTGTTGTGCAATCTGAGTCATTGTCTGCCACAAATCTTTGCATGTAAATTACTAATTAAAAATCTAGTGTTTCTGAGAATTGATACAGTATCACAACACCCATAGTGGTATTTAATCATGCATACATGTATAGTTTTGGTTTAATTTGTCCAGATGTTGAGATAATCTGAGATTTCTGCCTACGCTCTAATAAAAATTGATTTGAATGGGAATTTGTTTCTCTGCACGCAGCACTGGAAGAAAATGACACTTAAAAAATTCTATAGCAACACCTATCCAAAAATATCTATATCTATATATATATATTTTTTCTACTGAAGAAATAGTTCCTATGAAACCTGTTGACAGTGTGACATTGTTCTGGGGAAGTTACGTTGCTGTTGAGTGAATTTATTTGATGTTTTCAATACCTCAAACACGATTCCAATCACTTCCATTGTACCGCTGACATCTTAAAAATGAATACCTCAAATCCTGGACAAATTATATCAAACTACCTACATTGCTAAATACTACAAAGTTCATGTTTTTAATCGTACTTCTACTAAACTATAATTGCACCCTAATTAAAATTCAGTACAGCATTCAATGCATAGGGATTATTTTGAGATATTCCATACTTAATAATGCAATGTCAATAAACTACCAAGATGCAGAGCTAACATTTAATCATGAAGACAATTCAGAGGAATTAGCTGTCTTTTATCACTGGGAGAAGAGCTTTTGTGCCCTACCAGGCATGAAATGAATCACAGGTTTAATGATACCCTGATGGCTCTCAAAGCGATATTTCAGCTTTTGCTCAATGCAACAGTGTTACAGTTTACTGTGCAATACGCCTCATGAAAATAGAAAGACGTGGGTTACTTCGGACACTTTCACTGACCTCCTCCAGCCCACTGCCGTTTGTTTCCTGTGTCCTTAAAATACCCAGAAGAAAAGTGGAAGTTAATTGAAGCGAGCGCTTCCACTCAGCTTTATGACTTGCAAGAACACAATTGTTTCTTTAATTACTCTTAATTCATTCCTTCAGCAGAGGCTGTTAATCCTGCAGCATGGCGTTGAGAGCTGAACGTTCCTGTAGTACAATGTGCCAGTGACCAGGGTCAAGTCTGAAGTCCCACTTGAATTTCACCACTTGCTCGCAAGAGAACAACTGCTTTGGATAAAATGTGTATGTGCTACTTAAAGCTGATCAGGGTTATAATGGATCGCTGAACTTCATTTCATATTGTTGAACAATATAAGGAGGAGCTGATTGGAAAAGCATTGCTCAAAAATGAGGATTCTGTGTCAATAGTAACTGGTTTCAGTGATATTATTGTTTGTTTTAAATCGCTTGCTTTTTTGCTGAGGAATAAGTTAACTAGTCTTTCATCAGCCAAGGACAGACACCACAAAGAGTCCACAATCTAAACAGGTTACATTAGTGTACTATGGGCTAAATCATATATAATTTAGTATATCAACCCTGAAAAATATGGTTAACCTCATGTTCATTGTTTGGAATTTATGATAATGTGCACATTCAGCTGGAATAATTGCATAATAATAGTCTCTTTTTCATTGTTTCTAACAAAAAATAATGATCCCCATTTCTGGTCTTTCATTTCTGGACAGGAACTCATTTACAAAAGTACTAAGTGTATCTCACTTTTATTTGGATGCTGAGAGCTGGGAAAAAGCCTGAGGGCTGTTACTGAGCTCACTAGTCATTTAAATTGTATTTCTACAGCCTGCAGTATTTTGTAGTCTGGTGACCGTTATACTAGCAGATTTCTTGTTTGTCTCCACCTTGTGGCAGCTTTGACTCCTTACAGTTTATTTTGTATCAGGTTTTGTTTTAGCTTGAGCAATTTGTTTCTATTGGATACTGTCTTTTTGTGAGTTATAAGCTCTCTTTTTACATATTTTTTCACATTTTTAAATACAATTTTAGAAAATACAGGTACACAAAACCTTTTATATTTATTCTGAGTACTTTTAATTTCAACCTCAGACAGATAAAAACAGGGACTGTGTGCAAGGGACTTTTACGATTTTTTTTCTTCACTAACTGTTTTAGCTGATTTACATTTAAGACATATATGCATTTAATGTCATTACATATGACTTCAACAGAGACATAAAATGTTTTTGATTTTGTGCAGTGACTAAGATCTGATCACTAACTCACCTTTGTCACTCTACTTAGCCTTACATTATACAGTACAGTAGTACATGCCAGCTGCAGCTTTCCCTTCTTTAATCATCCCATCTGCACCACAGACTGTATACATAAAGGTGGACAACAGGACAGTTCCCCAAAAGTGAAGCCAAAATATCTATGTTGCCCCCTGGTGGCTGGCGGCAGTATAAGTCATAAAGCCCACCTCCTCTGTGTTATTTGGATGGGATGTGGGCCAAACTAAAAAGTATATGTCAAATCAGTTTTTCCCAAAGATGGTGGTCATTTTAGTTAGTTTTTATCATGATGATGAATGTTCAAGTGTTCATTTTTCTGATAAGTTTAATTAGTTATTTGATGCTATAAAAAGGGGGTGCGACGGAAACAGCTACCGTGGTGCTAACATAGCAGCTAGGTGGCTGAGGCTAGCAAGCTGCGGTCCGTAATTGGCATGGATGGACCTTATACAGCGGCTCCAGTCCCCTGATCAGTACTGCGCAGACTCTGCCTCCAAATTAAGTCCATATCTCAAGATGGCAGCTGCCATATCTGGAAAATTTTGCCTTCACTTTTGCACAGTAGAAGGAAGTGGAGATGCATCGTCCATCTATATATACAGTCTATGGTCTGCACAGTCTACCTTCTGGTTCATCGCTGTTTGTCCTGCCGAGCCTCCAGGTGTCGGTGTGCTGCTCTCAGTGTGTCCTGCAAGTCTTTGTACTGAGCCAGAGTGCAGGCTTCCTCTAACCGGGCCCAGCGGTAGTCCTGGTGCTCGTCAGACAAAGTCACCGCTGTTCCTGGGTCTCTCAGCTCGGCCAGCCAGTACAGCACCTCTTTGGGTCTACCTCGCACCTCATAATGCAGCTCCTGCACAAAGTCGTCAATCACCTGCAGCTGCTCCGCCCCCAGCCCCGCTTCCTCCTTGGTTTCTCTCAGAGCAGTAGTGAGGTCATCTTCGCCTGGATCCACATGACCTGATGGTAAACAGATTGGACGTAACTGGCACAAAGAACGGCTTTAGCTATATGAGTGGATTTTAGCTCATTAGTGTCTATTATCAACAACATGACACATGTTTTTGAACTTGTAAACACCTTTGGGAGGGGTCCAGTGGTGCTCCCCATAAGAGGTTTGCAAGAGGAGGTACTCGATGTTGTCTGGCGGAGGGATACAACTGGCTAGGCGAAACACTATGAAGCCACAAGCACGCAGCGCCATCTTCCTGTTCAACACATTCACACACAAACACATTTTGCATTACGTTTTACGTTACGTTACACTACATTACGTTTTGCATCACCACAGACCATGAGAGTGCAAAGTGTGACCAATTGCACTTTGGAGGGGAAACTGTTCCTGGATAAAATTACATAAAAATGTACTTGGAAGTATAATAAAAAAAAAAACTATTAGTAAAATAATAAAAATAAATGAATGAATATTGAACACATGCTGATTTGTAAGTAAAATAATCGTTAAAAGTGTCTGACAGGTACAGTAAGTCCATGTGCAGGTGGGACACACATGACATGCACATGGATGCAAATATTATTATAAGATGCAAGTGTACATGTCCACATAGGGAAACACTTGACAATATCACTAGCTGTCCTTATCCTATTAGACTCAAACATAGACTGTATATAAAGATGGACGACATGACAGCCCCCAAAAGTGAAGCCAAAACATCTGGATCGCCCCCTGGTGGCTGGCTGCAGTATAGGTCATAAATCCCACCTCCTCCATGTTAGTAGAAGGGACATGGGCCAAATTAAAAAGTCTAAGTACACGTAAAGCAATGAGTAATTTTTCCCAGAGATGGTGGTTCTTATCACGTTGATGCACATTTGTGTTGATTTTTTTTTTTTAAACTTGAGAGGATATGAAACTTTAACTTTCCATAATTGTCATGAGTACATGTAATAAAACATTTGATCATGACTACAGATATAGAGACATTATGCTTATTATTTGTTATTATTAGTTGTTGTGTCTTGATAGCCAAACGTGGGGCAAACGCAGCAGCTAGATGGCTGCAGCCGTGCTCGGAGTGTGACTGGCTTGGACAGGTGCGTAGGCGGGACCTTGATCACTGCTGGGCGACAGTTTGCTCAGGTTGGCTCCAAATTATGTCAAAATGCCAAGATGTCAGCCCCTGTATCCGACGTATTTTGGCTTCACTTTTCATAGTGCTAGGAAAATGCTGGCGAGTGAACCAGTCAGGACAAAGTTCATCAGTGTTGCTTTTGACTTGAGGTAATGTTACCCTGAGCCTGCCAAGCAAATATTAATATTTTAAATGTAATAAAGTGGAAATTGAAATGGCTCCTAGACTGCTGACTGACCGTCACACTGCGACTTGCGCTGTTGACTCTGTGACAGATTACACAGGTTTACAGATCCACGTACAGTACTGCTGAAAGCATTTCTAGCATGTTAGCTAGCTCACCTCTCTCGCACAGATCAGATGTCCAACATTTGAGAGGTTGCTGTTATTATAACGTTACTTTCTGTTCTCACGCTACACAACATGTTCGCAGTTCAACGCTCCCTGAACACAGACTGCAGGTATGACAAGTATTTATCCACTTAACTTTAAAATATCATTAATTTACTTACGGTTTATTCACTTTGACAGATTTGATTAGACGTAGCTTGTTTCTCACCGGGCTGAGGGCGATGCGCAGCTCAGCGGTGCTCTACGAAATGAGTCCGGTCTTCTCTGAAGGCGGACATAAACAGTTCCGCTTTGGAAAACAGTGTTGACGGTACTCGTAGCTACTGTCAGTAGTATTTAGTATATATATATATATATATATATATATATATATATATATATATATATATATATATATATATATATATATATATATATATATATATATATATATATATATATATATATGTGGAGTAGAAGTATAAAGGAGATGTAAAGCATCTGGTGTATTATTATATTATCTAGGTATTGTGTTATTATAGTGTATTTTATTATTGATTGTTTTTAGAATTGTAATGACTTTTTATACTGTTGGGGATGTATCTATTTGTATATTCTGTTTTATTATATATTTATATAATTGTATATTTTGCATGTAAAAAGTCACTCGTAACCATGGCTGCACTTGCACTGCTACTAAATGCAGTGGGTATATATTAATAATTAGAATTTCCTCAGAAATGTAGTTGAGTAGAAGCATAAAGTATAAAAGATATAAAATTGGTACTTTACTTGAGTGTTGTAATGTAAGTAAGTTACTTTCCACTATTACAACTACTACTACACACAACCGATGATGATAATGATAGGAATTATAATAATTTAGGGACACAAACTGGTGAGCTGATAAGACTGAAATGCCCTAATAAATAAAACATATTTTGGTAAAATAATTTGATTTAAATAGATAGATTCATCTTGTTCAAAATCTCTCATAATGACAGATTAAACAAATGGTTTTACGATAAATTTACAAATTTATTTACAATTGTATAACTGTTGTGCCTGTGGGAGACAGATAAGAAATGTACTCAGTGTAGATAGGGCCAACTGAAGACAGCTTGTGTCAGAAGATAATACAGATGGGGCCTCCTTCCCATGCAAGCCGAGCTATCAGCAGTACAGTTGTTCATCTTGTTCAACGGAGCATACGCCACTACTGAATTTCAAGGTAAAGGCAAAAATTCACCCTAAATAACGGTTCTGTTATTTTCAAGAAAAAGTATATAGAAAGAGGGGGAGTCAGACCAATGGGATGCATAAACATAATGTAAATTTGAAGGATTTGTACACATTTATCCTACAGTCCCTTAGAGCTCGCTTCAAGAAAATGTTATCTTTTTCCTGACAGAAACAATTATTTTGCTTTTCTGTGACTCATTTTATAGTAGATGTAGCTGTCTGTGGTTTAGCCAGATGCCTCAGGACATGTGACTTTGCTGCCACTACTACTGTGCTTACTCAGCCTGCACTGAAGTGCTCATTATTCCACTCCGCTATACAGGAATCACACTTGGGGTCAGGTTCCCCTGCATCCAGATATTTTTACTGTCTGTCACAGAGATTACACATCATGGATGTCGGGCTGTGGTCTCTAGATGACCAACGCTTTTGTACAATGACATTCATGTAGGTCACACATACTGTAATCATCAGGCACTTGATTGGTCCGCTATTTTATATTTAGGGAATACAAACAAAAAACAAAACAAAAAATTAGTAATGATGAGACAGATATTAGGGATTAGTATTGCAGGTCTGTGTTTGGAGTAGAGCTGATCAGTGCCAAGATGTCCTTACTTGGATCCTTCCAGCTGAACGTTCTGGAGGTGTTGTGGACTTAATTTAAGATGACAACTGTGACAACAAATCCAAAAGCCACACTTTTCATGTGTAGTTAAGTTGACGTTCTCACCCAGAAATATTGCATAGTTACCACACTGTACAGATGGCATTGATTTGAGGATAGTGACATCCAATATTGAGATTTGGCAAAGAAAAATAATATGCTTCTTTGTGATAAATACTAAACTGTTATATTTCCTGTTTGCCTTCTAAGCAGCATTTCTCAGAACCATGGAGGGGAATAAGCCGCCCACGGAAGGGCTTCATTTTGTGGGGAAGAAGGACGAACTGATTGAAGCGAAGCACTCTTTCAGAACAATAGAGGGTCGGGATGTACTGATCATCCACCACCAGGGTGTCTTCTACGCTTTGGACTCTTACTGTTATCGTGAGTACAGCTCTTCTTGTGCTTCACCCAAAACAGTTACTACTTATGAGAGAAAGGGAACCATTCATGCTTTTTGTTTCATGTCAAATCTGATTATACAGCCTAATGTTATGGCTGATATATCAGAATCAGAAATACTTCAAACTGTGTCCTGAGGGGAAATTGAGGCGTTACAGTTGCTCTTATAAAAAGAAAATGTAGAAAAAAGAAATAAAGAAGTAACGTGAATTATGTACATAAACAAAATATAACATAATATAATTAGAGAAACAATAAATAATAAAAATAAGAATGAGACTGTAAGAAATATGTACAAATATTTGCATTAAGACATACAATATGATAATAAACATACTGTATAACCACAGTGCAAATAAGTGCAAACAAAAAATATGATCTGAAAAAATATAAAAAATATATCATTGGCTGTTAAACTTCATCAACAATTTGTATTCTTGTTTGGATCTTGTTTAGTGTCATTTACTAAATGGACCAACTAAAA
Organism: Pterois miles; assembly: GCA_947000775.1. Lineage (NCBI taxonomy): Eukaryota > Metazoa > Chordata > Actinopteri > Perciformes > Scorpaenidae > Pterois > Pterois miles. Next base: position 6,975,195 of record CAMQGK010000194.1, on the reverse strand, counting down.
AAATTAGTTGCTGCTGACAGACATCCTGTCATCGGACATTTAGCACTGAGCTGCTTTATTTTGCCATCCATTGAATATTTTAACACATATCACCTCTAAAGCGCATCCCGTCAGCAAAAGGTTAGTGTGCAGTTAACTGTTTGTTTATTCTGCAATACACTGATGCTCCACCCTCTCAACAGATGCTGGGGGAATGCTGCAGAATGCAGACATTGAGGTGAGGTTTGCATTTGATTTAAAGATATCATATTATGCTAAGTTTCAGGTTCATATTTATATTTCATGTTTCTACTAGAAGATGTTTACATGCTGTAATATTAATAAAAAAAAAAACAACAACTTTATTTCCCTCATATTGTCTGCCTGAATATGCCTGTATTTACACTCTATCTGAACTGCGATTGAATTGCATTGCTAGGCAACAGCTTGGGTCCATGTTTACTTCCTGTGAGCTGATGTCATTCACATACACTGCAACCTGAACTAAACTGGGACACATTTACAATGTTTACCCTTAAATAGAAATGTGAAATGGTCTTTATATTGTAGATTTGTGACATCACAAAAGGGGCAGAAATCCTGACAACTTGTTTAAAAGGCTCAGTTTTTGAATGCAGGGTGCGTGTATTTCTCCATGGATTGAGTATTTTTAAATACTCTCCCAGATTTATATAGCACTTGAACTTGCTTTACAAAAAACAAAAATTAAAAATAAAAATTGCACTCCTTATAATAAGGGACCTTTAAGAGATTAGAGTGTTTTTGTGTTTGGCCCAGAGGAAAGAAAACAAAAGGCTATTTAAGTTAAGGTATTGGACTCATTCATGCTTTCACAGGCTATTCCACAAACATCCCAACACAGCTGAGCTGAGGAACACTGTAATTAAGATACAGTCTGCATAACATTAATATAATGCTATGCTAATGTTGAAAGACCTTAATGACCTACATGAGGTTATCTGCTTTCTTTCAACACACTCTCACAGGAAATTGCTGGCAAGCTGTGCATAATTTGTCCAAACCACAAGTACAAGATCAGTCTTGCTGATGGGGAGGGCATATACAAGGCCAGTGACCCCACGGAAACACCGCGTGTGTTCAGATGGTACTCCAAGGGTGTGAAGCAGCGGATCCACACGGTCACCGAGACTAACGGGGATGTCTATGTCAAGCTCTCTGAGGCCATGTCCTGGCTTGAGTCAGACTTCTACCAGGGAGAGAAGGGCAAACTGGCAAGGGCCAAAGCTGCAGCAGCTGAGAAGAAAACATAGTAGTATAGCAGATTGATGAAGATCTGTCTCCTCTTGTCCCCTCTGGTCTCCTCTAAATGAGAACTCTATAGAGAGGATGTCAGACTTTTAATGACACACTTCATAATCAGTATGGTCTTAAAATAGGTCTTGTTTTTAAAGAGTTTGGGAGTGTTTGGAATTTTAAATTGCTTCATTTGTGGCTTGCTACCTGTTTACATGATTTTTTTTTTTTTTAATTTAAAGATCACATCTTGCTATGTTAGGTGGACATGCAGATCACCAAATATCACTTTTTATGGGTGAATTTAGATTTCTGAGTCTCTGTTCTCAAATTGGGTTGTGGCATGAGGTAGCTAAATGCCTGCCACACTGGTGCATCCCTCTGCATTTCAATATTCCTCATGTATTATGCATACAGTGAATGAATCGATAAGATAAAAAGGTTTATGATCAATAATGTGCTAAAGGGGGAAATCGTTAATGTAAAATATAAAGATCATACCACAATTCTGGCCACTCTTTGTCTGTTTATCCCCTCAGATAACATTAGAAAGCATGATTATTAGGTCAGGGTCTGCATAGGTGCATGGGATTTGTGTTGCGATATGTTTCTTGTCCATTTGCAAAAATTCATCCAGCAACTGTAAAAATAAAATAAAAACCTTGCTGAGGACACCAAGCCAATCCCTGAGGTTGTTAAAAGGTGTGTTGACACTGCCAGCAGCTTCAGACAGGTACTGTTGCTGGCTGGAAGCTGCTGCTTCCCACTTCTTCCCCCTGGTGCTTATTCTATACAGAAAATCGGCTCATCTAACTCTCGGCCAGAAAGCGAATAAGTCCATTTCACAAAATGTCAAACTATTCTTTTAATGTTCATGAAGTCACCAGTATCTCTAAACCTGACTTTGTTGCGTTTTGCTATGTTGTGATTTTGATGTGGCACTGTCGCACTTTAAGGGATCATTTTTTTTTTCAAGGTGGGGTTGTATGAGGTACTTATTCTTAGTCTGTGTATTACTTATAGTAGATGACGGTTGGTGCCCTCTGTTTGGAGAACCAGACAAGAGTACCGACACCAGAGCAAAGCAAGATAGTGCTGTGGATGGTGACGGCAGAAAAATGTATTTTAGCCACCTAAAAGAAATGCTCACCTAAAGAACTGATATCTGTTTCCGGTGCCGGTGCTCCCTTCTGTTTCTTCAAGCTGGGGGCCTCGACTACTATCTACTGTAGGTAATACACCTAATATGGATAAGTACCTCATACAAGCTCACTTCAAAACACCTGAACTACCCTCTAAATGATTATGCTATAGAGGTAGCACTGCGTTTCTATGAAGTTGGGGGACTTTGCCAGAAAAAAAAGAAATGGTCAAAAAGGTGGTAAAGCATCAGCTGAGAAATCTTGACATTTGGTTTTAGTCAAAATGGATTCCTCCAAAACCCCTGGCTCCTACAATTCTCATAATGCATCTTAATAGTATCCTCTGTTAGACCTCTCCTTCTTGGAAAACACCCACACATTTCAAACTCCACACCTCCATTTTGCTTTCCGGTATAAATTTAAAGTCTCAAATCCAGCACGAGGCAGTCAATGTATACAGTTTTCCATTTGTGCACAAAAATTTTAAAGAAAGGGAGAGGGAAAGATACTGTACATGTGTGTACGGATACATGTAAATGTACTTCAACATTCAAGTAACAGTAGTAATGATATAGCAAAACAAAAAAGAAACAATTAAAAAAACAGCAAAAATAAAACACTTGCATATTAATATGCACAAAATGAGTGAGTGCATCAGATATAAACAGAAAATGCAGCATTTATATGGTTTCTATGACAAAAGAAATAATGTATTGCGGAGCCATCCTATACTTAACATGTACAGAATAATTTACTGATATAATTTGTTAACCATTTGATGTGAAGAGTCAAGACAGCGTGTCCCGTTCAGATTGTTTCTTTATTTCTGAACAGTGACATGGCCCTACGACTGCAAAAGCCACGCGTGGGTTGAGAACACAGAGGCTATGGGGTCTGATGCTCCTCTGTGCATGAATGATGCTGGTTTCTGTAGCTGGCCTACAGCACACTCACAACACTGTCTGAAGCTTCTGACTATGTGACACTTTGAATACAATCAAGAAATGCACAAGGCCCCGGGTTACAGGGAATGAGGGAGCTGAGACCCTCTGCAAAGTTACACATGAAATATTTATATATTATTATGTGGTTAAATTGCAAATCTTGACACAAAGCAGGTACCCTTATGTGCATCTGCACTCGGTCAAGTGGAGGACTCTTTGTCAGGGAAACTGCTAAACAGGGCTGGTGTGTCTTATTCCAGAGGGAGAGCAGCACAGCATACAGTAAGCAGCATTATTATATGGGGTCAGATCAGTCTCAACATTCACAAATACACAGGATTCACAAATGTATTTTGTGATTTATATATAAATGACTCTCTCCACAAAAATATTTTTCAGTGCACACAAAAATAGTTATCATTGTATGTAAATGTAAAAAAAAAATCCACATAAAAAATGAGGCTCACAAATATGTTTACAAGACGTAAATCATGCCCTCGTGAGGACACACTCGTGTGACTGGCTGATAAGGAGGGAGACATCTGATTGGCTACAGATAATTCCCCGTTGAAAAAAATGCATTTGTGGTTGGTGCATGTCAGGGAGTCTCATAAAACCCACACAAATGCAGTGAAGTTTACACATTACAAGCAGTTTGTAAATGCAGGTTCAACAGTTCTTATATAAATGTAACAACATCCAAATGTGTTTTTGATGAAACATGCAAACACTTTTAAATACATATATTTGTGAATTTCGTTTAAAACAAGACATATTTGTGTGTGCATCAAAAACATGTTCGTGAACCTTATTATTTATGTGGATGTTTTTTTATATTGATATACAACAATAACTATTTTTGTGGAGAGAGTCATTTACACATAAATCACAAAATGCACTTGTGAATCCTTCTGTGTGCATTTGTGAATACTGAGGCTGATCTGACCCCATATTATTATAGTGTTACAGGGCTGGTGTGTCTTATTCTAGAGGGAGAGCAGCACAGCATTACTACAGTGTTGCACACTCTCTGTTGGTTGTATGTTTTGCATTATTCATGGTGATTATGAATGACACAGGGGGCCCTGATAATACCTTTAAGACTTGAGCTATTCTTCCTCTGAAAAAGTTCTGGAGTTTGTCCACGAGGGACTACCAGCTCTCATTATCACCTTTTATCTATACCCACAACAAAACATCCCCAAAGCCAATTCAAGTATTGTATTTTCTTGCCATAATCAGCAGAGTCTCCTAACATGCTCACATTATGGTTGTCATTATTATTATCGTCACTGTTATTAACATTGCACTCCATCCTCACACCTCTTGGCAATTCATTTTGTGTCTATTCATGTAGTTGAGTTCAGTGTCAGAGAATGGACGTTCTCAACTCGTCATATTACGGTTTGTCAAACCGCTCAGTGTCACTCTTTTCGGCTGCAGTAAACACGGTGAGTGTTTATATTGACACAGATGGGTTTACACTGTAGTTAATGAAAAGCCTGGAGCATCTCATATCAGCGCTACAGGGTTCCTTGTGCGTCAGTATCTAACTGATGATGACTAGACGCAAGGCAGCTGACTGGACGAACGCTTTCCCTCGCGGGCTGCTGCTCCCAGCTTTCAAACCGGAACCAACATGGCGACTCGTTTAGAAACTTTCTTCTCATACATCACTAAAAGAGTTCAACGAAATGTGTTTCTGAAAACATTTTACCTCAGATGTAAGCCATGCAGGTGCTGAATATGGATTTATTTTGGACAGTTAGTTAAAAAGTTTCTCAGGAGTCAGGCCCAGACCTCAACTTTATGCAAATGAGGAGCGGCTGCCACGCTACCAGAATGCATTGCAGGGCTGCTTACATAGACAATGAATGGGAAGCGCAGAAAGGACGGAGGCTGTGGATGTGTACCATAAAGGCTGCCTTGTGCCGACAGCTGTGACAAAGCGTCGGTATTTGACGCCATGAGAATGACAACGTGCTGATTCACCAGAGGATCATGGTCTTGTTCTTTAAATGTTGAGAGGTGAACCGGCTTTGACAAGACAACAAGGTGTAAAACTATGTTTAACTGAACAAACATCGCTGTCATTCCCTGCATGTGGATAGACAGCAGCTTGGTGTGGGTCGCTTTTACACCAATGCCGGCATTCGTGTTGCTGAGTCAGGCGCGACCCTCTCTCTCTCTCTCTCTATCTATCTCTGTCCCTCTCTCTTTCTCTCTGTCTATCTCTGTCCCTCTCTCTCTGTCTCTATCTATCTCTGTCCCTCTCTCTCTCTCTCTCTGTCTCTATCTATCTCTGTCCCTCTCTCTTTCTCTCTCTGTCTCTATCTATCTCTGTCCCTCTCTCTCTGTCTCTCTTTATCTCTCTCTCTCTCTCTCTCTCTCTCTATCTATCTCTGTCCCTCTCTCTTTCTCTCTGTCTATCTCTGTCCCTCTCTCTCTGTCTCTATCTATCTCTGTCCCTCTCTCTCTGTCTCTCTCTCTCTCTATCTATCTCTGTCCCTCTCTCTTTGTCTCTCTTTGTCTCTCTCTCTCTTGTCTCTATCTATCTCTGTCCCTCTCTCTTTCTCTCTCTGTCCCTCTCTCTCTCTGTGTCTCTCTTTGTCTATCGCTCTGTCTCTTTCTCTCTCTCTCCCTCAGTCCCTCTCTCTCTCTGTCTCCCCACCTCTACCTCTCTCTCTTTCTCCCTCTTTCTCTCTCTCCTCTCCTCTCTCTCTCAGTCTCCCCCCTCTCTTCCCTCTTTCTCCCCCCTACCTCCCTCTCTCTCCCCCCTCCTTCCCTCTCTCTCTCTTCCTTCCTTCTCTCTCCCTCCTTCTCTCTCTCTCCTCCCTCCTTCTCTCTCTCTCTGTCTCCTCCCTCCTTCTCTTTCTTCCCCTCTCTCCTCCCTCCTTCTCTCTCTCCCCATCTCTCTCTCTCTCTCCCTCTCTCTCTCTCTCTCCCTCTCTCTCTCCTCCCTCATTCTCTCTCTCCCTCCCTCTCTCTCCTCTCTCTCTCTCTCTCTCTCTCTCTCTCTCTCTCTCCTCCTCTCTCTCTCTCTCTCTCTCCTGCCTCCTTCTCTCTCTCTCTCTCTCTCTCTCTCTCCTCCTCCCCTCTCTCTCCTCCCTCTCTCCAGTTGTTCTCTGTCAGTGAGACTTTGTTTTATCCGCCGTCGTCATTCATCTGGTCAGGACGCTGAGGCGCGGCGCCTCCTCTCCTCTCCTCTCCTCCTCGTTATTAATTGTGTTTCCTCCCGACTGACAACTTGTTTGTCTGTTAGCGCAGTGGCTGCCCACCCATGGGCGCTGCTGCACACACACACTGTGCTGCTCCGCCGGCTGGACTGTCCGTCCCGGTGCGCCTCTGCTCTGCTCTGCGGTCGGTTCGGGACGCTTATCCGCTTTTTATGAATGAATAACGAGACGGGGAAATGCGAGTGACTGCGAAAGTCCCCAGCAGCAGCAGCCGCGCTCCCGGGGGGGCAGCCACCGATGAGAGGGATTAACGACGGAGCGGAGCCGCGGCTCATTGCGGAAAAAGCCAACTGCAGACTGGCGTGGAGACGCACCGTGAGGGGAACGGGCTCCATAGCGTAGAGAGCAGCGGAACAAAAAACCGCGGTGACCACAATGTAAGTTAAGATGCAACTCATTACGAGCTATGAGGAGAGGGGGGTTCTGGTATGGTTGCATGCTTTATGTATTTTCTGTATTGCTTGATACAGTAAATCACCGACATATGTCTCAAAGTGATTTACTGAACCATAATTCCCTCTCAGATGTAGCCTAATATCGGCCTTGGCACGCTTCTTCTTAGTCATTTTCAGTGACATAACGGTGATGCACTGTGTCCGTGATAGACATGAATAATAAGGAAACCTCAGCGCTAGCGTGCCTCTGGATCACCATCTGCTTCCAACCACGAGTTGTGTCTGGCTGCACAGGTCCATCCACATCGTGGCTCTGGGCAGCGAGTGCCCCGGAGGAGTCGGGCCCGGGGAGGAGATCATGGGCCAGGGGCAGCTGCAGGGAGGCCTCCTGTGGAGCTACCTGGGCCACGGGGCGCTCGTGGGACCCTGCGACCTGGAAAGCAGCATGCACAACCCGGCCTTCATGGAGTACACCTCACGTGTGTTTGGAGATGTCACCGTGGTGGTTCGGGATTGTCCCAGCTGGGTGAGTGGCGTCTTTGTGTGCACAACAGAATGGGAAAAAAAAGAGACACTTGCGTGACTTATTTTGCTCACCCATGTGTCCACCCCCTATTTGCATATTAAAAGTGTCCATTAAAAGTCATTTTGAGGTGTTGCTTTGGCACAATCAGACTTGACTTGCACAGGGAGGTTAAACCAGGTCAAGATGGCAAATCATGCCATAAAAAAGAGGTGTCATTTTGCCAGAGCATTGTTATTGTGTGCATCACTTCACTCCTATACTGTTTACTTTCTCACTCTGCTTCTGTTTCTCACAACATTTCAAATTCCAAGGCTACTTGCCTTCCAGGAGTCGATTGCAGGCTTTATCTTTTCTTAGGGGGACATGCACACAAAAGTAATTATGAAAGAACATTTGTTCTTAACAGCAAATCTGAAATGAAAGCACTGTTGTATGATTTGCTGTAGCACTGCATGCGTCCTATTATAGGGCTGTCTAACTATGTCAGGGGTGGTGCTGCAGAAAGTCTGTCAGTCTAATTCTATGGTCCTTGTTTTTATTCAAATTGCTCAAAGCCCTCTGAAGTGTTTTTCCTGCCTAATGAGTTGAATCAGGTTGGTTCAGAGCAAGCAGCGAGCTTCACACAGGTCCTTGGGGGTAAAGTCCCCAGCGCCACACTGAGGTATTTATATGAGACTCAGAGAGGAAAGGCGAGGGTTATCTAAGGTGGCACAGGAAAGACAATTCACAAAATCGCCTTTCTCATGCGTCTGTCCTCGTCTGACCTTAATATTTGTTGTGCTGTTCTTGCCTCTCCAGGACTTGCTGGACAGCGATTGGACCAGTGTTCGGAAAGTTCTTGAGCAGGCGGACATCCTGGTGATTAAATATTCAGTCACTGACAAGCTGGCTTTCCAGCAGGTCAGGAACGGCTACGCCCCGAGACTCCGGCCGCTCCTGAGGCACTGGGGTGTGCCTGTCATCCTGGTCGCTGTCGGAGCGCGGCTCAACGGTGAGGATGCTGTTGTCGTTCAGTCGTTCAGTTTTGCCTCTTGACAACTGATGGTTCCTCAGACAGTTTGTCATTGTCGTGCAAGAACAATAGAGTTTGAGAGGCTGCAAATACAACATGTTTCATCTCTCAGCAAGGGCCAACCCGAGTGCTTCGAAGCTTCGACTATTGCCATGGTAATCAACCTCCAAATCGCGTAGGAGCCAAAATGTGTATTTAGTCTATCATTTATTATTATTATTATTATTTAGGCTGCACACGTTTTTTTGGTTGGTTCAAGCACCCAGGAAGAGTGCCAGTCATCGCCAATTTTCGTATTGGTCAAACAGTGGTACAACAACTTCTGAGTCTGTCACGTGATACCATTGGGCCAAAAAAGATTTTTGGCTGACCGTCACTTCGAATTACATACTTTCGTTGTTCCAGTTAGCCAAGGTTATAATTTGTAATTCCTTTCATTTAATAAGCAGTAAAACGCATCTGGATTTTTGGACTTTTTGGAACAAGCAACACAGTCAAGAGCCTACTTCAGCCTCTTCGCGGCTTTTTTTATATGTAATATTAATGAATAATTCCCAAAATAACCCATGAAACAAGTCATGAAACAAGTAATCCCACCATATTATTCATTATTCATATTCAGCATTATTGTTATTAGTTATTCTCAGATGATATCACTGTTTGTTGTGTGTAGAGGTGTGTGCGTACAGTAGTGCAGCAGCGGCGCTGTCCCAGGCACTGAAACAGGGGAGATGGAGACAGACAGACAGATGAACATGTCGTGCTGTGCCGTGCCACGAAGCTTTCAAATAGCTTTGAATATTTCTCACCGAAGCTTCGAAGCCAGAAAAATAGTATTTGGGACAGCCCTTCTCTCAGCCATTGTGCTTGATGTCCTGGTATTTTTGGGTGGATTCACTGCTGCCTCAGTTTGTTGAGTTTGATTTCGGGACAGTATCGTGTTCATCTCAACAGTAAGATCACTGTCTGAGCCTTGCGTCCTCTAATGTGTCCTCCCGGCGATGAGGAGGATACTCATGATTAAATCTCCTCTTGGCTGCCTTCAGGCGGTCTGCTCACATGCTTCCCTGCAGGAAACACACCAAACATTAAGTTTATATTTTTAGCACAGCAGTAGTTGTGCAAGACAGTAGTTTGTCTAGGGCCATGTATTAACGAGAATCTGGAGATATGATACGTATCACAATTCAATATATTGCAATATACTGTGATACTGTAAGCAAGGCAATATAATGAGACTTTTTTCAAATTAACTTTTAGGGAAACTGTCATAATATAAAGACATACCTCCATCTGAGTACAAAAAAGTCACTATGTGAAATGGCTACTATGGGGACTAACATCATCACACATGAATACAATTGACCTCACTGGATCTTCAAGAGTTTCAGCTTTCTAGTGATACCCAATTTATGTAATTCAACACTCTTTAGGGATGCCAGCCTGCAGAAATATTCAAATACACCATTTCAAAATAAGCGAAAACAACACATTTGTGCATGCTGAAAACTGCATGGTATGTGTCTCAAACTGTGTGTGATTATCATAAAGTGTACATGTCTGTAAAGGGGAGACTCGTGGGTACCCAGAGAACCCATTTACATTCACATATCATGAGGTCAGAGGTCAAGGGACCCTTTGAAAATGGCTATGCCAGTTTTCCGTCGCCAAAATTTAGTGTAACTTCGGAGCGGTATTTATCCTACTTCTCAACATACAAGTATGACATGGTTGGTACTGATAGATTCCTTAGGTTTTCTAGTTTCACATGATGCCAGTATATTCACAGCTTATAAACTAAGCCCCGCTACAAGCTCTGGAGAACAGGAAAGCAGCTTTAAGAGGAGAATTAAAACTCAGTACAGTATTTTGTAGAATCAATATAATATCGTAAACATAATGTCGTGATATTCATGTGCATTGATACGTCAATATATCGACACACCCCTAAGTTTATCCCTTAAGTAGGACTAAGACACTTGTATGTAGCCTAACTGGAGGCAGCTTAACACATCATGAATTAACATGCATGCATACTGGCACCTCAGAGTGTCTGCATGTGTTGTTTTTTTTGTTTTGTTTTTTTTGCACACACTGACCCTGGTTGAATCCAGATTCTGTAAAGACGCTCGTCAAATGCACCAGGTTGTATTTTTAGCTTGTCTGCACAGCATACTTTGAGATCCTGTCAGAGCTCCGCTGCACAATGATCACAGTGAAAGTCAAGTCTTTGCCAGAGAGAGAGAGAGAGAGAGAAGAGGAGGAGAGGGAGTGGAGAGCTGTAGCCTTTGTTTGTGTTTTTGTGTGTGATTGCTGTGAGTATTTTCATGCTATCCCCTCATGATTGCAGAGAATGACGGCTGAGCTCTGAGCGCTTCCTGCTGCTCGACTTTAGACCACCTAAGGGCACAGCTGTGGTGGAGAGCGCTGCCATATACGTGCATTATCACAGCCATTAAACCAACGCTGAACGCAGACAGATTTATCCAAGGGCACGCACATACACGCACCTCACGCACACAAACATTGCAATGATTATGCCAAGTCATCGCTTGTCAGCCGCTCACACACACACACACACACACACTCTGCGTTTCATTCTACCTCTCTCTCTATCACACACTCTCTGACTAGCTCCACCATGCCTGTAGGTCATTAGCAATATGATTTATCAAATGCCTTAGCTGCACTTAGCTGCATGTCGTGCTCATTCTCTCTTTTATCTCCGGCTCTCTGCTCCTTTGTGCAGTCTTTTTTTTGTACTTCGAGCTAATCCCTCTGAATTTTCTGTCTGATTCTGTCTTTTTGGTCCCCATGCAGCATGCACAGATGCCACAGTGTGGCTGGTGCTAGTGCACATGTGCTTTGCATATTTAATGGCTTCAGATGATCTATATTTGCAAGAGATTCATGTAAAAAAAAAGATGTAAAAGGGTGGCCTGGAAGTGCAAAACACGTCAGTATTTATCAGGAAATTTTAGAAGACCAAAGACCAAATGACGTTTCAAGGACTAGCATTGCTAAACACAACAAAGCAGAAAAAAATCATTCACAAAAATCCTTATTGGTTGTCGATATAAACAAATGGACTTAAGTAGGGCAAGTCCACATTATCAAACCACATATGACTGTGTGGCATCTGCTTTTTATGCTGTATTTTGCGAGATATGTTCTCTATTTTAATTTGTTTGTGAAATGTTGTGTTTAGTGTTCTGTTCAGCACACAAAGTCACTTTTAGTTGTGTTTATTTGCACTTTTTTTGGGGAAGAAGTACTCAGGTCCTTTACTTGAGTAACAGTGATGCCACACTGTAGAAATACTTGTGCACTCAAAATTCTACTTGAGTAAACATACCACAAGCAAAATGTACTTAAAGTACCAAAAGTAAAAGTCCTCGATATGCAAAATGGCCTCTTTCATTGCTTGATTGTGGAAACTTTAAGATCCTGAAAGATTATATACTGGATAAGATTTAAAAAAAAAAACATGTTTGGGGCTCTCCCAGGCCCTTTAATATAGACAAAAGGCATCATATGTAATAATTGATCATATGTTTTGTTTGTAAAATCAAAGTAACTACAGTACAATATTTCCTTCTGAGATGTCGTGGAGTAGAAGTATAAAGTAGCATAAATTGGAAATGCTCAAGTAAAATACAAGTACTTGAATAAATGTACTTAGTTACTTTCCACCACTGCCCTTATATATTAAACTTTTAACAAGCACTGAAACATATTTACAAAATTGTTTTTTTTTTCCTGATGTGGTAGATTCAACACGTTCTTGTATGATATTTTTTTTAATATATTTTGCTGTATTTTTTATTGTCAGTACTGACCTACTTTGTCCCCCTAAAGGAGCATCAAATATTGGTACCCAGTTCTGCTCTGATTGGTCCAATCTGGGAGTAGATTGACTCTTATCAAGCAGATCACAACCACCTGCATGATGGGTTTACACTACACAGTGTGGGGGTAACTTGACAATGAGGATCTCTGTTCAGTTCAAACATTTATCTGTTGAATTTATTGAGAGTTATCGGAACGGTGTGCTGCTCTTTTTTGTCTTCACAACATGCTTTCATCCACGTCTGGTGTGGACATTAAAGGACCAGTGTGTAACATTTATGGGGACCTATTGTCAGAAATGGAATATAATATTAATAAGTATGTTTTCTTTAGTGTATAATCACTTGAAAATATGAACTGTTGTTGTTTCGTTACCTTAGAATGAGCTGTTAATACCTGCATAAAAAACCAAACTCAACATTTCCTGCTTGGCCAGGAGTCGATAACGTTACATTCATTCATGTTACAGTCATTCTCTTCGCCGCCGCTCTCTCTATCTTGCTTCACCACTCACTTCATATGTACTTACACAATCTACACACTCTATTCTTACAACAACTGGCCCTACTACGGGCCAGTCGCGTTTTTGCGTCGGCCACCGTAGTTCTCCTACATGCTTAATTAGCACACGGGAGAAGTTGGAATCTGCAATCTGATCGTTAGATACCGCCAGATCCTGCACAATGTTCCTTTAACATTATGGATCAAAAATGTTGCGCTTGAAGGCACATACAGCAGTTAATTTCTTGTTTAAGTTGAATATTGCAACAAATATGTAATATATCATATGATAGCCCTTTCTGTGGACTGTATTTCACGGCCTAGTGCAGCTCATTTCCAGCACTGGCTGTTCAGGTCATTCATACTAGGCTCATTCATCCTAAAAAACTCATGTATTGCTTTTCATATACCCTCCTTTATGAGATTAATTTATTTAAATTCTCCTCTTTGTGTTCAGATGAAGGTCCTCCATGTACATGCCCGCTGTGTGCATCCGACTGGAGCAGCTGCGTTCCTCACAGTGAAGGTCTGCAGCTGTCCCGCGACCTGGGGGCCACCTACCTGGAGCTGCCTTCGCTCAACCACGTCTTTGTGGGGCGCTACTTCGGCAGCGTGGTAAGTGGTCACGTCACCGGAGTTATTTTGACCCAGCAACCCCCTGATAAAATCACTCATAGTTGTGTTTTTATGTTCTCTAATATAAATTCTTGACTATTCACACTTTTCCTGTCTGTCAAACTCGATTACCTCTCTATTTGTGATAGGTACAGTAGTTAGTAGAGGAGACAAGGACGGTAGCTCCGTTGGTCCTCTCAGGAAGTAGTTTCCAAAGCAAAGAGTTGATGATGTAACGTCACTATTTTGGTATTGTGTGTTTTGTACTAACATGTGCATTATTTCTGTGTTGTCCAGCTGGAGTACTTCATGATTCAGTGTCTGAAGCACAAAGCTAAAGAGCGGCCAGAGAAGAGGCGGGGAAACAAAGTGAACGATCTTCGTCCCCCTCACTTAGAGCAACCAGGTCAGAGGAATACTATGGTATCTAAAAACTAATACTGCTTTTATTTTAAGAGGCTTTTTATACCGTATTTTCCGGACCATAAGGTGCACCGGATTATGAGGCACACTATCAATAAATATCAATATCACTGTCTTTTTTCATATATAAGGTGCACCGTATTATAGGACGCACTGTCGATTTTTGAGAAAATTAAAGGATTTTAAGTGCACCTTATAGTCCGGAAAATACGGTATATAGAATGAATGGCTATTATTCTTTCTTTTTTGTAATACATTAACTAATTTTCACATCATAATTGTTGCTTTAAATCAGTCTTTTTATGGTGTGTAAAGAACATCCTGTTGGACTGGATTGTTTCTCCTTACAGCTTACATAGCCATAAAAACAGCTGAGCACAAAGGTTTTTATCCAGATCAATACTCTCTGTTCCAAACTGGAAATGAGAAGAGAGACAAAGAGCTAGGTAGACTACTTTTATTCCATGACGTTTGAATCAATTTTAGATGGAGCTCTTTTCAGCACCAAGCACAGCCTCAACTGAGTGTTTAGTAGCTCATTCTGAGGCAGCTCAGTGATTTTTCCATATGGATTACTTATTAACCGTGTCTTTAACCAAATGCTCTTCATCTGTTTAGGTATTTAGGCACCTGAATGCTATAAACCCACTTGTCCAGCCATTAACATCACCAATGCAGTTGTCATATGTTTTAAACCTGTGTGCATAGTATTGAAATTGAATATTTATGCATATCTCTGCTGTGCAGGATTTAGTTTAGGACTGCAAGGTGACATTTGAAAATGGTTTGCTGTGTCCAGTCTCAAGGATATTCAGTTTACTTTAAGACGAACAAACCGGCACATTTGCACATATATTTTCTCTTTGAGGAGCTGCGACAAAGAATGTTTGAAAATGACTCAGATGGTCAATATATTATCAAAACGTTACCAATTAATTATTAGCTAGTTGTTTAAGCTCTAATTTTAATCTGCTTATTTGAAATTCAGGGTTCCAAATTACTTTTTAATCAAGCTTCAAAACGAGCCACACTGAACTTGTGTCACAAGATTTGAGTTGGTAGTTTTATTGTAGATTTGATCAAACTGCCTTTAATGAGAATCCACATACAGAAAGCTAATTAAAAGATAAATGACGACACTGGACAATGATTGAAAGAGGCTAAAACTCAAACAGCGCAGCAGCAGAGACACAGTGAGGTTGATTGGTTGTGTTTGACTGTTGCCTTTCTGCTGCTTTTCCTTTGTCTTTAATGCTCTGCTTTTAGACTGTGGCATTCTCTCTTTCTAAATTAGCTAAAATACAGTCTGATCGAATCTGCAATCGACTACCATTCCTGGCTGCCGGATGTTGCCACAAACTGAAAGCTTTCTGTGTGCTGAATTTGAAATGACATAATTAGAATTAATTTGGTTTGAAGCACACCTCCCATGCCACAGATCATCCATCCATCTGCAACTGCTTATCTCGTCACGGGGGGCTGGAGCCGATTCCCAGCTGATATTGGGTGCAGGCGGGGTAGGGACAGGTCACCAGTCCGTTGCGGGGCTGAAACATAAAGACAGAGACAATTTAGTCATCAGTTAACCTGCATGTCTTTAGACTGTGGGAGGAAGCTTGAGAACCCAGAGAAAACCCACACAGAACATGAAAACTCCACACAGACAAGCCCCAAGCTGGATTCAAACCTGCAACCCTCTTGCTGGGAGTTGACAGTGCTAACCACTGCACCACTCCAAGCCAAAAGCGCAAGCATTAAAATGGGAGTCCAGTGCATGGATGTTTAAAGACAACTGTATACAGCGTTGTAGACAGGATCCCGTCCATCCCTGCGAGAGTTGCTCAATAGCACATGAAGCCAAAATGGCTCGACTGCTGAATGATTAAGTATCCGGATCACCCGGCGATCTTCAGCATCCACTGGGCCCATAGAGTGGGCGCAGTAGCGTTTCCTTTAACTTCGCCTCTCATCCTTCACTCCAGCGTCAGTCTGAGTCTCATTCACATGAACAGAGGAAGGGAAATAACTTTTAGGACCAAATGATTTAAATAAGGGCAATTAGACTGTTCATACTGAGGAGTTGATTTACATCAAAAACAAATTATCCACTCAGTTACAGATGTCATGTTCCCAATGTAAGTCTAGGGGAAAAAGTCTTTTTGGGCCCATTAGCATCACGTAATGAACACATAAGTTGTAGTACCACCGTTTGGCCACTACGAAAATTTGCTTCACATCCCAGTGCTCTCCCATCGAGCTCGGTCAGTGTTGTATCCTTTAAGTGGTGATGAATTCATGACTACAAACCTGTCCCCTTGCCTACTGCTACTACTACTATTGACACTTCAGCATTTTTCCACACACCTGAAAATATTTCACACAAGCTACGCTGCTTAACTTGTGTCAAATATTGATCGGGCCACTCTGCTGCTAAATCTAATATAATGACTGACAGCTTTGAGTCTGGCCAACAAGGCAGCAGATTGGTGCTGGTCCAACACAACTCTACTTATGTTGTAACTTGCATTAAATATGATGTTCACTGATTCAGGAACCGCGCAATTTTCACAGCCATATCTGAGCAGCCATTAAAAAGGAGAGGTGTGTATTAAGCTTGAACAGGAATATAATAACAATGATTTGTGAAGCTCCCTCCCCCCATTTTGTTAACGTCCCTGCTCGGTGCTTTTTTTTTTTTCTTCACTTTTTGTTCATCTGCAATACATTAACCTTATTTAAAGGATGGACATGATTTCTGTTGTAATCTAAAACATAACTAGTGAATGTCAACTTTCTGTTTTACTTACTGTTCCTAAAGATTTAAAAAAAGCAGGAACAAATCCACTATTGAACAGATGTGATATTTTCTCCAGAGCAGCAGCTTTGGTTTGCATCTTCACTGGTCTGTCATTAGTGCAAAGACAAACATATCTGGAAGCACAACAGGGCAGTGCCCAGCATGACATTGGTCTCTCTTTAGCTCTCTGTGACTAAAAGATCTCACTCCACTATGACTGTCACTATTAGTCTCTCCATATACCCATCTACACCCTGTTTATCTCACCTGTCAAATCTCATTGTCAAAAAAAATGGAAATGACTAGTAGAAGCAGACACGGTAGATTGAGGAAAAATAAGTGCACCAAAAGTGTAAATTATAACACTTCTAAGGTGTTTTGAATGTTATACATCTGGTGGATTTTCCACAGTTTTTTGTAACTGAGCAGTGATTGTTCATTAACACAACTCATCCTGTCTATCTCTTCTTCACCCTCTTCCTTCATCCGTTCAGCACGTCTTCCCCCCATCCGAGTAGAGGAGTCCAGCTTCTCCCAGGACATGCAGTGGTTGTTGGAGCGTGGCGTGCAGTTCGCCGATGTGGCTTTTTACGCCGGGGATTCTGGGAAGGAGCTGGGGTGGGCGCACGCGGCTGTGCTGTGTGCTGTCAGTCCGTACTTCAGACAGTTGCTCCTGGGGCCCAAGACCAGGTAGGGCAGATATTAGCCTGTTCACAGGATGGAGCTTAACAAGCTGTTTCACCATCTGAGCCTGCAGCCAGCAGGAGCTCAGCTCTGTCTGCAAACTGTGAAGGATTTTGTGCTGAATTTCATCTCTGGTCGGACAGGGAACGTCCCCAGTCGCGGTGTGTTTGCAGAGAGCGGGATGGAGGCCCCCATTCGCTGCTCTCCACCTGGGACGGGGGGATTATCGACGACATGCCTCGAACAGAGGGACACCTGACGGGACGCCTCTCTCGTCTGGTGGTGAAGGACCCCCTCCTGTGTATGTGCTTGTGGGAGACTCTCATGTTCATTTATAGAGGTAACAAAAAAAACCACCAGTCAAACACAGCATGCTCGGACACAACTGAGAAAACCATAAATCTGCTGTTTTATGTCTTTTCCAGAAAATTCTGTCACTTCTCTTTAACCATGTTTTACACCACTACAACACTATGTATTATTTTCTCGTTTTAATTGATTAATGGTCACACAAGTTCCAAAATTACAACTTCCCAATGACATATTGAAAGTTTGCAGTGTTTTCAGTCCAAAACCCAAAGATATTAAATTCGCTAGAAGACTAATGGTGCCTTAAAATGGGGTCGTGTTCACCATGTTTACGAGTTGGGCCCATATGAACGCCCCCCTTATGTCATATTCAGGATCTCGCAAGGTGAAAGTTTCTGAAAGCTCAGAGTTCACGACTTGTGACATGTTTGTTGGCTTAGTTAAGTTAATATTGTAATCATCATGTCATATATTGTTTTACCCCATTTGAAGGCACCATAAGAGAACCAGAGTGATCATCAAAGTCATTACAATCATGGTTGAAAATTCACTTTTATGTCCACTTGCCACTATGGTTGGTGGATTTCAAAATCTACTAGCTATTTATTACCATTGTGTTTTGGCTGGTAAGTAAAGTGAAGCATATTTTACCAGCTTTTGGCTGGGGGCTGGTGCTAATTTCCATCTCTGATTACAATTCATCCATATCAAATGCCATGGTAATCCATCTAATACTCTAAATCAGGGATTCTCAGACGTTTTGGGGCCAGGGACCCCTTACAGGGGAGACAATTTTTCAAGGAGCCTCTTATAAGCGTAATGCTGATTAAAGCATACGCTTACTAGCATTTGTACTCTTAAATGCCATAGGAACTATTAATTCTTCAGTCCTGTTTAATATTGAAACCCTGTGATAGTCTGTGACCTGTCCAGGGTGTAACCCGCCTTCGCCCATTGTCAGATGGGATCGGCTCCAGCCCCAAGGCGACCCTGGATGGGATAAACGGATGTCTCATGTTGATAAATAGAAACACATTTAAATTTGAATCATGTTAATAACACTTTATTTTGCTCTGATATTCTGGGTGCTTTGTAATAATTTGTCACTTTAGCTTGGCTGGCATCATGGCTTTGCTCTGTAGCAGCTCAAGACACATTTTGGTCTCCTGTCGCTGTTCTCAGTAAAACCAAACTCGATATACAGAAACTGTCGTCGTATTTTCTCAATTTAGCTAGTTTGGGCTTAGCATCACCTGACGATGTGGACTGACTCAAATATTTCTCCACGCTCGCCAGCTAGCTAGCTGGCTAATACACAGAGATGGTTTGTTGTGCTCTGAGTGATGTGACTGTTTCATGACAGATTGAGTTTCTATTGGCTCTAAGCTAACGTGGGTGCTAGGAATGGACACAATATGCTTGTTTTATTGGTGCAAATGGTCCCCAGATGATACAATAAAGACTTATTTTTATCCTGCTTAGATCTGAAACATAGTCAATACAAATCTTGTGGCCTGGAGTAGTGTGCAGGCATTATTTTGCTTTACTGACGTTGTGTTTTGCACCTACATGATGTGCGTATAGTTAATATTCAACCCCTAAAGGATACAGCACAATTTTCTCATTTATAGCAAATTATTTTGTGGACCCCCTGTTAGACAAGCCCCCAGGAAGTGTCACGGGGGCGCTACTGCGCCTGCTCCATTGGCCAAATGGATGCAGAAGATCGCCGGAAGATCCAGGTACTTTTCCAGGCAGAAGTTCAGCCATTTTGGCTTCACTGAGCAACTTTTATAGGAATGATGGGGCTCTGCCTCCAATGCTGTATCCAGTTCTCTTAATACATCCGTGGTCCCAGACCCCACTCTGAGAATCACTGCTCCAAATATATCCAATCATAGATTAACTGTGCTACACGGCAAGGTATGCAACTAAAACACAAAATATGACAAGGGGGAAGTGAATTCTAGTGAATGCTGCCAAATTATGACTGTATTAAATGATGCACTGACCTAAATCACAACAACACAGAAGAGCACCCCACCAGTTGTGTCAAATATAAAGTGGAGATCAGGACACAAAACTGTCTGCCAAAACAGTGGCCAACATCCATTTTGTCCTGAGAAATCTGGACACAGTAAGGACGGCTCAATCAGTTTATCCCCATCCTACTACTGGATATGAATTCTGGGAAATGATGTGTATCACATTAAAAAAAAACCTGTCATTGCATTCATCATTAATAAGCTCCTTTTTTGTGTGATACTTTTTTACGTGTTACGTGGTGTTTCAACCTTTATGCTCTCTGCTTGTTATATTGGACACAGTGCACATTACAATGGGAGTTTAAATACAGCTAACACAGCAGGTCTGACATTCACAGCATGGGAACTCCATCCCCCCAAAAGCTGTCACTCTTTTTCCAATAATTTAGATGCGATGATTAATGTCCCCTGGCGGCAGAAGGCAGTTTGCTGTTGGATCTTATCCAGTGTTCCATTATGGTGAAGAACAGAAATCAGTCAAATTGAAAGTGCTTGATCATAAGCAACTGTAATATTTTAATCTAGTACCTGATCATTCATGGTGTAATACTGTGATCTCACTCCGCTTTCTTATTTGTATATAGACGCCCCGGGCCAATCATGTTTATCTCCACGCAGCTCAGTTCTATTAAATATTATTGGTGCAAGGAGTGACCTCTTTGCAGAAATTGAACTTACATCATTTCAGTGGTTAATGGGATTTGTTGATAAAATCTGACACAGATACGGTGGTCTCATATTTACATCCTCAAATGAACTGTGAGGAAACTGTCATGTAAAATTAACAGTATGTTACATTAACTTCAGGCGTGTGCAGGCATAAGACATGAAACCAAAACATTCGCAAATTGTGGCACTGAAACGTTCTCCAGTCGTGTATATGAAACCTTGAGTTAAACGGCTGCGTGATGATATTCTCTGCAACATCAGCGCTGTAATGAAAATCTCCCCAGTCTGCGGCTCAGAGTCTGCAGTGCTGTGCACGCTGCATGTTAGATCACAGCGCCTGCCTGTGCACGCCAGCGCTTCATTCCATGTCGTGCAGGAGTCATTATGGCAAAAAGCTGTGCTAACATCTGATTCATGGCCGCCTCTTAACATGTATGTGAGCGGCACTGATGGGTCTGATGCACATATACACCACAGGCACAAATACATAAGCTGAGTGTGTATGTGTGGTGTGCTGCTAGTGAAGGGTGAGCGCAGAAAGGAAGAAGATTATAGGGTTAGACTGATTTTCTGTGAGTGACTGTATGAATAAGAATAAGAAAGCCAGTGGTTGAAAGACGGAGGGTGCAGTGTGTGTCTTCATGCACGCATATATAAGTCGTTGTGTGGATTTTTTTTCTTTTTTTAGGAGGAATATGGGAAAGTAAGAAGTGGAAAATTGCAAGTAGGGTGAAAAATGAAGGGGTGAGAGTGGGGGTGGAGTGTTTAAGGTGCTGGTGGAGAGTGTTTGGGTGATGGGAGAGCTGGGCACTAGAGCATACTGTTGTGTGTGGCTTAGAGAGAATAGCGGGAAATGTGTTCACATGCAGAGCAGAACACGAATGTCACGTTTCCATAAAGCACTGCAGGGAAAAGTCTCTCGTGTGAAAAGTGACTACTGTTAACCTTCAAAATAGTGGGTCTGATTGTGTTTAAAGCAGCTGACCTCACATACAGTGTGTGTATTTCTGATAATCAGGTGTGAATGAGTGCCTCTTGGGAGCACAATGCTTGATGTTCATTTGCAGTAAATCCACAACAAGACATACTTTGCATTCCTAGAGATGGGATGAATATTTTCTGCTCGCAATTCCCGTCCACTCGTTTGTCAGTTGTAGCTCATTATATTGGCTTAGCAGAATTCATTTACTATACTATATCATGTCTCTGCGTCACTCAATAAAGGTGATTCTGATTCACTCTCATGGATGGATTACCGAACGGGCCTACCGGTTACTGGTCCAGGGGCCCAAAGTATCAGGCTCTCCTAGCCTTCACCGATAAAATGTCACTCAAAGAGAAATGTACCAACCAGGGAGAGACTCAAAATGACCACAAAGAAAAAAAAATGACTACAAAGAGAAACAAGACAACAAACAGACCAAAACAACTACAAAGAGATGCTAAATGACTATAAAGAGACACAAAGCGGCTACAAAGAGACGCAAAGTGACTACAAAGAGACACAAAGAGACACAAAGTGACTACAAAGAGACACAAAGCAACTACAAAGAGAGGCTAAATGACTATAAAGAGACACAAAGCGACTACAAAAAGACACAAAGTGACTACAAAGAGACACAAAGCAACTACAAAGAGATGCTAAATGACTACAAAGAGACACAAAGCAACTACAAAGAGAGGCTAAATGACTATAAAGAGACACAAAGCGACTACAAAGAGACGCAAAGTGACTACAAAGAGACAAAAAGTGACTACAAAAAGACACAAAGTGACTACAAAGAGACACAAAGCAACTACAAAGAGATGCTAAATGACTATAAAGAGACGCAAAGCGACTACAAAGAGACACAAAGTGACTACAAAGAGACACAAAGCAACTACAAAGAGAGGCTAAATGACTATAAAGAGACACAAAGCGACTACAAAGAGACGCAAAGTGACTACAAAGAGTCACAAAGTGACTACAAAGAGACACAAAGCAATTACAAAGAGAGGCTAAATGACTATAAAGAGACACAAAGCGACTACAAAGAGACGCAAAGTGACTACAAAGAGACAAAAAGTGACTACAAAAAAGACACAAAGTGACTACAAAGAGACACAAAGCAACTACAAAGAGATGCTAAATGACTATAAAGAGACGCAAAGCGACTACAAAGAGACACAAAGTGACTACAAAGAGACACAAAGTGACTACAAAAAGACACAAAGTGACTACAAAGAGACACAAAGCAACTACAAAGAGATGCAAAATAACTACAAAGAGACACAAAGTGACTACAAAAACACAACAGACTGACAACAAAGAGATGGAAATGACTAGAAAGAGACACAGCAACTACAAAGAGATGAAAAATGACTACAAAGAGATGCAATAATGACCACAAAAAGACACAAAACAACCATAAAGAGATGCAAAACAACTGCAAAAAGGGGCAAAAGAACTACAGACAAAAATAGAGATGCTAAACAACTATAAGGTGTGTGTGTCTGGCTCATGTGGTGAGGTGGTGTGACCTTTAGCATATCTTGTCACACTAGTGGTTATTATTCCACACTTGGGGTTTTTGTCACTTGAGTATGTGTGGACAGTAACAGAGACCCCGACTTTGTTTAATGTGATGTTAACACTGTGAGACTCTGTCTCCTCGTGTCGTGTGCTGCTGATTTATGGAGTTTGTCACTTGGTTGCTATTGTATGTGTGTGTGTGTGTGTGTGTGCATGTTTAGCACATGTATTATACGTACTACATAGATGAATCAATGTGTGTGTTTGTGGTCATCCTGGCCTTATTTGGGGTCAAATTTTAGATCAGTTGTTTTTGGGACGACTTGTCTGACAGGGGAAACATTGTTATTGTTAAGTTTCTCTGCAACTGAGCTGAGCACACAGTACAATGCTTTATGTCCTTGTTGGGGTTAAGTGTTAGAGTAGGAAGAGGTTAAGGCAAGCCTCCAGGAAATTAGTGTAAATCTGTACAATTTGTTCCCAAATGTATCCTATCTCAGCATTTGTCTGTGTCTGTGGAGGCGGGTGAGAACAACTATATTAACACTGAAACTTATTTGTTAGATTGTGTAGAAATGATTTAAGCATTTTTGCAGCATTTGCTTTTTGCATATATAGTCCACTTTATCCCATTCTGTATGAAAGCATCTCCTATCCAGTTCAGTTTTTTGGAGATTGGCTGCATCATATGTCAGCAGCACAGCTCCTGAGCTAATCTCTCACCCTGCATACGAGGTGTCTGTGCCATGCAGTGTTATTATCCGGCACTGTGTGTTGAGGTAATCCCTCTATCAGCCCAAATACCATCATTATGAACTAATGATGAGATAAATCCTACCCAGTCCAACTCCCTTCTTCCCTCAACAGTCTGTTTGTGTCCCAGTGAGACGCCATCCCAAACAAGCTGCAGGGCTGTGCAGGATTTCTAAAGGAGTATACTGCTGAAGTCTTTATATCTCAGACAGTTTTGATGGTAACTTCCTGTATATCACAGCCCTAATTTCTATTTCCCTATTTATATCTATCATTTTAAGCCATGCTAGCAGCATTCATAGTCCCTTGAGGATGAATCCTACTGACTCTTGTGATCTCATGACTTTATCTCTAGCACCACCATGAGATTTGTGGTTTTAAAGTGTAATGTTTCAACAATTGTGTCTCTCAACAATTCCATCCCTTATTTTTTTATTGTCAAAAGCTAATTAGCTAATGTTAGCATGCCAATCTGCTAAACTAAGATGCTGAAGATGGTAAACATCACCAGCTACACATCAGTATTTAAACATTGTCAATGTGAGCATGTTAGCATGCTGACATTAGCATTTAGCTGAAAGCATGCCATACCTAAATACAGCCTCACAGAGCTGCTAGCATGGCTGCAGACTCTTGTTTAAAAGACTGGCCGTTATTTTTAATGTTATCGGATGAGAAACTAATTAAATACAGACTTTCTCATTTACAAGTCAAACTATTTTACTGTGCTCATACTTGTAATTTAAATTGTAAAAATATATATTAAAGCTGTAAATAAAAAGGAGCATAATATAGCAATATAATGTAGGAATATGGTATGGCGTCGCAGGTTCGAATCCGGCTTGGGGCTCTGCTGTGTGGAGTTTGCATGTTCACCCCGTGTTAGTGTGGGTTTTCTCCGGGTACTCTGGCTTCCTCCAAAGACATGCAGGTTAGATCAATTGATGACTCTAGATAGCCCATAGGTGTGAATGTGAGCATGAATGGTTGTCTGTCTCTCGGGTGTACCCCGCCTTCGCCCAGTGCCAGCTGGGATCGGCTCCAGTCCCCCTGCGACCCTTGATGGGACAAGCAGTTGCAGATAGATGGATGACATGATTTGCCAGAAATTAGCTGGAAACAGACTGAACCATAAAAGAACTACTTAATTTAAATGAAACAAATCACCAGCACTCCAGTTTGTTCTCATCACCAGGGTTCTCATACCAACTCTTCGCCACGGCTGTCGGCATAAGATACCGGTGCACAAGGCAGCCTTTAGCGTCGGTATGAGCTGCCTTGGGCTTTCCATTAACGACAATGTAAACCCACTCATGGCAATATTAAATGCTCAGGGAAAGTGCAGAATTTCCCTCCGGGGATTAATAAAGGTTCATCTTATCTTATGGGCTGCACGGTGGTGTAGTGGTTAGCGCTGTCGCCTCACAGCAAGAGGGTCGCAGGTTCGATTCCAGCTTGCGGCTCTTCTGTGTGGAGTTTGCATGTTCTCCCCGTGTAAGCGTGGGTTTTCTCCGGGTACTCCGGCTTCCTCCCACCATCCAAAGACATGCTGTTTAGGTTAATTGATTACTCTAAATTGCCCGTAGGTGTGGCTGTGCGCGTGAATGGTTGTCTGTCTATATGTTGTCTGTCTCTATGTGCCCTGCGATGGACTGGCGACCTGTCCAGGGTGAACCCTGCCTTCGCCCAATGCCAGCTGGGATCGGCTCCAGCCCCCCGCGACCCCTAACGGGATAAGCGGTTGACGATGGATGGATGGATGGATGGATCTTATCTTATCTTATCTTAAGACTCACATACTGAGCAGGCAGGAGAGGAGATGGATGGGTCCAACAAACACAAGGCTTTCATCCAGGAGACCGCTGTTTGTGTCCTGTGCAGCAGGTTCATTCATGTCCCGTGTTCACCATGTTCAATGTCATTTTCACTTTACAAAAGTAGTAATTTTGAGCCCAACCATGTTGTTTTTTCCTAAACCTAACTATTGTGCTTTTATTGCATATAATATTGTTTACGATGTGTTTTGCAACTAAAAAGAGTGGTCCCAAGGGTTCGGACAAAGCATCAGTATTTGAAGAGCTGGGATGAGTTGCAGCAGCACTCACAGGTAAAGGATCTTTCTTAGTTGGCAAAAAAACAAACGCATTTTAGCTGTGAGCCATCATTTGTTTTTTATATAATGAATAAACTAGGAAAGATCCTTTATCTGTGAGTACTGGTGATTTGTTTCTTCGGTCCTTTATCACCTGATACTGTTCAAGTTTAGGAGCCGTGCTTGCTGGTACTTTGCAAGGGCCTTTAGATCACTGTTTGTGACATTTGTGGAATCTGGACCGGGTGTCACACCCATAATCACCACGGATTATGTAAGCAGACAAATTTTAGCACAAGCCAACTTTGTCAAAAAAACAGGCCCTGAGTGTTCAGTATTAGATATGTGGGTGTTTGGGAACACAGTGCCGGCTAGAAAAGACTTTGCCTGTGTCTTTCTGTAAACTGTAGCTACTATTGTGGGTCCAAAAAGAATCAGTGTTTTTGTGGATGTTTCAGGAGCGTGGGAGTGGGAACACCTCCAGGAGGCCCTGGAAGAGAAGCTGAAGAACTCACTAGCCGTGGCTCAGCTTATGGAGCGCATACGATCCCTCATTGGCAGAGACAGGGTGAGGTCTTTAATGTTTGAATTCACCTCTCTCACACACACAATATCCTGAAAATCACATAAGACTGGAATATCTTATGGTGTGTACGCTATAACAGCTATCCCCACCAAAAGAGGTTAAACATCTATAATGTGTCTCTACTCTTTGAACGTATAAACACGTTTTTGTAGCTGCTGTTTAACAGCGCCTTAATTAGCAAGACCTTGTTTAGAGACAGCGCAGTGATAATGTGGCTATAATTAGCATATTTACATAATTATGGCCCGTATCTCCTCTCAGATACTGTGGGAATTAGGACAAAATAAACAAGAGCTGCTCTTGAAGGAGCTAAAGCACAACACAAGTGAAGAGTTCAGACTGGACATCTGCCACAAAATTCAGCATTGTATTAAAACCTACAGCGTCACATCTGTACCGTGAAAAGGGTGGCTGCGTGTAATAGGCAGCAGACTTTAACATTTAGAGAGTGCTCAGGAGATATGACATGGCTGCATCTGACAAGCCTTTGGCACCACCATGCACGGTCCACCAACCCATCTGGATAGAACTAGGTCTTCAACCTGAGGCGGTGTCGAGGCGAGCTGACACCGAGACACGGCCGGGGCCACTTTAACGCGATGAGACACCCTAATGTCCTGTCGTGATTTGATCTCGTCCTCTGCAAACACCTCGGGGTCGTCTCACGTCTCTTCATGACCGGCTGAAAATTTGCTTTTTGCAGTCTTTCCAGTGATTTACAAAATCAAAGAGGCTTGATTCTGTATAGCTGCCTCTTATACTGAAGTCTGTGTTTGCTGAGCGCTCCCTCTGCAGCAGAGCGGTGCGAGAATATGAAGTTCTTTGTGCTTCAGTTGACTGAGAAAGGTCACGCAATGGTAATAGGATGCTTTAATGACACTCATTTGAGGGCTTAACACAACCAATGTGTGCACACGCACAGTGACAATCAAATTATTGATTTCACCTGCTGTGCACTGTAAATGCATATTATGCATCCTTTAAATGCTTAAAATGAGCAGTGAGTGTTTTGATAAACTGACAGTTTGGACAAGCGTGTGGTTCCCAGTCTGTTTCCAGCGTTAGCCAGTTCCGTCATGTCGTTCTTGGCATTGCACTTCAAGTATGTTTGGGTAGCGCTAAGCAAGACTGGCAGAGAGGCCATTTGTATTCCACAGGGGAGGCGAGGTTGATGCACAGAATGGCAATTGTGCTGGTAACTAGTACCTGACATCCAGCTGAGGAATGTTAATGTCTGTCTGTTTCTTCTGGCTTGTGTGTGTGTGTGTGTGTGTGTGTGCGCGCTCGCACGTAGGGCCCCAGAGACACCCCAAGCGCCCGGGCAGCTCAGCTCGGCCCCCAGACTCTTGTCAACCTCTTCAATTCTCCCCTTTACTCCGATGTCATCTTCATGGTGCAAGGTGGGTCCACGCTTATCTCTTACACACACACACACACACACATACACACACATTTACAAACACATGCACCGTCACACAGCAGTGGAAGGTCACATTTAATTATCCGTGATTGAATTATGAGCTCAGTCCCAGTCCCGCCGCTGGGCATCCATTTGGAGTCAAAATAAGATGAAACGGTCTGAGGGACGGGGCCGCCGCCTTCCATTCCCGTTATGTTTCATCTCACCAGAAGCTCGACCGTGATTCCTGCATTTAGCTGCATCCTCTATTAAAGGAGAAGTCCAGAAATAATAACCCGAAGCCTCTCCTAATCAATATTTATCTCATAAAAACTGCAGAGAGCTTTTCTTGTCTTTGCACCTCTGAGCTGCATATTCAACTCTTGGAGGTCACAGAGCAAAATGTCTCCAAAAATATTTTATGCATTTTTTTCACACTAACACGCTGATGAAGTGTGGTGAGAGCATAGCCTGTGTATAACAAGTGGACATAATCACATTGGTTTGTGGACTGCTGTTTTGAAGCCTTGAGTTCGGCATTTTGACCGTTGCCAACCGTCTTGGTTATTTGCAACCAGAGGTGACATGAGAGGGAGGAGCTAAGTACAACCTAACGCTGCTGAATAAGACATTAGGTGCCCAAAAGGTTAGAATGAACTTTTCTGAAGTGAAAACACAATTTGAATGAGCTTAAGTTGTAAAACAAAAACAAGGACAACTCCCAGACCAGATAACTGCATCAACAGTGTAGCCACGCCCTAGACTTTACCCTACTTTATGGTCCATTTGGCTCTAAATGGGACCATAATTTACAAAAAGAACATCATGCTGCATTGAAGAAGACTTGAAACTAGTAATTGACAATAAACTCATGTTTACGATGTTTACTGAGGTAATAAATCAAGTGAGAAGTAGACTCATTTTCTCAGAGACTTCTATACAATCAGACTTCTTTTTGCAACCAGAGGAGTCGCCTCCTGCTGGCTGTTAGAAAGAATACAAGTGTACAGAACTACAGCATTGGCTTCACTTCTCAGACCTGCTGGGTGGGAGCTGGGCCCATTATGACACATCATCACTCACAGCAAGCTGAATTGAATTAGGTTTGGCTTCTATACCTCTGTGATGAGGCAAAAGAGACATGTTGCTGATATTAGGAGCCTCTGAGCCATTCTTGTTGCTGTCATGCAAGATTCAACTCATTAATTATGAACCGTTTATACTCTCAGGTATCTCATTTTGCAGCTCTTCAGGACTTTCCTAGATGCTGCTCCAAAATTTAAACCTAGACGTTAATTTTCCATGTCTCTGTGTGTGTGTGTGTGCTCAAGGGAGTGTATTGCCAGCTCACCGAGCAGTGCTGGTGGCGCGCTGTGATGTCATGGCAGCCATGTTCAGCGGGAAGTATGCAGAGGCCCGGAGCCGAGTGGTTCCCATCCACGGTGTCTCCTCGGATACCTTCCTGTCTTTCCTGGAGTACCTCTACACTGACTCCTGCTGTCCTGGTGAGTTTACTGCACACGAGCCAGACGTGTAGTCAAGTTCACTACTGTGACCAAAAAAATGGCACCTAAAATTGCAAACACATCTCCAATGGGAGAGCTAAATATAGTACGAAAATGGCCCTCCCTTTGTCTTTATCTTGTGCACTAATTAGACCCTGTAGTAGATTCAGTATGGTGGTAGAGATTGATTGCACTGGGAAACCCTCAGTCAGTGTGTTATTCATTCACTCATCTATAACTACTCTCTCAGCCTGTTGCTGCAAATAGAAATAGAGATTACTTAGTTTAATAAGAGATAATAACTTTAAGTGGACGGTTGGCTGATTTGTGACTGAGATGGAGGTCACTTTATAGATGCGACGGATCTAACCGACGACATGTCTGTCACAGGAAGGACAATGGACCTTTAATGTGCGCCACCACCAAACACTTGAGGGAGGTGCAGCGGTGTTTTGTGCAGCCCAAAATGAAAGCGTATATGACAAGTCCTATCAACCATCTGTGTGACTGCGACATGCTGCCAGTGTCAGTCCCGGGGGGCTCGTGGAAAACAGCACCGAGCTTAAAATTAATTAGATTTAGTGATGACAAAATCAACCCGTTGTATCGTTGCCTCATCTGCTTTTAATCGAGCCAACTCACGGCCCCAAATGTGTTGTTGTTGTTTTCCTTTGTCACTATCTGTCACATTGTGCGCTGCATCTTCAAAGTAATTAGTGCTAATAATTCTCTCTGGTGATGGCACGACATTACATTGTCTGAGGTGTTTCTCCAGTCTTAAAGGTGTTATTGATAACATCTTTATACACACAAATATTAAAAAAAAACATCCACAGAGCCTTTAGAAAGGTGTTGAATAAAAGTACAGCAGGAATTGTTGTGAAGTAAAAGCAACAGAGGGAGAATGCGACATCTAGTGGATGAATGTTACAATATTATCAATAGCATCTTTAAAAATGCATTAATCACTATTTTTATTTTACCACTGAATCAAGTGACTCCAGTGTGAAAGCTTTAGCTGATACTGTTGATCCTACTGAAAATCAACACTCTGCTTGTAGATCTGAGCAGCGACTCATTTTTTTTTAATCTGACAAACCAAATAACGCCAGTTCATTCAAAACTGTATACTGTTCTCAGTCCACAAGTCCACAGACTTACACACACCTATTGTATACTGCCGTTTCAGTGGTAAAAATGACTTGTAGTCAAGGTAAAAGGCTGGTGAACACAGTCAAACATTTAGAAAGAGTACAGTAAGTGGATCAAACAATGCCAGTGAATATTGCCCAATGGGACTCCAATATAATCCTCATGTTCTTTGTTAAAGACAACTTATTGTGCTCATTTTCAGCTGTATACTTTTACGTATTTTGGGTTTCTATCACAACATGTTTACATGCTTTAATATTAAAAAAACACTTTATTTTTCTCATACCGGCTGTGCTGCAGCACCTCTTTTCACCCACTCTGCTCCAACTACCTTTGTTTCTAGCCACTAGGCCAAATATGTGGTGACATCACCACATTATGGGAAAAGACGGGCACTTCAATCGAGGTGTTTCAGGCAGTTCAGGTGCAGTGTTTCTGTGGGGGAGAGTACGGTAACTCCCCCTGGCGTGAGCTTTGGGCTTTGTAACTTTGCAGATATTTTACATACACAAATAAGCTATGTAACACACTAAAGGAAAGGGAACAAGCACAAAAGCATAATAGGTCCTCTTTAACCGGCTAGCTAAAACAACTGGATGAGCTGCAACATTATAAAGGCTTCTTGCTGTTTATTTTAGATTTTTTTCCTGCCCCCTAGTGGTGCAAAATTACTTAATGCAGCTTATAACAAGCTTTTGCAGTCATGCCTAAGGGGGCTTTGGTCCATGTGTGTAAGTATGTGTGTGTGTGTGTGTGTGTGTGTGTGTGTGTGTGTGTGTGTGTGTTTTCATGACATCCATGGTGACATCACAAGTTACCATAGTCTTGAATCGAGCCTCCCAACTGCAGATAATTACTGATTCAGAAAGTACAAAAAAACAGGATGTTACGTTCCTTAATTAATAGATAAAACCATAAATCTGTAACTTAGAGTTACAGATTTAATTACAACACTAGCTGTCATCTTCCTCTCCAGTATTGTTACATAATAAAGTCGCTGAATATACAATATAAAGGCTCAGAATAATCTGAATAACCAGCCACTGAGAGCTGACAATCCTATTATTTTGTGGCATGAGATGTTTTGATGAAAAAAAAAAAAAAAAAAAAATCCTGGAAAACTTCAACAAGCAGCCTTTAAGATCCAGCTTAGGAGCAGGGAGGGGAAGCAAGCTGTTTCCAGAGATACAGCTTCAGGTTGAGTCATGGGAACAGGAAATTAAAGCCATGAAACAGCTCCAGAGGCTGCAGCCACTGCACTGTGGTTATGTAAGAGCTCAGCTCTCAAGGTCAAAACAAGGTAACTCCACCACGAGGGACAAAAACCAAAGGATAGTGCTATCCGAGTATTTCACTCTGATAAATATGGTATATGTACGTACTGTGTGATAGCAGAATACATCACTACTGCTCATGTTTCTTGCTGAACAGAACAAAGACTCTGAATAGTTGCTGCTCGGCCATCAGCCCGTCAGAGACGCATGCAGAGAGTCAGTGTTTCTAGAAGGGAGTGAAGGATGGCGAGGGCGGTGTTTGACTGACTCAAGTTACATCAGGAGTCATTTGATTTGATATTACATAATAGGGCCGACCTTACTTGTTTTCACGAGTGCATGTAAGGACGTCATTTGACGTGCTGACGTAAATATGGGGCAATAACATAGAAATCTATTGTTTGTGATTAAAGGTGTCAGTATTGTGTTTTTGGGGCTTGATTTGAACAGATATATTCAGGTCATGCTGTGTTTTTCTCTGAAAGCACTTTGCACACAATAGGGCGGAAACCAGGCTATAGTTATAAATTGAGGAAGTCATCATGTGTGGTCCTACATGAGGAAATTATTAGGTCCAACTCGACCACACTGGCGTACGCATGTGGTGGCAGCAAGCCAAAATGTAATCTGAACTTAACGAATAAAGTCATTATATATTTAACATACAGCAGAGCAGCCAGCAGGTGATTGCTGGTATCATTTTGTCTTTCTAGCATCAGTATCTCATTAACAATTAATGACACAATAAACGTTGATCACTCTGACAGAGCCATGCTTTGTTTAATGTGACGCCTGCTCCCGCCGGCAGATGTTCAGAGGTATCGTCCTCCTTTCACCGCCTTTCATCACTTCTCGCCAGATTGTGTGCCGGCTGTATGAAAAGGAGCTCATCCCCGTTTTCTCCTCTTTATTGATGATATATCTTTCTTGTTTTGGACAAGGAGGGTGACGAGAGGAGACGTCATGTGTCCTCAACGTGTCACATTTCTGGGTTATAACACATGCTCAGTAAAATCTGGCCTTCACTCATGGAAGTTGAACCAATCGCAATGCATGACCGCAGCTCCAGTTACACTGCGCATGTGCTACAGTCCATAGCCTGTGACCCATGTCCCAGCCTCTTTTATTAGGCCTTGGGTTTGGATCAGTAGGTTTGCACATTGATGGAGACCCACCCTCTCATTCTCCTGATTAATGTGACACAATATAAGTGTGCGAGCTACTGCTGACAATCGCTGTTTTCGAAACTGCATAATATACTAGTAGTATGTATTGATTTGGCCAAAATGTAGTATGCAGTATGTGAACAAAAGCTAAATCTGCAGTATGCCAAAAATACCCAGATGATGTACTGATTCAAAGAAAGTCTCCAGTATGCAACGGACCAGTCTACCTCGCCTACTGTGTCGTACAATACAAAGCACTGGAATAGTCACATTCGTGCTGTTCATTTCTGTTTCTGCGCTACAAAATAAATCAATTTACCATCCATACTACATAATATTGAGGAATGCAGTATGCAGTATACAGTACATACTGCACTCAGTAGTATGTAGTAGGCGGTTTTGAAACAGCATATGCCCAAATGAAGACCCATAGTTGTTGTGTGGTGGCAATTTCTGTCTCATAAGGACTCAAAAACAAGAAAGCGCCTCTCTGAGTTTTATTACACACTTGCAAGTGGGCACACAACCATCAATATAGGATGTTCAACGCTGAGAGCACAGAGTCGGACAAATTATACCTTTATCAGCCTTATTGGTAGATGGATATTAGTAAATTCAAATCAATCAAAGCTTCGGCCCACCTTGAATGGAAATTGTAAATGGACATTTATATAGCGCTTTATAGTCTTCTGACCACTCAAAGCTCTTTACGCTACATGTCAGCATTCACTCACACATTCAGATCAGATCAGATCAGAATATTTATTTGTACCCGAAGGTAAATTTGGTTTACAGTGAGTGAGTGATCTCGTAATTGTGAACACAAAAACAACATAACACAATACAAGACAAAGTGACAAAGTGACAACAGTGCTTAGGCTAAAAAGGGCAGGAAGAACGGCCGTATTGATAAAAAAGAAAAAGAACAAGATAAGTTAAAATATCAGTGGATAAAAAGCCATAAAAGTCATAAAAGCCATAAAAAATATGTCAAAACCAAGCCAAAAAGTGCCATTCTTTAAGACAAGATTAGCGAAACAGCGAAAGAAATAAATACATAAATTAAAATTGCAGTTTCTTACTTGTTTATAGTAGTGATGGCTGCTGGTATAAAGCTGCTTTTGTAGCGCTTAGACTTACAGGCAGGTACCATGAACCTCCGACCTGATGGGAGCAGCTTAAATTCACCATTAAGAGGGTGGGAGTCTTCTCTTTTAATAGATTCAGCTATCCTCTGTAGCTGTTTGGCATACAGGGCTTCTGGATGGAGCTGACTCTCCGATCAGCTTCAGCGATTCATACACTGATGGCAGAGGCTGCCATGCAAGGTGCCAACTTTGCCCATCGGGATCTTCTAGGATGTGTCTTGCGCAAGGACACATCGATATGTGTGGGATCGATGACCTTCTCTACCATCTGAGCCACAGTCACCTTTACTACTTTAACTGTGTTAGATATTTTTTACAGATAGGGCCCAGTGTTCATCCATGTCAATGTGCTTTTTTCACCTTGTGTTTTTACTCTCACTCATCATCAACTTATCCAGTGTCAAGTCACAGGGAAACAGCTCCAGCAGGGGACCCCAAACTTCCCTTTCCTGGGCCACATTAACCAGCTCTGACTAGGGCATTCCCAGGCCAGCATGGAGATATAATCTCTACTCTGTGCTGTGTAAATAACCCAACTTCAAGTTTACTGTCAATTAAAAATTTAGCTGGATGTGCTTTAATTGATAGGACTTCTAATTTTGTGTGAAACAGACACACAAACTCATTTTATTATGATACAGTTGTTTAAAGCTTCCTGAGGCAATCCCTTGGTGTGGCTCTGTTCTAAACAAATTTGGACCGATAATCATAAAAACACTTTCTTTACTTCAGGGAGCGTTTTTAAGCCTCTGCAGGCATGTCTCCAACTATTGTAGAAATCTGGATTAAAATGTAATCTACATTCTAACAATTCATGTGTGCAGTAGTACTATACAGTCTAAGTGCTGTGTGTGTGTTTGCGTGTCCAGCCAGTGTGCTGCAGGCCATGGCCGTGCTGGTCTGCGCCGAGATGTACCAGGTGAAACGTCTGCAGCATCTGTGCGAGGTGTGTGTGTGCGCTTACCTTCAGAGCATGCCCAGTAGAGAGCTGTCATCGACGGGCATCAGCGTGATCCGACTTCTCCGCCGAGCAAAGGTCAGTGCAGCTTCGAGTGTGAGAGAGAGATGAATTGAGAGCATGAGCAGGCCTGCAGGAGACGGCTTGTCTGTGTAAACTGATTACTGTTTCATTATAGTGTCGCATTTCCTTCAGACATAAAAATGCAAATTCTGTGTATAGAGGAAACCTTGCTGTTTGTCAGAGACATTGCTCGATGTAATTTTTTTTTTTCCTTTGTGGCAAGCGTCATCTTTTCTTTGGCAGTAGCCCTAGGCCTCCATCTGCAACAGATATTCATGGTTATCTGTCGAGAAGTATTCATCCTGAGGGAAATCATTGTTATTTCACATAATGTCTGTGTTTGATCTGATTCTCAGTGCCACAATGCAGAGCAGCTGTATATCTGGCTCCTCCACTTTATTGCAAACAACTACCTGATCTTCAGTCACAAACCCGACTTCCTGGAGCTCTCAGGTCAGTGTGTGCATTTTTAAACATGTAGCAGGCCTCTGCCATATTCAAAGTGATGGTTGCTCCGCACAGAGTGATAGCAAAATGAAACTGCTGATTTGAACAGTATAGGGCTTCATTTTAAAAAGATTAAAATGATTAAGTCAAAGTGCCTCTGGGGTTTTGAGGAGCTGCTGCAGTTTTCCTCACAGTAAATGTAGGTTATAGGCTCCCTTCTTCTCCAGTGAAGGCTGGTTCTCATTTTTCATCAAATGGACAACCAGGCTGTAAAATACAGAGGTGTAATCAAGATGTCCATCCATCAATTGGGAATTAAAAAGGAAACACTAATAATGTCACTGACAATTTTGGAGAATAGAAATTTATTTTATATATTTTGATAACATCTGTCACTAGACACCTGCGAAAACCTCTGCATTTTATGCCAGTGGTTCCCAAACCTTTACTAAACTGACACAAATTAGACCACAATCTTATCAAATGGGGGTCCCATCTGATAGGATTTTTTTCTTTTAGAGGTTTTATTACAGAAAGTGTATGAAACCCATGACCAAAATAGTCAATCATTGCGTTACTTATGGATGTATAGTGAAAATAAATGATTGCCCTTTTTGCTGGGGACCCCCTGGAACCCTGTTAAAGACCCCATGGGGGTCCCAGGACACCACTTAGGCAATCACTGTTGTATGCTATACTGCAATATCGGTGTATTAGGGTCTTATTTAGGAAAAAAAAACACATCTGAGATTTCAAGAATAAAGTCAAAAGTTTGCGAGAAAAAAGTTATATGAGAATAAAATCATAATGTTATAAAGTAGTAATTTTACATGTCATTTTTTTTTCTTGTAGTCATGACTTTTTTCTCATAAAGTCATGACTTCATTCTCATAATATTACAACTTTTTCCCGTTAAGTCATGACTTTACTCTCGTAATATTACTTTTTTCTCTTAAAGTCATGACTTTATTCTCGTAATAGGACATTTTTCTCATTAAGTCATGTCTTTCTCATAATGTTAAGACTTTTTCCCTTATAAAGATATGACTTTTTTCTCGTATTATGACTTTATTCTCTAAATCTCAGATTTTTTCCCCCTCAGTGTGCCCCCAATACTCTGTCACACCATATAGCACAATATGGCAGTGTTTATGAGTTAGATAGCATCCTTATAGCATATTCAATACTATAAGTTTATGCCTGAGTTTTATATAATACCTGTCATTGCTTCACAGTTATTATTAGCATTTAACAGGCACAGTTAAAGATTAACAGCAATGTTGCTCCGGTTAGTAGCAGTAGCACATTTTATTGTCATCATTAATCATATACACAAGAATACTTTAAGGTCATTGGACGGTTACTTAAGGGCACAAGCAAAATCAAAGGCCAGAATAAGGAGACAACACATGATTGATCACCGCTGGGTCTTCTGTTGCTTGTTGCTGTAAACAAAATCTTATCAGATATTTCAACCCAGTTGGCTGCGTTCATGGCAACAATCCAAGGAGTAACTTACTGTATGTGTTTGGTTATGTATGTATGTGCCAGGCACAGTAAATATGGCAGTTAATTACACTTAATATGTTTTTATGTTCCAGAGGAGGAGCGCGAGCAGGTAGAGAGGCTACGCTGGCCATCCAGAGGCTACCTGCAGGAGCTCAGCGAGTACCAGCAGCGGCGACGCAAGCTACGCAAGTCCCGCTGCATAGTCATGTGACCCCACCTGGATGCCTAAATTATGTGGGAAACAGGGAGGGGGGCAGAGGGAAGACCAGGAAGAAAATAATAACCAAGAGTGAGACTAGTCATCAACACGTGGAGAAACAGACATGAAACTGTTTGTTGTGCTGGATGAAAGGCTGATTCTGAGGGACACTGCCGCTGAGGTCATAAGACTCCTTAACCAATAGGACAACGTTGTTGAGCAGTGACACGCCTCTCATCTCCTGGAGGAAAGACTGTGCATCCTTTGCATAATGACTATTCCATCATGGGCAATACAAAATGACTGATATGAATTTTAAATGACCAGGGGCTCTGTGAAAGATTATATTTATATTGGCAGACGCAAAATGAAGGATTTTGATGAACAGTTACACAAAATGGATCCAGATTTATCAAATGACCACACATCTGTTAGTAAACAGGCCGGGACCATGTGCAGACCAAACTACAATAATGGGACTTCAGTTTGAAAAAGCAGGAAGAACTGTGCTTAAGTGTTTTCATCTCCACTCCACACCTGGGTAGCTCCGAGTATTTTCTGTGGGCTGGGCACAAGACTGCTCTGTCTTCAATTAAATGGCCCATGATGAATCTGTGTCTTGTTGGATCTAAAAACTGTGAACATGTGCACATGTTGGGATAGTTTGGGTGTTTTGAAGTGGGGTTGTATGAGCTACTGAGCCATAGTCAGTGTATTACCTACAGTGGATATGCCTCCAGTTTGGAGAAGCAGAGAGGAGTTAGCAATGTACTACAGTCAGCTTAATGGCCATTTACCCTAACACAAAGTCTCACAAAGACAACAGACAAGCTAATTCCTTCAGGAGCACTAACCCCATAACTGGCAAGCAAAAAACTATCTTAGCTGGGCTGCAAGCCGACTTAACGGTTCCACGTATAACAGATTTTCATCCTGGAGCACACCAAATGAACTCTGCTGACTGTCCTTAATCCTCCCCTGATGGTGAGATCAGCTCCAGCTGTGCGGCTTCCCACACCTGCTCCCAGTACTCTCACCTGGGAGTGGGTGGAGCCACCTGGCAGGAAAGTAGATGCCACCAATTAACCTGCCCCTCAGGCCCCTACACCACCTAAAAGAAAGGCTCACCTAAAAAAAAACAATATCAGTGAAAGTGTATGCTACAATTAGAATATTTTCATTTTTTCAATACATTCATTTGCCATGCTGTCAGAAAGCTATATTGTGTTTCCAACAGGTAACTGAAGCCGTTATCTATACTCATGCCAAAGCAACCAGACTACATTGAAAAAACAGTAACTTTAACTTGCAGAACGCAGTGACTTCAGTTTCCATCAAAAAGAGTTGTCTCACAGCAAGGTATGGCAGTGAAAATATTCTAAATATAGCGTACACTTAAATGGATATAGATTTTTCAGGTGAGCCTTTTTTGTAGATGGCTAAAATATGTTTTTCTGCCATCCCCGTCTACACCAGTACATTGCTTTGCTTGCTCCAAACTGGGGGCGTGCTGACCATCATCTACTGTAGGTAATACACCGACTACGGATAAGTACCTCATACGACCCC
Source organism: Pterois miles (assembly GCA_947000775.1). Taxonomy (NCBI): domain Eukaryota; kingdom Metazoa; phylum Chordata; class Actinopteri; order Perciformes; family Scorpaenidae; genus Pterois; species Pterois miles. The sequence goes on along the minus strand of CAMQGK010000194.1, from coordinate 6,936,462 downwards.
ACTTCAAAACACCCAAAACTTCCTTTCAAGCTAAAATAACTCTTGAGCCTCTAATTTGTGGCTCGACTGATATTTCAGCTGAGCGATGACCTACATTAAGACGGAGAGCAGAGTGGAAAGAGACTGGTGATGCTGCTGGTAGCACAGTCACGCTCATTTTCATCTGTAGTCTGTCAGAAACTCAGTTTATCAGAGGAGCAGGACCAATTTCATTACAGTTGTTGTATTAGATTCTTTCAGATCTAAGATGCAACATCAGTGAGTGTCTCACTGTCAGTCTAATTTTATTACCGTGTGAGATGGAATACATTTCAGTCGTCGTCCATGTCAAAAGAGGCCGTCTCGAGTGAAAGTGAGACGATGGAAATTAAATCTTCAAATTAAACTACACATTGCCTGTATCAAAAATCAAGTACGCCAAATCCAGAACAATAATTAATGTATTTTTTAAAATTCATTTCAATGTGGACTTTTACACTACTTTCTTTGCAGGTTAATATGAAACAACACTGAAACTATTCCATATCTGTTTGCAATAACAAATAATAATGGTCTGTCTCTGTCTGTCACATAAAAAAGGCAAAAACCTTTTGTAGCATTTAGTGTACAGAAGTGGTATAAAGATATAGGAAAAACAAAACTATCATGAACATAAGTTGGGACACTAAAAACCACAATGCCTCTGGGTGGATACACAATATTTGATTTATCCTATTCTTTTTTATTTCAGAGGTTGTTTTAATCATAATGAGATTATGATTTATTGGTGCTGCAATTATTTTTGTAAACTATACAGTATGTGGACATGATTATGACATTATGATTATTTTTTTTTACATTCAAAGTAGAGACAACTGGGCCACACTGTTTTACAGTCTACTGTTTCACTGGTATTTACTTAAAAAGGTGCATGACTATTAAAAAAAAAAAAAAAAAAAAAAAACAGGAAGACAGAGCAACTTAGAAACAACAGTCAACAAAATGAAAGCAAAAAAGATTAATTATGACATTTTGCAGCTATTTTTTATTCAGTGGATCAGCATCAGTCATTAACAACAAACAGTGTTTAACTGTATTTGTATCCAGTTCTTGCAGTACTATAGCAGAAGTGCAACAGCAGGCTGTGTATATATAGTACAAGAAAACTGTGAGATTTTTGACAGTGTACAGATGATATCAGTTGGTAAATTTAACCACCTGGTCTATATTTAACCTGCTGTTGCACCACAGCAATCACAGTGTGTGTCTACTAGGAGGATAAATCCCAATCTACTCATAAAAAGAAAAGGAGTAAATAACAGTTGAAAGACTGGACTGTAAAGCAAAGTGTACTCCAGTGCTGCATCCACACCCAGTGTGTGGAGACAGTGTTGTACAGACTGTACATAACATGACGTCTGACTTTAAATAAAGACATGTTTTAGAATGAACAGACTGGATGAATGTCTGCACTCTGCTGGTGGTACACATGTATGTTTATTATACAGCATCTAATTTTGACCCCCAATCCCTTACAAGTAAATATGTTTGCGGCCAGGTCACGTACAAAACTGTAAAGGCCCTGACGCACAAAGCCAAGCAACCAAGTCAGTCGTCGGAGAGTTTGGAGCCGTCGGTGAGCATATGTCAGGCGTGTCCCACACTAGCTGCGTTTACGTGGACACAAATAATCAGAATAAAGGCCTAATCAGATCAAAAATTCTCCATGTAAACACGTCATTCGGGAAATTGTGATCCAACACGGCACAATCGGAAAGAAATTTCATAACGAATGAGAGAGGTGGTTTATGCTGATCGTTGTTGCGATCGGCATCCATGTACACACCTATTCGGATCATGTCTTCCTGATTGGGATAAAATTATCTCCACTGTGCATGTGCGCTACGTCAGCGTGACCCGTGACAGACAACGCAGCGTTTGTTTGCAACACAGGCAGAAGTACAGCTTCTTCTTCTACTACTATTTCCGGAAAATTAGACAACTCTGTGCATGCGCTAAGGATTTATTTTGATTCATTTAGTGCACGTATTTGCACGTCATGATCAGATCATTTTATTTAGTGTCCATGTAAACAGTGGATTTGGAATTTCCGATCAACCAAGGTTCAGATCGGATTGGAGAAATTTGGCGTATGTAAACGAGGCTGTCGGCTCCAGTCTGCCCGTGTCTGAGGTTTTTCGGCCTATTCAGCATGTTGAATCGGCTGCGCAGCTCATCAGTGAGAGATATCACTCTGATTTGCTGGTCAGCTTAAACGAATTAGTGCATGAGAAGAAAAGTAAGGAAAGCAAGCCAACGAGTGAAGTCAAGGGGGCAAATGCAGAAGGCTCTTCTCATTTTTCTTCTTCATCTCATCTGATCATTCCAAAATTATGTTTTAAATTGACAAACATCATCTGTGTGATTCATGGCACAATTTGAACGGCATCAAAAGAAATATTTAGTATTAGAGAACCAGATACAGCGTTCATTCCTATGAAAGTTGCTCAGTGGCGCATGATGCCAAAATGGCTCGACTTCCGACTGGAAAAGTACCCAAATTTTCAGGCGATCTCACGATCTCAGGGTCTCACTCAAGTGAACCAAGGAGGAGAAATAATGTTGGATTCACCTTTTAGTACAATTAACAACTTTTAGGACCTAATGATTTGAATAAGGGCTATTCAAGTTGATTCACCTTAAAAAATGTGTCATACATCTCTTTCCCAAAGTAAATCTATGGGAAAAAAGTATTCATCATGTACCAGATGAGGAAGTTGTAGTACCACCGTTCCCATAGGGTCCACCAGAAGGGGAGGGACGTCATCTCTCTCTAAGTCCACTGGGCAGAGGATTGTGGGTCATAATAGCCAGAAAAGCATTCGGATGTAGTAGGACATCCTGGTATTTCTGGCATACTGCATTTGACATACTATGTATTGGAACACATTGAATCTTTTTCTGGCAAACTAAATAGTGTGGTGGTATTTGTGGGGGAATGTACAGATGACCTTATTTCTGTATAATATGTTTCAAAATCTTGCGTAGGTGTTAGTTTCGGTTGAGAGCTGATGTGAAGGCCATGGCATTGATGATGAACATTGTTTTCATTCTCATCAAACCATCCAGGGACCCCTCGTGCACTGCCTGGAAACATCTGCCTTCATTATGTTTCCTCACTTATTTATTCAGATGCTTCCTTCAACTTGTCACCCATCTGTACGTTTCCATCAGGGTGTGATACAGCGTTGGCCTAGAGCAGATTTTACTCCTGTCTTTATCACCGAGCAATTACTTCTTATCTCTTTGAGCACCAACCCGGGCATCTTATTCCCTGTAATTCATTTATTTCTACACTAATGAGCGCTTACTGGTACTAATTTATGCTCGCTTGCCTGTCATTACAGAGGCTTCTCTATTTTCCTTCTGTCCACTGCCAGACGCTCTGTCTTTCACTTTATTTATTTATTCATTTTATTCATGGAGTGTGTGTGTGTCCTGTTACCTGGGGGTCACGAGCAGGTCACTGCAGGGCTCCGATAGACTGCAGCATGCTCTCAAGTTTACCACTCTGATGCAGCGCCGCCACATCGCTGCCGCCTCCGACACACTCCTCGCCGATGAAAACCCGCGGGACCTACGTTCAAATAAATACAAGAAAAACGGGGATGCAGCGGACACATTATGCAGTAATCGATTTTCAGTGCACAGAGTTGCATGATACAATGATTAGACAATTCACCTGTCTACATCAGACATTCTGCCAACTATTGTCAACTTTTGATAACATCGCAACTACTTCTATTACAGCTGGTGTATAAGGCTATTGTGTTCAATGAGAGAAAATTAATTGGCAACTGTTTTGACAGTCGTTTAAAGGGAAAATTTTCAACCTTATCTCGATCTACCTGAGTTAGGGCTATAGAGTGAAAAACATCTGCAGATCCTTCCCCATTCTGCGACGTCAGTCAGCAGAAGTGTTGGAAGTGCTACTTAAGCTTTCCTCGCTAAATTTCCCATCTTAAGAGCTTATTTTGTATATTTATCAGACTAAAAGAGAGCCTGTGTAATGTGGCAAACCCGACGCTCCTGTGCAATGCATCCATGCATGCATGGTACACGTAGGCACAGCGGGCACTGCTCCATGAGCACTGGGGAAATTAATTTTTCAGTGGACTACATTTACCATCAGCACTGATTAGACATCCACATAAAAAAGGTGACCAACTTTCCCTTTGAGTCATTTTTCATGCAAATATGTTTAACATTTTCCTGGTTACAGCTTCTCAAATGAGATGTGCTGCTTTTCCTTATAATTATTTGAAATTACTTTCAGAATTTACTAATAATATTAAATTTAATTTGGACTACTGGCTGGACCACAACAAACCTTGTGAAGATTTCACTTTGGGTTCTGGGTGTTGTGATGGGACTGAATTATTACACACCAGCCAGTCGATTAATTAATGGAGAAAATAATCAGCAGTTTAATACATTAAAAATAGCAGTTAATATCTGTTAAAAAATAGCTGCACCCCAACCAACTACAACAATAAAATGCTGCTTTTACATTAATACATGAGTAATAATAATCTCTATGGCACAATTGCAAAATATGTTGTCTGTTCTTTCCTCATTCACTGATGGTTGGAAGTGCTACTTAAGCTTTTGCAGCTAAATTTGATATTTTGTGACTTTAGTTTACTTATCAGACTAAAAGAGAGCTTGTGCAATGTAGTAAATCCGACACTCGTGCGCAATGCATCCTGGTACATGTAGGCACAGTCCGCACTGCTCCATGAACAGGCGACATCAGCTTTCTCGGTCAATATAGCACCGGGGAATTTATTTCTTCAGTGGACTACATTTCCCATCAACAACGATTGGGCATGCACATCCTGGTTCCAGCTTCTCAAATGAAATCTGCTGCTTTTCTTCATAATTATTTGAAATTATGTCACTTAAGTCACTTTGGACTCTGGGCGTGCAGGGGTGGGACTTTGTCACGACTTTCTGAATTATTACACACCAGACAGTCTATTGATTAATGGAGATAATAATCAGCAGATTAATATATCAAGAGGCATTAGCTGCAATTCAGTACAGTTAAAGATTAGCTTCACCTCAACCAACTGCAACAATAAAATGCTGCTTTTACATTAATGCATGATAATAATATTATAATATGTAATAATGTAACAGTCACAAAGGGCATTTTTCTGCATTGGGCTCTTTTACTAGAATGGAGTATTTTTTACAGTGTGTTAATACAGAAGGAATACTACTCCACTACTGCATACATCATGGCAGGATTTTATACATGGTATATACTAGTTATGCACCCACATAATCGCATTTTTCCATAATACACACAATCGCATTTTTCCATAATATTGTAACTTTCTCACTTAATTTAGCGAACGGCTAACGGTGGTTAACGTAAAGAGAGACAATGCTTCATGGGCAGTTCCTCTTGATTTCATCATCATTTATGGTTATTTCTGAGAAATGTAGTCAAAATAAATGCGTAACAATCCGCAAATTAATCAGAAATGTTTACAAAGAAGTATTTCTCATTGTTGACACAGCTAACATTGCGAGCCTGTAAGTCATTTCACGTTTACACAGCCGTTACTAAGCTACACTTCCGGTAGTTTATAGAATGTATCACCTGTGGTGTTTAGGTTAAAATTACCTCTAAAATGTGGGACAGCTACACATAATTTCATTAAATAAATACACGTAAGCTCTCGTGTTTTCAGGCTACTCAAAAGTGACATTTCCGTTGTTTATACAATGACAATGCAACTGTGTTTACCGTGCGCGCTCCGGTGAGTTCCAGGAAATACTCCTGCATCTTGTCCATGTCGCTGCGTCCGCTTATATCAATACACTCCAAATGGCCCGGCTTGAATTTGTATTTTGACAAAACGTCTTTGGCCATGATGCAGTACGAGCATGTGGGCTTAATGAACAGCACCACTCTATCTCCTTTAATTTTAGTCTGCACAAACTGCTGCGCCATTTTAAGTCGGTCAGAAGATGAAAGGGGTATCAGTGCGGGAGGACGAAGAAAGACGATAGCATTGCGTTTAATGTTAATGAGCTGACGTCAGAGGCGGGCCCCACCTCTTAAAGAGACAGTACGCACTCTGGCGTGTGCACGTAAGCGCGTTCACAAGCTAAGGCTTTTCAGAGATGGTCTATTGTGGTAATGAATCAATGACTGAAGTGATATGGTGACATACTACTTAATAATACCACTAAAGCTCACAATGTCAGGCTTATTATTATTAGGGGGCGGCAGTAGCTCAGTCTGTAGGGAGTTGGCTTGGGAACCGGAGGGTCACCGGTTCAAGTCCCGACATGGACCAAGAATTGAGTGTGAACTGGTTGCTGGAGAGGTGCCAGTTTACCTCTTGGGCACTGCCAAGATGCCCCTGAGCAAGGCACGTCGCTTACGAGAATAAAGTCATAGATTTACGAGAAAAAAAAGTCATAATATTTGAGAATAAAATTGTTCATATTTGTGAGAAAAGTAATACTTTGAGAATAGAGTCATAAGTTTAAGAGAAAAAGTTGCAGTATTATGAGAATAAAGATGTAGGTTACGAGAAAAAGTCATAATATTATGAGAGTAAAGTCGTACTTTAACTTTAACTTTAAGTCTTTTCTTTCTTCAGCTGGAACTGGGACTTCAGTCCAGGTCGAGGCAATTATGAGCAGTTATAAATACCAGTCAATTTTGGCACAAAACCTTCACTTGGGGCTGCACGGTGGTGCAGTGGATAGCACTCTCGCCTCACAGCAAGAGGGTCACAGGTTTGATTCCGGCTTGGGACTCTTCTGTGTTCCGGGTTCTCCGGAAGAAGAAGATGTAGAGGAATTTCACTTTTCAGCACAACAGCGACCCAAAGCATACACCCAAACCAACCAAAGAATGGCTTCACCAGTAGAAGTCTTGGAGCAGCCCAGTCAGAGCCCAGACCTGAATCCTATATAAGATCTGCGGGGTGACCTGAAGAGGGCTGTGGGCTGTCCTCACAATATTACCAAGTCAAGATGAGCCATGCTGATAGACTCCTACCCAAAAAGACTGAGTGCTGTAATAAAATCAAAATTTTGGGAGTGATCCGGAAGAAATCCTGGCTTCTGGATCACTTTGAAATTTTCGTTAACATTGGGGTAAATGGGACCCAAAAGTCCCCGTAGGGACTTGGTTTAGGAATCGGAGGGTCACCGGTTCAAGTCCCAACATGGACTAAGACCAACTGGTTGCTGGAGAGGTGCCAGCTTACCTCTTGGGCACTGCCGAGGTGCCCCTGAGCAAGGCACCAAAGCCCCAACTGCTCGGGGCGCTTGTCAGGAGCAGCCCCCTCACTCTGACATCTCTCCATTAATGCATGTATGTGTACTGTGTGAAATTAACAACAGAGTGTAAACACTGAATTTCCCTACGGGGATTAATAAAGGTTCATCTTATCTTATCTTATCTACTGTTCATTTAATATTAGAGATAGAGATTTCTAAAAAGCGGCATCGTGTAGCTGAGACAATTCCGCATCTGAAGTATGTCAACGAATTTGATCTAGCTTTAATACTTGAGGAGATAGATCCAGAAGAAACCGCCAGGGGGGAAACTATGGTGCTTGGCGGAGGTCTGCGCTCTCCTAGTGCTTTTCTAGTTGTAATTTATTTTTATTTATTTTTTTTCAAAACTTTGTTTTTCAGTTGAATTGTACAGGTTATAGGTCACATTAAAGGTGGAAACGTTCTGAAATGATTTATCATGGTCTCATTTGTTTTGACATCACGAAAACCTGGTATTTTAATAGGGGTGCGTAGACTTTTTCTATCCATTGTATAAACGATCGCGGAGCGATTGGTATTTGCCAGAGAACACCAAGATTGGCAGATTTGCCATTGGCGCCCTGTGCTCTTCACAGATGAGAGCAGGTTCACACTGAGCACATGTGACAGAGTCTGGAGACGCCGTGGAGAACGTTCTGCTGCCTGCAACATCCTCCGGCATGACCGGTTGGCGGTGGGTCAGTAAGGGTGTGGGGAGGCATTTCAAGTTCCCGACATGGACCAAAAACTGAGTGTGAACTAGTAGCTGGAGAGGTGCCAGTTTACCTCTTGGGCACTGCCGAGGTGCCCCTGAGCAAGGCACCAAACCCCCAACTGCTCGGGGCGCTTGTCAGAAGCAGCCCCCTCACTCTGACATCTCTCCATTGTTGCATGTATATGGGTCCTGTATGTGCGTGTGTGTTTACAACAGAGTGTAAATTGAATTTCCCCTAATGGGACTAATAAAGGTTGATCTTCTTCTTCTTCTTTCTTAAATTTCTAGGTTGCTTTAAGAATTCAACAATCATCACATGATCATCATCAGCATACACTCACCCATAACTAGTGAGTCTTATTATTATATTCAGAAAGATTCATTACATCCACTGTCATTTTTCAATTTTTTTTATTTATAAATTACAGATACTATCAATGCAGCACCAACGCCGAGGGTCACCCACATCATTGAATAACTGGAGATTGCGGTCAGGTGTGCCAGCTCCAACTGCCCCAGGGAGGAGACTGGAGGCCACGCCCACCTGCACAAACACTTCCATACATGGACACAGACAAGGGAAGACAAGGCAAGAAACAAAAGGGCAGGGGAAACACAGGGAAAACACTGGGAAAAACTGGATCCGATTCCAGTATTATAACATTAGATTGAGACAAGAAAACTCCTCAGTTAGGCTTAGGAAAAGATCACAGTTTGGCTTAAAATGATGCCAGAAGTGGCATTAATTTAGTACGTAAGTTGTGTGACAAATAAATCAGCGCTGTCTTCTTTTACCACACAGTACATGAATGCTGGTCTCCTGGGCAAAAGTCTGGTGTCCTTTCACCCACCTGTCCATGTGGCGTTTGCTGCTATTTGTTCCTGGTTCATGATTACATTAATTACACACAGATTGTTTTTGTGGGATATATACAAATTACAGGGGCTACACGGTGGTGTAGTGGTTAGCACTCTCGCCTCACAGCAAGAGGGTCGCAAGTTCGATTCCGGCTTAGCCATCAGCCAGCGGCATCTTTGTGTATGCGTGATTCATTCAGTCTGGATGTGGAGGGGTGAACAGAGACTGCAGCTAGGAGGGTCTGCTGACGAGGACAGTGCCACTTGTGACTGCTTTTGGACCGGGGAGGGTCCACGGCAGCACCCGCTGCTCACTGAGAAGAACGATACCTGCTTTCATGAGAGTCTCCAAAAGTCTCCAGTAACACCAGCAAAACTCGTTAGATTTGTCGCTAATTTCTTATTTGAAAGAGGGGTCGAGGGGTCTGAAAACTGGCTAAATATTGCGACTAAGTCGCTAAATTGGCAACACTGCGCTGTTGCTGGAAACCGCTGAGACTGAGACGCTACATTGCGCATGTTAAAAAATCGAGATGCATTGTGGGACATGAAGTTTGAGGACACTACTTCTGTGAAGCGGCATAGAATTGAATGATATGCATTCCATATTCTTTGCAAGCCCTCGCGGGCCACATAAATTGAGGTGGCGGGCCTTGAGTTTGACACATGTGCTTTAAATGAATCCAATATCTATATATCTTGTCATGGGTAAAACTTTAGAAATGTTCAGCTTAGGCATCCAATAGGAAAAGCCCCTCAAATTGAGCAATATTTCTGTTGCACTAATTGCTTCTAAAACATGTCACATGTTTCTGTCATGGTAAATGGTAAATGAACTTTCATATAACACCTCTCTAGTCTTCCAACCACTTAATGTGTTCTACACCACATGTCAGCATTCCCACACATGGATTGAAGGCAGAGGCTGCCATGCAAACTCTCTAATCTAAATAGTCATTCACACACTGATGGCTTTGCCTTCAGGAGCAATTTGGGAGCAAGTGTCTTGCTCGACACGTGACCGGAGCAACCAGGAATGGAACCACGACCTTCCAAATGGCGGACGACCTGCTCTACCCTCTGAGCCACAGTCAGCCGCTGTCATCTATTATGCACATGGTGAAGTCCTTATTTTTTGAGTATAAATGCCAAAACTTTGTTTGTAATAAAACTGGCATCCCTCAATGAAAAACAAATGTTAATCTTGCTAGCCACAGTAGAGAGAATAATGTAATAGTGAAAATCCAAAATGCTATTTTTGCTTTTTATGTGTCTCCACTGTACGCTCACTAATGGCTACTCTTAACTAGTTAGTGTTATTGTTATATTCAGAAAGATTCATTACATCCACTGTCATTTTTCATTTTTTTATTTATAAATTATCTATATATATATATATATATATATATATATATATATATAACAAACACACACACAGAACCAGGCTCATCTGCCTCTACAGTCTTCTATATACTAACAATGCTGCACCAACGCCGAGGGTCACCCACAGCACTGGCTTGATTGCACTCCTCAAGAGGTCCATGGATTTTGTCACTGGATTTAGAATCAGGGGACGATTTAGCTTCGACAGGGTTTTGTCATCAACATTGCAATGGTCATTGTCCCCAACGAAGTTGTCCTTGACAGAGTATTCAACGCTGTCCTTACCGGAGTCGTCCTGTTTGAACAAGTCCATGGTGTCGTTTTTGACACCGTTCTTAATGGAGTCGTCTTCGACGGAGTATTCAACGCCGTCCACACCAGTCGTCCTCTTTGAACAAGTCCATGGTATAGTTTTTGACACCTTTCTTAACGGAGTCGTCCTTGACGGAGTATTAAATGCTGTCCACACCAGAGTCGTCCTTGTTGAATAAGTCCATGGTGTAGTTTTTGACATCTTTCTTAACGGAGTCGTCCTTGACGGAGTATTCAATGCCGTCCACACCAGAGTCGTCCTTTTTGAACAAGTCCATGGTGTAGTTTTGTCGCCTTTCTTAACGGAGTCATCCTTGACAGAGTATTCAACGCTGTCCACACCAGAGTCGTCCTCTTTGAACAAGTCCATGGTGTAGTTTTTGACGCCTTTCTTAACGGAGTTGTCCTTGACGGAGTATTCAACACTGTCCACACCAGAGTCGTCCTTATTGAACAAGTCCATGGTGTAGTTTTTGACGCCTTTCTTACCGGAGTTGTCCTTGACAGAGTATTCAACACTGTCCACACCAGAGTCGTCCTCTTTGAACAAGTCCATGGTGTAGTTTTTGACGCCTTTTTTACCAGAGTCGTCATCTTTAAACAAGTCCATGGTGTAATTTTTGATGCCTTTCTTAACGGAGTTTTCCTTGACGGAGTATTCAACGCTGTCCACACCAGAGTCGTCCTCTTTGAACAAGTCCATGGTGTAGTTTTTGACGCCTTTCTTGCCAGAGTCGTCCTCTTTGAACAAGTCCATGGTGTAGTTTTTGACGCCATTCTTACCAGAGTCGTCCCCTTTGAACAAGTCCATGGTGTAGTTTTTGACGCCTTTCTTGCCAGAGTCGTCCTCTTTGAACAAGTCCATGGTGTAGTTTTTGACGCCTTTCTTGCCAGAGTCGTCCTCTTTGAACAAGTCCATGGTGTAGTTTTTGACGCCTTTCTTACCAGAGTCGTCCTCTTTAAACAAGTCCATAGTGTCGTTTTTGACGCCTTTCTTAACGGAGTTGTCCTTGACGGAGTATTCAACGCTGTCCACACCAGAGTCGTCCTTTTTGAACAAGTCCATGGTGTAGTATTTGACGCCTTTCTTAACGGAGTCGTCCTCGTCCTCCACCGCCTTGCTGTGTTCTGGCTGTTCTGACAACAGGTCCCGATGCATCGGCCTGCAGGTGGACATGGGCAGGGGGCTGCTGTGCTGCTGGAGTTTTAAGAGAAAACCGCTGTCAGTTATTTCTATTCAATGTTTATTCAGTAGTGAGAAACCGATTTATACAGCCTCAACCAGCAGTGAGAGGTGAGGAGCTGGAGGAAAACTGTAGCCTACCTCCTTGAAGCGGAAGGCAACATAGCAGAAGTCCGCTGGCTCTGCAGATGATTCATGCTGGTCATCATCATCATCATCATAATCATCATCATCGTCATCATCGGAGGTGACGTCGGACAGCACTGGAGGATATGCTGCAACAATTAACACGCGTTAAGTCAGGGGAAAGACTGACATATTTATCCAAATTGAAATTCACACCGGACATTACCGACAAAACAACGTCAGACATGAGACTTTGGCTGTGGTCAAAGAGTCATAAAATGATGTCATTTCCTATCCACTTTTCCTTGACCTCAATGGAAAACGTCATGAGGTGAAGGAAAGATGTGAAGAAAAATTCATGAGGACTTCAGAGATACCACAGGTCATTCTGCTGCTGGAACACTTCACATTAACATATAATAGTTATCTGGCCTAACGTGGAGCGGTGAAAAATATGACTTAATAAAAAAGGAATATATTATAAATATTGAGTTATGGCGAAGGGGGAGGACCATGTGTAGACTGAACTCTTCCCATTCCGTTTTGGACATGTAATGTTTCTTTACAGATATTGATTGTTTGTTTATTGAAAGTTTGCTATATGTTTACTGTTCATTTTATTTGTTATTCTTGTTTGTTTTACATGTTCAAAGTAAATAAATAATTCAAAATGAATTGAAACCAGATGGTTGTCACTGTCCACTAAAAGGCCAACATAATATGCTACAATATGCAATATGCAACATCAGCCTATTGTTTGTTTTCATGAACAGCAGAATGATGCGTCACTCTAAATGTTACGGCTGCAAGGAATTGTGGGACGGCATGATCTCCTTTCCTTTGGTAAAGGATGCTTCAGTGCTTCCTAAGCTAAAGGAGATAAGAAAGGAAGCACCGCAGCCCCTTTCTTTGGCATTTAGAGGTTGTGAGCAGCTCTTATCATGGCTGCGACTTAGATTCTTGTGAGTCATTTCACTCCGTTGGGAACCTTCCTAAGAGAAAAAGACTTTTCGACCACAGCCTTTGTCAGTGTGTCTGCATTGGCACCTACTTTGAAACTCCTCATCAGGTTCTGCCACAGGGATAAATGGAGCCTTCTGATTAAGGAGGTCACTCCAGTCCACATCCTTGAAGAATGGGTGTCTTTTCACCTCATAGGCTCCCCCTGGATAAGAAGTGACACAACAACATTTAGTTTGTACATCAACACTTGTTAGACCTGGCACCTGATCCAAACACCCTACACTATCTTTAAAGGTCTCTGGAGCTCTAAGGGTCTAGTCTCTCTATGGACAACATTATCACTTTATATGTAGCTCCCCTCTAACCATGACACCAGTAAGTATTCTAATAAAAATACAGTTTCTGTTTCTCATGTTGTTTGTCATTAGTAAACCTGTCACTTACTTGTACCAAGACGTGTCACGCAGTTCTTGTCCAAAAGACGACTTATGAGGCTCAGGACATCCTGTGGCATTGGAAAGCGTGTCTCTGGCCAGGGGATGTCATCTGGAAAAGAAACACATATCAGTTGATCTGATCAAGGAATTTACATTTAGTTGACATCACCAAAGAGACTGAATGACATAATTCTTAGAGGAAAACATCATAAAACTAGCGTAAAAATGTAAATCCCAAATTTAAAAGAAACAACAAATGAAAGCTACTTTGTGCCAGATTTTAACGTTAATTCATTAAGTGGGTGCATTTTGAATCATTTTTAAAATACAGAAAGATTCATTCAGAACTGCTAGAATGACAAATGTGTAAAAAGGCTGCATGTGACAAGAAGATAATGAATGGATCTGAAGATTCTAACCATTGATCGCACAGTTGTAGTTCGTGACATCATCCTCGAGCGTGATGAATGTGTTGCTATCGTTGTCGTCGGCGAAGTTGTCGTCATCCTCGTCGTCTTCCTGGGGATAATTCAAAGGTGGGGCGCCATACAGGAAATTAAAGAGGATAATCCCTGTGGCCCACCAGTCTACGGGCTTTCCATAGCCCGTGTGTTTGAGCACTTCAGGGGCTATAAAGTCAGGCGTGCCACACTCCTGTAGGAGGACATGAAAAAGGGGAAGAAATGGTAAGTGAAGTAGGAAAATACATATAACAGGATTTACACATGTTTAAATAAGTGAAGAAAAGAGGAGACTAACCTCGTTGTCAGTGAACTCTCTGGCAACTCGCTGACAGTCTTTTTTAGTCCGACAGGTTATGTTCGCTGACCCACACTTGGACACCCCGAAATCAGCCACCTTGATGTGTCCCGTGTTTGTGATCAGAAGACTACAATGGAGGGAAGCAGAACATGTCTCGTGTTACACTACATGCCAAGATTAGTCCACTTCAATAGAAAGAGGGACAAATTGAAAAGTCACTGGGTGTTTGTGGGCTACTACTCTGCATAGTGAGCAAATATGCTTGCTTGATACAAATGTAGGTGTGTTTTTATTATTGGTAATCGATGAACAACACAAAACAATGACAGATATTGTCCAGAAACCCTCAAAGGTACTGACTTTTGCCTCAAAAATATGCTCCACTCATAACATGGCAAACTGCAGCCCAACAGGCAGCAACAGCTGTCAGTGTGCTGACTTGACTATGACTACATGTGATTATCATAAAGTGGGCATGTCTGTAAAGGGGAGACTGGTGGGTACCCAGAGAACCCATTTACATTCACATATCTTATTATGTGAATGTACTATATAATTCTGTATGTGCTCCTTCATAGATTAGATGTCTTCAGTATTAATCTACACTGTAGAAAATAACTAAATAATAACCACTGAATGAGATGGTGTGTCCAAACTTTGGACTGGTACTCTAACAGACACATTACTACATGGAATTAGGCCTAATCTAGTAACACATATTGTGACTTAAGACTGTGTCAAAATATCAGTTCTGGGAGACTTTCTGTAAGTTTTGCTCCAACTTAAAAAAGGATTTGTTAAACCCCTCCCCTGAACAGCAATCGTCCAATCATAGCTAAGCAACTATATCTAGGCATGTCAGGCTTTGAGTTTCCTAAACCAAAATTAATAGCAAAGGAATGGCCTTAAACAGTGTTCAAATCTAAAAATTCAATGTATAAATAAATCATAGATAAACCGTGCATGTCTGCGCTCTCCGAATTCCCTTCTAGCTTTAAAATGGGTCAGTTGGAAACAAAAAGTCAGCCAGAGACCGTGATTTCAACCAACCAGTCATGAAATTATATTAGCTTTGTTAGCTAGCTATGTAGCTACTAAGGAGGCCCTAAAACCAGACATGGAAAAATAATAAAATATGTTCAAGATGTCCTCTACAAAGGGACAGGTTGAAGCCTCACTTGTCAGGTTTGAGGTCTCTGTGGATGATGCCATGGCTGTGAATGTACTCCAAAGCCAAGATGACCTCTGCGATGTAGAAGCGGGCTCTCCACACACTTAAACGGCGACTTTTGTACAGTACGTCCCCAAGATTCCCACCTACAAGGTCAGAGAGAGACATAACAGGTCAGCTGCTATGTTTAGGTCATCTTAGAGTGTGTCACATGTGTACAGTGGATATAGTGTATATGCATGTGTGACCAATCCAAAACAAGCTCCTTACCTCCGACATACTCCATCACCATGTACATGTGAGTCGTTGTCTCAAATGCACAGAACATGGAGACGACAAAAGGGCTGTCAAGGAAGATGAGGATGTCACGCTCCATCAGGATGAAATCCCTGTGTCTCCGAGAAAGCAGCTTGATCTGCTTCATGGCAAAGATCTGCTGACTGTTCTTGTGGCGCACAACGTTTACACTCCTGGATATGAGGGAAAAGGAAATGTGAGCACCTTCTATGGCTGAATATCAGCTCTGATTCAAAAAGTGTCCAGTTGGGACAAAATAACTCTACGACACATTTCAGGTTCGTTTCTGTTTTGACTGGACTCTCTGCACTATCCAAAGAGTCAGTGTGAACACAAAGAGAGCAGTCTGTCTTACTCACCCAAAAGCACCTCTGGCGATGTATTTGCCGATGTCAAAGTCATCCTTCACCGGTTTTATCGGAGGAGGCCTGCAGACTGCGCAGATCTAAATCAAACACAGGAAGGACAAAAAAGTTGAACTACAAAATGTATATTGAGCTGAAGTTATATCAGAAAAGAAGCCTTTTTTAGTGGCTCCAATGGGACTGTGTAATACTTTAATTCATCTTCAGTGGAGTTATGAAAATAATCATATTACAACTGAATATTGCTTTGCAGTCCATAAGAATAGAAGTGAACACGTACAACTACAATGATTAAATTAATTAGATTAAATCATTACCAAAATGTCATTGCAGGGTCTTAAAAATACCCGTAGTTGCACAAGATGACTTATTATATATACACCACGTACTACTGAAGTAGGCTACGTCATCATCATAATGCCTTGTTATTAATAAGATTTAAAAAGTGTATTTATCTTTATTAAATATCTGTCCAATCTGATCAACGCTTTGTCCAAATGTTTCTATTTCTTAACTGAAGTTTTAACAATGTATAAAGAGGTGAATCAGCTGAGAAAAAAATGGCTCAAAGATGAGAAAGGCCTACCTCGTGGACAATCTTCTTCAGTTTGTTTTCCAGCTCCAAAATGGAGCTGTTGCTGACCAGGCCCTTCTGCTGCATGGTGCCACAGTTTCTGACCAGCTCAGCGAGCTGGATCTGGATGAAGTTTAGGGCTCGGGTGACCTGGGGCAGGTCACTGACAGAGAGCTTCACTTGTGCCATTTGGACCGGTTGCTTGGACCAAATCTAAATGTGATTTAAAAGACAGAACAGAATTTAAAATAATGCTAATTATTTCTGTCTAGGCAGGAGTAAGAGTTAGTAAGTAGTTAGTTAGTTAGGAGTAAGTTAAGGGTCTGTGTGAAGGGATGCTGAAGGTCTGCGATGTAAAGAGGGTCCAAGTAATCAGAAACATCTTCAGATCTATTCCCAGATTAAGCACAAGACAGTGCAAGGATGTTCAAATTAAGCATAAACTGCTTAATCTACTGTCTAGCATTGAAACAATGAAATGCTTTACAACGCACTGTAATGTAGTTGTAATGTATAGTAAGACTTTAGCGCCATACACTTTGAACTAAGTGAATGAGAGCAAAATGTAGCTAAACAATGACAGTATAGTAGTATATACGTTAATACAAATGACCTCACCTACTGTAGTATAACCAGTAGGCGAGGTCAGGTCACAGATTTCTCCAAATGTGATGACTAGACTGCCGTAAACTTGATTGCAGAGGAAGAGCTGTGCCTAAACTAAAAGTATATGGCCAACGAACTGACTGAGTCAATACTGTCCCATCGGCTGATAAATTAGCTTTTTTGTGGGCTATCAACTTTAAAATACTAAAATAAAGTGTTGATAAAAGGAAATCAATACTTACAGTTAATAGCGAAGAAATGCCGTTACAAGCTGTCAACTCCAAGTGCGCACTGGGCTGATCGCTTGAATCGATAGGAGAGTCTTGCGTTGTCGATACTCGACGCTGCTAAGAGTCACCAGAAATGTGTCTGCTCTCTGTGTCTGCTGGAACAAAAGTGAGGTCTAGAACAGGTGCACGACGTTCAAAAATTCCAAAGATGCAATCAACCGTTCCATTCTAAAATGCGCAACTTGTTACCGTGACAACAAAACTAGCTTAGCATTTTTTAACTTCGCAGCTAAAACTAGCTTAGCATTGAATAAAACTTGTTGAGATGTGTGACGTCATCAGTTTTATTTGTGTTCACATTTTGAGTTTATAATATTGAGATGAAATATCTTGCTGCTGTATTTATGTTAAAATGTATTTTCTACCTAAAATCGTATATATGTCACTGTACTGCTGGGTTTTTACGACTTGTTTTGTTTCACGTCTATTGCACCGACTTTACGTCGCGCTTTTAGTTTTTTACGGCAGTTGTTTAGTGTTTGCGATAAGAGCGGGAGCTTCGCTACCTTGTTAAGCGGCACAGTGACAGATGTTGTTCCTGAAAGCTGTGATGACAGAAGAAAATAAATAAGTTACAGACGATAAAATCCTGTGTCCTTGTATAACTATGGGTGAAGAGGAGGCTGCAACAGGTTATGGGCCCAGGCAACGGTCAACAGGAGGAAGATGGCAACGTTTAGTTTTCGACGGCGACGAAAACAACTACGAACTGTGGGAAGTAAAGTTTCTGGGACACATGAGGCTTGAAGGGTTGAAAGACACAATACTTTCCACTGTCGACCCAGATCCAGAGAAGCATGCTAATGCTGCGCGGAGCTAATGCAGTTTCTTGACGATAAAAGCCGCTCATTAGTAATGAGGGAAGCGGCGGATGACACCATGTTTCTGTTCAACATATCGTTAGCATTCAAGCTAGGTGCTGTTACAGTCATAGTGGGCTACTGAATGGTTTATTTGATCACTATTGGAAGTTAATTCATGTGTTGAGCAAGCTAAAGGGTTAAAATACATTTTATAAAAGATGATTCATACTGTGTTAGAATAAAAAAAAAAACATCTAGGAATGGTCAAAATAAAACTTTGAATGGTTTCAGAAAGTTAAAAATGTAATTTTGTCATGATCTCTGTGGTCCAGAAACCCGAGTTCAGTTGCATACATGAAAATGAATTTTGTTGACGTGAGGCGTGAGCTGCGTTTGTGTTTTCTTCACCCGTGTAGCTGAGACAATTCCGCATCTGAAGTATGTCAACGAATTTGATCTAGCTTTAATACTTGAGGATAGGATAGCTCCAGAAGAAACCGCCAGGGGGGAAACTATGGTGCTTGGCAGAGGTCTGCGCTCTCCTACTGCTTTTCTAGTTGTAATTTATTTTTATTTATTTATTTTTTTCAAAACTTTGTTTTTCAGTTGAATTGTACAGGTCACATTAAAGGTGGAAACGTTCTGAAATGATTTATCATGGTCTCATTTGTTTTGACATCACGAAAACCTGGTATTTTAATAGGGGTGCGTAGACTTTTTCTATCCATTGTATAAACGATCGCGGAGCGATTGGAATTTGCCAGAGAACACCAAGATTGGCAGATTTGCCATTGGCGCCCTGTGCTCTTCACAGATGAGAGCAGGTTCACACTGAGCACATGTGACAGAATCTGGAGACGCCGTGGAGAACGTTCTGCACCACAGACTATCTAGGACTTGACTGATGCTTTAATCCAGGTCTGGGAGGAGATCCTTCAGGAGAACATCCGCCGCCTCATCAGGAGCCCGCCCAGGCATTGTAGGGAGGTCATACCGTCACGTGGAGGTCACACACACTACTGAGCCTCATTTTGACTTGTCTTGAGGTATTTCCACTCAAGGTGGATCAACCTGTAATGTGATTTTCTACTTTTATTTTGAGTATGATTCCAAATCCAGACCTCTACGGGATAATAATTTGGATTTACATTGATAATTTTATGTTATTTTGTTGTCAATGTATTCCACAGTAATAAATAAAGATTTTCAACTGGAATATTTCATTCATTGAAATCTAGGATGGGTTATTTTAGTGTTCCCTTTATTTTTTTATGGTGGACAGTATGTCACAAAACAAACCGTTAAAATCTCTTCAGCTTGTGTTAACCACAGACCGATTAAAAACCCATTCAAAAAACAGTTTGTTTGTATTGTTGACTTCCAGACGAGGGAACCAGAAGTGCTAAAATACTAACTCATTTTTTAAACTATTCTATTATACTGCATATTGAGTATATTTATTAAGCATACTCAATTTTGGGGGTGGCAGTAGCTCAGTCTGTAGGGAGTTGGCTTGGGAACCGTCGGGTCACCGGTTCAAGTCCCGACATGGACCAAGAACTGAGTGTGAACTGGTTGCTGGAGAGGTGCCAGTTTACCTCTTTGGCACTGCCGAGGTGCCCCTGAGCAAGGCACCAAACCCCCAACTGCTCAGGGCCCTTTTCAGGAGCAGCCCCCTCACTCTGACATCTCTCCATTGTTGCATGTATATGGGTCCTGTATGTGCGTGTGTGTTTACAACAGAGTGTAAATTAAATTTCCCCTAATGGGACTAATAAAGGTTGATCTTCTTCTTCTTCTTCTTTCTTAAATTTTTAGGTTGCGTTAAGAATTCAACAATCATCAAATGATCATCATCAGCATACACTCACCCATAACTAGTGAGTCTTATTGTTATATTCAGAAAGATTCATTACATCCACTGTCATTTTTCAATTTTTTTTATTTATAAATTACAGATACTATCAATGCAGCACCAACGCCGAGGGTCACCCACATCATTGAATAACTGGAGATTGCGGTCAGGTGTGCCAGCTCCAACTGCCCCAGGGAGGAGACTGGAGGCCATGCCCACCTGCACAAACAGACAAGGGAAGACAAGGCAAGAAACAAAAGGGCAGGGGAAACACAGGGAAAACACTGGGAAAAACTGGATCCGATTCCAGTATTATAACATTAGATTGAGACAAGAAAACTCCTCAGTTAGGCTGAGGAAAAGATCACAGTTTGGCTTAAAATGATGCCAGAAGTGGCATTAATTTAGTACGTAAGTTGTGTGACAAATAAATCAGCGCTGTCTTCTTTTACCACACAGTACATGAATGCTGGTCTCCTGGGCAAAAGTCTGGTGTCCTTTCACCCACCTGTCCATGTGGCGTTTGCTGCTATTTATTCCTGGTTCATGATTACATTAATTACACACAGATTTTTTTTGTGGGATATATAAAAATTACAGGGGCTACACGGTGGTGTCGTGGTTAGCACTCTCGCCTCACAGCAAGAGGGTCGCAGGTTCGATTCCGGCTTGGGACTCTTCTGTGTGGAGTTTGCATGTTCTCCCTGTGTAAGTGTGCGTTTTCTCCGGGTGCTCCGGCTTCCTCCCACAGTCCAAAGACATGCAGTTTAGGTTAATTGATGACTCTAAATTGCCCGTAGGTGTGGATGTGAGCGTGAATGGTTGTCTGTCTCTATGTTGTCTGTCTCTATGTGCCCTGCGATGGACTGGCGACCTGTCCAGGGTGAACCCCGCCTTCGCCCTATGCCAGCTGGGATCGGTTCCAGCCCCCCCATGACCCCTAACGGGAAAAGCGGCTGACGATGGATGGATGGATATACGAATTACAGTGCATTACTTTTTGAAGATATAGCCATCAACAGTGTATGATGACTAAAAATCTTTCTCTTTACACACTCTTTATACACACCATTACTTTAAATGAATCCAATATCTATATATCTTGTCATGGGTAAAACTTTAGAAATGTTCAGCTTAGGCATCCAATAGGAAAAGCCCCTCAAATTGAGCAATATTTCTGTTGCACTAATTGCTTCTAAAACATGTCACATGTTTCTGTCATGGTAAATGGTAAATGAACTTTCATATAACACCTCTCTAGTCTTCCAACCACTTAATGTGTTCTACACCACATGTCAGCATTCCCACACATGGATTGACGGCAGAGGCTGCCATGCAAACTCTCTAATCTAAATAGTCATTCACACACTGATGGCTTTGCCTTCAGGAGCAATTTGGGAGCAAGTGTCTTGCTCGACACGTGACCGGAGCAACCAGGAATGGAACCACGACCTTCCAAATGGCGGACGACCTGCTCTACCCTCTGAGCCACAGTCAGCCGCTGTCATCTATTATGCACATGGTGAAGTCCTTATTTTTTGAGTATAAATGCCAAAACTTTGTTTGTAATAAAACTGGCATCCCTCAATGAAAAACAAATGTTAATCTTGCTAGCCACAGTAGAGAGAATAATGTAATAGTGAAAATCCAAAATGCTATTTTTGCTTTTTATGTGTCTCCACTGTACGCTCACTAATGGCTACTCTTAACTAGTTAGTGTTATTGTTATATTCAGAAAGCTTCATTACATCCACTGTCATTTTTCATTTTTTTATTTATAAATTATTTATATATATATATATATATATATATATATATATATATATAACAAACACACACACAGAACCAGGCTCATCTGCCTCTACAGTCTTCTATATACTAACAATGCTGCACCAACGCCGAGGGTCACCCACAGCACTGGCTTGATTGCACTCCTCAAGAGGTCCATGGATTTTGTCACTGGATTTAGAATCAGGGGACGATTTAGCTTTGACAGGGTTTTGTCATCAACATTGCAATGGTCATTGTCCCCAACGAAGTTGTCCTTGACAGAGTATTCAACGCTGTCCTTACCGGAGTCGTCCTGTTTGAACAAGTCCATGGTGTCGTTTTTGACACCGTTCTTAATGGAGTCGTCTTCGACGGAGTATTCAACGCCGTCCACACCAGTCGTCCTCTTTGAACAAGTCCATGGTATAGTTTTTGACACCTTTCTTAACGGAGTCGTCCTTGACGGAGTATTAAATGCTGTCCACACCAGAGTCGTCCTTGTTGAATAAGTCCATGGTGTAGTTTTTGACATCTTTCTTAACGGAGTCGTCCTTGACGGAGTATTCAATGCCGTCCACACCAGAGTCGTCCTTTTTGAACAAGTCCATGGTGTAGTTTTGTCGCCTTTCTTAACGGAGTCATCCTTGACAGAGTATTCAACGCTGTCCACACCAGAGTCGTCCTCTTTCAACAAGTCCATGGTGTAGTTTTTGACGCCTTTCTTAACGGAGTTGTCCTTGACGGAGTATTCAACACTGTCCACACCAGAGTCGTCCTCTTTGAACAAGTCCATGGTGTAGTTTTTGACGCCTTTTTTACCAGAGTCGTCCTCTTTGAACAAGTCCATGGTGTAGTTTTTGACGCCTTTCTTACCGGTGTTGTCCTTGACGGAGTATTCAACATTGTCCACACCAGAGTCGTCCTTTTTGAACAAGTCCATGGTGTAGTTTTTGACGCCTTTCTTAACGGAGTTGTCCTTGACGGAGTATTCAACACTGTCCACACCAGAGTCGTCCTTTTTGAACAAGTCTATGGTGTAGTTTTTGACGCCTTTCTTAACAGAGTCATCCTTGACAGAGTATTCAACACTGTCCACACCAGAGTCGTCCTCTTTGAACAAGTCCATGGTGTAGTTTTTGACGCCTTTTTTACCAGAGTCGTCATCTTTAAACAAGTCCATGGTGTAATTTTTGATGCCTTTCTTAACGGAGTTGTCCTTGACGGAGTATTCAACGCTGTCCACACCAGAGTCGTCCTTTTTGAACAAGTCCATGGTGTAGTTTTTGATGCCTTTCTTACCAGAGTCGTCCTCTTTGAACAAGTCCATGGTGTAGTTTTTGACGCCTTTCTTGCCAGAGTCGTCCTCTTTGAACAAGTCCATGGTGTAGTTTTTGACGCCTTTCTTACCAGAGTCGTCCTCTTTGAACAAGTCCATGGTGTCGTTTTTGACGCCTTTCTTAACGGAGTTGTCCTTGACGGAGTATTCAACACTGTCCACACCAGAGTCGTCCTTTTTGAACAAGTCCATGGTGTAGTATTTGACGCCTTTCTTAACGGAGTCGTCCTCGTCCTCCACCGCCTCGCTGTGTTCTGGCTGTTCTGACAACAGGTCCCGATTCATCGGCCTGCAGGTGGACATGGGCAGGGGGCTGCTGTGCTGCTGGAGTTTTAAGAGAAAACCGCTGTCAGTTATTTCTATTCAATGTTTATTCAGTAGTGAGAAACCGATTTATACAGCCTCAACCAGCAGTGAGAGGTGAGGAGCTGGAGGAAAACTGTAGCCTACCTCCTTGAAGCGGAAGGCAACATAGCAGAAGTCCGCTGGCTCTGCAGATGATTCATGCTGGTCATCATCATCATCATCATCATCATAATCATCATCATCGTCATCATCGGAGGTGACGTCGGACAGCACTGGAGGATATGCTGCAACAATTAACACGCGTTAAGTCAGGGGAAAGACTGACATATTTATCCAAATTGAAATTCACACCGGACATTACCGACAAAACAACGTCAGACATGAGACTTTGGCTGTGGTCAAAGAGTCATAAAATGATGTCATTCCTATCCACTTTTCCTTGACCTCAATGGAAAACGTCATGAGGTGAAGGAAAGATCTGAAGAAAAATTCATGAGGACTTCAGAGATACCACAGGTCATTCTGCTGCTGGAACACTTCACATTAACATATAATAGTTATCTGGCCTAACGTGGAGCGGTGAAAAATATGACTTAATAAAAAAGGAATATATTATAAATATTGAGTTATGGAGAAGGGGGAGGACCATGTGTAGACTGAACTCTTCCCATTCCGTTTTGGACATGTAATGTTTCTTTACAGATATTGATTGTTTATTGAAAGTTTGCTATATGTTTACTGTTCATTTTATTTGTTATTCTTGTTTGTTTTACATGTTCAAAGTGAATAAATAATTCAAAATGAATTGAAACCAGATGGTTGTCACTGTCCATTAACAAGCCAACATAATATGCTACAACATGCAATATGCAACATCAGCATATTGTTTGTTTTCATGAACAGCAGAATGATGCGTCACTCTAAATGTTACGGCTGCAAGGAATTGTGGGACGGCATGATCTCCTTTCCTTTGGTAAAGGATGCTTCAGTGCTTCCTAAGCTAAAGGAGATAAGAAAGGAAGCACCGCAGCCCCTTTCTTTGGCATTTAGAGGTTGTGAGCAGCTCTTATCATGGCTGCGACTTAGATTCTTGTGAGTCATTTCACTCCGTTGGGAACCTTCCTAAGAGAAAAAGGCTTTTCGACCACAGCCTTTGTCAGTGTGTCTGCATTGGCACCTACTTTGAAACTCCTCATCAGGTTCTGCCACAGGGATAAATGGAGCTTTCTGATTAAGGAGGTCACTCCAGTCCACATCCTTGAAGAATGGGTGTCTTTTCACCTCATAGGCTCCCCCTGGATAAGACACAACAACATTTAGTTTGTACATCAACACTTGTTAGACCTGGCACCTGATCCAAACACCCTACACTATCTTTAAAGGTCTCTGGAGCTCTAAGGGTCTAGTCTCTCTATGGACAACATTATCACTTTATATGTAGCTCCCCTCTAACCATGACACCAGTTAGTATTCTAATAAAAATACAGTTTCTGTTTCTCATGTTGTTTGTCATTAGTAAACCTGTCACTTACTTGTACCAAGACGTGTCACGCAGTTCTTGTCCAAAAGACGACTTATGAGGCTCAGGACATCCTGTGGCATTGGAAAGCGTGTCTCTGGCCAGGGGATGTCATCTGGAAAAGAAACACATATCAGTTGATCTGATCAAGGAATTTACATTTAATTGACATCACCAAAGGGACTGAATGACATAATTCTTAGAGGAAAACATCACAAAACTAGCGTAAAAATGTAAATCCCAAATTTAAAAGAAACAACAAATGAAAGCTACTTTGTGCCAGATTTTAACGTTAATTCATTAAGTGGGTGCATTTTGAATCATTTTTAAAACACAGAAAGATTCATTCAGAACTGCTAGAATGACAAATGTGTAGAAAGGCTGCATGTGACGAGAAGATAATGAATGGATCTGAAGATTCTAACCATTGATCGCACAGTTGTAGTTTGTGACATCATCCTCGAGCATGATGAATGTGTTGCTATCGTTATCGTCGGCGAAGTTGTCGTCATCCTCGTCGTCTTCCTGGGGATAATTCAAAGGTGGGGCGCCATACAGGAAATTAAAGAGGATAATCCCTGTGGCCCACCAGTCTACGGGCTTTCCATAGCCCGTGTGTTTGAGCACTTCAGGGGCTATAAAGTCAGGCGTGCCACACTCCTGTAGGAGGACATGAAAGAGGGGAAGAAATGGTAAGTGAAGTAGGAAAATACATATAACAGGATTTACACATGTTTAAATAAGTGAAGAAAAGAGGAGACTAACCTCGTTGTCAGTGAACTCTCTGGCAACTCGCTGACAGTCTTTTTTAGTCCGACAGGTTATGTTCGCTGACCCACACTTGGACACCCCGAAATCAGCCACCTTGATGTGTCCCGTGTTTGTGATCAGAAGACTACAATGGAGGGAAGCAGAACATGTCTCGTGTTACACTTTATGCCAAGATTAGTCCACTTCAATAGAAAGAGGGACAAATTGAAAAGTCACTGGGTGTTTGTGGGCTACTACTCTGCATAGTGAGCAAATATGCTTGCTTGATACAAATGTAGGTGTGTTTTTATTATTGGTAATCAATGAACAACACAAAACAATGACAGATATTGTCCAGAAACCCTCAAAGGTACTGACTTTTGCCTCAAAAATATGCTCCACTCATAACATGGCAAACTGCAGCCCAACAGGCAGCAACAGCTGTCAGTGTGCTGACTTGACTATGACTTGCCCCAAACTACATGTGATTATCATAAAGTGGGCATGTCTGTAAAGGGGAGACTGGTGGGTACCCAGAGAACCCATTTACATTCACATATCTTGAGGTCAGAGGTCAAAGGACCCCTTTGACCGTCTCGCCAAAATTTAGCAGAAGTTTTGGAGCAGTATTTTGTTCTTGCTCGCCACAAGCTATGACATGGTTGGTACTGATGGATTCTTTATGTTTTCATATGATACCAGTATTTTCACTGTATCTTTATTTATTTTAATTATTTTCTATATTGTAGATTAGATTAATACTGAAGACATTAACATTGAAGACTGAGAGAATGCCAAGAGTGTGCAACGCTATCATCAGAGCAAAGTGGGGCTACTTTGAAGAATATAAAATATAAAACATATTCATATTTGTTTTACACTTTTTGTTTACTATATAATTCTGTATGTGCTCCTTCATAGATTAGATGTCTTCAGTATTAATCTACACTGTAGAAAATCACTAAATAATAACCACTGAATGAGACGGTGTGTCCAAACTTTGGATTGGTACTCTAACAGACACATTACTACATGGAATTAGGCCTAATCTAGTAACACATATTGTGACTTAAGACTGTGTCAAAATATCAGTTCTGGGAGACTTTCTGTAAGTTTTGCTCCAACTTAAAAAAAGATTTGTTAAACCCCTCCCCTGAACAGCAATTGTCCAATCATAGCTAAGCAACTATATCTAGGCATGTCAGGCTTTGAGTTTCCTAAACCAAAATTAATTGCAAAGGAATGGCCTTAAACAGTGTTCAAATCTAAAAATTCAATGTATAAATAAATCATAGATAAACCGTGCATGTCTGCGCTCTCCAAATTCCCTTCTAGCTTTAAAATGGGTCAGTTGGAAACAAAAAGTCAGCCAGAGACCGTGATTTCAACCAACCAGTCATGAAATTATATTAGCTTTGTTAGCTAGCTATGTAGCTACTAAGGAGGCCCTAAAACCAGACATGGAAAAATAATAAAATATGTTCAAGATGTTCTCTACAAAGGGACAGGTTGAAGCCTCACTTGTCAGGTTTGAGGTCTCTGTGGATGATGCCGTGGCTGTGAATGTACTCCAAAGCCAAGATGACCTCTGCGATGTAGAAGCGGGCTCTCCACACACTTAAACGGCGACTTTTGTACAGTACGTCCCCAAGATTCCCACCTACAAGGTCAGAGAGAGACATAACAGGTCAGCTGCTATGTTTAGGTCATCTTAGAGTGTGTCACATGTGTACAGTGGATATAGTGTATATGCATGTGTGACCAATCCAAAACAAGCTCCTTACCTCCGACATACTCCATCACCATGTACATGTGAGTCGTTGTCTCAAATGCACAGAACATGGAGACGACAAAAGGGCTGTCAAGGAAGATGAGGATGTCACGCTCCATCAGGATGAAATCCCTGTGTCTCCGAGAAAGCAGCTTGATCTGCTTCATGGCAAAGATCTGCTGACTGTTCTTGTGACGCACAACGTTTACACTCCTGGACATGAGGGAAAAGGAAATGTGAGCACCTTCTATGGCTGAATATCAGCTCTGATTCAAAAAGAAACTGTCCAGTTGGGACAAAATAACTCTACGACACATTTCAGGTTCATTTCTGTTTTGACTGGACTCTCTGCACTATCCAAAGAGTCAGTGAGAACACAAAGAGAGCAGTCTGTCTTACTCACCCAAAGGCACCTCTGGCGATGTATTTGCCGATGTCAAAGTCATCCTTCACCGGTTTTATCGGAGGAGGCCTGCAGATTGCGCAGGTCTAAATCAAACACAGGAAGGACAAAAAAGTTGAACTACAAAATGTATATTGAGCTGAAGTTATATCAGAAAAGAAGCCTTTTTTAGTGGCTCCAATGGGACTGTGTAATACTTTAATTCATCTTCAGTGGAGTTATGAAAATAATCATATTACAACTGAATATTGCTTTGCAGTCCATAAGAATAGAAGTGAACACGTACAACTACAATGATTAAATTAATTAGATTAAATCATTACCAAAATGTCATTGCAGGGTCTTAAAAATACCCGTAGTTGCACAAGATGACTTATTATATATACACCACGTACTACTGAAGTAGGCTACGTCATCATCATAATGCCTTGTTATTAATAAGATTTAAAAAGTGTATTTATCTTTATTAAATATCTGTCCAATCTGATCAACGCTTTGTCCAAATGTTTCTATTTCTCAACTGAAGTTTTAACAATGTATAAAGAGGTGAATCAGCTGAGAAAAAAATGGCTCAAAGATGAGAAAGGCCTACCTCGTGGACAATCTTCTTCAGTTTGTTTTCCAGCTCCAAAATGGAGCTGTTGCTGACCAGGCCCTTCTGCTGCATGGTGCCACAGTTTCTGACCAGCTCAGCGAGCTGGATCTGGATGAAGTTTAGGGCTCGGGTGACCTGGGGCAGGTCACTGACAGAGAGCTTCACTTGTGCCATTTGGACCGGTTGCTTGGACCAAATCTAAATGTGATTTAAAAGACAGAACAGAATTTAAAATAATGCTAATTATTTCTGTCTAGGCAGGAGTAAGAGTTAGTAAGTAGTTAGTTAGTTAGGAGTAAGTTAAGGGTCTGTGTGAAGGGATGCTGAAGGTCTGCGATGTAAAGAGGGTCCAAGTAATCAGAAACATCTTCAGATCTATTCCCAGATTAAGCACAAGACAGTGCAAGGATGTTCAAATTAAGCATAAACTGCTTAATCTACTGTCTAGCATTGAAACAATGAAATGCTTTACAACGCACTGTAATGTAGTTGTAATGTATAGTAAGACTTTAGCGCCATACACTTTGAACTAAGTGAATGAGAGCAAAATGTAGCTAAACAATGACAGTATAGTAGTATATACGTTAATACAAATGACCTCACCTACTGTAGTATAACCAGTAGGCGAGGTCAGGTCACAGATTTCTCCAAATGTGATGACTAGACTGTCGTAAACTTGATTGCAGAGGAAGAGCTGTGCCTAAACTAAAAGTATATGGCCAACGAACTGACTGAGTCAATACACTGTCCCATCGGCTGATAAATTAGCTTTTTTGTGGGATATCAACTTTAAAATACTAAAATAAAGTGTTGATAAAAGGAAATCAATACTTACAGTTAATAGCGAAGAAATGCCGTTACAAGCTGTCAACTCCAAGTGCGCACTGGGCTGATCGCTTGAATCGATAGGAGAGTCTTGCGTTGTCGATACTCGACGCTGCTAAGAGTCACCAGAAATGTGTCTGCTCTCTGTGTCTGCTGGAACAAAAGTGAGGTCTAGAACAGGTGCACGACGTTCAAAAATTCCAAAGATGCAATCAACCGTTCCATTCTAAAATGCGCAACTTGTTACCGTGACAACAAAACTAGCTTAGCATTTTTTAACTTCGCAGCTAAAACTAGCTTAGCATTGAATAAAACTTGTTGAGATGTGTGACGTCATCAGTTTTATTTGTGTTCACATTTTGAGTTTATAATATTGAGATGAAATATCTTGCTGCTGTATTTATGTTAAAATGCATTTTCTACCTAAAATCGTATATATGTCACTGTGCTGCTGGGTTTTTACGACTTGTTTTGTTTCACGTCTATTGCACCGACTTTACGTCGCGCTTTTAGTGTTTTACGGCAGTTGTTTAGTGTTTGCGATAAGAGCGGGAGCTTCGCTACCTTGTTAAGCGGCACAGTGACAGATGTTGTTCCTGAAAGCTGTGATGACAGAAGAAAATAAATAAGTTACAGACGATAAAATCCTGTGTCCTTGTATAACTATGGGCGAAGAGGAGGCTGCAACAGGTTATGGGCCCAGGCAACGGTCAACAGGAGGAAGATGGCAACGTTTAGTTTTCGACGGCGACGAAAACAACTACGAACTGTGGGAAGTAAAGTTTCTGGGACACATGAGGCTTGAAGGGTTGAAAGACACAATACTTTCCACTGTCGACCCAGATCCAGAGAAGCATGCTAATGCTGCGCGGAGCTAATGCAGTTTCTTGACGATAAAAGCCGCTCATTAGTAATGAGGGAAGCGGCGGATGACACCATGTTTCTGTTCAACATATCGTTAGCATTCAAGCTAGGTGCTGTTACAGTCATAGTGGGCTACTGAATGGTTTATTTGATCACTATTGGAAGTTAATTCATGTGTTGAGCAAGCTAAAGGGTTAAAATACATTTTATAAAAGATGATTCATACTGTGTTAGAATAAAAAAAACATCTAGGAATGGTCAAAATAAAACTTTGAATGGTTTCAGAAAGTTAAAAATGTAATTTTGTCATGATCTCTGTGGTCCAGAAACCCGAGTTCAGTTGCATACATGAAAATGAATTTTGTTGACGTGAGGCGTGAGCTGCGTTTGTGTTTTCTTCACCCGTGTAGTTGAGACAATTCCGCATCTGAAGTATGTCAACGAATTTGATCTAGCTTTAATACTTGAGGATAGGATAGCTCCAGAAGAAACCGCCAGGGGGGAAACTATGGTGCTTGGCAGAGGTCTGCGCTCTCCTAGTGCTTTTCTAGTTGTAATTTATTTTTATTTATTTATTTTTTTCAAAACTTTGTTTTTCAGTTGAATTGTACAGGTTATAGGTCACATTAAAGGTGGAAACGTTCTGAAATGATTTATCATGGTCTCATTTGTTTTGACATCACGAAAACCTGGTATTTTAATAGGGGTGCGTAGACTTTTTCTATCCATTGTATAAACGATCGCGGAGCGATTGGTATTTGCCAGAGAACACCAAGATTGGCAGATTTGCCATTGGCGCCCTGTGCTCTTCACAGATGAGAGCAGGTTCACACTGAGCACATGTGACAGAGTCTGGAGACGCCGTGGAGAACGTTCTGCACCACAGATTATCTAGGACTTGACTGATGCTTTAATCCAGGTCTGGGAGGAGATCCTTCAGGAGAACATCCGCCGCCTCATCAGGAGCCCGCCCAGGCATTGTAGGGAGGTCATACCGTCACGTGGAGGTCACACACACTACTGAGCCTCATTTTGACTTGTCTTGAGGTATTTCCACTCAAGGTGGATCAACCTGTAATGTGATTTTCTACTTTTATTTTGAGTATGATTCCAAATCCAGACCTCTACGGGATAATAATTTGGATTTACATTGATAATTTTATGTTATTTTGTTGTCAATGTATTCCACAGTAATAAATAAAGATTTTCAACTGGAATATTTCATTCATTGAAATCTAGGATGGGTTATTTTAGTGTTCCCTTTATTTTTTTATGACAGTATGTCACAAAACAAACCGTTAAAATCTCTTCAGCTTGTGTTAACCACAGACCGATTAAAAACCCATTCAAAAAACAGTTTGTTTGTATTGTTGACTTCCAGACGAGGGAACCAGAAGTGCTAAAATACTAACTCATTTTTTAAACTATTCTATTATACTGCATATTGAGTATATTTATTAAGCATACTCAATTTTGGGGGTGGCAGTAGCTCAGTCTGTAGGGAGTTGGCTTGGGAACCGTCGGGTCACCGGTTCAAGTCCCGACATGGACCAAGAACTGAGTGTGAACTGGTTGCTGGAGAGGTGCCAGTTTACCTCTTTGGCACTGCCGAGGTGCCCCTGAGCAAGGCACCAAACCCCCAACTGCTCAGGGCCCTTTTCAGGAGCAGCCCCCTCACTCTGACATCTCTCCATTGTTGCATGTATATGGGTCCTGTATGTGCGTGTGTGTTTACAACAGAGTGTAAATTAAATTTCCCCTAATGGGACTAATAAAGGTTGATCTTCTTCTTCTTCTTCTTTCTTAAATTTTTAGGTTGCGTTAAGAATTCAACAATCATCAAATGATCATCATCAGCATACACTCACCCATAACTAGTGAGTCTTATTGTTATATTCAGAAAGATTCATTACATCCACTGTCATTTTTCAATTTTTTTTATTTATAAATTACAGATACTATCAATGCAGCACCAACGCCGAGGGTCACCCACATCATTGAATAACTGGAGATTGCGGTCAGGTGTGCCAGCTCCAACTGCCCCAGGGAGGAGACTGGAGGCCATGCCCACCTGCACAAACAGACAAGGGAAGACAAGGCAAGAAACAAAAGGGCAGGGGAAACACAGGGAAAACACTGGGAAAAACTGGATCCGATTCCAGTATTATAACATTAGATTGAGACAAGAAAACTCCTCAGTTAGGCTTAGGAAAAGATCACAGTTTGGCTTAAAATGATGCCAGAAGTGGCATTAATTTAGTACGTAAGTTGTGTGACAAATAAATCAGCGCTGTCTTCTTTTACCACACAGTACATGAATGCTGGTCTCCTGGGCAAAAGTCTGGTGTCCTTTCACCCACCTGTCCATGTGGCGTTTGCTGCTATTTATTCCTGGTTCGTGATTACATTAATTACACACAGATTTTTTTTGTGGGATATATAAAAATTACAGGGGCTACACGGTGGTGCAGTGGTTAGCACTCTCGCCTCACAGCAAGAGGGTCGCAGGTTCGATTCCGGCTTGGGACTCTTCTGTGTGGAGTTTGCATGTTCTCCCTGTGTAAGTGTGCGTTTTCTCCGGGTACTCCGGCTTCCTCCCACAGTCCAAAGACATGCAGTTTAGGTTAATTGATGACTCTAAATTGCCCGTAGGTGTGGATGTGAGCGTGAATGGTTGTCTGTCTCTATGTTGTCTGTCTCTATGTGCCCTGCGATGGACTGGCGACCTGTCCAGGGTGAACCCCGCCTTCGCCCTATGCCAGCTGGGATCGGCTCCAGCCTCCCCGCGACCCCTAACGGGAAAAGCGGTTGACGATGGATGGATATACGAATTACAGTGCATTACTTTTTGAAGATATAGCCATCAACAGTGTATGATTACTAAAAATCTTTCTCTTTACACACTCTTTATACACACCATTACTTTAAATCAGGGGCGTCAAACTCAATTCCATCCCGGGCCACATCAGCATTATGGCTGCCCTCAAAGGGCCGGTTGTAATTATAAGACTACCGGTATATAAATATATCTACTCTTGATCATTTTACAAAATTACCTCTGCATTTGATTATTATTAGTTTTAGTAATAATTTATTTAGTAACTAGCTCTGAAGACAAAAAGTGAGTAAAACAATTCCCTAAATATGTTTAGAACTACAAACGAACTTTCTTCTGTCAGTTCTGTTTTTTTTTTTTTTTTTTTTTTTAATAACACAATTCAACCCTCCTCCTTTATCCGGGCTTGGGACCAGCAAAAGTGACCCAAAGGGGACACTCTGGCGGAGTAACTTCTTTTTTTCCCTGTATTTTTAAATTCAGGGTTTGATTCCCAAAATTTTACTCCAAAAGTCTCCAGTAACACCAGGAAAACTCGTTAGATTTGTCGCTAATTTCTTATTTGAAAGAGGGGTCGAGGGGTCTGAAAACTGGCTAAATATAGCGACTAAGTCGCTAAATTGGCAACACTGCGCTGTTGCTGGAAACCGCTGAGATTGAGACGCTACAGTGTGCATGTTAAAAAATCGAGATTCATTGTGGGACATGAAGTTTAAGGACACTACTTCTGTGAAGCGGCATAGAATTGAATGATATGCATTCCATGTTCTTTGCAAGCCCTCGCGGGCCACATAAATTGAGGTGGCGGGCCGGATTTGGCCCGCGGGCCTTGAGTTTGACACGTGCTTTAAATGAATCCAATATCTATATATCTTGTCATGGGTAAAACTTTAGAAATGTTCAGCTTAGGCATCCAATAGGAAAAGCCCCTCAAATTGAGCAATATTTCTGTTGCACTAATTGCTTCTAAAACATGTCAGATGTTTCTGTCATGGTAAATGGTAAATGAACTTTCATATAACACCTCTCTAGTCTTCCAACCACTTAATGTGTTCTACACCACATGTCAGCATTCCCACACATGGATTGACGGCAGAGGCTGCCATGCAAACTCTCTAATCTAAATAGTCATTCACACACTGATGGCTTTGCCTTCAGGAGCAATTTGGGAGCAAGTGTCTTGCTCGACACGTGACCGGAGCAACCAGGAATGGAACCACGACCTTCCAAATGGCGGACGACCTGCTCTACCCTCTGAGCCACAGTCAGCCGCTGTCATCTATTATGCACATGGTGAAGTCCTTATTTCTTGAGTATCAATGCCAAAACTTTGTTTGTAATAAAACTGGCATCCCTCAATGAAAAACAAATGTTAATCTTGCTAGCCACAGTAGAGAGAATAATGTAATAGTGAAAATCCAAAATGCTATTTTTGCTTTTTATGTGTCTCCACTGTACGCTCACTAATGGCTACTCTTAACTAGTTAGTGTTATTGTTATATTCAGAAAGATTCATTACATCCACTGTCATTTTTCATTTTTTTATTTATAAATTATTTATATATATATATATATATACAAACACACACACAGAACCAGGCTCATCTGCCTCTACAGTCTTCTATATACTAACAATGCTGCACCAACGCCGAGGGTCACCCACAGCACTGGCTTGATTGCACTCCTCAAGAGGTCCATGGATTTTGTCACTGGATTTAGAATCAGGGGACGATTTAGCTTTGACAGGGTTTTGTCATCAACATTGCAATGGTCATTGTCCCCAACGAAGTTGTCCTTGACAGAGTATTCAACGCTGTCCTTACCGGAGTCGTCCTGTTTGAACAAGTCCATGGTGTCGTTTTTGACACCGTTCTTAATGGAGTCGTCTTCGATGGAGTATTCAACGCCGTCCACACCAGTCGTCCTCTTTGAACAAGTCCATGGTATAGTTTTTGATACCTTTCTTAACGGAGTCGTCCTTGACGGAGTATTAAATGCTGTCCACACCAGAGTCGTCCTTGTTGAATAAGTCCATGGTGTAGTTTTTGACATCTTTCTTAACGGAGTCGTCCTTGACGGAGTATTCAATGCCGTCCACACCAGAGTCGTCCTTTTTGAACAAGTCCATGGTGTAGTTTTGTCGCCTTTCTTAACGGAGTCATCCTTGACAGAGTATTCAACGCTGTCCACACCAGAGTCGTCCTCTTTGAACAAGTCCATGGTGTAGTTTTTGACGCCTTTCTTAACGGAGTTGTCCTTGACGGAGTATTCAACACTGTCCACACCAGAGTCGTCCTTATTGAACAAGTCCCTGGTGTAGTTTTTGACGCCTTTCTTACCGGAGTTGTCCTTGACAGAGTATTCAACACTGTCCACACCAGAGTCGTCCTCTTTGAACAAGTCCATGGTGTAGTTTTTGACGCCTTTTTTACCAGAGTCGTCCTCTTTGAACAAGTCCATGGTGTAGTTTTTGACGCCTTTCTTACCGGTGTTGTCCTTGACGGAGTATTCAACATTGTCCACACCAGAGTCGTCCTTGTTGAACAAGTCCATGGTGTAGTTTTTGACGCCTTTCTTACCAGAGTCGTCCTTTTTGAACAAGTCCATGGTGTAGTTTTTGACGCCTTTCTTAACGGAGTCATCCTTGACAGAGTATTCAACACTGTCCACACCAGAGTCGTCCTCTTTGAACAAGTCCATGGTGTAGTTTTTGACGCCTTTTTTACCAGAGTCGTCATCTTTAAACAAGACCATGGTGTAATTTTTGATGCCTTTCTTAACGGAGTTGTCCTTGACGGAGTATTCAACGCTGTCCACACCAGAGTCGTCCTTTTTGAACAAGTCCATGGTGTAGTTTTTGACGCCTTTCTTGCCAGAGTCGTCCTCTTTGAACAAGTCCATGGTGTAGTTTTTGACGCCTTTCTTACCAGGGTCGTCCTCTTTGAACAAGTCCATGGTGTAGTTTTTGACGCCTTTCTTAACGGAGTTGTCCTTGACGGAGTATTCAACACTGTCCACACCAGAGTCGTCCTTTTTGAACAAGTCCATGGTGTAGTTTTTGATGCCTTTCTTAACAGAGTCATCCTTGACAGAGTATTCAACACTGTCCACACCAGAGTCGTCCTCTTTGAACAAGTCCATGGTGTAGTTTTTGACGCCTTTTTTACCAGAGTCGTCATCTTTAAACAAGTCCATGGTGTAATTTTTGATGCCTTTCTTAACGGAGTTGTCCTTGACGGAGTATTCAACGCTGTCCACACCAGAGTCGTCCTTTTTGAACAAGTCCATGGTATAGTTTTTGATGCCTTTCTTACCAGAGTCGTCCTCTTTGAACAAGTCCATGGTGTAGTTTTTGACGCCTTTCTTACCAGGGTCGTCCTCTTTGAACAAGTCCATGGTGTAGTTTTTGACGCCTTTCTTGTCAGAGTCGTCCTCTTTGAACAAGTCCATGGTGTAGTTTTTGACGCCTTTCTTACCAGAGTCGTCCTCTTTGAACAAGTCCATGGTGTAGTTTTTGACGCCTTTCTTGTCAGAGTCGTCCTCTTTGAACAAGTCCATGGTGTAGTTTTTGACGCCTTTCTTGCCAGAGACGTCCTTTTTGAACAAGTCCATGGTGTCGTTTTTGACGCCTTTCTTAACGGAGTTGTCCTTGACGGAGTATTCAACACTGTCCACACCAGAGTCGTCCTTTTTGAACAAGTCCATGGTGTAGTATTTGACGCCTTTCTTAACGGAGTCGTCCTCGTCCTCCACCGCCTCGCTGTGTTCTGGCTGTTCTGACAACAGGTCCCGATTCATCGGCCTGCAGGTGGACATGGGCAGGGGGCTGCTGTGCTGCTGGAGTTTTAAGAGAAAACCGCTGTCAGTTATTTCTATTCAATGTTTATTCAGTAGTGAGAAACCGATTTATACAGCCTCAACCAGCAGTGAGAGGTGAGGAGCTGGAGGAAAACTGTAGCCTACCTCCTTGAAGCGGAAGGCAACATAGCAGAAGTCCGCTGGCTCTGCAGATGATTCATGCTGGTCATCATCATCATCATAATCATCATCATCGTCATCATCGGAGGTGACGTCAGACAGCACTGGAGGATATGCTGCAACAATTACGGTAACACGCGTTAAGTCAGGGGAAAGACTGACATATTTATCCAAATTGAAATTCACACCGGACATTACCGACAAAACAACGTCAGACATGAGACTTTGGCTGTGGTCAAAGGGTCATAAAATGATGTCATTTCCTATCCACTTTTCCTTGACCTCAATGGAAAACGTCATGAGGTGAAGGAAAGATGTGAAGAAAAATTCATGAGGACTTCAGAGATACCACAGGTCATTCTGCTGCTGGAACACTTCACATTAACATATAATAGTTATCTGGCCTAACGTGGAGCGGTGAAAAATATGACTTAATAAAAAAGGAATATATTATAAATATTGAGTTATGGAGAAGGGGGAGGACCATGTGTAGACTGAACTCTTCCCATTCCGTTTTGGACATGTAATGTTTCTTTACAGATATTGATTGTTTGTTTATTGAAAGTTTGCTATATGTTTACTGTTCATTTTATTTGTTATTCTTGTTTGTTTTACATGTTCAAAGTGAATAAATAATTCAAAATGAATTGAAACCAGATGGTTGTCACTGTCCACTAACAAGCCAACATAATATGCTACAATATGCAATATGCAACATCAGCATATTGTTTGTTTTCATGAACAGCAGAATGATGCGTCACTCTAAATGTTACGGCTGCAAGGAATTGTGGGACGGCATGATCTCCTTTCCTTTGGTAAAGGATGCTTCAGTGCTTCCTAAGCTAAAGGAGATAAGAAAGGAAGCACCGCAGCCCCTTTCTTTGGCATTTAGAGGTTGTGAGCAGCTCTTATCATGGCTGCGACTTAGATTCTTGTGAGTCATTTCACTCCGTTGGGAACCTTCCTAAGAGAAAAAGACTTTTCGACCACAGCCTTTGTCAGTGTGTCTGCATTGGCACCTACTTTGAAACTCCTCATCAGGTTCTGCCACAGGGATAAATGGAGCTTTCTGATTAAGGAGGTCACTCCAGTCCACATCCTTGAAGAATGGGTGTCTTTTCACCTCATAGGCTCCCCCTGGATAAGAAGTGACACAACAACATTTAGTTTGTACATCAACACTTGTTAGACCTGGCACCTGATCCAAACACCCTACACTATCTTTAAAGGTCTCTGGAGCTCTAAGGGTCTAGTCTCTCTATGGACAACATTATCACTTTATATGTAGCTCCCCTCTAACCATGACACCAGTTAGTATTCTAATAAAAATACAGTTTCTGTTTCTCATGTTGTTTGTCATTAGTAAACCTGTCACTTACTTGTACCAAGACGTGTCACGCAGTTCTTGTCCAAAAGACGACTTATGAGGCTCAGGACATCCTGTGGCATTGGAAAGCGTGTCTCTGGCCAGGGGATGTCATCTGGAAAAGAAACACATATCAGTTGATCTGATCAAGGAATTTACATTTAATTGACATCACCAAAGGGACTGAATGACATAATTCTTAGAGGAAAACATCATAAAACTAGCGTAAAAATGTAAATCCCAAATTTAAAAGAAACAACAAATGAAAGCTACTTTGTGCCAGATTTTAACGTTAATTCATTAAGTGGGTGCATTTTGAATCATTTTTAAAATACAGAAAGATTCATTCAGAACTGCTAGAATGACAAATGTGTAGAAAGGCTGCATGTGACGAGAAGATAATGAATGGATCTGAAGATTCTACCATTGATCGCACAGTTGTAGTTTGTGACATCATCCTCGAGCGTGATGAATGTGTTGCTATCGTTGTCGTCGGCGAAGTTGTCGTCATCCTCGTCGTCTTCCTGGGGATAATTCAAAGGTGGGGCGCCATACAGGAAATTAAAGAGGATAATCCCTGTGGCCCACCAGTCTACGGGCTTTCCATAGCCCGTGTGTTTGAGCACTTCAGGGGCTATAAAGTCAGGCGTGCCACACTCCTGTAGGAGGACATGAAAGAGGGGAAGAAATGGTAAGTGAAGTAGGAAAATACATATAACAGGATTTACACATGTTTAAAAAAGTGAAGAAAAGAGGAGACTAACCTCGTTGTCAGTGAACTCTCTGGCAACTCGCTGAGAGTCTTTTTTAGTCCGACAGGTTATGTTCGCTGACCCACACTTGGACACCCCGAAATCAGCCACCTTGATGTGTCCCGTGTTTGTGATCAGAAGACTACAATGGAGGGAAGCAGAACATGTCTCGTGTTACACTATATGCCAAGATTAGTCCACTTCAATAGAAAGAGGGACAAATTGAAAAGTCACTGGGTGTTTGTGGGCTAGTACTCTGCATAGTGAGCAAATATGCTTGCTTGATACAAATGTAGGTGTGTTTTTATTATTGGTAATCGATGAACAACACAAAACAATGACAGATATTGTCCAGAAACCCTCAAAGGTACTGACTTTTGCCTCAAAAATATGCTCCAGTCATAACATGGCAAACTGCAGCCCAACAGGCAGCAACAGCTGTCAGTGTGCTGACTTGACTATGACTACATGTGATTATCATAAAGTGGGCATGTCTGTAAAGGGGAGACTGGTGGGTACCCAGAGAACCCATTTACATTCACATATCTTATTATGTGAATGTACTATATAATTCTGTATGTGCTCCTTCATAGATTAGATGTCTTCAGTATTAATCTACACTGTAGAAAATAACTAAATAATAACCACTGAATGAGATGGTGTGTCCAAACTTTGGATTGGTACTCTAACAGACACATTACTACATGGAATTAAGCCTAATCTAGTAACACATATTGTGACTTAAGACTGTGTCAAAATATCAGTTCTGGGAGACTTTCTGTAAGTTTTGCTCCAACTTAAAAAAAGATTTGTTAAACCCCTCCCCTGAACAGCAATCGTCCAATCATAGCTAAGCAACTATATCTAGGCATGTCAGGCTTTGAGTTTCCTAAACCAAAATTAATAGCAAAGGAATGGCCTTAAACAGTGTTCAAATCTAAAAATTCAATGTATAAATAAATCATAGATAAACCGTGCATGTCTGCGCTCTCCGAATTCCCTTCTAGCTTTAAAATGGGTCAGTTGGAAACAAAAAGTCAGCCAGAGACCGTGATTTCAACCAACCAGTCATGAAATTATATTAGCTTTGTTAGCTAGCTATGTAGCTACTAAGGAGGCCCTAAAACCAGACATGGAAAAATAATAAAATATGTTCAAGATGTCCTCTACAAAGGGACAGGTTGAAGCCTCACTTGTCAGGTTTGAGGTCTCTGTGGATGATGCCGTGGCTGTGAATGTACTCCAAAGCCAAGATGACCTCTGCGATGTAGAAGCGGGCTCTCCACACACTTAAACGGCGACTTTTGTACAGTACGTCCCCAAGATTCCCACCTACAAGGTCAGAGAGAGACATAACAGGTCAGCTGCTATGTTTAGGTCATCTTAGAGTGTGTCACATGTGTACAGTGGATATAGTGTATATGCATGTGTGACCAATCCAAAACAAGCTCCTTACCTCCGACATACTCCATCACCATGTACATGTGAGTCGTTGTCTCAAATGCACAGAACATGGAGACGACAAAAGGGCTGTCAAGGAAGATGAGGATGTCACGCTCCATCAGGATGAAATCCCTGTGTCTCCGAGAAAGCAGCTTGATCTGCTTCATGGCAAAGATCTGCTGACTGTTCTTGTGGCGCACAACGTTTACACTCCTGGATATGAGGGAAAAGGAAATGTGAGCACCTTCTATGGCTGAATATCAGCTCTGATTCAAAAAGAAACTGTCCAGTTGGGACAAAATAACTCTACGACACATTTCAGGTTCGTTTCTGTTTTGACTGGACTCTCTGCACTATCCAAAGAGTCAGTGTGAACACAAAGAGAGCAGTCTGTCTTACTCACCCAAAAGCACCTCTGGCGATGTATTTGCCGATGTCAAAGTCATCCTTCACCGGTTTTATCGGAGGAGGCCTGCAGACTGCGCAGATCTAAATCAAACACAGGAAGGACAAAAAAGTTGAACTACAAAATGTATATTGAGCTGAAGTTATATCAGAAAAGAAGCCTTTTTTAGTGGCTCCAATGGGACTGTGTAATACTTTAATTCATCTTCAGTGGAGTTATGAAAATAATCATATTACAACTGAATATTGCTTTGCAGTCCATAAGAATAGAAGTGAACACGTACAACTACAATGATTAAATTAATTAGATTAAATCATTACCAAAATGTCATTGCAGGGTCTTAAAAATACCCGTAGTTGCACAAGATGACTTATTATATATACACCACGTACTACTGAAGTAGGCTACGTCATCATCATAATGCCTTGTTATTAATAAGATTTAAAAAGTGTATTTATCTTTATTAAATATCTGTCCAATCTGATCAACGCTTTGTCCAAATGTTTCTATTTCTTAACTGAAGTTTTAACAATGTATAAAGAGGTGAATCAGCTGAGAAAAAATGGCTCAAAGATGAGAAAGGCCTACCTCGTGGACAATCTTCTTCAGTTTGTTTTCCAGCTCCAAAATGGAGCTGTTGCTGACCAGGCCCTTCTGCTGCATGGTGCCACAGTTTCTGACCAGCTCAGCGAGCTGGATCTGGATGAAGTTTAGGGCTCGGGTGACCTGGGGCAGGTCACTGACAGAGAGCTTCACTTGTGCCATTTGGACCGGTTGCTTGGACCAAATCTAAATGTGATTTAAAAGACAGAACAGAATTTAAAATAATGCTAATTATTTCTGTCTAGGCAGGAGTAAGAGTTAGTAAGTAGTTAGTTAGTTAGGAGTAAGTTAAGGGTCTGTGTGAAGGGATGCTGAAGGTCTGCGATGTAAAGAGGGTCCAAGTAATCAGAAACATCTTCAGATCTATTCCCAGATTAAGCACAAGACAGTGCAAGGATGTTCAAATTAAGCATAAACTGCTTAATCTACTGTCTAGCATTGAAACAATGAAATGCTTTACAACGCACTGTAATGTAGTTGTAATGTATAGTAAGACTTTAGCGCCATACACTTTGAACTAAGTGAATGAGAGCAAAATGTAGCTAAACAATGACAGCATAGTAGTATATACGTTAATACAAATGACCTCACCTACTGTAGTATAACCAGTAGGCGAGGTCAGGTCACAGATTTCTCCAAATGTGATGACTAGACTGTCGTAAACTTGATTGCAGAGGAAGAGCTGTGCCTAAACTAAAAGTATATGGCCAACGAACTGACTGAGTCAATACACTGTCCCATCGGCTGATAAATTAGCTTTTTTGTGGGATATCAACTTTAAAATACTAAAATAAAGTGTTGATAAAAGGAAATCAATACTTACAGTTAATAGCGAAGAAATGCCG
The DNA here is from genome assembly GCA_947000775.1 of Pterois miles. Lineage (NCBI taxonomy): Eukaryota > Metazoa > Chordata > Actinopteri > Perciformes > Scorpaenidae > Pterois > Pterois miles. Next base: position 6,894,065 of record CAMQGK010000194.1, on the reverse strand, counting down.
TTACAAGCTGTCAACTCCAAGTGCGCACTGGGCTGATCACTTGAATCGATAGGAGAGTCTTGCGTTGTCGATACTCGACGCTGCTAAGAGTCACCAGAAATGTGTCTGCTCTCTGTGTCTGCTGGAACAAAAGTGAGGTCTAGAACAGGTGCACGACGTTCAAAAATTCCAAAGATGCAATCAACCGTTCCATTCTAAAATGCGCAACTTGTTACCGTGACAACAAAACTAGCTTAGCATTTTTTAACTTCGCAGCTAAAACTAGCTTAGCATTGAATAAAACTTGTTGAGATGTGTGACGTCATCAGTTTTATTTGTGTTCACATTTTGAGTTTATAATATTGAGATGAAATATCTTGCTGCTGTATTTATGTTAAAATGCATTTTCTACCTATAATCGTATATATGTCACTGTACTGCTGGGTTTTTACGACTTGTTTTGTTTCACGTCTATTGCACCGACTTTACGTCGCGCTTTTAGTGTTTTACGGCAGTTGTTTAGTGTTTGCGATAAGAGCGGGAGCTTCGCTACCTTGTTAAGCGGCACAGTGACAGATGTTGTTCCTGAAAGCTGTGATGACAGAAGAAAATAAATAAGTTACAGACGATAAAATCCTGTGTCCTTGTATAACTATGGGCGAAGAGGAGGCTGCAACAGGTTATGGGCCCAGGCAACGGTCAACAGGAGGAAGATGGCAACGTTTAGTTTTCGACGGCGACGAAAACAACTACGAACTGTGGGAAGTAAAGTTTCTGGGACACATGAGGCTTGAAGGGTTGAAAGACACAATACTTTCCACTGTCGACCCAGATCCAGAGAAGCATGTTAATGCTGCGCGGAGCTAATGCAGTTTCTTGACGATAAAAGCCGCTCATTAGTAATGAGGGAAGCGGCGGATGACACCATGTTTCTGTTCAACATATCGTTAGCATTCAAGCTAGGTGCTGTTACGGTCATAGTGGGCTACTGAATGGTTTATTTGATCACTATTGGAAGTTAATTCATGTGTTGAGCAAGCTAAAGGGTTAAAATACATTTTATAAAAGATGATTCATACTGTGTTAGAATAAAAAAAAACATCTAGGAATGGTCAAAATAAAACTTTGAATGGTTTCAGAAAGTTAAAAATGTAATTTTGTCATGATCTCTGTGGTCCAGAAACCCGAGTTCAGTTGCATACATGAAAATGAATTTTGTTGACGTGAGGCGTGAGCTGCGTTTGTGTTTTCTTCACCCGTGTAGCTGAGACAATTCCGCATCTGAAGTATGTCAACGAATTTGATCTAGCTTTAATACTTGAGGATAGGATAGCTCCAGAAGAAACCGCCAGGGGGGAAACTATGGTGCTTGGCAGAGGTCTGCGCTCTCCTAGTGCTTTTCTAGTTGTAATTTATTTTTATTTATTTATTTTTTTCAAAACTTTGTTTTTCAGTTGAATTGTACAGGTCACATTAAAGGTGGAAACGTTCTGAAATGATTTATCATGGTCTCATTTGTTTTGACATCACGAAAACCTGGTATTTTAATAGGGGTGCATAGACTTTTTCTATCCATTGTATAAACGATCGCGGAGCGATTGGAATTTGCCAGAGAACACCAAGATTGGCAGATTTGCCATTGGCGCCCTGTGCTCTTCACAGATGAGAGCAGGTTCACACTGAGCACATGTGACAGAATCTGGAGACGCCGTGGAGAACGTTCTGCACCACAGACTATCTAGGACTTGACTGATGCTTTAATCCAGGTCTGGGAGGAGATCCTTCAGGAGAACATCCGCCGCCTCATCAGGAGCCCGCCCAGGCATTGTAGGGAGGTCATACCGTCACGTGGAGGTCACACACACTACTGAGCCTCATTTTGACTTGTCTTGAGGTATTTCCACTCAAGGTGGATCAACCTGTAATGTGATTTTCTACTTTTATTTTGAGTATGATTCCAAATCCAGACCTCTACGGGATAATAATTTGGATTTACATTGATAATTTTATGTTATTTTGTTGTCAATGTATTCCACAGTAATAAATAAAGATTTTCAACTGGAATATTTCATTCATTGAAATCTAGGATGGGTTATTTTAGTGTTCCCTTTATTTTTTTATGGTGGACAGTATGTCACAAAACAAACCGTTAAAATCTCTTCAGCTTGTGTTAACCACAGACCGATTAAAAACCCATTCAAAAAACAGTTTGTTTGTATTGTTGACTTCCAGACGAGGGAACCAGAAGTGCTAAAATGCTAACTCATTTTTTAAACTATTCTATTATACTGCATATTGAGTATACTTATTAAGCATACTCAATTTTGGGGGCGGCAGTAGCTCAGTCTGTAGGGAGTTGGCTTGGGAACCGTCGGGTCACCGGTTCAAGTCCCGACATGGACCAAGAACTGAGTGTGAACTGGTTGCTGGAGAGGTGCCAGTTTACCTCTTTGGCACTGCCGAGGTGCCCCTGAGCAAGGCACCAAACCCCCAACTGCTCAGGGCGCTTTTCAGGAGCAGCCCCCTCACTCTGACATCTCTCCATTGTTGCATGTATATGGGTCCTGTATGTGCGTGTGTGTTTACAACAGAGTGTAAATTAAATTTCCCCTAATGGGACTAATAAAGGTTGATCTTCTTCTTCTTCTTCTTTCTTAAATTTTTAGGTTGCGTTAAGAATTCAACAATCATCAAATGATCATCATCAGCATACACTCACCCATAACTAGTGAGTCTTATTGTTATATTCAGAAAGATTCATTACATCCACTGTCATTTTTCAATTTTTTTTATTTATAAATTACAGATACTATCAATGCAGCACCAACGCCGAGGGTCACCCACATCATTGAATAACTGGAGATTGCGGTCAGGTGTGCCAGCTCCAACTGCCCCAGGGAGGAGACTGGAGGCCACGCCCACCTGCACAAACACTTCCATACATGGACACAGACAAGGGAAGACAAGGCAAGAAACAAAAGGGCAGGGGAAACACAGGGAAAACACTGGGAAAAACTGGATCCGATTCCAGTATTATAACATTAGATTGAGACAAGAAAACTCCTCAGTTAGGCTTAGGAAAAGATCACAGTTTGGCTTAAAATGATGCCAGAAGTGGCATTAATTTAGTACGTAAGTTGTGTGACAAATAAATCAGCGCTGTCTTCTTTTACCACACAGTACATGAATGCTGGTCTCCTGGGCAAAAGTCTGGTGTCCTTTCACCCACCTGTCCATGTGGCGTTTGCTGCTATTTATTCCTGGTTCATGATTACATTAATTACACACAGATTTTTTTTGTGGGATATATAAAAATTACAGGGGCTACACGGTGGTGTAGTGGTTAGCACTCTCGCCTCACAGCAAGAGGGTCGCAGGTTCGATTCCGGCTTGGGACTCTTCTGTGTGGAGTTTGCATGTTCTCCCTGTGTAAGTGTGCGTTTTCTCTGGGTGCTCCGGCTTCCTCCCACAGTCCAAAGACATGCAGTTTAGGTTAATTGATGACTCTAAATTGCCCGTAGGTGTGGATGTGAGCGTGAATGGTTGTCTGTCTCTATGTTGTCTGTCTCTATGTGCCCTGCGATGGACTGGCGACCTGTCCAGGGTGAACCCCGCCTTCGCCCTATGCCAGCTGGGATCGGCTCCAGCCTCCCCGCGACCCCTAACGGGAAAAGCGGTTGACGATGGATGGATGGATATACGAATTACAGTGCATTACTTTTTGAAGATATAGCCATCAACAGTGTATGATTACTAAAAATCTTTCTCTTTACACACTCTTTATACACACCATTACTTTAAATCAGGGGCGTCAAACTCAATTCCATCCCGGGCCACATCAGCATTATGGCTGCCCTCAAAGGGCCGGTTGTAATTATAAGACTACCGGTATATAAATATATCTACTCTTGATCATTTTACAAAATTACCTCTGCATTTGATTATTATTAGTTTTAGTAATAATTTATTCAGTAACTAGCTCTGAAGACAAAAAGTGAGTAAAACAATTCCCTAAATATGTTTAGAACTACAAACGAACTTTCTTCTGTCAGTTCTGTTTTTTTTTTTTTTTTTTTTTTAATACCACAATTCAACCCTCCTCCTTTATCCGGGCTTGGGACCAGCAAAAGTGACCCAAAGGGGACACTCTGGCGGAGTAACTTCTTTTTTTCCCTGTATTTTTAAATTCAGGGTTTGATTCCCAAATTTTTACTCCAAAAGTCTCCAGTAACACCAGGAAAACTCGTTAGATTTGTCGCTAATTTCTTATTTGAAAGAGGGGTCGAGGGGTCTGAAAACTGGCTAAATATAGCGACTAAGTCGCTAAATTGGCAACACTGCGCTGTTGCTGGAAACCGCTGAGATTGAGACGCTACAGTGTGCATGTTAAAAAATCGAGATTCATTGTGGGACATGAAGTTTAAGGACACTACTTCTGTGAAGTGGCATAGAATTGAATGATATGCATTCCATGTTCTTTGCAAGCCCTCGCGGGCCACATAAATTGAGGTGGCGGGCCGGATTTGGCCCGCGGGCCTTGAGTTTGACACGTGCTTTAAATGAATCCAATATCTATATATCTTGTCATGGGTAAAACTTTAGAAATGTTCAGCTTAGGCATCCAATAGGAAAAGCCCCTCAAATTGAGCAATATTTCTGTTGCACTAATTGCTTCTAAAACATGTCACATGTTTCTGTCATGGTAAATGGTAAATGAACTTTCATATAACACCTCTCTAGTCTTCCAACCACTTAATGTGTTCTACACCACATGTCAGCATTCCCACACATGGATTGACGGCAGAGGCTGCCATGCAAACTCTCTAATCTAAATAGTCATTCACACACTGATGGCTTTGCCTTCAGGAGCAATTTGGGAGCAAGTGTCTTGCTCGACACGTGACCGGAGCAACCAGGAATGGAACCACGACCTTCCAAATGGCGGACGACCTGCTCTACCCTCTGAGCCACAGTCAGCCGCTGTCATCTATTATGCACATGGTGAAGTCCTTATTTCTTGAGTATAAATGCCAAAACTTTGTTTGTAATAAAACTGGCATCCCTCAATGAAAAACAAATGTTAATCTTGCTAGCCACAGTAGAGAGAATAATGTAATAGTGAAAATCCAAAATGCTATTTTTGCTTTTTATGTGTCTCCACTGTACGCTCACTAATGGCTACTCTTAACTAGTTAGTGTTATTGTTATATTCAGAAAGATTCATTACATCCACTGTCATTTTTCATTTTTTTATTTATAAATTATATATATATATATATATATATATATATATATATATATATATATATATATATATATATATATATATATATATACAAACACACACACAGAACCAGGCTCATCTGCCTCTACAGTCTTCTATATACTAACAATGCTGCACCAACGCCGAGGGTCACCCACAGCACTGGCTTGATTGCACTCCTCAAGAGGTCCATGGATTTTGTCACTGGATTTAGAATCAGGGGACGATTTAGCTTTGACAGGGTTTTGTCATCAACATTGCAATGGTCATTGTCCCCAACGAAGTTGTCCTTGACAGAGTATTCAACGCTGTCCTTACCGGAGTCGTCCTGTTTGAACAAGTCCATGGTGTCGTTTTTGACACCGTTCTTAATGGAGTCGTCTTCGACGGAGTATTCAACGCCGTCCACACCAGTCGTCCTCTTTGAACAAGTCCATGGTATAGTTTTTGATACCTTTCTTAACGGAGTCGTCCTTGACGGAGTATTAAATGCTGTCCACACCAGAGTCGTCCTTGTTGAATAAGTCCATGGTGTAGTTTTTGACATCTTTCTTAACGGAGTCGTCCTTGACGGAGTATTCAATGCCGTCCACACCAGAGTCGTCCTCTTTGAACAAGTCCATGGTGTAGTTTTGTCGCCTTTCTTAACGGAGTCATCCTTGACAGAGTATTCAACGCTGTCCACACCAGAGTCGTCCTCTTTGAACAAGTCCATGGTGTAGTTTTTGACGCCTTTCTTAACGGAGTTGTCCTTGACGGAGTATTCAACACTGTCCACACCAGAGTCGTCCTTATTGAACAAGTCCCTGGTGTAGTTTTTGACGCCTTTCTTACCGGAGTTGTCCTTGACAGAGTATTCAACACTGTCCACACCAGAGTCGTCCTTGTTGAACAAGTCCATGGTGTAGTTTTTGACGCCTTTCTTACCAGAGTCGTCCTTTTTGAACAAGTCCATGGTGTAGTTTTTGACGCCTTTCTTAACGGAGTCATCCTTGACAGAGTATTCAACACTGTCCACACCAGAGTCGTCCTCTTTGAACAAGTCCATGGTGTAGTTTTTGACGCCTTTCTTACCAGAGTCGTCCTCTTTGAACAAGTCCATGGTGTAGTTTTTGACGCCTTTCTTAACAGAGTCATCCTTGACGGAGTATTCAACACTGTCCACACCAGAGTCGTCCTTTTTGAACAAGTCCATGGTGTAGTTTTTGATGCCTTTCTTAACAGAGTCATCCTTGACAGAGTATTCAACACTGTCCACACCAGAGTCGTCCTCTTTGAACAAGTCCATGGTGTAGTTTTTGACGCCTTTTTTACCAGAGTCGTCATCTTTAAACAAGTCCATGGTGTAATTTTTGATGCCTTTCTTAACGGAGTTGTCCTTGACGGAGTATTCAACGCTGTCCACACCAGAGTCGTCCTTTTTGAACAAGTCCATGGTATAGTTTTTGATGCCTTTCTTACCAGAGTCGTCCTCTTTGAACAAGTCCATGGTGTAGTTTTTGACGCCTTTCTTGCCAGAGTCGTCCTCTTTGAACAAGTCCATGGTGTAGTTTTCGACGCCTTTCTTACCAGAGTCGTCCTCTTTGAACAAGTCCATGGTGTAGTTTTTGACGCCTTTCTTGTCAGAGTCGTCCTCTTTGAACAAGTCCATGGTGTAGTTTTTGACGCCTTTCTTGCCAGAGACGTCCTTTTTGAACAAGTCCATGGTGTCGTTTTTGACGCCTTTCTTAACGGAGTTGTCCTTGACGGAGTATTCAACGCTGTCCACACCAGAGTCGTCCTTTTTGAACAAGTCCATGGTGTAGTATTTGACGCCTTTCTTAACGGAGTCGTCCTCGTCCTCCACCGCCTTGCTGTGTTCTGGCTGTTCTGACAACAGGTCCCGATGCATCGGCCTGCAGGTGGACATGGGCAGGGGGCTGCTGTGCTGCTGGAGTTTTAAGAGAAAACCGCTGTCAGTTATTTCTATTCAATGTTTATTCAGTAGTGAGAAACCGATTTATACAGCCTCAACCAGCAGTGAGAGGTGAGGAGCTGGAGGAAAACTGTAGCCTACCTCCTTGAAGCGGAAGGCAACATAGCAGAAGTCCGCTGGCTCTGCAGATGATTCATGCTGGTCATCATCATCATCATCATAATCATCATCATCATCATCGTCATCATCGGAGGTGACGTCAGACAGCACTGGAGGATATGCTGCAACAATTAACACGCGTTAAGTCAGGGGAAAGACTGACATATTTATCCAAATTGAAATTCACACCGGACATTACCGACAAAACAACGTCAGACATGAGACTTTGGCTGTGGTCAAAGAGTCATAAAATGATGTCATTTCCTATCCACTTTTCCTTGACCTCAATGGAAAACGTCATGAGGTGAAGGAAAGATGTGAAGAAAAATTCATGAGGACTTCAGAGATACCACAGGTCATTCTGCTGCTGGAACACTTCACATTAACATATAATAGTTATCTGGCCTAACGTGGAGCGGTGAAAAATATGACTTAATAAAAAAGGAATATATTATAAATATTGAGTTATGGAGAAGGGGGAGGACCATGTGTAGACTGAACTCTTCCCATTCCGTTTTGGACATGTAATGTTTCTTTACAGATATTGATTGTTTGTTTATTGAAAGTTTGCTATATGTTTACTGTTCATTTTATTTGTTATTCTTGTTTGTTTTACATGTTCAAAGTGAATAAATAATTCAAAATGAATTGAAACCAGATGGTTGTCACTGTCCACTAACAAGCCAACATAATATGCTACAATATGCAATATGCAACATCAGCATATTGTTTGTTTTCATGAACAGCAGAATGATGCGTCACTCTAAATGTTACGGCTGCAAGGAATTGTGGGACGGCATGATCTCCTTTCCTTTGGTAAAGGATGCTTCAGTGCTTCCTAAGCTAAAGGAGATAAGAAAGGAAGCACCGCAGCCCCTTTCTTTGGCATTTAGAGGTTGTGAGCAGCTCTTATCATGGCTGCGACTTAGATTCTTGTGAGTCATTTCACTCCGTTGGGAACCTTCCTAAGAGAAAAAGACTTTTCGACCACAGCCTTTGTCAGTGTGTCTGCATTGGCACCTACTTTGAAACTCCTCATCAGGTTCTGCCACAGGGATAAATGGAGCCTTCTGATTAAGGAGGTCACTCCAGTCCACATCCTTGAAGAATGGGTGTCTTTTCACCTCATAGGCTCCCCCTGGATAAGAAGTGACACAACAACATTTAGTTTGTACATCAACACTTGTTAGACCTGGCACCTGATCCAAACACCCTACACTATCTTTAAAGGTCTCTGGAGCTCTAAGGGTCTAGTCTCTCTATGGACAACATTATCACTTTATATGTAGCTCCCCTCTAACCATGACACCAGTTAGAATTCTAATAAAAATACAGTTTCTGTTTCTCATGTTGTTTGTCATTAGTAAACCTGTCACTTACTTGTACCAAGACGTGTCACGCAGTTCTTGTCCAAAAGACGACTTATGAGGCTCAGGACATCCTGTGGCATTGGAAAGCGTGTCTCTGGCCAGGGGATGTCATCTGGAAAAGAAACACATATCAGTTGATCTGATCAAGGAATTTACATTTAATTGACATCACCAAAGGGACTGAATGACATAATTCTTAGAGGAAAACATCATAAAACTAGCGTAAAAATGTAAATCCCAAATTTAAAAGAAACAACAAATGAAAGCTACTTTGTGCCAGATTTTAACGTTAATTCATTAAGTGGGTGCATTTTGAATCATTTTTAAAATACAGAAAGATTCATTCAGAACTGCTAGAATGACAAATGTGTAGAAAGGCTGCATGTGACGAGAAGATAATGAATGGATCTGAAGATTCTACCATTGATCGCACAGTTGTAGTTTGTGACATCATCCTCGAGCGTGATGAATGTGTTGCTATCGTTGTCGTCGGCGAAGTTGTCGTCATCCTCGTCGTCTTCCTGGGGATAATTCAAAGGTGGGGCGCCATACAGGAAATTAAAGAGGATAATCCCTGTGGCCCACCAGTCTACGGGCTTTCCATAGCCCGTGTGTTTGAGCACTTCAGGGGCTATAAAGTCAGGCGTGCCACACTCCTGTAGGAGGACATGAAAGAGGGGAAGAAATGGTAAGTGAAGTAGGAAAATACATATAACAGGATTTACACATGTTTAAAAAAGTGAAGAAAAGAGGAGACTAACCTCGTTGTCAGTGAACTCTCTGGCAACTCGCTGACAGTCTTTTTTAGTCCGACAGGTTATGTTCGCTGACCCACACTTGGACACCCCGAAATCAGCCACCTTGATGTGTCCCGTGTTTGTGATCAGAAGACTACAATGGAGGGAAGCAGAACATGTCTCGTGTTACACTACATGCCAAGATTAGTCCACTTCAATAGAAAGAGGGACAAATTGAAAAGTCACTGGGTGTTTGTGGGCTACTACTCTGCATAGTGAGCAAATATGCTTGCTTGATACAAATGTAGGTGTGTTTTTATTATTGGTAATCGATGAACAACACAAAACAATGACAGATATTGTCCAGAAACCCTCAAAGGTACTGACTTTTGCCTCAAAAATATGCTCCAGTCATAACATGGCAAACTGCAGCCCAACAGGCAGCAACAGCTGTCAGTGTGCTGACTTGACTATGACTTGCCCCAAACTACATGTGATTATCATAAAGTGGGCATGTCTGTAAAGGGGAGACTGGTGGGTACCCAGAGAACCCATTTACATTCACATATCTTGAGGTCAGAGGTCAAAGGACCCCTTTGACCGTCTCGCCAAAATTTAGCAGAAGTTTTGGAGCAGTATTTTGTTCTTGCTCGCCACAAGCTATGACATGGTTGGTACTGATGGATTCTTTATGTTTTCATATGATACCAGTATTTTCACTGTATCTTTATTTATTTTAATTATTTTCTATATTGTAGATTAGATTAATACTGAAGACATTAACATTGAAGACTGAGAGAATGCCAAGAGTGTGCAATGCTATCATCAGAGCAAAGTGGGGCTACTTTGAAGAATATAAAATATAAAACATATTCATATTTGTTTTACACTTTTTGTTTACTATATAATTCTGTATGTGCTCCTTCATAGATTAGATGTCTTCAGTATTAATCTACACTGTAGAAAATCACTAAATAATAACCACTGAATGAGACGGTGTGTCCAAACTTTGGATTGGTACTCTAACAGACACATTACTACATGGAATTAGGCCTAATCTAGTAACACATATTGTGACTTAAGACTGTGTCAAAATATCAGTTCTGGGAGACTTTCTGTAAGTTTTGCTCCAACTTAAAAAAAGATTTGTTAAACCCCTCCCCTGAACAGCAATTGTCCAATCATAGCTAAGCAACTATATCTAGGCATGTCAGGCTTTGAGTTTCCTAAACCAAAATTAATTGCAAAGGAATGGCCTTAAACAGTGTTCAAATCTAAAAATTCAATGTATAAATAAATCAGAGATAAACCGTGCATGTCTGCGCTCTCCAAATTCCCTTCTAGCTTTAAAATGGGTCAGTTGGAAACAAAAAGTCAGCCAGAGACCGTGATTTCAACCAACCAGTCATGAAATTATATTAGCTTTGTTAGCTAGCTATGTAGCTACTAAGGAGGCCCTAAAACCAGACATGGAAAAATAATAAAATATGTTCAAGATGTTCTCTACAAAGGGACAGGTTGAAGCCTCACTTGTCAGGTTTGAGGTCTCTGTGGATGATGCCGTGGCTGTGAATGTACTCCAAAGCCAAGATGACCTCTGCGATGTAGAAGCGGGCTCTCCACACACTTAAACGGCGACTTTTGTACAGTACGTCCCCAAGATTCCCACCTACAAGGTCAGAGAGAGACATAACAGGTCAGCTGCTATGTTTAGGTCATCTTAGAGTGTGTCACATGTGTACAGTGGATATAGTGTATATGCATGTGTGACCAATCCAAAACAAGCTCCTTACCTCCGACATACTCCATCACCATGTACATGTGAGTCGTTGTCTCAAATGCACAGAACATGGAGACGACAAAAGGGCTGTCAAGGAAGATGAGGATGTCACGCTCCATCAGGATGAAATCCCTGTGTCTCCGAGAAAGCAGCTTGATCTGCTTCATGGCAAAGATCTGCTGACTGTTCTTGTGGCGCACAACGTTTACACTCCTGGACATGAGGGAAAAGGAAATGTGAGCACCTTCTATGGCTGAATATCAGCTCTGATTCAAAAAGAAACTGTCCAGTTGGGACAAAATAACTCTACGACACATTTCAGGTTCATTTCTGTTTTGACTGGACTCTCTGCACTATCCAAAGAGTCAGTGAGAACACAAAGAGAGCAGTCTGTCTTACTCACCCAAAGGCACCTCTGGCGATGTATTTGCCGATGTCAAAGTCATCCTTCACCGGTTTTATCGGAGGAGGCCTGCAGATTGCGCAGGTCTAAATCAAACACAGGAAGGACAAAAAAGTTGAACTACAAAATGTATATTGAGCTGAAGTTATATCAGAAAAGAAGCCTTTTTTAGTGGCTCCAATGGGACTGTGTAATACTTTAATTCATCTTCAGTGGAGTTATGAAAATAATCATTTTACAACTGAATATTGCTTTGCAGTCCATAAGAATAGAAGTGAACACGTACAACTACAATGATTAAATTAATTAGATTAAATCATTACCAAAATGTCATTGCAGGGTCTTAAAAATACCCGTAGTTGCATTCACCCTCTGTCTGAGACGCTCCATTTTAGGCCTGTCTTTTTAAGCCCCCCTTTTGAAAAAAACCCAGTCTGCTCTAATTGTTGTTGTCTAATTGATGGTTGTGACAAATATAGTACACCTTTTAAAATGTAGTTTGCAGGTTGGTAGGTACTCCAGATACTCAAATGTATGTGCACAAGCACTGACAAGTGAGTTTTTTTTGTCTGTCTCCTTTAAACAACATTTCAGTGAGAGTGGTTATGGGATTTTTGTTTTTGCAGAAACAGGTTGCAAATGACAAAGACAAGATGACTTATTATATATACACCACGTACTACTGAAGTAGGCTAAGTCATCATCATAATGCCTTGTTATTAATAAGATTTAAAAAGTGTATTTATCTTTATTAAATATCTGTCCAATCTGATCAACGCTTTGTCCAAATGTTTCTATTTCTTAACTGAAGTTTTAACAATGTATAAAGAGGTGAATCAGCTGAGAAAAAATGGCTCAAAGATGAGAAAGGCCTACCTCGTGGGCAATCTTCTTCAGTTTGTTTTCCAGCTCCAAAATGGAGCTGTTGCTGACCAGGCCCTTCTGCTGCATGGTGCCACAGTTTCTGACCAGCTCAGCGAGCTGGATCTGGATGAAGTTTAGGGCTCGGGTGACCTGGGGCAGGTCACTGACAGAGAGCTTCACTTGTGCCATTTGGACCGGTTGCTTGGACCAAATCTAAATGTGATTTAAAAGACAGAACAGAATTTAAAATAATGCTAATTATTTCTGTCTAGGCAGGAGTAAGAGTTAGTAAGTAGTTAGTTAGTTAGGAGTAAGTTAAGGGTCTGTGTGAAGGGATGCTGAAGGTCTGCGATGTAAAGAGGGTCCAAGTAATCAGAAACATCTTCAGATCTATTCCCAGATTAAGCACAAGACAGTGCAAGGATGTTCAAATTAAGCATAAACTGCTTAATCTACTGTCTAGCATTGAAACAATGAAATGCTTTACAACGCACTGTAATGTAGTTGTAATGTATAGTAAGACTTTAGCGCCATACACTTTGAACCAAGTGAATGAGAGCAAAATGTAGCTAAACAATGACAGCATAGTAGTATATACGTTAATACAAATGACCTCACCTACTGTAGTATAACCAGTAGGCGAGGTCAGGTCACAGATTTCTCCAAATGTGATGACTAGACTGTCGTAAACTTGATTGCAGAGGAAGAGCTGTGCCTAAACTAAAAGTATATGGCCAACGAACTGACTGAGTCAATACACTGTCCCATCGGCTGATAAATTAGCTTTTTTTGTGGGATATCAACTTTAAAATACTAAAATAAAGTGTTGATAAAAGGAAATCAATACTTACAGTTAATAGCGAAGAAATGCACAATACAAGCTGTCAACTCCAAGTGCGCACTGGGCTGATCGCTTGAATCGATAGGAGAGTCTTGCGTTGTCGATACTCGACGCTGCTAAGAGTCACCAGAAATGTGTCTGCTCTCTGTGTCTGCTGGAACAAAAGTGAGGTCTAGAACAGGTGCACGACGTTCAAAAATTCCAAAGATGCAATCAACCGTTCCATTCTAAAATGCGCAACTTGTTACCGTGACAACAAAACTAGCTTAGCATTTTTTAACTTCGCAGCTAAAACTAGCTTAGCATTGAATAAAACTTGTTGAGATGTGTGACGTCATCAGTTTTATTTGTGTTCACATTTTGAGTTTATAATATTGAGATGAAATATCTTGCTGCTGTATTTATGTTAAAATGTATTTTCTACCTAAAATCGTATATATGTCATTGTACTGCTGGGTTTTTACGACTTGTTTTGTTTCACGTCTATTGCACCGACTTTACGTCGCGCTTTTAGTTTTTTTACGGCAGTTGTTTAGTGTTTGCGATAAGAGCGGGAGCTTCGCTACCTTGTTAAGCGGCACAGTGACAGATGTTGTTCCTGAAAGCTGTGATGACAGAAGAAAATAAATAAGTTACAGACGATAAAATCCTGTGTCCTTGTATAACTATGGGCGAAGAGGAGGCTGCAACAGGTTATGGGCCCAGGCAACGGTCAACAGGAGGAAGATGGCAACGTTTAGTTTTCGACGGCGACGAAAACAACTACGAACTGTGGGAAGTAAAGTTTCTGGGACACATGAGGCTTGAAGGTTTGAAAGACACAATACTTTCCACTGTCGACCCAGATCCAGAGAAGCATGCTAATGCTGCGCGGAGCTAATGCAGTTTCTTGACTATAAAAGCCGCTCATTAGTAATGAGGGAAGCGGCGGATGACACCATGTTTCTGTTCAACATATCGTTAGCATTCAAGCTAGGTGCTGTTACAGTCATAGTGGGCTACCGAATGGTTTATTTGATCACTATTGGAAGTTAATTCATGTGTTGAGCAAGATAAAGGGTTAAAATACATTTTATAAAAGATGATTCATACTGTGTTAGAATAAAAAAAACATCTAGGAATGGTTAAAATGATACTTTGAATGGTTTCAGAAAGTTAAAAATGTAATTTTGTCGTGATCTCTATGGTCCAGAAACCCGAGTTCAGTTGCATACATGAAAATGAATTTTGTTGGCGTGAGGCGTGAGCTGCGTTTGTGTTTTCTTCACCCTTCTCTTTTACTATCCCCCCATTTAAGGGCACAACACTTGGAGGCATTGCTGGGATGTTTGGTTTGAGGACCATCACTGAGCTGCAAGTGGAGTCCTCCGGCTGATCATCCCCTCAAACAACCCGGAGACATCGGAGACAGGAGTTGGCAAGGTGATCGAGGTGGTCCTCACACAAACACTGGCGACTTGTATCCTGAAGTGAGCAAAGTGACCACTAGGGGGCAACGAAAGACCAATTAAGTCAGAAAAATCCTCTTTCCGCTACTTCTGCCTGCTTCACTGATGAAATGGAGTCTGAATTAGAGAAGATGGAGCTGGAGATTGAAGGAGCATTGTAAAAGCTGACTGTTGAACAGCTGTTTAAAGTGTGCACTAAACCTGAGACTTCTGGACCAGGAAAGGAATATGTGATTGGTAAATCGCACAGACAATTAATTTCACAAGTCATGAAGTATCTTGAACAGGTGAAACTGGGCGACAGAGAGGATGAAGGTTTGTCAGAACTACTTCACATTCAAGACATAATCGATAAGAGCCAAATGACAACAGATTTAACTGGAAGTGAACTCCTACATTAAACTGACAGACAATGAATGAAATGCTTGACCTCATGAACACAAGCATGAACTCCCCTGCCGGCTCCAGTGCTTCAGCAAAGAACCTGGCACCCTAACTAGCTAACTCACCATATGACACATTTCACAATGTAGACTTTACAAATGAGTGGCTTTATCTGGAAAATTATATATATATATATATATATATATAGCAAAGGGTCTGAATACTTATGTCAATGTGATATTTCAGTGTTTCCTTTATAATAAATTTGCAAAAATGTCTAAAATTCTGTTTCTGCTTTGTCATTATGGTGTACTGAGTGTACATTGATGAGGGGAAAACTAATTTAAATGATTTTAGCATAAGGCTGCAACATAACATAATGTGAAAAAAGTGAAGGGGCCTAAAGACTTTCTGAATGCACTGTAAATAGTTAATTATTATTCAAAATATTATATGAATCTCTCCATGAAACAAGGAAAGTTGTGTTAGACCAGGTCCCTTCACATCTATGTACACATGTAGCTCTATACTTATATCATCATTGTGTGTATTTTGTTAATGAAAGGGATATGAATAGTAAAGGGCCCAGCATCCATTCACATTTCCACCTGACTGTATATAAGACACTCTATATCCCCTTATTAAAATTATTTCCACGTCTCAGAGGAATATTACTCTGCACTGTGTGCATCCACAAAGATGACCAGTCTCACTGTAAACTCAGTCCTTGGGGATCTCATTTACTCTGCTTCTCTAGAGTTTCCTCTCAGTCTTGGGAATATCAATCGCTTTACTCGCTTCTCAGGTCTGCCATCTAATATACATGCTATATAGAATAATTCTGTTAAATGAATAACTGAGTGCCCAGAACACATAGCATTGTGTTTGCTTCTGCAACCTGTCTGGCCACATCTGGATGCAAAGACTTTTTTGCTTAGAGGTGTGTAGATGTATTTTTATGAGAGCCACATACATAGACGCTATACACATGCAAAAATATAAAAGCAGGTGCGCACATTACACACACATTCTCGACATACTGTGGTGCTTTCACACACATTTATTACATGTCAGTTTTTGTCTTCAGCTGCCCCCACCCTACCTTGTTCACTCAAGGGTGGCGTGAGATTGCATGTTGGTGTGTGTGAGGGATTAATATCAGTAATGGCGACAAAGAGCATTTATTTGCCCATATGTTGAACAGCCACTTTAATGCTGATGGTTGGGGGATGGGGCTAAAAGTGGAAGAAACAGAAGCAGTAAATCAGAGAAGAAGCACTGTCGGATATGTGAGTACTGACCACTCATCTGAGGTGGGACGGATGCTGCCAGGAAGTTATTAGACAAACCACATAATCTCCAGTCCCGGGCCCCAGTGACACTATGTAAGCCTCCAGGCTAAGAGGTGTTAAAGGTAGTTTATGAGCATGTTTATGGAGATCGATACGTGTAAGCTGCAGCAGTAGGGGGATCGAGTGCAAAGGCAGGAGTAAGATTGATGGTTTTTCTAGAGGCAGGCAGCAGCAGCCTCACGGTAAGGCTGCTGAAAGCTGATACTTGTTCTTCTTATAATGAACTATTATTCACTATATCCAACCAGTTGTATAGTTCAGGATTTGCTGGAGCCACAGCTGGGCCCTGACCATCGTTGTGCCATAGGAAAGATTTTAGCAGGTGCCTCTTGCATCACTGGCAATGATACGCCTGGGCAGCGGATGTTGTGGGCAACCCAGAAAATAGGGCCTGTTTAATAGCAATAATGATGAATCACATTCACACCTGCAGGCAATTTAGAGTCAATAATTAACCTGCATGTCTTTGGACTGTGGGAGGAAGCCGGAGAACCCAGAGAAAACCCACGCTAACATGGGGAGAACATGCAAACTCCATACAGAAGAGCCCGAAGACGGATTCAAACCTGCGACCCTCTTGCTGTGAGGCGAGAGTACTAACCACTGCACCACCGTGCAGCCCAATATTTTAAAACAATAGTATTAAATTAGTATTTGCAAAAATGCTTGTGATTGATATGTCATTACCACAGTTATCTGGTCAGGTGATATCCATGTTTTTGTCTTACAACTTGAACCCTTTCATAGTGTTTTAAGTACAAGAAAGTTAATTATAACATCTTGGTCGACTAAAAATGTCTTATTCAGTGTTCGGCTGTACTTAGCTTCACCCTCCGCTGTCACTTCTGGTTGCAAAAAAACAAGATGGTGACGACCAAAATGCAGAACTTGAGGATTCAAAACGGCAGTCCTCAAATCAATGGGTGACGTCATGGTGACTACGTCTACCTCTTATATAGGCCTACAGTCAATGGTAGTGTACAGTGGGTGTATCGTACCAGAGCTTTTTTTGCTAAAAACATCTGCCTGCTGCGGCTGAAAACTAAATTGCAGAGAATGGTGAAAAAAAACAAAACATTTTTTTGAAATATGCTATAAAGTGCTCTGTGGAGCCCAAGACTAAAATGAGTGGTTAGTCGACTGAAGGGACAGCTTTTAAACACATGCAGGTTTCCATCATGTATGATTTCTGTGTTCAGAGAAATACGTCTACACACACACAATCACAACTTAGTATATTGCCTTCCACGTACAACAGTCGTGAGATATAAATAATTTTCCAGTGATGCACCCTGTCTTATTATCAGATAAAGCACTTTTCTTACTCCCCATAATAACAGGCCAAACACAGATGACCCTCAGGTCATGTCAAAAATATTTTCAGCACAGCTACAAATTTACTGTAGCAGCATAAAATCTTCCCTCTGGGTCAAAGAACTGTGGCTTTTGTTGGCCTCATTATTTTTGCTCTGATGAAATAACAATCACACAGCGAGAAAACCGCCGAGGAAGAGACGATGAGGTTCCCGTTCCTCCCTAAAAGACCTGTAGTGTGAACAATACAGACACAATAGACGCTTTAATTAAGTAACTCACATTTTCCTATACTGGATTTCTTCACTCTTGCCTCCCTGGATTTTCCTTTTAAAACTATAATTGTCTGTATACCGTCTTCTGGGTTAGTGTGTCACTGGAGCTGCCACGGCTCCAGTCTGCATAGAGTTCTTCCCGAAGGATCTCAAACCTGATAATGAGAGAGCCTCCTAGAAAAGACACAGTCATCTAAACTTTCTAAACTTTAGCTCTTATTTTGATATTTATTTATTCTTTTTCAATTTCTTTTCTATATTTCTCCTCTCTTCACTCCTAACGCTGTATAAGTATAAACAAACATGTTATTTTTGCCCCCTGTACACTTATGTTGTCTCTGGACCTTATTTATTTATTATTTTTCAATTTCTCCTCTATATTTCTCCTCTCTTTCTTAATTCCTAATACTATTTAAGTATATACAAACATGTTATTTTTCCTCCCTGTACACCTATGTTTTCTGTGGACCTATGGACAAAAATATATCATTCACCCCTACTTAATGGATTGATGTATGGACAGTGAGGGGACGCTGAAGCTCACGGCTTGACTGAAGGACACTTATGACCCTGTAGTGTCTCAACTTGTGTCTTAGCTGTCTTGTGTGAGTGTGCTGTAAGACTGTACCTGTTAAAAGGAAATAAAAAGAAGTTCTGCCTCCCAGCGACGATGCAGTCTCTCTCACTGTCATGGTGACGAACCTTAACCTAAACAACATCAGCACACACTGCACTCACACAGATGCACAGATCCAATCTGTGCATATTAAAATTTAAGCAAGTACACATGCAACTTCATAACCAAAATGAATCTACAAGCGCACACACACACACACACACACACACACATACAGACTGTAAGGCCTGAGTCAGCGCAGCAGTGCCACATTGGATCACAACGAAAAGCCAATGAAGACCTGCAGCTTTGGAGCTCGTGGCGGAGAGTCAGCCTCTGAGCGAGGCAGCTTCCTGCATGCTGAGGTCAGTAAACGCAGCACAGCACAGTGACAGAGCAGAGGATCCTGCCACGCTGCTCACACTTTACTGACTGCTCACTGAGTTGGATCACACAAAAAGCATCACGAGACGGGTGTGTTGTGTGTCAGGTCGGTTAGCGTACACGTGCGTCTATGGCTTGAATGAATTTCAGAGCCGTATTAACTTTAGCACTTTTGAATACAGCAAAACATAAATATATTATAATATTCACACACAGCTCTGTCAAAGTGGACATAAATGGGTTTGCAGCGCCTTTGTGCTCTTGTTTAACTGTGCCATTTGAAAGGCAGAAGATGAAGATAGACTTGAGTAACTTAAGTTCCCACTTGGGGAAATTCAGTTTTTCCACTCTGCTGTTACAGTAGGGCTGCATGAATTTGAATAATATGACTGCGACTATTTTGACTGATATTGCAATTGCAATATGATTTGCAACATCAGAGGGAATAATAATGTTGACATCATTATTCTTTTCATTGAAAACTGCATTAGGCAATGCGGGATGAAGAACCGCTCCACCTGTCTACATCTTAGTTAAGGTGCTGGAAACATAAATGAGTCCAAAAGATAATAGAAAAGATTTCTGCACACTTAGATCTATGCAGTATTTCACTAGATTGTTTAATACTAAGCTTTCGGTCTGTCATACCTTTATCAGAGCATACATTACTCAGGCTGGTAGACAAAACCACTCCTGTCCTCATTTGGTGGTATGCTGAACATCTGTGCACAAGAAGGATGAAACAGTAAATTTAGAAAGCAGAAAAAAACATGCAATCATGAAGCATCTAATAATATCATACATTTTCATCACATATTAATGGGGCTATGAAAAAGATCAGACTTTAGCCATTGTGAATCAGAGATCCCCAGATCTATTAGAAAAAACAAACATCTCACAGGAGGATGAAAAAAGAGACAAAAAAAACAAATAGCTATGGAAGTGAAAACCGTATTGAAATGATTATGGAGTGATTTTTATGGGCACCTGTGCCAAACAAATATGTTTTCTTACGGCTGTAGGTTACGAGGGTAGGCCCGGACAACTCTGCACTACAATGATATTTAATTTAAAAATTTTGACACACGTTTCACCTTTAACAAATATTGCAATTTCCTCCTCATCCTGTGATTTGAAAATTGAGGTAGACCATATTGCAATTCCAGTGAAATTTTGATTAATGGTGCAGCTGTAAACACATACACACCTTGTTCAACGGTACCTCAGCTGTGCCCAGGAGGTGAACTGGCACCTCTTCAGCTACCTGTCCACACCCCATTCCTGGTCTACTGGACATGAACAGGCCATTGTCTGGTCCCTAAACCATGTCCCTGTGGACTGAGCTACTGCTGCTACCAAAAATATAACATTTTCACCCTCTTTAATGCACACAGTTTTCAAATTATGTCTAATATGAGTAAATACTGGCTGCTAGGTCAGGGTGTTATTAACACTGTCATAAAAAGCTCCCCGTATGAAGTTATGATAACTAAGTTTCAGGAACACGACCATGCTTCTCCCTCGCTAATTCATTCACCTGTATTTCATTAATTCCACCACCTGTGTAGGTGTGTCTGACCCTCCTTTCTCCAATCGGTCCCAGTTCTCACAGAGCAACACAACCTCCTCTCGAACCTAAAGAGAGGACCAGATTTTTGTTGAAAACTAAACTGAAAGTTGTGAACACCGGACATGAACAAACAGCTGATTGTAAGGTGATGCATGGGACACAAACCGTGGCCTGGTGCGTCTCATGTTGGGATGCCTTGTGCAGCTGTATCAAACGCCGACGGCTGTGACAAAGCTTCGATATTTGACGCCCTGGGAATGAGAGCGGGCTGGAATGAGAGGGATGTTGTATCCCACCGTCGGATGTGATGATTTGTTAGGTAAGACGCCGCACCATTTACATAACAGGTAACCTCTCGATGCACAGCTTTTGATATTTTGCTCAGTCTGAATTGACACATGACTCATAATCCATCTTCTGAGTATCTTTTGAGAGGCTTTAAAACATTGGTAGTTTTGTTCTTACGGGCCACAGCAGCTGTGGTCAGCTTGTATTTATGTCAGTGTGACAAAAAGTATTAAAATGTCTGGAGAAACTTCTCCTATGGCATAATCCACTTCCCAGCTCCATATATGCTCAGTATATTCCAAAGAGTCATAGTTTCCCAAAAAATATGGTTATAAATGTACTGTTTCCATCACAAACCTCACGCATGACCTTTCTATGTCTTTAATGTGCCTATATATTTTCCTCAGGGAAACCATGAATGCATGGATAGATGATACGATTTAAAGTCAACACATTTGAAGGCCCTCTTTTGTTGAGAGCTCTGTTTTTAATTATTGTTCACTTCCTGACTGCTCACTTCCCTGCCGTTGAATGTTCTCCCAGGCCGGTCCCCCCAGCCTCTCCATGTGAAACATTATACAGCCTTGACATACATAACTGGGGCACAGTAACAACACGGCACTCCCGGGTCCTGTGAGCCTCGCCCTACCGACCCACAGCCGCTCTCTCTGGGGGACAATTCGCCCAGTCTTCCCCTACATCTCCTGGACCTCCGCCAAGAGTTTATTCAACAAGGGGTTAGAAGAAGACGATGCAAACTGTTACTGGAGGGCCCAGATGAGAACATTACCTCTCCCTATAAACAAGTTTGTGGAAATTAAAGCCTGTAAATAAAAAGTAAGACAGAAAACAACTAAAAGGCGAGTGAATATTGGGCTTAATGACCATCAGGTTTCATCCATTAAGTGAAATGACAGACACTAAAGATATCATTCTGTACAGTGTGGAAATATTGTTTAGTTTCGCTCAATTCTTCCTACCTATGGGATCATGATTATGCTATTTGATCCCACTCAACATCTGAGCCAAGATAGCTTAATATTACTGTTTGACATAACTTCAGACTACACCAAGTATATTAAAAATGGTAAGTCTTAAGGCATTTATAGTTTCTGATTCTGGGAAAAAGGGAAAATAATATATTTCCCTGCATCTCTTGAACCAAATCACACACATTTATTCTGTGATCTTCTTTTGAACTAATGTACTAATGTAATATTTGATGTAATATTTTCACTTCCATTCACTGAGTTTCCCCTGAAACTGTTTGGAGCCCTCTGTGGAGGCCCGCCTCACACTTAATATTAGTGAACGTAGTCACCGTGACATCACCCATTGACAAGTGGAGTAAGGTTTTGAAGCTTCAGGTTTGGCATGTTGGCGTCACTATCTTGGGTTTGGCTGTCGCCATGTTGGATTTTTGCAACCAGAAGTGACACATGAGGGTGGAGCTAAGCACAACTGAACGCCGAGTAAGAAATTTTAGGCAACCAAAGAGGTTTTAATTCATTTTCTTAAACTAAAAACATACTGTGAAAGGGTTAAAGTTGGAAGACAAAAACACAGCCCGCTTTCAGATGCGTGGTAGCGATCTGTCAATCACAAGGTAGCCACACCCTAAAGCATCCCCTGCTTTATGGTCTATTTGACTCTAAATGGGACCACAGTTTACTAAATGAACATCTTGCTGTATTGAAGACCTGAAACGAGCATTTGAGACCATAAACTCATGTTTGCAATGTTTACTGAGGTTATAAATCAAGTGAGAAGTAGGCTCATTTTCTCATAGGCTTCTCGACAATCAGACTTGTTTTGCAAACAGAGGAGTCGCCCTCTGCTGGCTATTAGAGAGAATGAAAGTTGAAGGCACTTTGCATTGGCTTCACTTCTCAGACCTGGATCATATTTTATAGTCTGCTAGCACAATATTAACTCTGTGAGACTGATTTTCTAAAACATAACAAAAAGGTTCTGGTGTTGATGTGACTTATCTTTAACTTATATATTTCAAAAATAAGAGTTGAATTAGCAGCTCTTTAATAAAGTCTCAACAAAAAGCACCATGCTTCACAAAGTTACACTATAATATCTTACAAGGCTTTTATAGCACTTGAATGTTTTATACTGTCAGGTGAGCCTGCCCCTTATGTCGTACTGTTTCGTGATTGTTCTGTGTCACTCAAAAATGATACTGATTGCTAAAAATATCTGAGCATTTTGTTGTGACTTAAAGGTACGGTGTGTAGTATTTGATGGCATCTAGTGGTGTGGTTGCAGATTGCAGCCAGCGGAGTACCCGTCCGCTCGCTTCTCCCTTTCTAAGACTGCGGCAACGTGAGCCGCTGAGTGTAAAACTGTGGTAACGCCATTCGCCTCGCTCAGAGGCCGCACTCACCATAGTAATTCCACTTAAGGAGCAACGGAAGTCAGACCGCGGCCGGCGGAACCATAATTTTACACTCTGCAGGTCACGTTACCACAGATTCACAAGCGTATCTGAGATCTACAATGACATTCAGGTAACGTGATCGGAAGGGCTCATTCTAAGCTAATGAACACACAACGAGTCTTAGTTTTAGCTGATTATACACAAATGAAGACAAACAGTAGGTATGGTATATTATATTCCTTTTCTGCTAATAGATCCACCTGAAATGTTACACACTGTTCCTTTAAATTGCTGCCACATTACACATATCAGACACTTACGTACAGTAGTTTCATAATCATTCACAACAACAACAAACACAGTCACCCAGACAGTGACCCCATGACAACAACTATTTTTTAATGTTGACTCCATCTTCCTCTAATCAGCGTTGGGTTCAGATACAAAGCGTCTCTCTGTGCTGCACTGCAGATGGAGGATTGTTTGAGAGCCACACTGCTGCAGGGTGGTCAGCTGGCTGAGCAGCGCCTCAGTCCGGTCTGTCTTTTGTTGCATCTGTTTATCTGTCCGCCACTGCTTATGCTTTCTGTCTTATCAATTATTTACAAAGTGTGTTTTTGTGTTTGCAAATCTGTTAGTGTCGCGGCTCGCCTGTTTCTGTGTTGCTAAAGTCAGACTTCTTTGTTGGATAGTAAAGCCATATAATATTTGAAGATGAGCGTGTGTGTCTTTTTATGCATGTGATAGTGTGTGTGGGGCACAGCATGTGACTATAGCGCTGGTACTGATGATGATAGTACTTCATTGTCAGATCAAGTCTGAAATTTTTCTTGCTTTTAAGCAGCTGCATTTGCATCATCAGCACAGACAATGAGTTGAAGACAGGAAACAAGGATACGTACATTTACATTACATATGTGATTCGGCTCCATATTTAATTTTTGTAATGAGTGGTGCACAAAAGAATGCTTCAGTCTAACCTTGTTGAACCCCGTGTCTCCGATTTAATGCCAACAATTTATATTCACTGTTGAGGACATGATTGTTGTTAGCCAGCCTTACTATGTTATCATGGTAGACGATAAGAGACTCGTAGTATCAAATCATTGTGAAAAAGGTGTATACAAGTGCACAGTGCACCACAAGCCACATAATTTAAATCTCAGCATTTTCACATTCAGCAAGTCTCGTTGTGACAGTACTAGTAGTAGTACTAGTAGTATTTTATTCAGTCATCATACATAATACAATAAGTATGAACAGTATAATCAGTATTAACAATGTCAGTAGTCTAGTAAGTAGTGACTGAATAGGCACAGGCAGAAGCAAAATGCTTATATATGCCTAACCTATATACTATATATATAACCTACATACTTACCAAATTAAACTACCCTCAAGAAAAAACAAACAAAAAATTTAAAAAAGTCATTCACACTTGTAACCCTCAGAAATAGTTTTGCACGCCATTCTTTTGAAAACCAAAAGCGAATTACACATTCTTAAATTCATATTAGCATTATCCCGTAATTTGACCCCAACAACAGAGATACATCTCCTTCTAATACCTGTTTTAGCTTTGTGTACAGTAAACTTAAAAAATACCTCTTAGATCATATTTGCTCTCCTGTAGTGAAAAATAAAACCTTGTATACCATCTGGGAGTGATTTGGCTCTAAACATCATTTAATTCAATTAATTGCATTATTTTATAATATACCAAATCATTAAATTTCATAGCTTGGGAATTTATTAACAGTGGATTAGTGTGAACACAGTAACCAGCCTTATTGATAATATGTATGGCTCGTTATTGTAGTAAACCATTTGAATTTATAGTTGTTTTAAAAGTCGATAACCACAATTCCACACAGTAAGAAATACAAGGACATACAAGTGAACAAAAAATTAAATGCAAGGCCGTGTAACTTAATATAGCCCTAGTGTTCATCAGTGGTGCAGCGGTTAGTGCTGTCGCCTCACAGCAAGAGGGTCACAGGTTTGAATCCAGCTCGGGGCTCTTCTGTGGGGAGTTTGCATGTTCTTCCCATGTTTTCTCCGGAAAGTCTCCAAAGATATGCAGGTTAATTGATGATTCTAAATTGCCCGTAGGTGTGGATGTGAGCGTGAAAGGTTGTCTGTCTCTATGTGCCCTGCGATGGACTGGTGACCTGCGACCTGTCCAGGGTGAACCCCGCCTTCGCCCAATACCAGCTGGGATCGGCTCCAGCCTCCCTGCAACCCCTAATGGGATAAGCAGTTGAAGATGGATGGATTCATCAGTGACATATTTTTTCTGTGCAATCACTCTCAATGTATGGACACATAATTTTCTGAATGGATTTTATGCGTACAGGCATCTAGCACACACACTGTCAGTGTCACTCACATTGTGATTAACCCTTCCAACACTTGAATCAGAAACAGCGCACAGAACAGATGTAGTTTCCACTGCTGCAGAACAAAGCTCTTTGTTAGGTGTTTGTTCGGGTCCATTCTGCTTGAGTTAGTGAGTTAGCGAGAGGGGAACCATCTGCACTCCGACAGAATGGCCCATATGCTTCCTCCACTCATGTTTCACACACACTCAGGCAAACCTGCTTTGTGCCTCGGCCGAAATCATGCCAGTTTAGGAATCCTCATAAACCAGAACAAATGTTTTTCATAGTTAATTTTCCCCACTGTTTGAGAAAAAAACAAGAGTCCTATCGATGTAAAGAGTTTCAAGCAAAGATCACTGAAAGTTCTGACCTCCTGGTCCAGCCACAGGAAATGACCATTAGCAGCATACAGTATAAAGAAAATATAGGGACCATTCTGTTTAGTGTGCTTTGGATCTCGTCCAGATTCCACTGTTTTCCCTGTAAAGTCTGCAGGGACGCTGCAAAAAGCTGTTTGTGTGTGGCTCTAAAAATGGTCCGCTAGCTGGGTGAAATAAGAAAGGATATAGGACAGTAGTAAGAGAGCAGTTACTCTTCCTGTTTACTACAAAGGCGTACAATGGTCAAAACACATTTTAAGGTGTCAGTCTGTTTCACTGACTTCCACCGAACCCTAACAGAGCAGCGGTGGGGAATGTAGTCACGCATGACGTGGTGAGGAATTTGCCAAGGCCACTAGTAAACCTCTCGCCCCTCTGCCCCCCATTGTGTGCTTTGGTCTTCCGTCATGCTAAGCAACCCAGCTAAGTCAAGCAAACAAAGGAGCACCTGGACACAATAGGCACCTTGTTAGCCACCGTGTGACAGCGTGACAGGTATTTCAAGGCTGACATTGAGAACAGGCCGCTGGAGAGCTGCTTTCAGGTCACCGACACTGTGATTTTATTCCACAGTAATTGCAGCCCATGTGAGGACTGTAAATACTGTATATTAGCATGTCCTGTCAAACAAGCACTGTTGATTCTTAGTGGCAAGATCAAGCTGAAAAGCACTGTTTCTCTGACCTCTGACCTCTTCCTGGCTGTTGACCACAGCATAATAAGCAAAACACAAGGTACTTGGTACAAAAACTACCTGGATGAACCATCTGTCAATCAAACCCTTGCCAAAGCCAGTCGGGAGAAGAGTGAAAACATCAACTTCAGTGTCATTTGCTTTACAGCCCCTTTAAAAATACTGCCTTGTGCTACTCTTCTATTCAGTCATTTCAAACTGATTCTATTGACTCTCTGAGCAGCCTTCTTCAGCTATGATAGACACATATTGCGTAGGGAAGAAAACACAAGAGGTGGAGGTGAAAGAGGTGGAGGACAGCGAGGGCCATCTCATGTGGCCTGGCTGAGCATCTGGAAATCAGGAGGAAACGCAATGCAGTTTCTTAGGGAGAGCAGGGTGGCTCACATGGTCCTAACATGAACCATCCATCTGTGAATACAGCACACTGTTCTACTCACAATCACCTCATTTAGTCTTTTATTAATTCATGCCTCTAGTGGTGTCTTTTATTGTGCTTAGAGCATAAGAAGAGACAGAAAATCCAAAGCAGAAACAGTAACGATTGATCATCTGTTAAATGACAGTAGTATATGAAACTTCAGCGGTCACTCCTCACTATTTCCCCTTTAAATCGTAGACGAACATGGAAGATGTCGTGTAGAGTCCATCATCGGCTTGTACAGCTGGGCTCTAACCCTGAAATGTCCACTTGACTTGCTTCTGTTTTATTCCAGGCGGTTTGGTTGCGGAGCTGGCGTGGGAGTCTGTAGCAGGGCACCAAGAAAAAAACCCTGCTCTATTCAGACGTTTTGTTGTGTTGCTTTGAATTATTCAGTTTTGCTTTAACACGGCACACGTGACCTAAGCCAGTCATACAGGGCTAATCATGATGTATCATCATCAGCTCTGCCTCTCTTCGCTCTGTTCTTTTTACTCCCTTTCCGGTCAGAGCCTTGTTGATGCTAAAATTCAGATATTCAGAGATGGAAGCTCTAAACTGCAGTGCAGCACTTCTTGGAAGTGGTGTGTGTGAGAGCACAATTAGACAATAGTTCACATTTAGTCTCAGTGAGCAACTTCAGGTGAAACGGTGATGTTAAATGTTTTGATTTCTGATCAGTGTGCAGTCAAAAGTTGTGTCTTGGTACTTGAAGAGAGGGATGGAAACTGGTTTTCAGAGTCAGAGTGATAGTTTGTGAATTTCCCCACTAAAAAAGACCAATAAAGGAATATCTTATAGCTTTGAACCTGAAATAACAGATTTTGGGTCACTTTATTCACAGCAGAAACAAGCTTTGAACAAAACACTGACATATTATCACCCTTTGATATGGCGGATGTGTTAGCAAATGGTTGCTTTTTATACATTCAACATGAACAACATTTGATTTAGTTTGGAATCTTGTTTCTGGCCACCTAACAAATATAAATCCAATATTCACTATGTTTTTTGATCTGTTTTTGGTCTCCACAAACTCCAGAGGGGAATTTTTTACAACCTTCTTCAAGGTCAAGGAGTCTGTCTGTCTGTTAGCAGGATTACTCCAAAGGTTTGCAATCGATTTGAATGAAATCTTTTTTGGAGGGGTGGGGTGTGGCACAACGAACAGTCGATTACATTTTGGTGCCAATCCAGATCCGGATGATCATGATCCGGATTCAGGAATATTTTAAATGATTCCAATCAGCCATAACATTAACACCAGTGGGTATAACACATGCGCAGCGTAACTGATGACGCAGTGAATCATGCAGCCGTGAGGTAAAGCAGCCGCCACGCGCCGTTCACTCGGCCGGTCTGGCCCAAGCATCAATGCTCGAAACAGCTGCCTGCAACGGGTAAGGTGAGCCAGAAAACAAAAACAATGAGCTGAAAGATGCTAAAGAAGAAAAACTCCACAGAGCTTATTCCTTTTTCCAGTTTTTCAAGTTTTTTTGACACTGCCACCATTTTGGACTTTAACCTTTATTATATTTATAATATTTTATTGCTCAACACAGGCCATTTCATTAGAGACACTAAAATTATGACAAGAGAATTGAAATGATTTTGTTAAACTTTTGTACGGCAACTTTTAGGCAGACATTTTATTGGTGTCCGGGAGTCACTTTCAGTCCAAAATGGTGGAAGTGTAGCTTTGCTGCTGGGTGCTGATGTTGCAATGGACCAAACAATTGATTTTCACTTCTTACGATATACAATATATATATTTTCTTTGTTATAGTGTCTTTAAATATGTATATTTGTGGCATCCATCAGCTATGACATGGTGATTGTTGAAAAGTGGCTTTAGATATTTAGAAGCTACTTTATGATGATAACAGTTGAGGCTAGTATGCAAAGTATGTAATTCCACGCTATTATGCTTAAATGTAACTGCATTAAACATCAGTGTTCATCAAAAATTAATGTCCATTATGACATTTTAGTGTAAGAACTGTGTGTGGTTTGTTGAGGATTAGGTATTTGCATGTAGATACAAGAAAAACCAGGGCAACAAGCAAAACTTCTCACTTGTCATGTAAACAAACCGTCTACCCGTCTTCATCTAAACACAGTCAGTCCCCTCCCTCAGGCTCTGGAAACGCAGATAAAAAAACGATACTTAACTCTGCTCTCGGCTGCCAGTCCAAAAAAGGAGATGATCCTCTGGGTTCCCGCTGACGGGAGGAGCTTTGGAGGGCACTTCGGAGCGCTCCTGACACGATGACCCATATGTCACGCGTCTGAAGCCTTCATCAAAGCCGGCGGCGGCGCTGTGTGACATGTGTGTGAGCGTCGTAGGGTGACAGCGAGTCTTGGATTCAAAGCTTTGAAGAAGATGCTCATTTGTTGATGTTTCTCCAGTGTGTTGACCTGAGTGATTAAGCAGAGGTGTATTTGTTAACAGATCAAACATACTTCCATATTGGACAAGAACCAAAATGGATCCCAAATGTGAATGTCTCTGTCTACAAGTAAATGTAATGATAACATGTCTTTTTATTTAACTGGGAGTTGAAAAAGAACAGCAAAAAACGTAATAATACTAATTACTTTAATGCATTAATGCATTCGATCTTTTGGAGGTTGTAGCTGGCTCAGTTTTAAATCTAAAATCTATGAAACTAGAAAACCTCAGGAATCCACCAGTGCCAATCATGTCATACTAGCTTGTCGCAAAGGTGACTAAATAATGCTCCAAACTTAAGCTAAATTATGGCAAGGAAATACTGGTGTGGCCATTTTCAAAGGGGTCCCTTGACCTCTGACCTCAAGATATGTGAGTGAAAATGGGTTCTCTGGGTACCCACGAGTCTCCCCTTTACAGAAATGACCACTTTATGATAATCACATGCAGTTTGGGGGCAAATCATGGTCAAGTCAGCACACTGATGTACTGACAGCTGCTGTTGCCTGTTGGGCTGCAGTTTGTCATGTTATGATTTGAGCATATTTTTTAAGCTAAATGCTGTAGCTGTGAGGGTTTCTGGACAATATTTGTCATTGTTTTGTGTTGTTTTTAACATACATTTGCATAAAGCAGTATATTTGCCCACTCCCATGTTGATAAGAGTACTAAAATCTTGACAATTCTCCCGTTAAGGTACATTTTGAACAGATAAAAAAATGTGTGATTCATTTGCAGTTAATCACGATTAACTACTGCAGTTAATCGTGATTAAACATTTCATGCGATTGACAGCCCTAATTTTCAACTAAGACAGCAACCCTGCTCTGTGCTGCATCACAGCTGTGTGGTAGCCAAACATTTGCAGCATCCAAATCCAGTTGATGTTTTATTGCTTGGGCTCACAGCCAGCTTTAAGAATGTGCTGACATGAATTTAGCCAGTTAAATATGCTGAATAATGTGTATAATTCACTCAGTGTCCAACTCCTGTCCTGCTTCTGCTGCTCGCTCCTGGCGCAGATTTTAAAAACCTGAACAAAACTCATTTCAGAGAGGGTTTTAGTACAGTAGAGCTTACAGTAAAACAGACTCCAAACTATACCAAGTACCTCATTAGTCCCAGTTACGAAACCTCCCCTGTCATTGGCTGGGATGCGACAGCTCTCGGCAGCCTTGTCGCATAATCTGATGGCCTTTTTGTGCCGAGCCATTCATCCTTAATCTTCCAGGGCAACACTGAGCTTTGCAGCGCTGCTTTAGTTAAAAGAAGGATCCCCCCCCCTCCCTGTCTCATACATTTTGTGGATATCATGATGAATGAGGCATTATCAGGGCACAGAGGTAAAGTAGATTAAGTCTTCATTTACAGAGCCTGTGTTAAGTGATGAGCACAGATATATAAGTTACAGGTCAGCGAACATGACTTGAGCGAAATTCGCTTGCTACACAGTGCCACTCAGGGAGTTATGCTATGATGCACCGATAGGCCTCAGATATAGAAAAAAAAAAGTCCATATGGTTGTAATGACTTATGAATGATGCAGGCGCTGCCTCTCAGATGTGCAAAATGGTGCATCAATAACGATCACACGCCACAGATAATATGAGGTCATGTGTGGCCTGCAGGTTGCATGTAGGATTACACACATACAGCACTGTTACGTTTTCACCCATCATTTTGTGCCTCTTGATGTAGAGGACGGGGCAACGGCGGCTCGCAACAGCCTGATCTCCTTCATCAAAGCACGAGCCGGGATAGACGTGCCCTAAAAAAACTTCTGGTTTTGGCGGCTACATTGACCCATTAGAGTTTCCAAGAATTAAAAAGATGAAGTTGGATTAAATATTTATGCAAAGTTCACTGCTTGCCATTTGATATACAAAAAGTCTGGAAAAATATTATAGATTGAGATGTGAAATATCAGAGGGAGGGCTGTGGAAACAGGAGGAAGCTTTGTGGGAAAAAGAGAGAGCTTCATGAGGTTCAGGTTCAGGATGGATGTGTTAAAAGTGCACATCACATTATGCAGTCCTCTATGTTTCTATGTCTATGACAACCACGGATAAATGAAAGCATCATTTCCTCTGATTCGTTCTTTCTTATTTTTTCTTATCTGTCAATCACTCTCCCACTGCTTCCTTTTCTTTCTCCCTTCTACTTATTCCTCTAATAATGAAGTTATTTAGAAGTGGGACTGTCCATCATTTAAAACATTTAACCATGACTGTCCATAGTTAATCGCTATTAATAACAAAGAAATCAAACATTTTTATCTGTTCAAAATGTACCTTAAAGGGAGATTAGTCAAGTATTCAACATTGGAGTAAAAAAATATGCTTGCTTTATGCAAATCTATGTATATATTTATTATAAAATTATTAAATATATTAAATATTGAAAGTATAATATCCCTTGGAAATCTATTAACAACACAAAACAATGACAAATGTCTGGAAATTCTTACAGGTACTGCATTTAGCATGAAAATGCTGCTCAATAATTTTATAGCTTTGTGTACTTTAACCTAATTTATGTAAAAATTTAAATCTAATGTCATCTGATCCATATAGCCACATGGCCAACCAAGCATTTACCAAGCATCCCAGTGTACTCGTTTGCAACTGAAATTCAAAACAAGACATTAAATAAAATAAACAATAAATAAAATAAAAATAATAAACGTATTCTATATTAATATATATTAAATAAAAATAAATGATCTATCTATCTATCTATCTATCTATCTATCTATCTATCTATCTATCTATCTATCTATCTATCGATTCACCCTGTAAAAAAATATTAGGTACTGTATTTTTCGCACTA
Source organism: Pterois miles (assembly GCA_947000775.1). Lineage (NCBI taxonomy): Eukaryota > Metazoa > Chordata > Actinopteri > Perciformes > Scorpaenidae > Pterois > Pterois miles. Next base: position 6,861,577 of record CAMQGK010000194.1, on the reverse strand, counting down.
TAAGGTTGTGTCACTTAAAATCGCCCAACTGTTTAACTGAGACACTGATGATGAAGGATTTGATGGATTTGTGGAAGAGGAATGAACTGAAGAGTGAGTGTATTGTTTCATATTTCATGTGTTACAACTGACTTGTGTTTGTCATGTGTTTGACTTATCTGACTTAATGCGCCTTATAGTTCGAAAAATACGGTAACTGTACGCCAATTTCTTCCTCAATTGTTTTTATGTACTTTAACCTAATTTACGCAAAAATAAAATATAAAATCACCTGAGTGACAAACATGTTTGTGTTTGTGATGAGATGACCTCATTAACCAAGCGTATCCCAGGTTGCTCTGAAACTCTAAATTATTCCAGGCACTTCAGCTCTAATAGTGGATATACATCACACAAGTAGGCTTGTAAATACTGCAGATGTGACTACTGGGACAGACCCTGATGCTTGGATCACATCACACAACTTGAATTCAGCAGTGATGGATGGGTCAGCCGCTGTGTACATCATGAACGCTACTAATGGTGGAGGACTGCCACCAAAGTCATCTAAGTGCAGCTGTCAGATTTGAAGGCTGCATTATTACTGCCGACCATTAGGTTCACTCTGTCGTTGCTTGTCAGCTGTGCCATCAGGCAGAGTGAATGGAAATGGTTGCTAATAATAGTTTATGATAAACAAACCTTTCTCATCCAGGTCTTCCTCATTACATAACGCTGTCATAACACAGCGGCACAACGGCAGGAAGTGATAATGTGAAAGCAGCTGCTTTAATGAGAGCTCCTTCCTTGACAAGGTCCTGACATTTCTATACAACTCCTCAAGATCAACACTGACATGTATTACATATGCTGTGGGGCTGAGTTTAGCATGTAGATCCTGGTTGGTTTTTAAAAGACAGCATTTTGATTGTAATGTCAACATGCACTTCATGTAATAAATGGCTGAGGCTGTATACCGGACCAGGGTATGTACTGAATGCAAGCTGCTTTGCTTTATGTGGATGAAACTCACCATGCAGCTGAGTCTGTGTGCGTATATTTACTGTTTTGAATGCACACGCAGAGATTTGCATTTATTAATGTGTGCAAGACAGACGCAGAGAACATGACAGTGAAATACAGAGAGGCAGCAAACGCTAGCAAGAAAACTTTGACACATGCAGACTGATGGATGGGTGGAAAGGGAATAGGAAATTTTGGGCTCGTGGCAGTGTGTCTTCCTGTGTCGATCTGATTTGGGTGACACTGTGTGACAGGAAGCTGGCAGAACACACACACACACACACACACACACACACACACACACACGCTGGAGGTCATGATGGAAGATGGAAGTGACTGGCACATATTCACATTCAAATACACAAACAAACCTCAAACCCAGACTCCAAGTCTAAAACTTCTTCTACCTTTTACTTCTCATCGGCCCTTAAGCCACTAAAAGTAGACTTCAGACTGGCATTAAGCTTGTGTTAACCTTGACATAGAGAATAAGGCTTATATTAACCTGTGCATTGAACCAGGCAACAGCTGGAAATGAACAATTAGCCTGGTGAGTTAAACCAAGTCAAGACTTATCTATAATGTAATATCTTTATTGGTGATCCCAGGTCAGGAGAAGAATTGTCCCACTCCCAGTTTTCAGAAATTTGAAAACAAGACTACGAGTGCTCAGCCATGCTAGTGTCTTCATGACGCTGTACATGCTAATGCCAGCATGCTAACTTATCCAAAATATCAATGCTAACATGCTGATGTTTAGCAGGTTTACTGTTTGCCATGATCACTATCATACAGTGTGTTCCAGTACCCGTACAGTACTACCCTACTATATAGTATGAAAAGGATTTAGTATGTCCCAATACACAGTGTGTCAAATGCAGTATGCCAAAAATACCAGGTTGTTGCATTCATGCCCCCAGGAAGAGCGCAATACCAATTTTCGTGGTGGCCAAACAGTGGTACCACAACTTCCGTGTCTGTCACGTGGTGCCATTGGGCCCAAAAAGACTTTTTCCCATAGATTTACTTTGAGAAAGAGATGTCTGTTTGTCACTGGATATTTTTTTTAGGTGAGTCAACTTCCCAGAATTAACATTTATCTTATTTAAATCATTAGGCCGTAAAAGTTGTAAAATAGAGTTATTTCCCTTCCTCCGTTCACGTAAATGAGACCCAAACCGAGGCTGGAGTGAAGGCTGGGAGGTGGAGTAAGCCCCGACGACAGCGTGACAACTGTGACCCCGTGACCGAGCCATGTGACAGAGTAGACATGCTGCGCCTGCTCCATGGGCTCAATGGATACGCCAAAAGATTGCCAGAGGATCCGGGTACTTTTCCAGTCAGAAGTTGAGCCATTTTGGCATCATGCGCCACTGAGCAAATTTCATATGGATGAACTGTGTTGTTCTTGTCCATGTTTCTACTGCATTCCCTTGCATTTTGCAGCATGCAAGGCAACATGTTTTTCTAGGATTGTGTCTAGAAAGGAACCAGCACATTGGGGAAAATCTAGTGAGATGATTAAGGTTAGACAATGATCTTGAGGTTAGGCATTGATCCTGAACAGTTAATTACAGGATAGATAGTCGGGGAGTGAGTCTCATGAGAATTTTTACAAGTTTTTGCAGATCTCAAATCAGATTTTGCGTTCCCTTCTAGACACACCCCTTTCCTGGCTTTTCTGACGCCAAATCCTCTGCACAGCAGATATAGAGAGCCTAAGTCACACCCTTTCTGGTGGACCCAAAGGGACCTTATTTCGAAAAAAAAAATATGAATGGTAGTCAAGTGAGATAAATATTATTTTGATCCCGTTTGAATTGCACCATGAAGCACACATGTGAGGTTTGTCAATTTAAAACAGAATTTTGCAAGTCAGGAAAGTCTCCGTTTGTTAAACTGACAAACATCATATGTGTGATTCGTGGCACAATTCAAAACGGGTCAAAAATTATTTATCTCTCTCTGTTGACTACAGTTCATATTTTTTCCCAAAAAAAGGTCCCATGAGGTCAACGGGAAGGGGTGAGACTTAGACTCTAAATGAGCAAGAGGGTCAAAGTTCAAGGCGAAATGTTATGACGGCGTACATATGTCCAAATTTTATGCATACTGCATGCAGTACGCAATTTGTAAGGGCAGCTGCTGCATATAGGCAACTAAAAGTAAGAAGTAGAAGTATACGATTTTGAACATAGCCCTCGTTCATGTGTTAACATGCTAAGATTTGCTAATTAGCACTAAAACCAAAGTGCAGCTGAAGCTGATGGGAATGGCATTCATACTGCAGGTATTTGGATGTAAAATAACATTAAGGACAAGTATAAATTCTCACGGGGCTGCACGGTGGTGCAGTGGTTAGCGCTGTCGCCTCACAGCAAGAGGGTCGCAGGTTTGATTCCGGCTTCTGTGTGGAGTTTGCATGTTCTCCCCGTGTTAGTGTGGGTTTTCTCCGGGTACTCCGGCTTCCTCCCACAGTCCAAAGACATGTAACTTAGGTCAATTGATGACTCGATGACTTGATGAAATTGCCCGTAATGTGAATGCGAGTGTGAATGGTTGTCTGTCTCTATTTGCCCTGCGATGGACTGGCGACCTGTCCAGGGTGAACCCCGCCTTCGCCCAATGCCAGCTGGGATCGGCTCCAGCCCCCCCGCGACCCCTAACGGGATAAGCGGTTGACTATGGATGGATAAATTCTGACCTGATGATGGTCAGGAGTTCCCTTAAGTTATTTTAATTTATCCTATGATATGAATGTCTGTCTGTACTAAATTTCATGGCAAGCCATCCAATAGCTGTCGACCACAAATGTCGACCTCATGGTGTCACTAAAAAACGTCGGACGAGAACTAAAGTCAGTAGGATGCATCATCTGGGAATGATGAATGTCTGCACCAAATTGTTATTGTTACTGTTCAATATTACACTGATTATATGAAAATTGTAACCTGCTGGTGGCACTAGAAGCAAAGTCAGGGGATCAACAAAGTCAGTATAATTCATCCTCTGGGGAACATGAATATGCGGACACAAATATAATGTGGCAGGTTTGTCCATCATCACCTTCCCCTCCACTAAGTCCCCTTTTATTACAGGCTCAACCCGCTGAAGGATAACTCCCACAAGGTAAGGAGCTCTTTTGTTTCTTGTACTACTTAATGGCATACCTCTGGTTAATGTATTTTTTATAGGATAATGTTTAGTTTAATGGTGCTCCAGATGAATGAAGATGTTCATAATTTATGACGCTTGTGTCTTGTGTTGAGTTTTAAGCACTTTTCTATATTAATGTTTATTCCTCATCAATTGCCTGCAAAGAGAATTTCCCATTGGAGGGACCTGAACGGACCAAACTACATGTATTTCATGTATGAGCGGCTAACAAAGGACCAAGATTGTTGTACATTTTCATCTTAAAAGTGCACTTACTATTCCCCGTCCCATCCAGGCCAATGGTTTCTCCTCCCAAGAGACAAAGAGTACTTTCACTGTTATTTTTAGGTTGGGAAAAGCTCATGTGCTGTTCCCCAGGTGAGAGGCCTGGCCCATCTGATCCTATCAAGCAGTGTATTCATCTCTGCAGTCTATCTAGCTGATTGTCCATCTATGCCATTGTCTCTGTCTTCTTGCTTTTATTATCTCTACAGTTATGGCTTATTCTTTTTTCTTTCTCATTCTGCTTCTGACTCACCAATCGTCTCTACCTCTATCACTTGCAAAAGCAAGAGTAATTTTAATGATGATTATACTTTTTGATGAAACCGATAATGTTTCCAGCAAGTGTTTCGCCTTGTAGATATGAAATTGTATCACTGGAGAAAAGAAATAAAATCCAAATCCTTCTGCAGCTTGTTTAATATGAAAAATATGAGTGTGATGTAAGCCAGGGATACTTCTCTAGATAGATAGGAAGGCAATCCAGGCACTCCAAAATACTAACACAAGTGGCAACAAGGAAGGAAATATAAACTCGAAAAAAAAAAAAAAGTTTGTAAATTTGTGTTTGGTGGATTATTTCTCCATTGTTACAATGCTAATTCACATTGTATTTTACATCGTTGCAAAGCCTGTTTATTCACCTTCACAGTGATGTCCATCTTGTATGGATCATGTATTTGTGGGATGAGCAGCTGATAATGTGGGTAGAGCCCAAGTGAAATGTGCATTCAAAACCAACATGGCTCAACATTTTGTTTCAGAACAGAACTCCTCATCTCGTCTCTGACATGATTTTGACATCAGATGATTTGCTACCGATTTTAGCATTGGAAGAGAAGTTTGGCAAATTTCATTTAGACCCTAGCCACATAATAAGCTGTGCTACTCATCCCACAAATGCATAATCCTTACAAGTGAGACATCATTGTGAAGGTTAATAAACAGGCTTTCCAACCATGTAAAACACAATGACAATTAGCATTAGCCAACAAAAATTTCCAAACTATATTTTCCGAGTTTATTAAAATGCCTGTATTGTAGTGGGTAAGTCATTAAAAAGCCATCATATTTCAACCACTGTAGGTCTTCGTCAGGGCTTAAAACAAACAGATAAAGTGGGTGTGGTCTCACTTATATGGTATCAACAACCAGTGGGAGGCATCACACGACCATCATAGTATTATTACATTTTTCAAAATACTGCAAGGAAAAAACAAGAAATTTCCGCCATTCATCAATGAAACTACTACTACTTTTCAACTGAGTGAAAAACAAACATGGGAGCCTGTACAGAGAGAGAAAAATATATATACAGTATAAATATTTCTTATTCACAGCTTCTGTAGATATTTCGGTCAGGGCCAAACACACACAGACACATAACACACAAACACACACTACATGTAGGAGTGTCTGACCAGAGAAGGGAGGTTTCAGTCACACATGAAAACATGGTGAACCACCAGTCGAGCCTGAAATGCAGGAATCCAGCCAGGCAGGGTGTAAACCTTGGCTGATAACTAGTTCATTATCAAATCAGCGCTTCAGTCTGAACCATCAAGTGGGAATAACAAACTTTCTTTGGGTATCAGCTCAAATTTCCCGAATTTCCCTCCGGGGATTAATAAAGGTTCATCTTATCTTATCTTAAATAATTACAATTCATTGACAAAAATGTCCACAAACACACACACATAATATGACCTATAGGAAGGTCTGACAAAGACATCACAACACATTTTACATTTATTTTAATTATACAATTTAGTAGTTTGATCTGATTGAAGTAAACACATCAGTGACGCTGTTTTACTGTATGTTAAAGGTGCATCCTTGATAGCCCTGTCTGCACTGACCAGCACGCATGCGCTAATTGTAATATTGCTGCCTTCATGAACTCTTTGTAGACTCCGATTTCCGACGCTCAAACTTAAAGATGTCAGTGTCCCAACTCAATACCATGCTAATGCTGTTAGACTGTATTAATGTGAATTTTGCAGTTTCTCCTCCTCTGTTCTAGCACCCAGACTTTGGAACAACATCTAAAAACCCACTTCTTTAGTTTGGCTTTTCTATAACTCTAATAATTTCCTTTAAGTCCAAGGCTGACCTGTGTGGTAACACTATGCTTTCTGTGTTCCTGTGTGTGTTGCAATTCTTTGTATTTTTGATTGTTATTCTATGTTTTCCGGTATGCATTTTGGGCTTGTTGGTATGTTTTATGGATGTTTTTGTTAAGCTCTTTGTAACTGTGTTTAAAAATGTGCTACATAAATACAGTTTTACTTATGTGGGATATTGGGAGACAAGACAGTTGTACAAGACATGCACTGACAAAACTCAGTAAAGCTTTAATTTAAAATTACATCACATAGAGAGATTAAAATATGAATTTCAACGGATTTATTGTTGTCTGAGCTGATGTAGCATTTGATTAAAAGATATGTATGCTGTCATTCTCCACTGTGGGACCAATAAAGGAATATCTTATCTTATTTCTAAGTAGTTTTTACTTAGGTCTAATTTGTTTTTCATTTACAGTGTATTTGCTTGAAAAAATGGTAAATAAGTAAAGCCTATTGGCTGGTATATATCGACACAGTTTACAATTAGGGTCTCAGATTGGATTTATAAAGTTAAATTAGATTTTAAATCTTAAATTCAATAAATAGTTTATGAATTATAGTAAATGTCCACCTGCATTTCACTTCTATTATAAAAATAACAATATTTTCCATATTAACTGTATTGCCTTGTATGTGTGGTGTGTGTATATGTGAGGTGACTGGGCAACAAGAAATTATACCACTACTCCAGGCATGCACTGACAGACCTCAGGAAAGCTTTAATTTAAAAATGCATCACATATAGTGATTATATAAATTTTAATAGATTTTTCAGAATTATTGTTTTATGAGCCATGTCGTATGTTGTCATTTTTAAGTACCCTATATCTAAGTCTAATTATTTGCATTTACAGTGCAAGTAGATATGCTTTAGAATAATAAAATAATAAAATTAGGATTAGAATAATAAAATAAAAACATTTACATTTACATCTTTACAAAACGTCAGGGATTATTGAAAATTTCCTGCTCCCTTTTACTGATATTACACTAACAATATTTCCGTATAAGTGAAGTATACGACGTTGTTGCTGGTCATTAAAGTGAGCTTTGCTGCAGCTTTCCGACAGCATTTGAACGCAGCACGAACAGCAACACATTCCCAGCGCCACAGCAGAGCGAGCTCCAGCTAAGTGCACGAGAGCGTCGTACCTGGTTAAACGAGCCAAGCCGGACCGTGCCAACCTCCGATAAAGTCACCGCTAACTGGAGGAAAGACGGAGACACAATTTAAAGTGAGTTTATAAGAACAACTGAGGGGATTTAACAAGTGGACGCGGGACGTGCGTGGACCCGTGGCAGATGTGAGATGACATCGATAAAGGTGGATTAAACAGCAGGGATGTTAAGCTAATGATGAAAACAGTATCTACTCAGTAAGGAGCGACTTGACCCGACTGGAATGGCTTGATTTCTCACCCGGGACGATACTGTCAGAGGCACCCATGTTTCTGTGGAAGAGAAAGAAAGTTTGCTGCGCTTCACTCGGATACAAGTCCACTTTGTGAGAGGGATCGCTCCTGTGACTATTTCCCTGAGCCCGCCAGGTTTTTATTTATTTGGTGTCGGCTCATAACTGTTCACAATGTCCAAACCCGTGCTAAAGAAAAACCACTGGACCTCCAGAGTGAACGAGTGCTCCGTCTCCAAAGATGCCCGCGGTGACTTGAACGTGCCACTGCGCGGCGGAGCGGAGAACGGGGAGTTCGCCTACATCGGCCAAGTTAACGAGGATGTCGTGCTTCACAAAATTGGACAAATTAACGAAGGGGAGCTGCTGTTGGAGGTGGAAAACCTCTCGATATCCGGATTACCCCTGTACGACGTCCAGACACTGATAAGGAACTGCAAAGGTCCCGTCAGGTTGAAAACCGTCAGACAAGGTAAGGACTGGAAGAGGCGTCGGCACACGCCAAACCCAGTTCAAACTTCTGCGCTTTAATGTGACCAAGTTGTCTAAAAAACGATGGGGGCTGTTTTTTTGACGTGACACTCCTGTTATTTAAACAGGAGGAAACACTCGTCAATTCGGCGCACATGAAATGCACAATTAAACTTAAAATGTGTATCAAAACAGACACCATTAAGTTGGCTTTGCGTCTAGAGAGCTATGTGGCTTAACTTGGTAACATGCTGAGAGTAAGGTAAGTTCGTCCAGGCGAAATATTAGTTTATTCAACTGAAAAGTGGGTGACAAAACATCCATGAAGTCGTGACATTGCACACCTGTCGACGAGCAAGGCTGCGTTAAATTGACAGATTTTTGAATGTAGTCTGGCGTGCATTTTAGAGCAACTACTACCTGCCTGTTCCAGGGGGAAGGAAACAGCACATGCTCTCTAATGTTTATTCAGCTTCCCTTTCTTTACCAACCCTTTAAAATAGCTCACGTTAAGAAACCAATGATGTGTCAGATCACAACGTATCTTTTATAGAGAACAATCAATTTAACACCTGGAATATCCTCAGGTGTCACTCACCCCACTACTTTAAATAGGATTAAACTCTCAGGCTAAACTTTGCCTCTGTGTAGGAGGCCTGTGTGAACAGCAGGTGATGATACCTGGAGTGGTTTCAATATACCCTCAACTTTTAGTAAGCCAGGCACATTATATGAAATAGTTTATACAGAGATAATCCACTAAACAAACAGATAAAAAGCAGAGTCTGAGTTGGCCTGTGTCTGTTTAGGTTGTATTGGATTTGTTGAGTTCTCAAACAGGCTAAAGTGGCAACGTGTCTCAAGCATCTCACAAGAGCAGGAGCATCAGTCAGCTAACAGAAAAGCGAACATCAGTGTGGCTGGTCTGGCTCGTTCGTGGTCAGCTTGACTCAGCAGGGCTGTGCAGTTTGACGCTGAGCCTCTCTGACAGGCTCCCAGCACGGTAAAGCAGACTGCTGAAGGGATGCTCGGAGCCAGACTAACTTCCTGTAGAGACGAGACAAAAGAGCAGCGACTCTTCAAGGACAATTTCACATATTTAGAACCTGTGAATGCAGCTTGCGGCAATATTGACTGGGTCTGCTCAGAAGTGGCACCATTCAGCATCAAAGTAGTGCTGCATTAACGTCAGGACAGTATTACTAGATTAGAAAGTCGGGTAGCCCCATCCTGCATAATGCATTTTGTGCCACTGCATTGTATTTGCCACTTTGGTACAAACATGAAGAATGCACTATTCATCCTGGGAATAAAAGTAGGGGAAAAAACGGAGAGGGAGGGAACCTTCAACTGAAGATGTAAATATCCTCTCTGGGATGAGGAGCACTGGAGCTAATAGAAAACGTGGTCCAGCTCTGATTAGTTCCCGCTGTCTGGTTGTGGATTTGTTTATCACTCATATCACCTGATGTAGTCTTTGTTTGGGAATAAAAGGCTTCAGACTTATTGGTTGGTTTAGAAAAAGTCTACATGTAGCACCTATTGTCATGCAGGTCAAAATAGTTATTTAAGAGTTAGGAACTTAGCATGTGCACAAAAAGGACTAACTAAAGTTAAATAAGGTCCTGCACAGAGGTGTTTTCACTTTGGCTAATGACAACTGCTACATGGTGCCTTCAAATGGGCTCGTGTTTACCGTGTTTATGAGTTGGGCCCATATGAACGCCCCCCTCTTTGACTTGGAGGTGGAACCCCTGGAAGTTCATTTATCGATGCATTATTAGATTTCACCAAAATCAGTATGTGGGCTTGTGCTTATCGTGTTTATGAGACACGATATGCGTAGCGTTTGAGTGGTTAAGTCGTGAAGAACTCCGCTGCTAAGCAGAGGCAATATTAACGTTACTGTCCGAGTCTAGAAGCCACAGATGCTAACAATTTAGCAAGATAGCTAGTGGGTTACATAATGAAGGAAATGCAAAGACATAATGACAGAGGAGAAAGATGAGGTTGTTGGGAATGTCAACATTTTCCTCAGACGTATTATAAAATGTACAAGAAAAACAACATATGACTAAAATTACAATATGCTGTACAATATTATTTTATTATGCACCGATAAATGAACTTCCATGGACTCCACCATTTCTCACAACGTCAACAAACACGTCACAAGTCGTGAACTCTGAGCTTTCAGAAACTTTCCACTTACGACGTTGTGAATACGATATGAGGGGGGCGTTCATATGAACCCAATACCACACGGTAAACACAACCCCATTTGAGGGCACCATTACAACGTTAGGCTGTAAACAAACACTGCAGTGGCGTGAACGCGAGTATGCATGACGAGGCTTTAACGGTGGGCGAGCCGATGAACAAGTGATGGCGTTCAGTAATCTCATTTAGCCACTTGTTAGCAACCGCCTTCTGAAAGACACTTAAAAGCTTTAAAATACACAAGGGGTATTATTTTATATATAGTATTACATTTTTGGTGAATTTTATGTCGTAGAACAAAACGTTAAAATCTCTAAAGCTTGTGTTGACCACAGACCTTATTTCAGGCCCGTCAACTATCAGACGCGGAAACCGGAGGTGCTTAAATGCTAACTCATTTCCTGGTTTTAGGACTCATTCCTGTAGCACTCTGTTTCCACGGCAGACACGTTGACTCGTCACAGTAAAAGAAGCACAGGTGTTACCAATAACATTAACCATGGCTGTGTCCCAGTGAGGCGTGACCGTGAGCCAGCAGGACCGTCGCTGCTTTTATTGTTTACACCTGTGCTTTCTTCCTGTGACGGGTTAAAATGACTTTTGTGAAAAAGGCCCTTTTTATACTATAAAGGTGTATGCTGTCAATGACCTGACTAGTGTAACACTAAACTAACAGGACTGGTAAGGTGATCTCAGTCTGTAACTGTCATGAGAAGAGGCTGAATTAGACAAAATAAGTGATAACACCTGTGTGGTTGAATCAGGGGCTTTAATTCAACTTGAAAGGTCTTCATGTTTTAGCATTGATTCAGTGGATCAAAAGTGATCATTTCTCTGGTTACTTTGAATTTTCAGGACATCTGTATTTTTGTTCACTCAGGCGTTTCAGTTACATGTTTAGTAGTTTCTTGGTGATTCCCAGGAGCTGAGGGTAGCTCACATGCTCCCATTCAGGGGTAGTGTGTTCTGATGTAAAACTGCTGCAGGAGGAAACAGCCGTAAACAAATCATAGCGCCAAGTGGTGGACATCTTTATCAAAGGCTTGCCTGTTGTTAAGTGCTGGAGTTATTTCTTGAATTTTTGTGACTGTGGAGCATGTAAAGAGATGCTTATCTGGTCATTTCATTGAGAACCAAATGCTTTAGAGGGAATCAAATTTTTAAATCTCTGGTTTTGTAACATCCGTCCCCGTCCTTTCTGTACTTTAATGACTTTAGACAATAGGAGGAAACTCACTCCTCACTTTGAACCAATCACAAGTCTCCCAGCTCCTCCCTCTTTTTTTTTCCCCAGACCCATCTGGGGATGTCGGGTGTCACCGCCATGCAACGTCACATGATCAGATTCCATTTCAAGTTTTTTAATAATTCACGCTGTCTGGGAATTTCCCTCCCTAATCAGCCTTAATTGGGAAAATATGCTCGGCAACAAGGGCCTTCTGTAAAATCAAAGTGACCTAATTTTACCCAGCAGAGCTTGTGCCATTTTCACACTTTAATCAAGCTGGATGTGTGGAGAGAGAGGTACTGCTGCAGTGTCTTGGCTCACTCCACGAAGCGTTTGCTGCTGTCGACTGCCGGCCGTACAAAGACACTTGTTGAAAAGTGTTAGGTCGGGACCTTCAGCACTCTGCTCAGACCTGTCAGCACACACACATACATTCACACAGGGGCATTGCAGTCTGAGCTGATACAAAGCTCTCTAACCAGTTCTGCTGCAGAGATTGTATTGTTTGCTTTGGGTATCAGTGAAAAAGTACAACACACACTTATTCGTTGCTGCAGAATACACACACCCTTTACACTGCTGCTGAAACTCACTTCACTGCGTATCGATTGGACAGAAGCTGTGGGAAAATAACTGGATTATGTAATTATGGACTATTACATACAAACACACACATGCACTCTCACCCTTTGAAACAAGCAGCTACTACTAACCCTCCGAATGCAGCTTAATAATGCTATAATGATGAAGACAGTAAGCTGTGGGTACAAACAGAAATTCACATAATGACGAAGACTCATCAATCTTATAAACACCAGAACGTCTTTATGGGTGATGTTCTCATAAGAAGATGTACTGTAGTGCTCCATAATGCGAAACGATCACTGTGTGTAACACTATGGATAACACACACACACACACACACACACACACACACACACACACACACAGTGGTGCGCAAACACATGCTTGTACAAACACCCAAATCACAACAGAGCGTTTTCAGATTGAGAGCAGATTAGTGTCATGTTCTCTCTGGTGTTGTTCTCTCTGGTACACATGTTGGGTGTGTTGGTGATCAGGGAAGTTTCTATGATGGCGTGCGTGAAGTGTGTGTGTTCTTGCACTGTTAGGTTTCACATGGACAGAAAGGCGGCCATTATGGTTTAAATTTAAGGAATTGTAATTAATCAATTTTGGACCTTCAGTGAGCGTTTGTCGGCCCTAGTTTTTGCGTCGCGTCCCGCATCGTTGCTTCTAGTCTGCCTGTGTTGGAGGCTTTTCGGTCGATGCAGCATGTTGAATCTGTGGCGAAGCCCGTCGGTGAGAGAAATCACTCCGATTGGTTTATCATCTGAGGTGAATCAGTACTAAAGAAGTGAAACAGAAGTGAGGAAAGAAAGACAAGAAAAACACGGAAGCCTCTTTTCATTTTTTGCCTCATCTCATCTGATCATTCAAATATTTGATATTGAGAGTGGTGTGAAAAATGGGCATTTTATTTCATGTACATATCGTAACAACAACTTCCGGCAGCCCGTTTTGAATGACAAATACAGACTACAGCAACCTGCTGGTGTGGAGTTATTTCCTCTCATGCATGTGCAGAACGTATTTGGTAGTTGGCTGTAGAGTTTGCGGTGCATTCAAGTGCAATTTTTTGGCCACTTTTCTGCCAGAAAAGTTGTTTGGACTGGCAATGGTGGCTGGGGGATGATACTGTTACAGCTTGTCATAATGAGAATAGCGCTGGTCCATCTTAACAGCCCTCCTTAAGTGAGCCTGAGTTGTAGCTAACTTCGAGGCTAACCCTTTCAGTAAACACACTGTGGCGAGCAAGACACAGTAACTTGGCTTGTGTCTAGCATCTCTTGACCGGCAGGCTGAACTGTACTCACAGTGTACTGCTACTGTCTTAGCTGTACTGTTATCTTCATACTCACTCTCTCTCTGTCTGTACCACACTTAGGCCCAGCGGGGATTAGGGATGTTAGTAATTAACCGTTTGACCAACATTAAGCATTTTAATCGATAAACGGTATTGGTTAAAATGGTTAAAAGGAATATTAATAATTAATTAAAAAGCTGAGCAAAACTCAGAGGAGTGGGTTGTCATTTTAAGGAGAAAAGCTGATCCACCTTAAGAGAGTCTCAACCGGTGTTTCAGGATACAGGAAGTTGGCTCCCATCTTGAGCGGAGGAGTAGCCTCGTAGCTTTTATTCACCAACAAATAAACTGTTCACACACTGTCTGCTACTGCTACGTTCACATCTATAACGGCACCAATAAACCAACACACACCGCCGCCACACACACGCTGTCTGTCGGACACAGAGGTACAGCTGCTAACAAACACACGCAGTGTTCGTTGGACAAACGCTAAAGTTAAGCCGGGCGACAGAGTGTCGTCACGCCGGGCAGACACACAGCGAAGAGCCTGCTAAACTGAATGATAATGTGGCGGCGGCGGACTTTTACTGGGAAAGTGGCTGCATGTGTCTGATAATACACACAGCACCGTGGCTCTACAGCAGCTCTCTTGACGGTGAACTGGGGACAGTGAATGCAGCACCGTGGCTGCTACAATAGATGGGTGAACTGGGGACTTGCATGTGCTGGCAGAAACCCTGACACAGGCGACACGAGGCTACGCAACAGTCGGCCCTCGCTGCCGCTAGTTCTCTGATGTTGGTTTGGTATGTCTGGACCTTTAGGGTTACTGTTGGTGTGTGATGGTAATATCAGTGCTAGGGATTGTAGTCAGCAAAGGTCTTTACAAGGACTGTAAAACTAATGTGTGTGTATGAATGTGTGTGTCTTGTGGACATGAAAAATGGCACAGTGGCCCAGAGTTCATGGGTTTCCCCAGGCAGGAGTTATGCTGCATGTGGGTCGCTCTGGTCAACAGGATTTGATGCATGTGACTACGCTCTCACACACACACACACACACACACACAAATAGAAATTTAAATCCTCTTCACGTAAAGCAACCATCGCTCTCCCAGACCCATCAGGAACTGAGGAACTAGGTGTATTTCTTCCCAAGCTGCATTATATTACTGAGCCGGTGTGATGAACGACGCCTCACGAGCTATAAATTCCTGCGAGCAGAAAACACTCTGCCCTTCGTAATGGCGGTGTAAGTTGCTAACCAGGGCTGCTCGAATTTACAACACCGTGTTACTGCATTTACTCCCAGCTCCGTGTGTGTATGTGAGTGTTTCTGGCAGGCGTTGCATATGGAAGTGTTTATTTCCTTTCTCCCAGCAGGAAGTTGGACACCCCTCCTCGCCCCAACCGTTCTTCCACCTTTGTATTCTCTGACAGCGGTGGAACGACTTCACTTCCTCCCTCGTAGCAGGCTTTAGGAAAGATCTCTGGCTTCAATTTCAGGGTGTGTGTGTTTATGTGTAGGTACGAGAGCCAGAAAGAGGGAGGCAGATAGAAGTGTACAGTATAAGCATCTTGCCTAGTTTGTGCTGAATTTATGTTTGTGTGCTCAGCTTAAGCTTCGCATTTAACTACAGTGGACGGACACTCGGTTACCACTTAAATAGGCCATGAAATGCTGTCTCACTAATGCAGCGCTTTTTGTAATCCCGCTAAAGAGGTACATATGCACACGTGTGCAGTCTGTTCTCTTGTTCGCTGAAGAGAATAGTCTGTCTCTTCCTTAATTAGCTCAAGTGTAGGTTGTTGTATTGACTGTGAATGGGAATCAGTCACACTTGGCGCTTGCAGTTACACACTCTGTCAGAGGAAGAGAAAGGCCAGCTAATTTACGATAGCGAGTTTAGTCGAGGGGTGTGTGGGGGGGGATCTGCAGCGAGGCAGTTCCCTTTCCTTTCCTTTTGAAGCCTGCTCTTATCCAGTGTCCTCAAACTGTATACATGCTCAGTAGAGGAGGATGCGTTTGTTAGGAATGTGTCAAAATTTAGACACGGTTCACAAGAAGTTCCCGAAGACACTCCTGAATACCAAAGAACATCAGGACCAAAGAGAAACAGTTTGTTAGATCTTGAAATCAAAGCCTGTGGATAGATGTCTAAAGCAGACAGTTGTGAAATGCCATGAAATGCCCCTGAGCTCCTTATGAGTGTCAGGACACACAGGGAAATTAAAGCTCTGAGCTTAATATCTGCTTTGGTTCAGTACCTACTACAGTAAGGTAACTTTTAACCTAGCCAATGTGTAGGATGAGTTGACGCATGTACTCGAACCACACTGTCAATCCGACGGCTTGGTTAGCATAATCCCCCATCTGGGAGGTCGATGATGCTCAGTGATGCTCAGTGATGCTCAGTGCCACATTAGCCTCCAGTTCCAGAGCAGGCAAACATCTTATTAGAGTTTTTATTTGTATGAAGCATTAAAATCCTGAAAATATGCATGTTGTCAGTCACTTAAAAAGTAACTTAAAGGTACTACATGTGAGTTAGGGAGCATTTCTATTTTCTGCAGTAAAAAGAAAGGTAAACTTCATCACTGAGGACCCATCACTGTCACCAGAGTACCTCTGGCCTAAAAGAGGACTAACAAAAACTCATTCATTACCGCTTGCAATATATATTTTAAACAAGGCCAAATAGACAAGGGATGCGCTGATCTGACTTTTTCAGTCACGATACTGATAACAATACCTGGCCGATACCGAGTACCGATCCGATACCAGCGTTTAATTAGGAAGCTCTATGTCTCACCGTGTGGAAGTGAGTGGGATCATTCTGTCATGTGTAAAGCAACACCAGGCTTGACATTGCTTTCCTGACTTCCTGACTAAAACAAAATCTAACAAATGAATACATAGATATAAATTTACTTACTTGTTCACTCGCAACAGTAAAAAAAATCTTCAAGATTAACAGTAATTACAAATCACGTGTTAGAATATGTTTGAATACTGTAGATGGACCCCATTGTCACAGATACCCGATCCAGCTGTTTGAGTCAGTATCAGCCCGATACCTGATCCGGTGTCAGTATTGGTGCATCCCTAAAATAGACTGTCGCTACAGTTTAATGCAGCTTTACTTGCTTTATTTATTTACATATCATCACTCATCGTCAAATGCTTATCCTGGGTTGGGTCATGGGGGCAACGGCTCCAGAAGGGGACCCCAAACTTCCCTTTCCCGGGCCACTTTAAGACATCATTTATTATGTAGTTAGTATGTTTCTAATGTAATTTTCTGTGTCCTCAATACAGACAATTTGTTCATTAAAACAGAAGTTATTTTCCAGAGAAAATCTGTTTTTTTCCCCTCTAGATTCCCCCAAAATCTGTGAAAAATTATGAGCTGGAAGGCTGTGGCCCTAATTACAAGTTGATGTCACGTTGATGTTCACAGTAGAACAAGTTTTACTAGTAAGGTAGTAGATGACAGCGTTGTTCATACCAGTCATTCACATCCCTCACATATCGGTGACTGTCATTCTCCGTTGCCTATTGTTGAAGCCTTGCTAAGCTAAACTAGCAGTTCAAACGACTCTCAACCAGCGTCTTGGTGTGTTTTAATGCAATTTCTGAATTTGTGAACTGGCTGCGTTCCAGCTGAAACAGGGTGTTAAGTTGCTGTTAAAACTTTACAGCAGCAAGATCCCTCTAGGTTTAGAGCCAACCAACCAATCCGAACCAGAGCCACCTTTTTGAACAGCAAATCGGCAAAATGTGAAGTCAGTAGCTGAGCGGTGAAATATTGTACAGAGACTTCAGAGTTAGCTGACGCTCCGAAGTCTCTACGTCTTTACAGTGTTTAAGCGTAGGCAGTTCTGTTTTGTGTCCTGCATTACATCAGGAAGGCGGTCATATTCCTGCAGATAGCAGCGGTGTGTATGTATAACACGTAACATGTATGTGTGCCCGTTTGCCTGCCAGACGGGCCGCCACGGCCAAGTCTTCCTGTCAGTTCTGCTGCAGTTACACTCAGAAGAGATGTGGATTTTCTGCCTGCAGCGGGCAGACTAGGACGCAGCGTGACGGTAGTGGTTGTGGGCGTCGTTAACATGGCTGAGACTAGACCCAGCAGCAAGTGGATGTGCCCAAGAAAAATGCTGCTAGTCTCCTGAAAAGCTGAACGTTTTATGTATTTTTCTATTTCTTTAATTCAGCAGGGACTTCTGCACAAAGACGCATAGTTAAGTGCTCGTCCTCATGTTTCTGTAATATCATGTTGAAGCATTTTTGACTTTTTGAGAGTGAAGATGGTAAAAAGACATTTGCAAGCATAGAGTTAATCTGTTGTCATTAAAGCTAATTGACACCTTGTTATCTTTGTAGTCCTGGTTGCACCTAGAAAATCTATATTTTATCTCTCCTTGAGATATAAAGGCCTTTCTTCCCCAGTCTGCTCCCTACTTTTCTTTACTTTTAATTATGCGGAGGCCTTGGGGTCTGTTTACACAAATCCCATTAATGTAAAGTCTTTGGGAAGCTTACTCGCGCACATTCTTGTGCCCATGCAGACAAAACAAGGGAGTATCAACAGGTTTAGAGAACAGTCTAGCCCTGATTAAGAGGATTTAGACACGAGTCTGTCTGTTTGAGAGCTCACACACACACATCCCCAAACTCCCGGGGTCCTCCTGCAGTGGCAATTATGTGGCACACAACAATGCCTCGTTGAACCACACTGCCTTATTCCTCCTCCTCCTCGTCTTCATCTTTCCTCGCTCTATTCATCTCGTCTGCTCTCTTTATCTCTCCCCTCTCAAGCCTTCATCTATTCTCTCCACGCTCATTGTCGTCTGAGTATGGGGATTGTGACGGATCTTATTAAGGGGCAGCCCGGTCTGACCGAGTCCCCCCACCCAGTCCTTTTCCTGCTAAATGAAAAGAATCGTTCCAACAGGTCACTTCACAGCAGTTCTGGATGACGGTGTGTGGCAGAGACAGCTTTACGTGGGTGGCAGTCACAGTGAAGGGAGAGTGTGCTTGGATTATGGGTAAAACAATTAGCTGGGAAAGATTTGAAGTAAGGAAGGCATATTGTTAACATGTGTTAAGGTTTGTGGTGAGAAAATGACCACTGGCGTGTGTTTCAAAGTATCTCTCGATGAACCAACAGTGGTGGCTCTTCCCAGAAGTATTTTGGTAATTGATGCTGATGTAGTCAGTATGGCACTATTGCAATTGCAAATTTTGGGAAAGATGCTTATTTGAGTCAAACGATTGACGTCTATATGATAAATATGCAGCTGGGGCCGGCAGCTAGTTAGCTTGCGTTAGCTTATAGACTGGAAATGGGAAACAACTAGACCGGCTCTGTCCAAAGATTATCAAATCTGTCCAAGGTAACAGCACAGGTAACGTTAAATTCACACCAAAGCAGCGGCAAAGTGCAGCCAATACAGAGTACCGATCCGACACCAGTGTTTAATCAATAAGCTCACTGTGTGGAAGTGACTGGGATCATTCTTTTATGTGTAAGGCACATCAGGCTTGACTTAAACAGTGCTTTCCTAACTTTGTCAAACAAAATCTAACAAATAAATACGTATATACAAATTTACTGAATTGTTATTTATTATTAAAATAATAAATTATACACCAGCAACTTGGTAAAAAAAAACTCTTCAGAATTAAGAGGAGTTAGAATACAAGTGTAAACCTTTTTAATGCGGCAACAAATTGATCAAAACTTAAACAGGAATCAAAATTCCAGTATACAATGTATATAGTATATAAACATAGAATTGAATTTCAGCGTTACCCGATCCAGCTATTTGAGTCAGTATCGCCCAGATATCCGATCTGATGTTGGTATCAATACATACCTAATTACGGTAAGCAGCACTTTGCCGCTGCCTGGTGTGAATTTGGTGTAAAGCAAACATCTTGTTTTGTATGAACACTAAAACATAAAAATGACGATTTGCCATTTTACATGGACTATTGAAGCAGTGGCTAGTAGGGCTGTGTATTGGCAAGAATCTGGTGATATGTACCATGATACAGTGGTAACGATTTAATATATTGCAGTACTGTAAGCAAGATGATATATTGTGATTTTATTTTTTTTTTGCCCCCAAAAAAAGGCTCCTGTATCTGGAAATATCAGCCTGTATGGTGGTTGACTAACGCTGAAGCATCCTTAATTGAGAAAGTGTGTGTGTGTGTGCGTGTGTGTGTGTTCGCTGCGGTTAGCTGGAAGCCTTCAGGACACCAAATGTTTTTGGTAATCTCTTACGATGACAGGGGAGATGTGGTTGTGTCATCAGCTTTGCAGGTGGCCTCCCGGCGCTCAGCAGCTAAGGGCCAAGTGACACTGTGTCCAACAGATATCGCAACTATCTGATATCCCCGTGTCGGACTCTGCATGATGACTGTGCATCAGCTGCGCTTATGTGTCCCCTAAAGCTGGGCACTCACCGCATGACTCCATCACCACAGATCCCTGCACCGCTCGCATTAACGTCTGTTGTTTGCCTCTTCAACTTAGTGGTGCACACACCGAAAGATTAAATACTTGCTGGAGACCACACGCAACGCATTCTTAATCTTGAAGTGAGCTAGATCCCAAAGTGGGAGTGTAGTTCTGCTCATTACTTAATGTTCATGCTTCATATTTAGCACTGTCAAGGGTTTATTATTTTATAAGCCATCAGTTTTTCTATTCCACATGGTTTCAATTCAGTTTTATCCAGAAATGATTTGGCTGTTGGCTATTGTTTTGCAACCATTCTCATAATTGTTTAGGGTTACATGAAAGCAGCGTTGGTTCAGATCCTGGTATTTTGTCTCCAAAACGTAAAACAGGCCTCAGTTTGGGTAATAGATTTTTGGAAACGTTTTCTCATTGCAAAACACTACGAAAGAATGCAGGCAGACCTAACACCTCCGTAATGACTGAGATGGATAATGTGAGCCAACTGTGATTGAATTTGAAGGAATTCTTCTTATCCTTTGGCTATAGTATCTGTATCAGAGCGAGAAAGGAGACAAATTTTATCTGAGCCAGTTGTAAGTGGTTGCAAACAGTTCAGCTCTGTGACAGGTTTGACTGTCCTGGTAGCATGAAAACACCGTGGCAGCGCAAAGTTGTCCCACTGTGTGCGTTTGATAGCGGAGCATAAAGGTCAGTGTGCACATGAGCACTTTAAAGGTCAGCACACGTTCAGCAGCGTATGAAAACTACAGCAGAGAAACTTTGTCCTCCTTTTTCACAGGCAGAAGCATTTACTGTACAGGCTTCATTAAAGCCTACAGTGAGGAAACGGTGACAGCCGGCTGATAGAATCTTAATTAGACAAGTGGAGACTAATTAGCAGAGACAGGGAAAGGATTGAGTCTTAATTAAGAGGTCACAGGCGTCCACGTCCTCTCTTCACTGTTGACATCAGTCACAGATGTCAATGTCTAGTCTGTTTATGTGACAACTCTGCCGCCACACTCCATCCATCCTAGCTGGCGTCTGAGCTGGTTCTTGTTCTTTTATCACTATGAATTTTCACAGCAGTTTTCCAATAATGTTCTTCAACAATTAATCAGTTCACTAACTGTTTTTATAATCAATCAATCTGAGTAATTTTGAAGGAAAAAAACTTCTTAAATGTGAATTCTTTGTTTTATTTTACTTCTCTGTTACAGTAAACTGAATGTCTTTGAGTTGTGGACAAAACAAGCCATTTGAAGACGTCATCTTGGGCTTTTGGGAAACACTGGTTCACCATTTTCTGACATTTTATAGACCGAACATGTAATTGAATAATTGAGAAAATAATCAACAGAAAAATTGACAAGAGGGGAGTGACGATAGACTTGGCTCACGAAACGATACACGATATTGGGTTCATGATCTCAATTCGATATTATAATAATAAATCATATATTTTTTTAAAGATATGACTGAAAAAGCTGACACAAAATGTCCTGTAGTTTTATTTTTTATGTTAACCAGCTATTCAACTCTTTAATGTAACTGTATTTAACTGTGTTCTATTTGAGTCTGTTCTTCTTAATTATTTTTATGTGTATTTATTCAGTTTTTATTTTACTCTTGACATTATTGAAAATGAAGGCAAGTCCTCAATGATTCCTCCACATTTAAATAAAAGAGATGTTAGTTAGTAGTCCTGGTTCAGACTGAGGGGACCAGTCTGGTAAGTGATGTGTAAGAAATAACGTTGGAGACGATCAATTATGATTCAACAAATGAACTTGTCATCTTATTCAAGTTAGCTTTACAACACGCTACATTATCTTATGTTGTTCATGTAAACGTACATGTAAAAACACCAACTCATACTGGAGAGTAATGTTACGTTTGCAAATCAGCTGCTAAAACGAGTTTCAGTTGTGCTGCCACCAACATGACTGAGAGATATAACTAGCTACGTATATAAACACTATCTGACTGTATGTCACCGCAACAACGTGCATCATTCAGACATTTTCAGCGGGAAAACTGGGCACATTTCATCATACAAACAGATCGTTACTGAGAGAGGCGATAACACAGCTCCGCTCACTGCAGCAGCTCTGGGATGTGTCTATGTTTTCCGCTGCCTGTCTGAAGCGTGGTAATCCGCAGTGTTGATTGGCTGTTGCTGATGACATGTAAACCAATCAGATACTGCTGTGGGCGGGACATTGAGCCAGACTACACAGTGGAGACTGAGTGGAGAGAATTGATAGAGGGAGGAGGCCGATCAGAGCCAAAGTAGCGCATTTTGAAATTAATTTGTAACATCCCCAAAATATTGCGTTACACTTTTTCTCCTGATGATGCATATCATCCCGTTTTTATATCGCGAAATATCACAGCACGATATATGGTCACCCCCTAATCAACAATGAAAATAATCATAGTTGCAGCCCTAAACACAGGACAAAAACTTAATGTCCAGGCTGATCTGATCTCGTCATTTCATTCCACTATGGATTTGCAGTTCGCTTTCTCTCTGTCAGTAGTGTAGCCATCGCTTTTTAAACAAACCTGGTAAATGTGCCTGATGATACACCTCGAAAGTTTAAGCTAGTATTATAGCCGTTTACTTTATATGTAAATGTTCACACACGTTTCCACATGATTATGATAATCCTCCTCCTTTTAGAAGAAGATATTGTACATCTTCCCCTCGACTCTCTTATTTTCACGTCCCCGTCCTCAATGATTTTGACATGGAGTTAAATCCACTTTACATTTGAACTCCCTCCAACAGCAGCTGCTGGAAAGTAGATTCAGTGCAGTATTCTGATGAAAGCTGAACTTACAAAAAAGAAGTCCATTTGCTTTTATAATTCAAGAACTTGTACTACTTTATATGACAAACCAGCCAAATGTACAGTCTGCTGACAGCAGAGAGGCTTAATGGGGCCTTTCTGTGTGTTATCTTGTCAGGACTCTATTGCTCTCACTGACTATGTTTACATACACACTAGTAAACCACTGTTGTTCTGAGTATGACAATCAGAACTTGATACAGGTCTAGTAAACTGGAGTGTACTGTTCACACAAACCAGCTAACAGTTTGCAGAGATGCATGCCCCCCCAAAAAAGGAGAAACACACCTACTTTTAAACAATATGAAAGACTGGTTACCAACAGGTTTTTGGATAAATATCGTGATGCTGACCTTTTCAAGAAGGTGGTTGAAGAAATGTAAGAGGGAGGCAGGCGGACTTGTTCGACTGTGCAAACTGCCTCCTGCCAACACAGCCGACACGGCTTCTGCCATTCCACTTTTCCATATTTTGATGTGTTAAACGATGTTAGGGCATCGACCCCTGTCAGACACAGCCGAGAATGGCGTTGACGTGTTGTTCACCGGCCCCGATGATGAGGATGCCTTTAGCTCCTCAACTGGACCAGACGATGGTAAGAATAGATATAAAGACAACTAGGTAGCCAGCTGACTTGAGTAGCTAAATGGGTTGTTTGTAGGTTAGCATGACGTGCATCATGTGGACGTAAAATATTAGAGGAATATTCATGTTCATTAGCCATGTAAACAGCTTAGTAGTAATATTGTTGTTTTTTTCAGAATAAGGCCAAAACCCTGACTATTTTGTGCATGTTAATGTAGTCATTGACTAATATTGATAATATTGATATAATATTACAAAATATTCCACTATTTGTCTAAATATGACAATATTTAGAATTTGATACGGCTCATTTTCCGAACAAGACATGTAGGATGTGCTGATATTATTCAGGTTTTAGGAGCATTCTGTGGACATGAATGCAGCACATTAGGAATATGTGTCTCAGTTGGGGTTTTTACATCCGTTTGCGACACACGGCCTCTTGTCTTTCAATGGTTAGTTTGCAGACAGTTTGCAGTGATGCATACCCAAAAGAAAAGCTCCCATTTCTGGTCGGAAGGAGAAACACCCACTTTTAAACACCAAGAAAAACTTGCATATCTGTAGGTTTTTGGATGTGCACAAATAGCACAACGGCAACCTTTTCATGAAGGTGGTTGAAGGAATGAATGAGGAAGGCTGTGTTTGCACAGTTATGTTAGTCAGAGTATTCACGGCTGCATGTAAACAGGAAAATTAGTGGATAATCACGTTCATTAGCCATGTCAACAGCTTAGCAGGAATATTGTCTTTTTTTTGGAATAAGGGCAAAAAAAATAATAATCTCTTTTGGCTTCCATACAATACAATTACATTTTTGTTGCATTATCCCTCTAAAATGTATTTTAGGATATTTTTTGGAAGCAGTATGTTGTCAGTCTTTCCATCTCAAATCTTAAATAGACTTGACACCATGAAATACTGGTGTTACTTAAATTGCTTCCCTGCCCTGTAGTAAACAAATGTTACGAGACAGAGAAGCTTGGCTTTATTCTCAAGTTTTAATATTTTAAGCAGAAACACCCTTTTTTCACATAAAATGTTGTAAACAAATTCCAAAGCCAGCCACTCTAGACTTTGTAGTTGTAATTAAAGTAAAACACAAGCCTCACAAAAATTTATGCTGGAGCATTTGTACGTGTTGCTTGGTAACTAAAGCAGCACCCTGATTCGTCTTTTACTCCGCAGTGCTGAATTCTTGCACATTCATGGCGAAGGCTTGCGTCACCGCTAGTAGTGGCCATCGTGACGAGCCTAATCTGATACCCATATGGAAATAGTGTCGTACAGCAGGATTATGACTTGACACAGAGCCTCCAGACCTTGGCATCATGCCTGTATTTTCAGTTTATCTAATGACTGCTCAGCAGCACATTGACTGACTGTTGCCGGTCTTAATGGAGGCTTTGTGACACTGAGGGTTACCACACATGGCACGCTTTTGATGCTTCTTTTCAAGGCTTTAATGTGGGCATCATGTGAGTTTTATAGCTGGGTGTTGTTGGGTCACGTGCAGGATTGTGTGTGTTGGGTCTAAATTGCATTTGTCACTTGGTAATGCCACACTACTATTACTGCAGATTCTCTCTCTCACACACGGGCAGGCATACATAACGTTAAATCCATAATGCATGCCCTTAGGATAAACATGTAAGCTTATTGCACGCAGATATTTCCCTTAAGTTTACACACACTCGCACATGTGCACACGCCACTGCTGCCCTGCACTCTGTACTGTTCAGGAATGCTCTGTTTACATAGCTGGAGCCGGCCAAGATTAGTATTTTAGGCTCTCAGGTGTCTGCTGTGTATCACTGACAGATATTTTATAGGCTCATAGTCAAGCAGACAGTGCTGCACCTTGCCTAAAATCTCTCCTCTGTCGGCTGGATTTATAGGAAGACACAACGGACCAGAGACTCTAGGGAGGTTTAGCACCATCATTGAAATGCACTTTGGGGTTAATGTCATTTATTTCTGTAGGAAACCTTGTGGAAAAGAGAGCATATAATTTTTCACCTGGTCTGCAATAAACTTGTCTTGTAAATTCTGCATTTTGGCAACATCTGTTTTATCTAATAAGAAACAGTTTTCACTCTGTTCATCTCACAGTTTTCCTTCACATATCTTGAGGTCAGAGGTCATGGGACCCCTTTGATAATGCCAGTTTTTTCTTCCCAGTTCCTGTTTTCTAGTTTCATACTATACCACTATCGTCACTCTAGCTTTAAAGGCTCTGACACATGAAGCAGACGGTCGGCCATTGGACAGTATGAGGCCGCCGGTGAGCGTCCGGCGGCCTAGTTTTTTCAGTGTATCCCGCGCTGATGGGTCTAGTCTGCCCGTTGGTGAGAGAAATCACTCTGATTGGCTGTTCAGCTTCAACAAAGTCAGTGCACTAGTAGGGAAACAGATGTGAGGAAAGCAAACCAACTGGTAAAGTGAAGAGGAAAAACTGAAAACAGAAAGCTCTTCTCATTTTTCAGCTTCATCTCATCTGATCACTGAAATACACGCATATTTTTACAGCATGGTCATCTGGAACCAAGCTAAGTGGTGAGCAAGAGTGGTGTGAAAATGCTCGGCAGACGCCGCTTTATTTTGTGTAAATATCATAACAACGGGTTGTATATCTGCAGTCAAATACAGACTACCGCCACATGCTGGTAGAGAGAGTTATTTTAATGTCACGCAGGCGCAGAACGTATGTGGTAGTTGGCTACCGGCTGCAACTTTTTGGCCAAGACAAAGGCAGTTTGGTGTGTCTGGGCCTTAAGACTGAGCCAACTACAACCTCTGAAAGACAGAAAAGTGGCCGGATTGTTAAGAGGTTAATAGTTTATACAATAAAAGATCAATACGTGATGCCAGTATATCGATACAAATATTGCGATACTGTGTTATATTGATGTTTTTCCTCACCTCAGATATCTTCAGCATACACACTCTGACCTTATCAGGCCTATACTTACCTACTTGACATCATTTGTCAGTGCTGCAGATAAGATTAAGCTAGTTTATTCGACTGTGACTGCAGGAAGCCCGTGTGCTGCGAGTGAGGGCCACACTGAGTGTATCTTGTCACCTGTTTGTGGAATTGAAACTCCCCAGCTTAGCCAACTGCATCATTGTAAAAGCAATGTGCAACATCAGCACGCCTTTTTATATGATCTCCCCCCTCTCTGCACTTTGCCATGAAATGACAGCTCTTGCACCGGTGATGTACTGCACCAATCTGTTTAACGCATAGAGAATCACCCATTTTCTTTAAAAAGTCGTTGGCGCAAATAGGCAGGAGATTGCCGTCGAACACAGACGTCCCTCCGTGACCTCAAGCTCTACTGGGCTCCAGAGCTCATAAATTAGATGAGAAATCTAATTTCCCTGTGGGGCTCTTAGGATCCGAGTGTTCACAGACACACTGTTTCTTTTCAGGGGCGGTTGATTTCTATTCTTCTTGATGTAAATGGGCTGATAAGGGGCTGGATTGTGGCCTAGTTGCTTGCTGAGTCACAGTGGACAAGTGTCTTTCTGTCATACTGTCTGTGTTTTTTTTTTTTTTTTTTTTTTTTTAAGCAGTGCATGTAACAGGCCGGTTCACATTTGTCTCCTCACAGCGGGAGATTGCTGTTGTTGTTGTGAGCGGGAGTTTATTACAAGTGTTGAGTTGTGTTGGTCCCAGCTGACTCTTGACGGCCACAGAAAGTGCCGCACACTTTTAAACAATGTTATCACAGAAAGCAGCTGGAGGACTGGAGTGGGAATGACTGCGATAAGAGGAGTCATTTTCAGCATTGTCATATGTTACTGAGCTCTTCTGTTGAGTTCCTGTCTCCTTTTGAAGGGGCTTTTTTGTGTTGTTGTTCAGCTTTCCCTTTAGATCCATTTTCACTATCTGACTCTCAGTTGCTGCCTTTCTCATTCCTGTGTGGCACTTCTTCGATCCATTATGTCCCCTTTGTCCATTCTGGTTGATATGAAGAGGCACTCTGGACACTTCCTGCTCCGTAAGGTAAAGTTCAGCACATAACTGGGATGCCGTGTTGTGAATTCGAGAACACGTTGAGCAGTCTAACAGGTCGCGGTGTTCTCAAACGTTTGGCAGAGGTGTGTTTCATTCTCAGTGTTCAAACACAAACAAACCAATTGGATACGTGCTGATAAAACCTGCCAACTGGTGACTCAGCTAATCGCAGGGGTCATCTCCCAAAACCAGACACCTCCTGCCATCTGTTTGTTTGTTTGGAGAAAATAAAATGATGCCAGTCATAGATTTGTTTTGGTTTATTATTCATGTTCACGCTCCCCTTCTCTACCATTAAACCGCAATGAGTCTCATTGGTCAATAGCTGTGTTGTCTCCTCTGAACATTTAAAGGCAGTTAACTTTAAACGACTGAATGCCAAGAGTTCATTTCTCCCTGCACTGCCACAGTGAAATGATCAGTGTAAAATAGATTGAACTTGTTATTCCCCTGAAATGTATCTTGCATCAAGCAAACTCTGCTTTACAGCCCGACTGATATTTTAGAGGCTGATACTGATATCGATATTTGGGAGTTTAAAAAAAATCTTAACAAATGTAGAGCACGATTACCCGCCTAATCAAGGTGAGACAAAGACAAACAAAATCCATTAATACCATAGACTGAGTATAAGAAGTGGTCATCGTCACTGTGACGTCACTCATTGGTTATGGACTGCCGTTTTGAAGCCTTGAGTTTGGCATTTTAGCCATCGCCATCTTGGTTTTTGCAGCCAAGAAGTGACACGAGATACATTTTTAGGTGACCAAGAAGGTTATAATTAACTTTCAAGATCTGAGAACACACTGTAAAAGGGTTAAAGATGAAAACACGGACAACACCATGGCAGCGACCTGTCAATCACAAGGTAGCCACACCCTAACGCATCCCCTGCTTTATGGTCTATTTCACTCTAAATGGGACCATCATTTACTAAATGAACATCATGCTGTATTGAAGAAGATTTGAAACTAGCGATTGAGACCATAAAGTCATGTTTACAATGTTTACTGAGGTAATAAATCAAGTGAGAAGTTGGCTTATTTTCTCATAGACTTCAATACAGTCAGACTTCTGGACAAGTCGCCCCCACCTTGCTATTAGAAGGTAAGGTTTAAGGTACTTAGTACCAATACAGAGGTTTTTAAAGTGGCAGGTGGGCTTTGTCTGAGGGGAGGCCCACAGTGTCAGACTTTGAAAGCTGCTGCATTAATTTGAACGTTTTTTCATGTCGTCCTGTATTTCTTGTTATTTGTAAGGCTCAGAACGTCCCATCCCTTCTTACATTCCTGAAACACAGACACTCCTATATCCATTCAGATATAGATGTTTCTCCTCCCTATTGTCAACCCCCCTCCTAACCCTTCTCAGAGCTCCACATTTTCCATTTATTCTTCCAAATGGTGTAAGACAAATGGTAACCTGCCGTAAAAAGATGTCCCCACCCATGTTTCCAGTGAGTCTGTGTTTATTAGCTCCATGCCGTCTCAGCCAGTTCATTGTCCTTTAGGTAGGAATGGTTGGAATCCTATACAGCCGGTCCGGGCTGTTTATCAGCATGTCTCTGGTTTGCTGGCAGTTAACAACACAAGAACACGCCGGCATCAGGCATTGT
Organism: Pterois miles; assembly: GCA_947000775.1. NCBI lineage: Eukaryota > Metazoa > Chordata > Actinopteri > Perciformes > Scorpaenidae > Pterois > Pterois miles. Next base: position 6,832,230 of record CAMQGK010000194.1, on the reverse strand, counting down.
TTGTTGTTTACAACACAAGCGAAACGATTTGCAACGTGAATAGTATGAGTTTAATTGTCTGCATTGTTTCAGCCATAGGAGCACACAGATGTACTTTGTAGAGCTAAAACAGCATGTCTTAATTGGAAGGTGTGGAAAGTGACTCAAAGGTTTGTTCATTTATAGGGACGCTATTTGTAAGAAGTTTTCTGAATTATTCATTGGGCGAGTTAATAATCAAATTCATCACCTGGGAGCAACAGGTTGTATCCTCTTCCGGGGGTTTGTGTTTGTATCGTATGTGTTGACACCTGCTGATCCAGTCAGACAGGTTGGGGTGAAACTACAACATACCTCCGCTGCACCTGTCAGCAGGTGCAGCAGGGCGGCGCTCAGCGGCAGAACGCAGCGCGAGGGCGGGATAAAGATGAGAGATCAGGAGGCTGCTGTGCTTCCTGGAAATGTGACCACACCCTCTTGCGTCCTTGTTTTGACCGCACCCTTGTTTCCTCACTGGTAAATGCAAATTCCCCAGAGCTACTGAAAGCTCCCTGGACTCAATATTTGAATAGTCTTACACAGTTTAAAGCGTCCGAACGGCAGTTAAAGGAGATTGATTGTCTCTGGACAGTTTGGGACGCTGGTTAAATACCACACTGGAGCGCTCTCCACCCCTCTTATCCCCTCTGTTCATCTGGAGAGTGTAAACTTGATGTCTGAGGTGATTGGTGTCAGGTGACCTTTTGGTTGTCACGGCAACGGGGTCCTAAATCCCAAGGCGCCGGTCATCTCCAGGGGCTTGGCTGATTACTAAGTAAAATCTTTCCACACACACACACACACAGACTTGGAAAGCGGTAGATAAACAGTGGTGGGGAGAGAGGAGAAGCTTTTAGTCTCATGATGCTGCAGCCAGATAACTTTGTTTAGCTGTCTGAGTTCGGACAGACCACATTCCTGCTGTCTCACTGCACAGACAGAGAGGTACAACAGCATTGTTGTCCACATCTGGTTGGAGTTGAGCCACACAACGGTGGGCTGGACACTTGTGGCCATGTGATTCAACAAGCCGTTCAGATTTGAATCTCCTTCCTGTGTCACATCTCATTAGACTATATCGTCCACAGCTTGAGAACTACTTTTGTAAAGGTGCACCATGTTTTTCTCCTAAGCCAATCAGAGCAAGCTGGGCTTTTATCAGGAGGGGGCTTAAAGAATACGGGCATATTCAGACAGACAGTATGAGAAAAATAGTGTTTTTGCACATTATAACATGTAAACATGAAACCTAAAATACAAGTATGAATCTGGTGATGAGCATGATATTAGGGTGCAACTAATGATTATTTTTATTGTTGATTAATCTGTCAATTATTTTCCCCATTAACTGATGAGTTGTTTGGTCTATAAAATGTCAGAAAATGGTGAAATATGTTTATCATTGTTTCCCAAAGCCCAAGATGATGTCCTCAAATGTCTTGTTTAGTCCACATATTCAGTTTACTGTCATAGACGAGTAAAGAAACCAGAAAATATTCACTTTTTTTTTCTTTTTTTCTCGAAAAATTAGTCATATCGATTAAATCGTTATTAAAAAAGCTGGTGATTAATTTAATAGTCAACAAACTCATTATTTGTTTAGTTTTATTTGTAATTTATGCTGCTACTCTGGTTTCTGCCTTGTCTCTTTTTATTTTTTCTAAATAAAGGTGTCTTGTAAGCCCGCTCGGCTTGCGCATATTATTTATTCATGACACAATAATAAATAAAATCAAATGAAAAATCAAGTCAAAACTAACTGATTAATTGTTGCAGCGCTACATGATTTGTCTCATTTACCGGTAATTAAAAATCAAATCAAACATTCAGATGTATTAATTTAATAGGGCTTATTCATCCCTCTACTCTAATATAAAGCCAATAACAGAGCTACAACAAATAATAATCTAAAACTATTTTGATAATCAGTTTATCTTTAGGTCGTTTTTCAAGAAAAAGAAAAATATTTGAAAGTCCTCAAATGTGGGTCTTACATTATAATTATATCAGATTTTGAGAGTCTGTTGGTCAGACAAAACAAGACAGTTGGCACATTGGGCTCTGTTTTCTGGTGTTTTATGGACCATTAATCTGTTGACCATTAATCTGTTCATTATTTCTTCCATTAATCAATTAGTTGTTTGGTCAATTAAATATCCGAAAATGATAAAATAAAAATCACGATCTCTGTTTCCCAAATCCCAAGATGACATCCTCAAATGTCTTGTTTTGTCCACAACTGAAATATTATTAATTATTATTTTTATTCATATAAATATTCTCATTTAAGAAGCTGGAATAAGAGAATTTTTCCTTTTTTATTTTTTGAAAAAATGATTTGATTTGACTGATTTATTGATTAAAATTATAGGTGACTACCTGATTAGATTAATCACAAAAATGGACGATAAATCAGTAATTAAATTGTTAGCTGCAGCCCTAAATTCAAGTGTGGTGCATATAAATCATATTAAATCTTCTACTACTTCATTCAGGTTTTGTAGCCTCATCAGAGCATCCTTCCAGTCCTCTCCATTGTGAGTAGAAACATGTAGTTTCACCAGGAAGGATGTGGATTCATCAGTGCTCTGCTGCTCCTTTGCCCTCCCAGATAAGCTATAGGCTGGCTGCTCTTCAGTCCCAGCTTCTACTAATCTACGGCACGCAGAAGAGAGAAGGCCAAGGGATTAGCATGGCAAACTGTCTGATGAGGACTTACTTCAGTCATTATACATGTGGGAATATTTCTATCAAGCCTTACCAGCGAGGTGTACTTATCACTGAGTCTACTACTGCATCTGAATTTAAAAAGATGGAAATAAAAAATACAGGCTGTACTTAATGTAAACTGTACGTAGCAGCAGAGATATATGGGAAAGTAGCACGAATGTTTACGTAGGAAAATAGTTGCTCGGAGGTGTATGGTAGTTGAATGCAGTTTTTAAACAAATGATGTCATAGCTTTGCTCCACATTGTAAAACAAGAGCAGAGGGAAAATGTGTTGCTTTGTTCTCTGAGTATCCAGACTCTTGACCACAAGCCCTGTATGTGTGTGCGCTGGCGTACAACTTGTGTGTGGTCTAAATACAGCTCCTTACTGTTGCACAAATCATTGTGCGCCAAAAGGCACAAACAAGGTCACAACAGTGACTTTGTATTGTTGCTCTAAACATAGACGGACTCTATATTCTGATACTGTTTTCCACAGGCGATTGTGTCTTTGTTGGATGTGAGTCAGCAATGGGTCTGTATTCAGCTACTGTTTGCCCATGAATGTCAACCTAAGGCCATTTTTATGTCATTAACGCTGAAGTAGGCAGCAATATTTTTGGCATCATTGGGCAAAGAATCTGTAAAAACATTTCGGCATATTGTAATTCAAGTGTTCTTGGAGGAAACTAGACTTCTGCACCTCCTCGTGGCTCTGTTTTCAGGATTTTAAAAAAAATCGAGCCTGTGACGGAAGACTAACCAATCGCAGGCCATTTCAGAGAGAGAGAGCGTTCCTATTGGCTGTGCTCCGGTCATGTGAACGGTGTATGGTGAACGCGAATACAGGCATCAACCAATCACGTTGTGCATTTATATCTGTGAAACAACACAGAGGCTCTGTAGTCCGATCCAAGACGGCAAACATTATTACTCCTTTCAGCCTTGAGAAACTGAAAACACATTTCTTCTCTTTGACTTGTAACTCAGTTTGAGAGGCTGTTTTTTATTTTTATTTTTTTTTGTTTTATTCGTTTTCTTTTGGGTTTTTAATTCTATTTTTAATGTGTACAGCACTTTGGTCAACAACGTTGTTTTAAAGCACTTTATAAATAAAGTTGTATTGTATTGAGAAAGGCAGCACAGGCCAGATCCACTCCTTCCATTCTTGACTTTCACAATAAAAGCCCTAGATGTATAATATTTGCATTTTTTGTGACATTTATTTGTCACGCTCCTGGAGTGGAAGATTATTTTATTTCTACTGATTTAGTCATACTAGCTAAATTGCTACAGATTTTCTTTCCATGAGGCCGTCATTGTGTTAGTGGCCGCTGCGAGATAGAAAAGTAATCAAATAGTATTTAGGAGGTTCAGTGCCATGCGCCTAAACGTGGCCCAGTAAATGTGGGGGAAATCGCCCCAATCCAAACTGTGATCCTGGCTTAACCTCCACTCACTCTTTCTGGCAGCTAGAAGGCACACACACACACACACACACACACACACACACACACACACACACACACACACACACACACACACACACACACTACTGCACATTTCCCATCTGCCTGACACTCAGATGAATTAGAGCAGACACAGGAAGAGAGGCTAGATCTGTGTGTTTTTTTTTTTGTGTGTGTGTGTGTGTGTGTGTGTGTGTGTGTGTGTGTGTGTGTGTGTGTGTGTGTGTGTGTACCTGCTCATCTGGTCCGTTACTCTGACTTGTTTCTGCCCTGCTAAGCGCCAGCTGTACAGGAAGGTATTTCGGTCTACCTGACTGTGGAAAGAGCGCTCAGCACCACTGAGCCATCACTCGGTTTGTGGTGGAGTGAATGACAGCCAGAGGACAATGTAGGTCTGAGTGAGGCATCGGATGTTCATCATCTTGTGTAACAGGAGTTTTTTGCTTAGTCGGACTCAATGTAAGAATCAGAAATTGCTTGTTAACTAACGACAGTCAGCAATTGGTCAAAACAGTGAGGCGACACACAGGACTGAATGTGATTGACAGGCATCATGTTGATTAACTCTACCATCATTAGCCAGCTAAAAACACAATAGCACTATATATATATTTCACATGCAGTAATGTTAGCTTACCAAACAAAGTGAAACGAAGGCCCGGCTGATGTTGATCTTCATGTTAACTTTTCCTGCTTCAGCCTCACGACTGCTGTCAGAAGACACAGGGGAGATGCTGTAGTTTTGGTCTCTTGGGCGATAATGTCACTCGCTCTAGCGTTAACCCCGGTCACTCAGCAGCAGGGAAACACAACACGGGAAACCTCTGTTGGTCTTGAGGAGTGGCAGTTTTTATTTCTGAACAAGCTGCTTGCTCGTTTTCTCACACACTTGCTGCCACTGCACACTCTCTCTTGCTTCACCACTCACTTCCCACAAAAACACCTACTCCCACAACACCCGACGTCGGTCACATTCCTGTTTTGCGAGATGGGCGTCATTAGATAGAACTTTTTTGTGTTTCCGTGGAGTTTATGTTAGAGTCTGAGTTGTGGTCAAATTTTTTTTAGGTTTGGTTGCAACCTGTTCACACATTGGCAGTGAGAAAGGATTAAAACATGTTTATACAGTTGTGTTCAAAATTATTCAACCCCCACAGTAGATAAGTGTTTTTGCAAGTTTGACATTTATTTTTCATCTTGTTTATAATCACATTAAATAATGACATGTCAAATAGACAAATACAACTGAAATTACAAAAATATTTTTTGGAATATTCCAATTAATGGCCTTTCTGTGATTACCTCGTTGACAAAATTATTCAACCCCCCTCGTCCACCACTCTTAAGAACAGAGGTTTCCATCAGGTGTTGTCAAACAGCAGATGAAAACACCTGTAGATGTGAATGGAACCCTAATGAGCAGCGATTAAGCAGATTTAAAAGGACTGTGACACATGGCTCTTCTTGGCAGTTAATGACATCTTTGCAACATGGTGAAGTCCAAGGAATGGTCAAAAAAGTTCAGAGAGGAGGTCATTTCACTTCATAAGCAAGGATATGGATATAAAAAGATGGCAAAGAGGCTAAACATTTCAAGAGACACAATTGGGAGCATAGTCCGCAAGTTTAAAGCTAAAGGCACAGTGGAAACGCTACCTGGGCGTGGTAGAAAGAGGTTACTGTCTGCAACTGCTGTGCGATACCTGAGGCGTAAGGTGGAGAAAAATCCCCGGGTGACAGCTGAGGAACTACGACAGGACATGTCAAAGGGAGGTATTCAGGTTTCTGCCCAGACAATAAGACGCACACTGCGAAATGATGGCTTCCATGCAAGAACTCCCAGGCGCACAAGAAGAGTCGACTCCAGTATGCCAAAAACCATGTGGACAAACCACAAAGGTTTTGGGATACTGTTCTCTGGAGTGATGAGACCAAACTGGAACTTTTTGGGCCAATGGATCAACGGTACGAGTGGAGGAGAAAGAATGATGCCTATAAAGAAAAGACCACCCTGCCTACTGTGAAGCACGGTGGGGGGTCAGTCATGCTCTGGGGTTATTTTGCTTCTTCAGGTACAGGGAATCTTCAGCGTGTGCAAGGTATTATGACTTCAGTTCACTACCAGGAGATCTTGGATGCAAATGTCATGCAGTCAGTGACAAAGCTGAGGCTTGGGAGACGTTGGACCTTCCAACAGGACAATGATCCTAAGCATACCTCAAAATCTACCACAGCTTGGTTGCAAAAGAAGGGCTGGAAGATTCTGGAGTGGCCATCGCAATCACCAGACTTAATTCCCATTGAAAATCTCTGGTGGGACTTGAAGAAGGCAGTTGCAGCACGCAAGCCAAAAAATGTTAATGAACTGGAGGCCTTTGCCCATGAGGAATGGGCAAAGATACCTGTGGATCGCTGCAAGAAACTTGTGTCAAACTATGCTTCACGTCTAAAGGATGTTATTGTTGCAAAAGGATGTTGTACTAAGTACTAAAGTTGTACATACCTAAGGGGTTGAATAATTTTGTCAACGAGGTAATCACAGAAAGGCCATTGATTTGGTATATTAAAAACATTTTTGTTGTAATTTCAGTTGTATTTGTCTATTTGACATGTCATTATTTAATGTGATTATAAACAAGATGAAAAATAAATGTCGAACTTGCAAAAACACTTATCTACTGTGGAGGTTGAATAATTTTGAACACAACTGTATGTGTAAAAACATATGTACAGTTCCTTTAGAATGAAGAACCTTTTATTTTGAAATTGAAGACAAATACTTAAGATGACTGGCTGACAGGATATGTTAAGCTCTAACAGATGGAGAAATGCATCGTGGGTGTAAAGCATTTGATGAACTGTTCACCTGGCAAAGTTGTCTTTCTCCAGCTGTTCCAACTGCTAACTGCCAACATCTGGTACAGTTAACATGACATGTAGATCGCAGACAACAGTAGTACAAGAGGATTTCATGAACGTAACGGTTCTAAGTGAGTTATCGTCTGTGTTTTCATGCTTGGCTTCAATTGCACAGACCAACCCAACTCCACATGCACTCATCAGTCTGCGTTAGCGCAGCAGGCCTTTCCTTGTGGTCAGCTTTTTTCAGATGCAAGTGAATTTTTGATGATTGTATAAAATAAAATAACAAGCTGTTTTCCGGCTTGAGACGTGGGAACCAGAAGGAACAAGTAGAGATTACCTCACCGTGCACTCATTAGCATTTTAGCTCACACCCATCTTAACTTAATTCCACTCTTTCGTTTTCTCTCCCTGGAGATCCCGCTTTCTCCTTCACTGATTGAACAGAAAACGTTGTGGGTCATAAAATCTGGGCGTGTATAGTTTCTTTTGGCGGCTGTGGTCGGAGTCGAAGGAGCCCTGAGGAGAAAACTGGCAGGGCTGTTGCACCAACCAAGCCCCTCTACTCCGCTCCCCTGAGACTCATTCCAGCGTTCAAACTGAAATCAATCCTCTTCCCTGACGTTCTGCACCCCTCCTCCCACTCATCTCCCTCCTTCTCTCTCTGTTCAGTCACCTCCTCCTGTCCTCCATCCTTTTCCCCCAAGCCCATATTGCCAGGAATCCAATTACATCACATGAGGGTAGTCTACTGCTGTTCTCCCGCTTCAATCCTCTCATTCTCAAACTCACTCTCTCATTTCTCCTTCACACTTTTCTCCCAGTGGGTAAAGGAAAATCTGCCACCCTCTGGGCATTTGCCCCGAGACGTGTCACTCCGTATTGGGTCAGTGTCACCCCATGGGCCCCTCCTCTCTGGGTGCTGGGTGCCTGGCTTTCTTTGCGTTCCCACACTAAACAGCGGCTGTGTTGACACTAGTGGTGCTGTCATGTTTTTTCTGACACACAGCAGGTGAACCATGAATGAGAACAAGGCCAACGCAAGGCCACGGATGGGTGGACGATGGCAGTGGTGATACTGGGGGAGGAGGTTGAGCCAGTTGACAACATTATTGACTTGATTTGGCGGTGTGGAATTTTTATTATTTCGTGCAATTTTTTTTTTAAATCTGTTTTTTAAATCATCACAAATGATGACTTGTATGTTTTTAGACTGCGGCAAGAAAATTCTGTATATTTGAACATGAACAGTGGAGGTAAGTGTTTGTGAAATTCATCGAGACATAAGTGGCACAATAAATTTTCTTTAGCTGAACCCAGAAAAAACACTAGCACGTTAATGCAAATTAATTTTAAGCCCATTAATTTCTTTAACGACTTAACACAATTTGTGAATTTCAGGTTGTAGCAGGGTTCAGTTTTAAAGCTAGAGTGACGATAATGGCGTCATTTGAAACTAGAAAACCTAAAGAATCCATTGTTTCCAGAGTACAACTCAAAAACCGTTTAACTTAGCAGCTTCAGATTTTGTATGACACTTGACAGTGTGGTGTAGTTGTGCCTTTTGGGGGTTAGAAGTCCAGGATGCCCCAAAATTTCATCTAAAAGCTGTGATATTTTTGACCTCAGTTTTGTTCGTTTTCCATGTCATACTAGCTTGTTGTGAAAGAGGCTGAATAATGCTCCAAACGCTGGGTTCTTTGGGTACCCACGAGTCTCCTTTTTACAGACATGCCCACTTTCTGATAATCACATGTAGTTTTGGGACAAGTTATAGTCAAGTCAGCACACTGACAGCTGTTGGGCTTGGGTTTGCCATGTTATGATTTGAGCGCTAAATGCAGTACCTTTGAGGGTTTCTGGACAACATTTGTCATTGTTTTGTGTTGTTAATTGATTTCCAGTAATAAATATATACATACATTTGCATGAAGCAGCACATTTTCCCACTTCCATGTTGACAGGAGTGTCAAATACATGACAAATCTCCCTTTAAGATACATTTAACTTATAAAAATGTGTGATTTATTTGTGATTAATCATGATTAACTATGGACATTTTAGTTGACTGACAGCCGTAATTCTGTGAGAAACTTGAATAATCCAGTTGAAGGAGATGTTTGTACAGCAATATAAAATAGACAATGGAGAGGGAATTATGACCTGTTAAACTTCCTAACAAAAGCCACTATGCAAACAGTGATAAAGGAGTGGATGTTGAAGTCCACGGTATTTATTATTTTGCTTTTGTTTTTGTTTTTTTACAGTGATATTGAGAATCATGCAGTTTTACTGGTATTGGTATCGACTACTAACTTTGTGATATCCCTAGATGGCTCAATAAATTTGCTTTACTTGAAATCAGAAAAAACACCAAAGTTGTTTTGTGTTTTTTATTTGACAGCAGTAATGTAGAGGTGGATTGGGTAGTTTATATTCCATGTGTGTGTTTGTCAAACATCGCTGAGTCATTAAGCTGTTGGGATCCTCCAACAGAAGGCAACAGATATTACCTCCATATTTCATGTCAAGAGGAGTGGACGTGTCCCGCCAGTCCCACTGTCTAATCAGCCCAGAGTGGACTGTGCCAATAATCAGCAGCCACAAATCACTCTTATTTCCTGTTATGGGACGAGGTGTGTTGTTGTTGTTGTTGTTCTTCTTCTTCTCTGTAAATTCCACCATGCTTTCCAATCTGCAGCATGCTCTGTGAGTAGTAGCGATATTTTAATAATGGATAGGAGTGGCAGCGGTTGAGAGGTTATGTGTGCTGTTGATATGTGATTCCATCCACTCAGGTGTGCATACATTATAGGAAAAAGTCATGACAAATGGTTATGTACTTCCAGGGTAGTACTTTTCTTACAGTACTGACAACTAGAATGTTAAAAATGTTGCTGTGATTTGCATAAAACTTTAAACTGTCCTGAGCTAATATGCAAGAATGTGCCCGGAGCTGTTTGTTGAAACTGTTCATACTGGGAATAATGAGCTGGAATCCAAATTCTGTCCAAGTCCTCTGCTACAGCAGTTACAGACTGAAGCTCCACTCTCCGTGGCTGTATACAAGACCCCACGGGAAACCATGAAAAGAAATCTGCCTCTGCAGGCTGCTCCGTCTTACTTCCGAGCTGTCAAACATCTAAATTGGATTGGCTTCATTGGTTTTGATGTAGGGCTACTTTTCAATAAGCTGTATTATGTGGAAAAATACACATAGTCGGGAAGGTTGTTGCTATTAAATGGTTTGGAGTGGGTTCAAGAAAGGAAGAAAAACTCCCTGAGATACCTGATTATCAACTTTGAACGTCAAGTTTGGTTTTCTCTTCTAGTTTTCTTCCATATTTAGTACTAGTTATTATACACCGCTACAACGTAGTCAGAGGTATATCGCGCTCCACGTATCCGTCCTTCCGTCCGTTTGCGTGTCACACTTGAGTTTCCGGAGTAGATGGTGGAGTTTGTCTTTAAGAGGCATGACAGTTGCTTCACAACATGAAAAACTCCTGCTCACGCTCATCCAAAGTCATTCTTACTGTTTTTGCTTTGTATACATTTAAAACGCACAGCTGCTCATGCACCTTTGTCTGGCTGCAGGAAACTTTGTGACTGTATCTGAGGCAGGATTCTTGCTTTAATCCCTTTGTTTGAGTGTTTTATATATATATATATATTTATATATATATATATATATATATATATACATACGTGTGTGTGTGTGTGTGTGTGTGTGTGTGTGATGGATATTCTGAATGCTCAGTTGTGTCAGATGCAGGTGCTCATCTGTAATAATGACTCCCTCCCACTGTGTAAACATACTCAAACAAACCCTCCCTCTCATCCATCTCTCCCTCTCTAACCATATCGAGAGGATAAAAAATGATGTAGATTTTTTTTTTTTTTGTACATGAATCAAAAAAATCTTTGATTTTCATCCATCCATCGTCAACGCTTATCCCGTTAGGGGTCACGGGGGGCTGGAGCCGATCCCAGCTGGCATTGGGTGAAGGCGGGGTTCACCCTGGACAGGTCGCCAGTCCATCGCAGGGCACACAGAGACAGACAACCATTCACACTCGCATTCACACCTACGGGCAATTTCATCAAGTCATCGAGTCACCAATTAACCTAAGTTACATGTCTTTGGACTGTGGGAGGAAGCCGGAGTACCCGGAGAAAACCCACGCTTACACGGGGAGAACATGCAAACTCCACACAAAAGAGTCCCAAGCCGGAATCGAACCTGTGACCCTCAGACTGCTAACCACTGCAGTTTTTTAATCATAGTTGCTCCAATCTCGCCTACTGCAGCTTTAAGTGAATTTAAATGCTCATGGATTGTGAATTTCCCCACTGTGGGACCAATAAAGGAATATCTTATCTTATCTTAAACCAGTTGTGAACAGAATTGAATTCAACAGAATGAAAGCTCTGTTAAATGCCAGATAGACACACATTCATGTTAAGAGGAGGACATATTTTTCTATTAATTTCTTGCAACTTGTCATGAATTCCTCTGGCTACTTTTCTGTCCCGGCACTTCATCACACTGAGATCCGGCAGCGAAAGAGATGTCAAAACTTGACGGCAGTCATTGCAAAAGGAAAAAAAAACTTGCTGGATGCAGCTGACAGGTAGAAAAATACATTTCATATTTCAGCTTTCAGTTGTGCCTCTGTAAACTGTGAGCATGGCAGACTGAGCAGCGTGAGTGGCACAGCCCTTCATAAAGCTCCTCAGCCCCTCAGGCAGCATGCTAATGTAAAGCCGTGCTCTGCTGCCCCTGTTTTAATCACAACCATATGCCTTGCATTCCTCCCCCCCGGGACCTGGACTCCGGTTCTGCCTACAGTCAGCCAATGATACGACAGCCACTCTGGTAGCGAGCTGCTTGGCTGAGACACCTCATATCAGCTGCCCTTTATATATATCATATTTCAGCCATATCCATACTTTCAGACCTACTAACTAACAGCTTGTACAGATAGATGGATATATTAGTTTTTTGTTCCATCCTAACAGCACCCATAAGGTACTGCGTGAAATACTACAAGACAAAAGCATTAGGCTTGTCGTGGTAGTCGATGTCAGCAGTGTTTACATTACATTACTTGCCCACCGCCCCCCACTGTCGTTTTGCTTTGTTTTACAGGAACAAAACCCATTAGTTCATTTTGGTGTATCAGCATGTTATCAATAGATAGTTGGACGACGGACACTACAAACGGAAAGTGAATGCATCTGCTCCATAGGGAGTCTTGGTTCAGAGTAGCAGGAGTCAGATTTCACACATACGGGACGAGAGAGAGTTGACAGACTGAGAGATGGCGGAGGATTTGGTGTCTAAGCGAAAAGCAAACTCGCTTATTTGACAATATTTCAGATTCAAACCCAATGCTATAGAAGAAGAAGAAGAAGAAGATAGTCCTTTATTAGTCCCACTAGGGGAAATTCAATTTTTTCACTCTGTTGTTAACTTATACACGGTACATGCAGACCCGAACACACACATGCACAAACATGCAACAATGGAGAGATGTCAGAGTGATGGGGCTGCTCCTGACAAGCGCCCCGAGCAGTTGGGGGTTTGGTGCCTTGCTCAGGGGCACCTCGGCAGTGCCCAAGAGGTAAACTGGCACCTCTCCAGCCACCAGTTCACACTCACTTCTTGGTCCATCTCGGGACTTAAACCGGTGACCCTCCGGTTCCCAAGCCAACTCCCTACAGACTGAGCTACTGCCGCCCCCATAATATATAAGGACACCATAACGTTAATGAGGCTGCAGCGTCAGGTAGAAGACCCCTGCAGCGACCAGACACACAGCCACCGGATGGTCAAGATCAGAGTAAGCACGCTATACATGTTGACCGTCATCTTTTCTTGTAAATGTCCGGGGTAATCGGTAACACCGGTTTTGTTAAATAACCGATGGGACAATTTTCTCACTGTCACATCCCTAATAAGCATATTTAGAATTCTTGAAATTAAAAATGATCATCTCACCTTAATCAGCCACGCTAGGAGGCTCCTGAGAAAACCCATTTGGGCTGCTTGTTCCCGTGGTCTAGTTCTTTCGGTCATGACCCAGCCCTCATGACCGTAGGTGAGAGTAGGAGTGAAGTGTGACCGCTGGATTGAGAGCTTTGTCACAACGGTGCAGTAAAGCGAATGCAATGCTCCGATTCACCTCACGTTTTATTGCTCCCAAGCAAGCCCCAGAGGTACTTGAACTCCTTCACTTGGGGTAAAGACTCATTCCTTACCCGAAGTAGGCAATCCATCGGTTTCCCGCTGAGAACCATGGCCTCCGATTTAGAGGCGCTGATCCTCGTTCCAGCCGCTTCACACTCGAACCGAACCGAGTGTCAGAATACCGTTTCAAATTAAACATCATGTTCCACAGACTTAAGAAAACATCTTTGCAAACAAAGATGATTTCTTAAGTCTGTGGAACATGATGAGCCCTGCAAAAATCACACCGTAATCACTTTCAATGAAAACATTGAAAAAATGTATCATTCTCTCTAATATTGCTCATAATATTGCAATTGTACGATCAGTCAAAATAATCACAGCTGGATATTTTGTCATAATTCTCAAACTTTTTAACCTAAATACTTCAGACCTGTTTCGTAGTGATTAACAGAAACACATTGCAGTTTGAATCATGTAAAGATAAGATGAGACAATCCTTTATTTCTACCACAACTTACTGAATGTTAATACCACTTACATACCTTTTAAACAGAGGTCATTTTTTTCAAATTGCATTAGGACTCACCTTGACAGCATTTATTGCCTACATTTCAAGTAATTTTTATAGCTTTCAGAAAATGAACAGTAGCAAGACTAGCATATTATATATTATATATAAATTATACTAGAGTATTCCTAATAAATCCAGATGTGTAAAATTACCAGTCTAAAGCTGACTTTCAGTGCTTTGTCTTAAAATATAATGGACTTATTGTTGTTTGTCACAGTCATACCAGAGTTTCTATTGGTCCAAAGCTAATGTGGGTGGGCGTAATGGACACAATGTGCTTGTTTTATTTTATTTATGCAAGTTATTTTGTGGACCCCACTTTGAGAATCACTGATTTAGAGGACTGAGAGCTCCTCATGCGCAGCCCCTGTGTTCCTCTTTCGTGGCTGATAGTTTGGATTGCATTGTTTTATGTGTGACTGATGGGCTGATAAATTGCTCCATCAGGCCCTCGCCGCTCAATTAGAGAGGGAGGTTATCTGAGGACACAACGCAGCAACGCACCGCTGCGGCAGGCAGATGGTGACTTGGTGTGTGTTTATCTCGTCTGACGCGACCTGTCTTATGCATAATCACCCTCCCGTCCACTTTTTCTTTTTATCTACCTTCGTTTTTTGCCTGTCGGTCTTCTCCTGTCGTCCGTTCACTCGCGCTCAGTCGCTCATGTCTGTCTGTTTCTGCTTCCGAGGCTGTGATGGATTGTTTTTACTGTGCTGATAGCTTTGCATTCGTCACCCCTGCTGGCTGATTTGACAAACATGACTTTGTTTCATCTATCTTCTATCAATGAACTAGGTTTTGTTTTGTAACCTAAATAAGAACCTAAATATGGCTCTTATACTTGTGTTTATATGTGTGACCGCTAGGGACTAGAGCAAGAAACAGTTTTATTAACTTTGATATAAAAAGAGGCCAGTTTAGCAGAGTGAAACAGGCGGGATGACGTGCGCATGAAGAGAGACACACTTACCGAATGCTACATATGTGGTTGGACCTGCTCAGTTGCATTGTGGGTGGTCTGATGTCATCATTCACACATGCTGCCAGTTTCTGCCATCATGCTGCACGGCGAAGCTTCAGTTTCAGTGTTCACATGTTCAATTCCCTATCTGCTGGCTTATTCTTTGATCTTTCATCACATCTACTGTTAAGGCTCTTGAAGAGCGCTTTCAAGGCCCCTTTTTCTCCTCAGGATTCTGGGAAAAAAAATAGCTGTACAAACAACAGATGTGCGCTCTGATCCCAGGCCACCACTTCCATTTTCAAGGAATGGTATGTTCCCAACCCTTTGACACAACTTAACAAAAGAAGATATCCTGAAAGAACACTGGTGGTCTTTAGTTCAGCTGTGAATTATCAGCTTTCCTTCTCATCCCAAATCACCCCTCTGATTTTGGTGTTTTGACTTGTGAAGGTGGCAGTGATAGGATCATGGCTATAGCCCGTCCCACTGTGCCAAACTGTGTGACAAATGAGTGTGCATTTTCATGTGTACGGATGCCTGTACATACTCCCAGGCACCAGCAAGTGTCCCATACAGGTTCAGTCACAGTAGACTTGCTGAGGAGGCAGGAAAACCGCCTGATCTCTGCCTGTATTCCCACGCTGCACAAAAACAATCTTTTTTGGACAAGATCGGGTGAAGGTAAGATCCTTGCTTTGGCTCTTTTCCCAGGAAAATGCCTCCTCAGCTGAATAAAAACTCTTAGGAAAGTTGTATTTGTCATCCCCGAACAATCAGAGCTTTAATATCTGGCCTCAGGTAGGGCAGGTTTAGCTTGCTTTCTTATGATGCTTTCTATTGTGCTGCTTAGAGCAATCTTTCCACTTTGCGATTATTAAACAATACAAAGCAAGGTGGGAACATTTCAGAAACACAGACCCCACTAATATATTCTTTACGAGGGCTTTATGACTAGTTATATTGCTGAAGTTGATGTAATTGTTGAAGTGGGCTATGGGTATGCTGAAAGATAGAGAAATGCTATATTCGTGGTGGGAGGGATTTTTTATAATCTGATGTTGTCAGCTGTTTCTACACCTCTGCTTGTTGCACTGTGTGTATTTGTAATGTGTAAATGAAGATGTACAGCATGCTACATGTTTACAGTTTTCAAACCTTTAATTTCTTCTCAGATTTCAAAGTATGCAACGTAAAAGCGCTGGACAAAAAATATGATTATTGTAAAGAAATCTATTTCCTAGCTTGCTTTGAGAAGAAAGAGGGTAAAAAAAAAGAAAACATAATCCATTGCAGGGATGACTGGTAACCTCTGTTTCTGACACAACATGGTACTCGTAAACTCAGACCACAATCCCCATGAAGCCAAATGCTTTTTCTTATAAAGATGGATGTTGCTACTTGCTCCCCATCCATTTCTCTGCCATGTGAACTGTATCGTTTACAGAAAACAATCATTATTTTCCTTGTTTGCACTGGACCCACAGCTGTCTTGTCATGTAACATAAAGTGATCTTCCTCTGTGTCATTAGTCAGGCTGACACGGCTCGTAGCTAGAACTACGAAAACTAATGCACTGTAATTCGTTTAATATCTCGCAAAATGAATTTGTATGTAATTGTGAATCAGAAAGTATAAAGGCCAACAAATGCTGTGTAGGGATGAGGTCGGGGTGGATGGGTGGGTCAAAAAACACCAGTCTTTTGCCCAGGAGACCAATGTTCATATCGCATATGAAACCAGGAGTCAACGTTGATTTATTTGTCACATAACTGACGTAACATATTTTCCGCACTATAAGGCGCACTGGATTATAAGGCGCACTATCAATGTACGTGTCTATTTTCATAGATAAGGCGCTCTCGTCATTATCCAAGTCAGTCTCGTTGCTGTTACTTAGCCGGTCAGTGATGATTCCCGCCTTCGTGAAAGCTCGGACGACACTTGACACTGATACCTTGGCCCAGGCATCCACGATCCATTGGCAGATAGTGGAGCAACTCGCCCGGCGTTGCCTACCTGTCTTGGTGAATGTGTGTTTGCCTTCTGTCATCCAACGCTCCCACGCAGCTCGCAATTTAACTTCAGACGACTCTAGCGGAGGGCTGCACGGTGGTGCAGTGGTTAGCGCTGTCGCCTCACAGCAAGAGGGTCGCAGGTTCGAATCCGGGCTTGGGACTCTTCTGTGTGGAGTTTGCATGTTCTCCCCGTGTAAGAGTGGGTTTTCTCCGGGTACTCCGGCTTCCTCCCACCGTCCAAAGACATGCTGTTTAGGTTAATTGATGACTCTAAATTGCCCGTAGGTGTGGATGTGAGCGTGAATGGTTGTCTGTCTCTATGTTGTCTGTCTCTATGTGCCCTGCGATGGACTGGCGACCTGTCCAGGGTGAACCCCGCCTTCGCCCAATGCCAGCTGGGATCGGCTCCAGTCCCCCCCCGCCCGCGACCCCTAACGGGATAAGCGATTGACGATGGATGGACGACTCTAGCGGTTGGAGTTCTTCTTAGTTAAAGTTAGTGTAACACCGGTGACACCAACTACTGCGACAGGCCATATCGCCCAGGCCTAGTTCAAAGGCTAGTAATAATCTGCCGGCTTGTGTTTTTTTTTTTTTTCATCATGCTCATGTCTCCAAGGTAATTTAACATTTTAACTTGCTACATGAAGGAAACTGAAAGTGAAAACACACTTCTTGCTGTGTTCAGTCAGGGTGGGGGGCAGCAGAGGCTGGTCAGCTGCTTCGTCCCAGTGGTATGTGCAGCAGCATGCAGCCATATGGTGCCTCGGCCTCCCTGTAATCACTGGACCAGTGGTAGACATGAGGATGGAAAAACGACTGTGAGAAAGAGTCGGCGGACGTGTCGGTGTAATGTTTCTGTCAACTCCTATTCACGTTCTGAAAGATCTCTAGGCCGGTCGTCTGAGCTGCAGTGAAAAGGGCCATAAACACTTAAGTCTCCTCACATCATTTTATTTTTTATCACCGCATATTGAAATCTTCTTTACTTTGTTGCACTTCCATGCATTCTCTTTGACGACTGTGTCATTGGTAGCGAATGGCCTGTTATTCCAGCTGTGCTTTAGCTGCAGATCTGGCAGCAGCTCAGAGCGTTTAGTCAGGCTGAGGTCAAGAGTCGGTTACCACCAGCATGTATATAACTAAGGGGAGGTGGTGTGGTGGGTGTCCTGCCGTAAAATGATACAGTAATTGATCCCACTTCTCTTCGCTTTATGGAGATGCTGTTATTACTTCAGAGGCACATGAGGGGAGTGATGTAATGCAAAGAGAGATGTGGTCATTACGGAGGTTGATTGTCCCTCGGTGTGCGTTGTCAGAAGCAATAAGGAGAGCCACCATTAACTTGATGTTAATGCTTCCCACTGAAGCTCATTTTTGAGGCAGTAAATTGGATGTTTGTACCTGCATTGATGAATGAGAGTCCATGGCGCTACAGCACCACGCCACAGATGGATCATCTACACCCTCGCGACGAGGCCTGAGACCCGCCCCACAGCTGTGTCCCCGAGAGTTCTGGTTGCTATGATATGCCACGAGAGAGGCGGGGCTTGGCCAGGATGGATGGTACCGATCTTGGAGGTGGCTGCATGTGTAATTGATGACACGGGGAGCTCAGAAGCCGGGGGCCACCGCGTGCTGTTAACACACACAGTAATGGATGTCACTGCACGAATGAACACAAATCAATAGCTACCCTTTCACCGGCATCTGTGTCCACGTTTGGTAACTCTCTCCATATACTGTTTGCGTATCTATTCACTGCCCTGAAGAAGTCTCACCTCTACAGACGAGGGCTGTAGTACGTGGTGGCGTTGTGATGGGTCGCCTTGTATTTGAAGGTGTTTAACATTCATTGCGTGTAGACGTGGGTGAGAAAATATTGGAAACACCTTTCAGTATAATGCAATCCAATGCAAGGCCAACAAAAACCAGGGTTGAGTCAACACGAAAAAACTTTCAGTATTGCACAGCTTCTTCATTGGATTGCATTACATTATTCATTTTTAAGGTCAGTGAGTTTTTATGATGTTTGTTCTCATGCGTGATATTTTACACTGCAGCTAAATTGGAACAGCAGAGGAATGAACCCCCCCCCCCCCCCAAAAAAAAATGTAATTAGAGGAGTTGAGAAAAGAAATGTCATGGCTACTGATCAGAGAGAGCAGGGAGGGGGGGCCAAAAACAGCACTGGCCAGTCCCCCTGTTTAACAACTAATTAAAGGGCCTCATTAGAGGGCAGGGGCTGGGTGGGTTGTCTGGAGGGCAGAGACGCTCCACTCTGCTCTCACTCATTCGTGGAATGTGAGGGATTTGAGTAAAGGCGAATGGGTATGTCAGCAGCTGGCGCAGAGAGCCCTGTGGCCAGCAGCAGGTTAACTACACGAACATGAAAGAGCATACTTTTGAGTTTATGACCATGCCTTTACAAGTTTGTATCGACTTAAACCTGCAGTAGGTAGAATATTTTTGGCATCACTGGGCTAACATTTTATAATAACCTTTCAGCATATTGTAATTCAAGTGTTCTGAGAGAAAACTGGATTTCTAAACCTCCTCATGGTTGTTTTCAGGCTGTAGAAAAATCTAGCCTGTGACGGAAGACTTTGGCCAATCACAGGTCATTTCAGAGAGCGTGTGTTCCTATTGAGCGTTTCTATTGGCTGCGCTCCAGCTGGTGGGTGGTGCTTGGTATTTCTTCAACTGATCTTGACATGGCTTAGGTATTACATTAACAGAATATTGATTCATCTTTGATCAGCACTGCCTAGTTTGTCCGTCTGATCAGAGTTTACAAGTGACTGGCTCGTAGCTCTCATAAATGGCAGATGAGTATGCATATTTTTAATCTGTCATCTGACAAAAAAATGTTATGCACAGAGGCCTTTCACACTCCAGTTTGTTTTAATATTCTATTAGTTGCAATATTTCGCAGTACAAAACTGAACTAATTACGTGGGTGCAATAGATGCCGCTAGTTCCAAACGGGGCTATCATTTAGCTTCTTAAAGCAAAATCACTACGAAAATTTCCAACTTCCTTTGCTTTGTGACCATCCTCGAGTCCAAGCTGTTCTGTGACCACCTGCCGCAATCTAGCTTTAAATTCTACATCTCTGTATTGTTTTGTTTCTTTATCGTAAAGTGCTTTGTGCTGGGAGACAACGTGAATATTTATCAGATGCCATTTCGGATGATGATGTTTGCACGGATGGTGGCTCTGACCGATCAAACCCTCTTTGACGGAGTATTGTGTTCTGAAAACTTTAAGAATAGACAAATTTTTAGCAGTCGGTGTGTGAAAGTGATTCACACATTGTGAGGTTGTATTTATTTTTAACTGTGAGAATTTTGGACGAAAAATACAGGCTTGGTGTGCAAAGGCCTTTACGCTTGTTTGTGAGCTGCAGATCCCCTCGCAATCTTGAAATGGGTGATCAGTAAACGTTGCATACATTTTCTGTGCAGATGCACTGATACCAATGCTGGATTGGATATTGGGCCGATACTGACTCAAATAGCTGGATCAGGTGTCAGTGACAATGGAGCCGATCTATTCAATTCTATGTATATATACTATATACATACAGTGTACTGGTATTTAATTCCGGTTTAATGTTTGACCACTTTGTTGCTGCATTAGCAGGGTTTCCACTTGAATTGTACTTCCTGTTCATTTGAAGATTTTTGCACACTTAACACTTCCACACAGTGAGGCATGCAGCTTATTAATTAAACGCTTGGAGCAGATTGGTATGCAATATCGGCCGATACCCAAAACCCAGGTATCGCTACCGATATTGGGACTGAAACAGTCGGATCCGTGCATTCCTAATTTTCTGAAACGTCAGCCAAACTGAATTCTTCTCATTTTTAAGGCCATTGTCGTATGTACTTTACTCAGTCTTCCTCTCCCTCAGCTCTTGATTCCTGGCAGACTTTGTTTTACAAGTATTTTTTATTTACATCACGTCTCCATCCAGTCAAATTTCCTGCAGTGCCCCCCTGTTTAGATTTCCCTGAGATTGCCAGACAAGGAAGTAGATTCTCACATCATTAAGGGACAGTTAGTGTAATGATTTGTTTACTGGGCGTTATCTGTTCACGTAGCTCAGCCAACACATATGCGATCTGATTGTGTTGATAACTGAGGGGCTTGGAGTAGACTGTCACGTGAGGAAATATTCCCACTGGGTAGTAAACTTGTGACAAACACTGATGTTAGCGATTACACCAGACATTTTACAAGAAAAGATGACTATATACTTTTATGTTTACTGTCAGATGGCTGTTTGTCTGACCTCTCCGGTGCTGCTCTGCCATGCACAACAGCTGTGACCACTCCGTCCTCCTCACGGTATTAACTATATGACTCCTTTATAGCACTGACTTTAAATCCAAAACATTGCCAAATAGGCACTTTTGCTTTGACACAAATCCTCTGCTATCCTCTTGTCTGTCAACTCTGCTACTGCTACTCTGTGCTGAGGCTCAGTTTGAAGCAGACACTTTCACTTTCAGGTTGTATTGTATTATTGATATCACAATGCTGATGTGTGAATGGTGATGGGGGCGTTGGGCAAGTAATGTCATCGTTGTGTGCCCAAACGCTGTCGCTGGTGCGGTCGCACCAACTACCACGGCAAACCTAGTTTTGGATATTATCATTAAATAATTTGACATGCATTGCCTTAAAAACCATGAAACTGCTATATTTTTGCTGTGGCTGAAGAAAATAATATTTCAGACCAAGTAATAAGGCTGCATTTATTGCAAGTAATACTTCTGTATCAGATTTAGAGCTTTAATCGAAGTCAGAGCAATGATGCTGAACTGTGTTGCGGTGGTCTTTTGTGTCGCCCTGGCGCTGTGAGATGTGATTAGTTAGTTGCCGGCCGTCCTCACCAAAGAGCAATTGCACTTTTTGTGTGCTTCCCTTCTTCCTTTCTTTGCCGCTCAAACACATCCTCTCATGCTTGTGATTTATGCAAATAAGCAGCAACAAATCTGTTATCTAGTCGTCTGAAAATTGATAATGTTAGCATGCAGAGGGCTGCACAGAAATAGAAACAGTTTTATCAGTTTGTTATGCTTTTAATATAGAGACTTTGCGCTTTTATTAATTTTCATGGAACTTTTTCTCGTTCTAAGATGTGGAACACATCCAGAGTGAGACGTCAGAGTGACAAATGTTCAAGCAGCACCTGAGCTAGTGCTCACCCTCTATTGATTTTCCAACTTTTTGCTTCACAAATCTATCTCCAAGACTGTTTGCAGTTTAGCCTCCTGGCATGGCGCACTGAAATCAAAGCTAACTTTATTTACTGTCCAGCTCTCAAACTTTGACAGCAACTTTTTTTTTTTTTTTTTGCCCTCACAGCGGTTTCTCTCCCTCAGCGTTCAATCAGGTATGTGTTTATGTTTGCAGAGTGTTCTAGGAGTGTCCCTCGAGGTGTTTTTATGGACACAACAGCAACACCTAGAAGCTGGCTACTATGACCTATAATTTATAACCTGTTTCTTCTGCTCCTGAGCAGGTGCAGGGGTTATACATGTGTGTAGAGATGCTTTGATACATTTTTTCCTTCCCGATACCTGAACTTGCGTATCGGCAGAGTACTGCAATAAATATAATGACTTTGTCGCTTTAAGGTTGCCTTCACGGAATGTCGTTGGCATGTGGTTTCCAACTTTTGCTGCTGTGGTTCGTCCTTTCCCCCCCTTTGCCTTGGTGACTTCATCATGCTCTTTCGCGTGATGCGTCTTCAAATGTTTTATGATTGCTGGTGATGATCTGTCAACACTAGTACCACCTCTCGAAACAGAAGCCTTACAAACTGTATATATCCCGGTATGGCTGACATTTTCCTCACACTTTTCTACCGTTTGTTATGCTCACCACTAGCACAGCACTGCTGCTCTTTGCTATCACATGTGATACCTGCAATCAGTTCTTCTTCGCTGCTCTAAAACAGTAGTTGCCAGTGGCAGCCATGATACATCCAGGGCGACGGCACAGTGGATGCTACTGCTTTGGAGTAGTGAAGAAGATTTGCAATTAAACAAGCTGATTTTTTTTTCTTGGTAGATAAATCATGGTATTCGGTGCATAGACTGGCATATGTGCTAATACCATATCACAAAATTTGAACAACATCAGGCGCAATTCCGATACTGGTATTGGTATCAGAGCAACTCGAGTTGTGTTAGACTATGTGGTCATCCATGTGCTGAGGTGGGACAGTCAAGCTGAGGAGATGTAGATGAGGAAAATGCGAAGCAAGTGCATTATACAACACTGATGGAGAGAAATGCTGAAAAGCAAAAGAAACAGTGCCTGACCCTGCAGAATGCATCTCAGCTAAGGTTTCCCAGATGCAGCTCCGTCTCCTTCCCTTCAGCGGCAGATATTACTCACTAACAAGCAGGAAGGCATTGCAGTGCAGCTCTGCAGATGCAGGCAGGGTTGCGCGAGGGCTCGGGGCTCCAGGCTGACTTTGAAGCTAATTCAATAGTGTGTTCTCCTCTGCTCTGTTGCATAATAAGATTGGAACACAGACATTTGCTCCTTTTGATTAAAGTGTCCAATCAAATGGAGGTTATCAGGAGACAGATTACTCCGGCACTGAACTGTAATGGAGAGCTTTATCGCCGTCTTTGTCGTTATTGTTTCCTTAATTGCAAACGATGCCGGTATTCGCCTTGGCAGACCTCTTCTGAGCATCCCAAATAATAGGGCACGATAGCACCGAAAGCAAGTTGAGAATACTAATTAAATAGCCTGAGGTTCCCAGTCTTTCCATGTTTCCAAGTTCAGTAATGAAATAAATTTACAGCGAGTAGAACAGTAACTGTACCACAAAGAAGCCTTGTTTGGAGTTTGATAGGACTGGAGAACATGCACCGATAAGTGTTTCGTGTTTTGTATCAGAGAACTGATATTTCAATGGAGCAGACTGAAAAGATGTCCTAAGCCACGAGAGAAATAAATATTTCAGCACATTTGATCCATCCGCTCCTTCACAATATCACTGCCAGCCAGTAGGAGCTTTAGCAGGAGGCAAATGATGTTTGTATTGGCTCAACCTAGTGGCTACAACCACGGCTGTGATGGCCAACTGCAGCTTTTCATTGGTCAAGCGTCAATGAAACTCCATAGGCCCAAGTGTAGCATATCTTTCAGTATGCAGTTCTACTGAGACCACCTTATGCTGATAGGATTCATATGATTTTATGGTTGTGAATCTCAGAGAAAAGAGGAGAGTACTTTGTGAAAGTACCGGAACACACACTCAAGGCACCGCTGCTTCAGTGATTTCAACTCATGTACAACTTCATTCATGAACAAGGACCTGAGACGCTTTTGGCTCTGTATTTACAGAGAGAAAAAGTTGCGTTAGAAGAGGGAGACAGAGTGAATGAGAGTGCTGGAGACTGCTGTGAATGAGAGAAAAATAAATAACCCTCAACCATTCAACAGATGATTTACTGTGGAGGCAGACGCTCTTAGTTTCATTTTCCTTCTCTGCATTTCATTCATTACAGCCAATGTGCATCAATATCGCAGTGAGATGAAACCAAAAAAGGTTGTTTTTTTTTATATATATATGGTGAGAATCCGGTGAGCACACTGAACTGCAGGCTGCAGAGTGAGTTCAGCGCTGTGACCACCAGCAACCCTCGTCACGTCATGTTGCTTGGCGGGGCTGATTCTTCCGTGTGGCTGCGAAGGGAAACAGCCAGAGTCGACTCGGAGGGAGGGAAAGGCGGTCGTCTTTCCTTCGTGAAGAATGGGGTCCGTTTCATCCTTTTGCAGGTGTGGGATCACAGGTTGTAAAGAGATCTCCCAAAAAAGTATCCCAAGGGTTCACGAAGAAGTAACTTAACTCCAGCGAGGTCAGGAACTGAATCAATGTTTAAGGGGGAAAAGTTGTAATGGTTGTACCTCCAGTAGCAAGCTGGGTTACAGTGGAAAGATGAGGTTCCTTGTGTGCGCTTTGCTTATATTCCCGATGGGACAGGGGATGTGTCACTGGATGGTTCCTGTGGATCTCATCCAATGGGAGACCAGGATTTGAATTCAAATGAAATCTCGCACTCAGGTGAGAGATTTCGGAGACTTGGCGGTTTGCCTTTGTCTCTTTGTTCAGGCGTCTGTTTAGGCTTCTACTTTTACATGTAGGCCTCCCTGGTTCACCTGATCTTCTCAGGTCTTCACACCGAGTGGAAATGTAGACAGCAATGGGCTGAAAGAACATTTTAGTTCCTTGAAAAGTATTTCTAAAAGGCACGGGAACATTTGGTGGAAACCCAGCTTAAGTCTCAAGCTGACAAGGTTCAAAACCAATGTTGTGGTGTTTCCGGTTTTTCATAATTTACATCTCAGAAGTGTTTGGTCTCTCTCACTCTGTGTAATCAAGGCTTCGAACGCTGAGGCTGACTTTTCGAGAAAGCAGCAGCATTGACTTAGATTATGTTTAAATTTAAACTTAATATTATTAAGTGTGCTGTTTATTCATGTTCAGTATATTTTTCCTTCATTCTTTTCTTCAGCTTCCTCTTCCACCCATATTGTCTTTGCTGACTCTTATTGTGTCTTGTGAGGTTGTGAAACTTCATATCTAACATGCAGTCCACAAACATGCATTCTTATACAGCGAAAATTATGATTTCTCCTTCTTCCAACCTCCTTCAGTCCCTCATCAGTCATCTCTCTTCATAATATCCGATGCAGACCCCCACTGCATGCCATCCTAACCTCTCTCCTTATACATCTCGATTAGTCATTGATTTTTTTTTTTTTTTTCCCCACTGCACATCTGTTGGCTCCAGTCTAATTTACCTTCTCTGATGACCTTTTTACCTCAGTGAAGCCCCCGCAGCTACATTGTTAGCATAGATCTGCTAGCCAAGTATGAGGCTGATGGCCTAATGTGGTCGGCGCTGAGTGATGACTAACATTAAGATCTGAGCGTCGCCTTTTTTCTCTTTGGAGTGGAGCATTGAGGACCCCAGGTTTTATTTCCCAGCTGTAATTTAAAGGACTACACCAGTATTTTCCATCCTGAGGTCCACTTACTAAAAAATATGCTCTCCATTTTATGTGGTTTAACTTAATGTTCTTCATACCTTCTGGTAGATGAAAGTGTGATTGGAAATTATTGCGGTATCAAAATACAAAGCTGATTTGGTCCTTTAAAAGTGAAATTGGTCAATTAATATACATTTACATTAATTATCTGCATCTTTTTCATTAAGGGATCTTCTGCATGTCTCTGCGTAACGATTCCGTCTACTCCAAGATAATGAAAGCTTTTGTATTTGCTGATTAAACCTTGCTGTACGGTAGGTCTTTCCTGGGAAATATACTTTAGAGTGCAGGAAGCAATGCGATGAAATAATAGAGCATTTAGTTTGCTACCACCAGGACTGACCAGCTCGAGAAAAGAGAGAAAAACTACTCAAACTTCCTCAACAGAAAGTCTATAAGGAAAAAGAAGTGACTGAAGTTTAATTGCAAAGTGAATCCTTGGAAGTGCAGAGCAGAAATAACAAAGCATTTACAGTCACTATAATGTTGCCACATAAAAAAGAGCATCTTAAGATCTTTACAGTATTAAACTCTGATTTAAACAGACTTTGAGATGATTTTAACCATTGCCATTTGTTGATGTCATGGAGATTTGGCAAAGAGAGGAAGGCAGAGAAAAAGAGAGAGTATAACGTAGCTCTACTGGTATGCATTGTTATGTGCTTGTACAGTACACATGTAAATTATGACCACATGCTTCCACCTTCCGTTGTATACATTATATGGTTTTACTTTTACCCAACCGTTTATTGAAAGCATTTGTGTGTAATTCTTGAATTATAACAGATTGTCTTTTTATGTCAGTATTTGAAGGATACTCACGTTTCTTCAGCACAAGGTAGATTCAGACAGACTTTCTCAAGCCACCGGCTTTATTAATACATGTATGAACCTGGTTATTTAGCCATTTCAACATAGCATGTGTGAAGTAAAAATGCTCTTTAATTCCTGACTTTTTAGTGTTTAATATATGACACTAGTCTTTTGAGCTCCGGTGTTTTCTTTGCATTTATCACTATAAGTGAGCTTGTAGTTTTTAGAGTGATGGATCAGTTTTACAGTACTGTATATTATTAACAGCGGGTTCTTTTTGCCAAAAAAAATCCAAGTTTCTCTGCATGTGTTCCTAATAACAATGTTTTTAATAAAACTTCCCCCAAAAATGACATCATTTTGGAGCTGCACTCAAAGTGCAGTTCATGTGTCACCACAGTGGTGAAGCCTTCTGGTTGTATCAGTGGCGTGACAGAATGTGATCAAAGTTAACTAACTGTAAGTAATGTCCGCTTGTTATTAGCGAGGATTCGGCCCGAAAACCTGATGCGCCAGATGGTTTGTTTACACAGAACCATCTGAGAAGCTGTCGTTGGAAACTTTGGAAAAAGGGCAGCCACTTTCAAAAAAATACGTTGTTGGATTGAATGAGCCGTCTATCAGTTATGCTCTTGTAGAATAAAGATATTTTGTTCAGTTGTACTTAGCCCCAACTGCTTGTGTCACTTCTGGTTGCAAAAAAACAAGATGGCGACGACCAAAACGCTGAACTCGAGGCTTCAAAACAGCAGGCCACAAACAAACGCACAGTGAATATGTCCACTTTTTATATACAGTCCATGCATTCAAATGGATGAGAGAGCTCCCTTGACTGCTCTGCTGCAGTTGACTGGATCCTGATAAACTCCTAGAAGAAACTATGTTTTTCCATTAACATGGAAAATAAACTGCACCAGTTCAAGGAGACAAGAAGACCTTCTATCAGGTTGTGCTTTGGTATTTGGTTTCATTTCCAGTAATACGTCTCCTTCTTCCTTGACCCTTGATTGCTTATTTCAGTGTCCATTTTACTGTGAGTTTGACTTTGAACACAGTCTTCTAAAATGTTTAAATGTTCTCTCAGGTCCAGGTCGAAGATATTTAATCATTTTTGACTGCAGAGCTGAAAATGTTAAGGAAACTGCAGTCTGGTGTTGGCCTTTTGGTGCTCTGGTCCATTTGTCACCCGTTAATGTTCTCATGGAGTTATGTAGAGGAACTCTGTGTTCTTTCTTCAAAACCCAAAGAAAGGCTCCTTCTACCTGTTCGGTTTCTCTGTCTTATAATCCCGTTTGACCTCTGCCCTCCCCCCCGCCGACTGTCTAATCTGCCCTGTCCCTCCCTCGCAACAACACACCCATCCTCCACTCCCTTATTCCAAAAAAACAGCTTCGTCTTCAGTGCTTCCAGCTCAGAAGGTTTTGTGGGAATGTGGAGGTGGAAAGGGGGCATGGGGAGGGCACCAGGCTGATGTCTTTCTCATGCTTAGGCTAATTAATCACTCGCCGAGATTCCTGCGCACTCCCACACACCGTGCCGTGTCCACCTCGACTTGTTGATTCATGTGTCCATCTATCTTTGAGTTACTGAGCTGCTGCTGCTGCTGTGGTCTGTCAAGCACCCCGACTCCAAGTAGCTGCCAGTTCAAGAATTTATTTACATCATTACAGACACGCCACAAGGTTATAGCTAAATTGATCATCAATGGGCCAAATGGGCTTTTAATGACAGTTAAGTTGCTTATGAAGAATGCCATAAAGAGAATGTACTGTTTGAGTAATTAAATATGAATATTCAGGTATGTGAGGAGCCGACTTTGGTCGTTAATTTGTCTGCAGAGGGACCAGAGCGAGTCCTTTGAAACACAGTAATTCCCTCGTTCATCCAGTGTTAGTCAATGGGACAAAATCAAACAAATATCCTCCTTCTAATGTTTTAGTTTTGACTAATCCTCTAATGAAGTGCCAGGAGACACTCCCTCATAATCCTGGAGTTCTTCAAACTCGTCAGGGAAGTGGTCTCCGAACAGCTGATTGGATTTTATTTTAATCAACATGTTGCTTCTTTTCTTTAAAGAAAAAAAGTCCCACTGGTGTTTTTAGCCAACCTTTTTGATTTGTGAAGCCATCTTGCGAACCCTCATCACATGCTGCATGGCTATCAAGTGGCTTTTCAATTCTCAATATTTTGTTTGATTTTGAATCATTTTCAGAGCTATGAAGAGGTGAAGCTTTGCAGTATTTCATAGCAAAACAAGCACCCTTATTCATTATGACAGTAATCATCTGACCCCTAGGTTGGGCATATTTTCTATCACATTCAGTAGAATCAATAAGTATCAGCTGAGCACATCTGGCAGTAGGAATGTCACGAGAACTGGTTTGGGTTGATGTCAAAAAAACAAGGTATTATTGTCCTGGGATGATATAAAATGTGACTGGGATGCAGTAAACTCACTACCCTATTTTTCCCTGATAATGCTACATTGCGAACAACAAATCCCCGTTGAAATCGCTGAAAAGATGAGAGCTAGTTAATGTTAGCAGTATTACGATGCATTCTGAAAATGTGACTCGTTTGTCAGCAGTTCTGCCGTTACAGTCGGTACCGGGCAGCTTGAGACTAATGGCGTCCTGGCATTAAAGGGACAATAGAGAATGTGTTTAGGATGCAGCAAACTCACTTTTATGATGCATTCAGGCTCTATTCAGTGGAAATGAGTATTGGGTGAATGTAAATTCTAACGTTACCATTAGGGAAGATAATTTTGGATTTTTTTTTTAACTGATAGCCATCCCCGTTAACTGATTATTAACTGTTAAGCAACCTGCAACTCAGGCTCAGACTCTCTTAAGGTGGACCGGCTTTTTTCCTTAAACTGACGAGGCGCTCCTCTAAGTTTTGCTCAGCTTTTTAATTAATCAATAATATTTCTTTTAACCGTTTAAGCAATAGTATTACTGTATTTTTCGCACTATAAGGCGCACTTAAAATCCTTTAATTTTCTCAAAAATCGACAGTGCGCCTTATAAATCCGGCGCGCCTTATGTATCCATTCTGGTTGTGCTTACTGACCTCGAACCAATTTTATGTGGTACAGGGCGCTCAAAGATCTGTCAAAATGTTTTATTACGACTTTGGTAAGCTACGAAGCCGCACCGCTGGATGGATTGTCGGGGCATTACGGCACTCACCGACACTGTCAAAGCGAAAGTGAAGAAAACTAATTCGGAGCTTGCCATCATTCTTGGTGGATCAACTAAAGAACTCCAACCGCGAGATATTGGTGTCAACAGGTCATTCAAAGTTGAATTGCGAACTGCGTGGGAGCGTTGGATGACAGAAGACGAACACACATTCACCAAGGAGGCAACGCTGAGTGAGTTACTCCACTTTCACAAGATGAGAGTGTCTTACGTATGAAAACAGGCACGTTCATTGTTAGTGCTCCTTATAATCCGGTGCGCCTTATAGTGCGAAAAATACGGTAAGTGGTTAAAATTCTTAATGTTGTTTAACAGTTAAAAGGTTAATTTTCAACACCTCTATTTAGCATGATATTTTTTTAAATGTAATCTTGTGAAATGTAGTTTTTGGCAAGAAACTTGAATAAATCCAGTTGTTTTCACAGCAACATAAAATTGATAACAGAGAGGGAATTATGACCAAAACCAGTATGCAAACGACAATAAAAGAGTGGATATTGAAGTAAATGGGATTTATTGTTTTACTTACGTTTTTTTACCGTGGTATCGAATTGGTTGAGAATTGAGGAATTTCACTGGTACTGGTATCGACTGCTAAATTTCTGGTATCCTTATTTGGAAGGTGAAAGGACCTGATGTTGCAGCCATGTGTCACTGTCTGACCATTGGTAGCTGGAGTTAGTAGGCGAGGGGTGAAATTGTTCAGCTGTTTCTAGTTCAGCAGCCTTGTGTACAGAATCCCCTGCAGGGGGAGTGAGAGCGGTGGAGGGGAGGGCTTCATATCATGGGGAGGGGGGGTCTGAAGCTGACTAATTGCTGGTGCACGACTCTGACTCGCTCCATCTCCGTCATTTTGCGTCAGCTTGCCTCAGAGTGCTTCTTTCCTCAGTCGTCTGGAATGCACACTTTGTTATGCACGCATGCACAAATGAGCGCTGCAGAAGGACACACACACACACACACACACACACACACACACACACACACACACACACACACACACACACACACACATACCCACACCTCCTTTACCTCCTGGGGGAGTCAAACCCTGATCATTAGGTTTATCCGCTCCCTCTCTGTGTTTGCTTTTCCTACATTTATGTCATCAGGTGCGATTTCCCCTCCAAGTCCCCTGCAGTCTTCCACTGTTAAGTGCTGCTCTTGACTCCAGCTCTGGTTAGCTGTAATGGGAGACTGCATGCTGGGAAGTTGAGGAATCCTGAGTGTGCTGTGGTCCTGCATGGCTCACTAAAAAGAAATGGTGAGAACTTTTGTAAGGGAGGCTGAGTCTCTCGCAGGCACCCACAGTAACAAATGGATGAGTTTTATGCCTCGGGTTTGCAATGTGCTGGCCTTGCAGTTTTGTATTACTGTGAATATTTGACAATATATTGGGTTGTAGCAGCAGTGGTGTCTCTTAATATATATATTACCATACTGTATGCCTACTGTATGTCCTCTGAGGTTTTGCTTTAATTGGCTGAAGACTTTTTCTTCGGGATATCGATCAATCAAAAATATTTAATCACGATTATTTGCAAATTAATTACATTTTTTTCTGTTCAAAATGTGCTTTAAAGGGAGATTTGTCAAGTATTTAAAATTCTTAACATGGAAGTGAGCTAATCTGATTGATATATGCAAATGTATATATATATGTGTGTGTGTGTGTGTGTGTGTGTGTGTGTGTGTGTGTGTGTGTGTGTGTGTGTGTGTGTGAGATCAGTTAACATCACAAAACAATAACAAAATTGTCCAGAACTTGTCCAGTACTCAAAGGTACTGAATTTAGCGTAAAAAATAAGCTCAAATCATAACATGGCAAACTGCAGCCCAACAGGCAACAACAGCTGTCAGTGTGTCAGTGAGCTGACTTGACTATGACTTGATCCAAACTGCATGTGATTATCATAAAGTGGGCATGTCTGTAAAGAGGAGACTCGTGGGTACCCATAGAACCCATTTACATTCACAGATCTGGAGGTCAGAGGTCAAGGGACCCCTTTGAAAATTTTTCCTTGTCAAAATAATAACTTTGGAGCTTTATTTATTCTCCTTAGCAACAAGCCAGTATAACGTTTGTAACAGTGGATTCGTTAAGTTTTCTAGTTTCATATGATGCCATTATCTTCACTCTAGCTGTTAAACTGAGCCGCTACAACCTCAGAGAGATCGATTGCTTTTAAGAAATCAGAAAAAGTAAAACAAATTTGCGTTAATGTGTTATTGACGGCCCTACTTTTCATCCATCTGGTGTTGCTGGATGAATGTACCATTGTAAAAAATACTGAAATATATGTAGTTGTAGTAGTTGGTAACTATCTGCATTTTTTTATAGTGATTGATCATTTGCCACATTATGCACATACTCTACGTATGTATGTTTAAACTGTCATCAATGTAAATATTGACATATTACATGTATCTTTAAGGTTTCTAGATCTACAGAGTTTATTTATTCAACATATGTCAGAGCTGTTTGCTGAATATCAGCAGCTATGATATCCTCCACCCACACCAGTCCCTTTGAAACCAACCTGAACACTTTCATTTGGTAATACAATTAGCTGATGTAGATGGTTAGTGTATGTTTTATATATTTTGATTTTGGTCATTTGTAAATCAGCAATGAAACCTTGTGTGCTGGCTCATGCAAATGATTGTGTCCTGGGAAATAGAAGAGCAATCTGATTGAATAGAGCGCTGCTGTAGAGGTTAAGTCTATTATTGAGTAGACACAATTATAATTGAATCTCTCTGTTTAGTTACCTCATGCTATAGACCGGACTTTCATTGTAGGGGTGCAGTTATAAGAAGCCAGTATAAGTTTCGGTGTAAAAGGAAGAAAGACAACTCAAAGTAGTACCTCCTGTAATTAACCAGCTAGGCTACTATTTGTTTCCTCTGGCAACACAGATGGGACATTTCAACATTTTTGATGTTTTCTCGTGAACTGCTACTCTTTTGGAAACATTTTCTGTCCATACAATAACACGTTTAGGGGATTATTCTTTCTTATTTTCATTATCGATTTATCTGCCAGTTATTTTTGTGATTGGATGTTAGTTCTCATTTAAAGGTAGGGTTGGTAGTGGTGTTCAAATACATTTTTTTTGTTATATTTGTTGAAATTCTTATTACTTCCTGACAACAATCAATAAATCAAATGCTCTGACAACAAAGTATTTGCGTAGCTGTCGCAATAAACAGGCTGCATACTTGTCTGCATGCACTCTGCCTGTGCATTCATTGCGCGTCGTCGCAGTCTTCCACAAGCTGCTAGCTCGCTAGCTATGAGTGCTAAAAATAGCCGTGTTTGTTGGTTATATCCGTTATGATAATTCTGGGGGAGTGGCTTTGGAGGGAGGTCTCAGGGGAGTCAGTGTTGCCGACTTGGTGACTTTCTTTCTAGATTTAAGGACTTGGGTTTTTCAGTTGGATCATTAAAAAAAAAATCAGTACTCCTGCTAGTTTCTCAAGATTAGTGAGCCTACCTTTAAGTTCTGTCTGGGGTCCATTGACAGTCTTTGTGCTTCAGTGGAACATCAGTTTTTATCATACTGAAGATGGTAAACGTAACCTGAAAGACAACTACTACCCTTCACGAGTGAGAAAGACCAAAAAGTTACATAAAACTGTTTCTCAGTCTTCTGAGTAACAGCAGCAACAACAGCATAATTTTAGCAGAAAAGTTAAACCTACAGGCTAATGATTGGTTTAGGTAGCTTTTTAGTAAGTTTGTTTGGAGTTATACTTCCAAATACTGTATATATTTGTATTCAGTCTATTAATGCTTCTAGCCATGAGAGATACATTTTTAATTGCCACAGATTATCTTCAACAAATGCCTATAAATCCAATAATTAAATAGTAACAGGGTGCATTATACAATATTCATTTATTAGACTTTGGATGAGAGTTGATTACAATAATTTCAACAACAAAACCTCAGCAAATAGACTCTGCCATAACTACAAAATGAGTGAAGAATATAAATGTATTAAAGGAGATGAATGCACCATCAACTCATGTCTGAGAAGTAAAACCAGTGCAGAAGTGCCTTAAACTTGCATTCTTTCTAACAGCCAGCAGGAGACGACTCCTCTGGTTGCAAAAAGAAGTCAGATTGTATAGAAGTCTATGAGAAAATGAGCCGACTTCTCACATGATTTATTACCTCAGTAAACATTGTAAACATGAGTTTATGGTCCCAATCGCTAGTTTCGAGCCTTCTTCAATACAGCATGATGTTCATTTAGTAAATTATGGTCCCATTTAAAGTCAGATAGACCATAAAGCAGGGTATGCTTTAGGGCGGGGCTACCTTGTGATTGACAGGTTGCTACCAGGGCATTATCGTCTTAGAATTTTAACCCTTGACTACGTCCACTTCTATATATACAGACTATGGATTGTACATGATTAAAAATATTTTTTTAAAAATTCTAGTAATTTCTCCACCTGTATGAAGAAAGCTATACAAGGATTAACCGTCAGACCTAATATCATGTTGATATGTCTTTAGGTTTATTTATTTAAAACTTTGCTCGTGCCTTCGTGCGCCTCCTCTATGAGCCCTGCATTCCCATGACCGCAGCCATACGTTACGCTGACGGCCGAGGAACCAAGCTGGTGAAGATCTCCCTTTATTTCCGACTGGCTCACCGTGCTCTCCGCTTCACCTCCCATCACTCACGCAGCCCATCCCCTCCTCCACGAGTCCTTTAGTGGATTTAGGGGTTAGCCACACCTCGCTGCATTCAGCCCTTTCAATGAGCTGTCACTGATTGAAGCTCATTTGCATATAAATGGACAACTAATTCTCCCCGTCTTAATTGTCCTTGATTGAAAGATTTCAACACAATGGAAAACAGCTTTTGCAAAGTTTTAAGCAGGACTCCACTTTTGACCTCAAATTAAATTTGTTTTATTTTTTTTTCAACATAAACTTTTTTTTTTTTAAAAAGTGCTTGTTCTTGTGTCTGCGTCTACATCTGATAGAGCATATAATGCGATTGCAGTAATGGAGGGAGTGCAGGCAGGCCAGCCTAGCTTGCCATGCAATCTCTGTCTCTTTGTTTTCCTGAGTATTTCTGTCTTCTTTTCTCTTTCCAGAGTTTAAGTCAAAGATCTCATTTAGGGACAGATGGATCTCCCTTTTTCTCTCTCTAGACAGTTTCCACTCTGGTCCTCTTATCTCTCATCTGTCCATTAAAGACAGCAGGAAGGGGCAAAGGGTAAATGGAGCCTGGCGAAGGAGAAGAACCACAAGACTATGGCCTCCTCTTCTCTCCTCTCCTCTCCTCTCCTCTCCTCTCCCCCACCCCCTCCCCCCTTTCCTGACATCCTCCCCTCCTCTCTGACTCATATCCTCCCTGCATTCCTTCTCCTCTTTCCTCCTCTTCCTCACCCAGTATCCTCTGGGTCTTTATCCAAACTATTTTTGTTTCATTTCTAGTAAACAGTGTTGAAAGTACTTCCCCTACAGTACATGTTATTACAGTAGCTGCTTATCACCATTTTTACCATGTGGTCATTTGATTTAATTCCAAATACTTAAGTTGTGCTTAAAATAAAAATTATGAGGCATGGCTGCCTGCAAATATCAGCTATTTATGGGTATTAACACATGAGACAGCACCACAGCACTGTTTGTTTTGCACTTACATCCCAAGCACTTCATATTAGTGAACTTTCCTTACTTTAAATATGTTTTTGCAGCCCTAATGCTTATTATGACATTGCTACAGTTAAGCTGCACTGCTTTTATAAATAACACAGAATAGTAGCATGTAAGCCTATTTTAAAGTAGCTGCCCGTCACTGCTCCTGGATTGCCCAAGCTATTTGTAAATCCCTAACTAAGTTTATGTGTTAAGTCCTTTTCTAAGTTTTTTAGTAACTACTAACTGGTTTCAAACTTATTCTATTAAATCAGGGAGCATCATGGTCCCAACCTGGCTTTTAAGGCCGTCACAAAATGGGAGACACGAGAGCATAAGGAACAGAGGGCTGTGGTTGAATAGTCTTTTTTTTTTTTTAACATAGGAAGGCTCCTAATTGAGTGAAATGACCCGGAAGTATCTAAGTAGCTGCCATGATAAGAGCTGGTTGAGTTCTCTAAAGCTAAGGAAAGGTTGCTCAGTGCTTCCTTTAATATTTCCTTTAACATAGGATACACATGACCATCCTTTACGAAAGGAAAAGAGACAATGCTGTCCCACAATTCCTTGCGACGGCATTACAGCAGGCCCATGCCAAATAACATCTACTGTCGCATAACTGTGCAGCCTAGTGCAAGTGCAGTCGAATTATCTGAGCATCTCAGTTGTCTTTTGAGTCCTTATGAATTGTCCTTTACTTCTTTCCTTCATTTCACCCCATGACATTTTCCATCAAGGTCAAACTGGTTAGTAGACATAGGTTGAATTTGTTTGACTATTTGATCACATCCTAGATTTTATAGTTTTACCAGAAAGCACCGGTGACCACCTTGTCAACTAAACAGTGAGGTGAATTGTAAGCACACTGCTGAAGAGGTAACATCAGGGGTCGCAACACCATTAAGGCACGATCACTCCTGCAAATGCAGGTGATCAACTATTGCCTGCTGAGGCAATATTCACCTGAAAGTTCACCAAAGTTGACCTCCATGTGAATTTGAAGATGTGAATTTGCAGAGCCACTGGAAGCAAATGTTTTTCACCCTTTTACTCGCATGTAATGGAAGTGAATGGGAGGCGAGTGTGTGTGACAGTGCCTTTAAAACTTAAGAAGTGTTGAGGAAAGTGACAAGCAAATGAAATATCTTTGAGTTGTAGACCAAACAAGACATTTGAGGACATCATCTTGGGCTTTGGGAAACAGATTTTCACATTTTTCACCATTTTCAGACATTTTATAAACTAAGCAGCTAATCGGTTACTTGAGAAAATAATCAACAGATTAATTGACAATGAAAATTTGTAAGTTGCAGCCCTAGATAGATCTCTAAAACTGAGTTTCTCCACAGTGAATCACAAAGAAGCACCAGTTTACAGCTTAAAGTTTCTTAGACTAAGAGGAGGCCCCCATAACAACTAATCTCTACATAAAAACCCATTTTATTTTAGTGATGAGTATATTTCTACTTTGTAAACACACACACTGCAACTGGCACTTTTTCTCCATGTCTCTGCTACATCCCTGTGTTATCACGGTGAGTGAAGGAGAGAGAGGTGGAGGGGGAAACTATGGGGTGACGGAGTAGCGTTAAAGGCTGACTGTTCACTCTGCCCGTCCTGTCAGCTGGCAGCTGGACCTGACACTGGTACTAACAACACAGCCTCTCTCTCTCTCTCTCTCTCTCTCTCTCTCTCTCTCTCTCTCTCTCTCTCTCTCTCTCTCTCTCTCTCTCTCTCTCTCTCTCTCTCTCTCTCTCTCTCTCTCTCTTCTCTCAGACAGGATCCCACTACTGCTCATTACCACATTTTTAGCTGCATCAGCAAAACTGAAAAACCGAGGCAGAAACTGAACATGTAGGGGTGTTTTTCCTGTGGCCTGATAGATGTCGCTCTCTGTGAGTGGCTGAAAACTTGACTTATGTTGGACTTGAGTTTAGTGAACATTTCTGCAACTTGATCAGTACTGTCGTAGTCTGTGGGAAGACTTTAATAGATTTTTAATGCAGCGTTTTAACTGACGAGCTCAGCGAGAGAGGAGGAACCTCGCCTCTGACAACAAGTGACCTCTCTGAGTTTCTGGTTGTCTCTCATCTCTCCATCATCCTCTTTGTCTGTTTGATGAATCCTCTAGATTAGCTTGTCAGTCACCCACACACCTACTCTCTCCCAACGTCTACTCCTCTTTCTCGCTCTTCTCTCTCATTTTGTCTCTCTCATTACAAGTCAGCATCTTTATCTAGGCTTTACCTGCACCCACAGTTGCTGCTGGAGGATTTAGTTTTCCTGCTGCTGCTGCTGCTGCTGTGGTGGGAGATGGCTTTCTCCTCCAAAACAATGATTAATGAGGCACAATTTCTGAGTAGGCAGAAATGGCAAAGCACACCCCAGTGTTGTGGAATATTAATTGCATCAACAAGCATTCACTCACAAACACTCATTACCTCCCCTCATCAATAAGGCTCTTACCTTTACCTGTCACATGTATCTCCCTCCTCCTCCTCCTCCTCCTCCTCCTCTGGGCTTTTTATCCACTCTTTCTTAGTGGATGTGATGTGTAAGACGTGTCAGCTGTCTGCTTTTTCGGTAGACTCATGACAGATTGAAAATGCTACTTCCCGCCTTAAAAAACAAGTTTTATACCCTTTCAATTAATGAAAAAAACATGCTTTTATAGCCTCTGTAACATTGTCATTTTGTATAGTCTGCAGTTAACCAAGCCATGTCCATCTCTTATAGATTATGCAGACTTTTTGTTTGTTCCCACCTCTGTAGACTTTTCCCAAGTGTCACTCGACCATAACTCACACTCAGAACTATGGAGGATGCTTTTTGTTATAAATAAACTAGTAAACAGTGAGACAGACTTGCCAGTCTTTACTGTCGCCGTGGATTCTTATAGAGGATTTGGTCACCCAGCTGGTGAAATTACATTATGCACTGTGTACTGTAAGTATCTAAAGCTGCAGTAATCAATATTTTTATATGAACAATAGGACAAATGATTGTGTAATGTGAAAGCGATTGTTTGTGACAAACCCAAAGATTCATCACTTAAATGTGCATTTCTCTTCAGCTCTATGGAGATTTTCAGCGTCTTTAAGCTCATTGTTTTGGTTTTACGGCCCACAACTTAAAAGAATAGTGTGTAACAATTAGGGGGATCTGTTGGCAGACATTGGAATATAATATTAATAAATATGATTTCTTTAGTGTATAACCTAAAAATAAAAACATTTTTGTTACCTAAGAATGAGCCGTTTATATCTACATATATGGTACCTTCAAATGTGGTTGTATTTACTAGATGGGAAGTTGCGTTTGCGATATGCGTGGTGTTCAAGTGGTTAAGTCGTGAAGAACACCGCTGCTAAGCAACAGCAATATTAACGTTACTGTAAAAGGCATAATGGCAGAGGAGAAAGATGAGGTTGTTGAGAATATAAACATTTTCATCAGACATATTATAAAATGACCAAGAAAACCAAGAAAAACAACATATGAATAAAATTACACAATACTGTACAATATTAACTTATTTTGTGTTATTAAATGAACTTTCATGGGCTCCACCATTTCTCACAACGTCAACAAACGTGTCACAGGTCGTGAACTCGGAGCTTTCAGAAACTTTCCACTTAGGAGGTTGTGAATACGATGTGAGGGGGCGTTCACATGAACCCAACACGGTAAACACGACCCCATTTGAAGGCACCAATAGAGCAAGTCCTCTTCACGGAGCCGGTCACTATGTTTCTACAGTAGCCCAGAGCGGACAAATCAAATGTTCTAGTTAGGGACATTCACGTTTTCTCATCGGCCATTGTATTTCTTCTACATGCACGAGAGAAGTTTAAGTTGGTTGCAGTCTGCAGCCTCAACGGTAGATGCTGCCAGATCCTACATACTGCACCTTTAACTGTTCTCGTCAGCCACTGTACGCTACCCACCCAGCACATTTCACAGCTAAAGAGCCAGATATTTCTCTCAGGAGTCGGTGGAGAGTTAAACAGTGTTAAAAGCAGAGTAAATAATGGAATTGCATTCATCAAGTACCATCTGTTTGCTAGTGTGTTTGCAAAAAGGTAATAATATGTAAATTTTATGACTACAGCTTGTTTCACAGCTTGTGCTGTTAAGTAAATTTCTTAAATTGGTGTGTGGCTGTATGTATATAAGTAAAATTAACAATTAATAGGCACAATGTGATTTTTTTTTTTAAATCATTCAAAACCCACAAGGAAAAGGTAGTGTAATGAAAATCTACACGTTTATGTGCATAACCAAAAAACATAGTTTGCAAAATAGCCAGACAGAATTTGGATATGTTTGACATTTTCTTTCTTTCTCTGGCTCGTGCACTTTTAGGTAGTGGAGTTTATCATTTGCTTCATTATCATTTGCTCTCCATTTTTTTCCCACTGGACAGGATGAAGGTGTAGTCGTGGGAGTGGCTCCATTTCTTCATGCAACTTTTTTTTGGCATGCATATGTATGTTTTTATCATTATCTTGTAGACACCTATCACTTACAAATGCATCACATATACTTACTTACATACTTTTGGTTGAAATAACTCCAATCATATCAGCATCATGACATGTTCAGCTTCATCTAAGTGAAGCCTTGACTTTAAATCAAATTCAGGAAGACAGATGTGTGAGAAGGGCTGCTCAAGTGTTGTTTACTGAAGTATGTGGTAGCTGGCATTTGCATGTGTGATGTGCAACTTAACATATAGTGCACATGAACATATGTGTGGGTGTGCACGTGTCCATGTCAAAGTATGTGCTGCCATATTTTATTAGCGCTGGAGAATCTTGGTGTCTTACTTAAGCTTTTATGAGCTGTGAGTATTGCTGAGTTACACCTCTCCATTTGCCCAGCCAGCCTCTAAGGTAAACATGTCCGTAAGCCTCGGCAGCTACAGCTCTGTGTAATGTTAGCTTTGGATCTGGCTCTTGCACATTTCTGGAGTTAACACTAAGGCTTCTGGCTGTGCCTGGGACTTAGCATGAGTGCTAACATCAACACTGTGAGCCCATACCAACTAATTAAAATAAAGTCAATTTTCACCGCGACCCACATTTTCATCTGCGACTCCTGAGGCTTGCTGGGACCTGCGGTGATGGCATGTTGTGATGGCGTTTAGTATTTGTCTTGGGTTACTGAGGATAGATTCTCTTACACTGAGAGGATTTGTAATGGGATCCTAATCGCCTATTCCTATTTAAATTCTGAAAAGAAATAGCGCTGATGGACTCTTTACTGCCGTTGGGCCAGGACACAGTGAAAGCTTTAGTTGTGCCATGTGACTCACCCCAGTTTATGGCTCTCTGTTTAACCTTTGTTTACTTTAGCAGGTCTGCTGAAGGTGGCCTTTTGTGTGGACTTTACAAGAGCTTGTGGAGATGAGTCTTAGTCGATGTGTTGTCTGTGAAAGCGATTATTAGGTGCTAAGTGTTAGAGTCAGCACATCAGTCAATTGGGTTGTGTGTTTGGGCCAAATGTATGCAGACTGTGCAGTGTATTGACGCTGAAACTCAGGATCAATACGTTGCACAGCTGATATCAGTTTTATCTTGGACTTTATCTTGGAGGTCCAATTTGTAAATGTCTTGATTTGCCCTCTGGCCGTGTTTAGAAGAAGAAGAAGAAGAACAACAACCTTTATTAGTCCCACTAGGGGAAATTCAGTTTACACTCTGTTGTTAACACACACATGCACATACAGGACCCATATACATGCAACAATGGAGAGATGTCAGAGTGAGGGGGCTGCTCCTGACAAGCGCCCCGAGCAGTTGGGGTTTGGTGCCTTGCTCAGGGGCACCTCGGCAGTGCCCAAGAGGTAAACTGGCACCTCTCCAGCTACCAGTTCACACTCAGTTCTTGGTCCATGTCGGGACTTGAACCGGTGACCCTCCGGTTCCCAAGCCAACTCCCTACAGACTGAGCTACTGCCGCCCCCAAGTTTATATTCCCTGAGTGGCTTTTGATATTACATTATATGAGAAACACTCAAAAATGGTTGAAATAAACTTAATCGACAGTGTAAGATGGGAAAATGTGCTGATGCTACATGCTACATGTTGTTTTCAACAACTATTCGATGGGTGACGATCAAAATGGGTACAGATATTCATGTCTTCCTCGGGGTGAATAGTAACTACCTAAGTGGTCCCCTTAACTTTCTATATAGCGCTATCATCAGGTCAGTTTATCCAATACTTTGGTTTATGACCAAGTACCGGCAAAACTAATGACATCCCATCATTCTCAGCTGCACTTTGTTTTCCAATTAGCAGAGGTGTCAACTTGGCTGACTCGAGTTAGACTCAAGTCACAAATTTGATGACTCGACTTTACAAAACAGGAAAAAAAATTTGCAACTTGACTTGGACTTAAACACCAGTGGACTTCAGCCTTTTGACTTCAAAACCCAAATTTTAAAAAGTAAAAATGTTATTTAAAAAAGTGTGTGCACAAAGACAGTCAATTACCTCGGTACCAGAGGAGGAGAGATGTTGAGTTTCTTTAATTTTTGAGAGATCTATTGATTTATTGATTTGTCTGGGAAGAGGATTTACTTGCGGAGGAAAAAGGGACTGAGCAGAACAAACTGAATTTCTATGTTTTTTTTCTGTTATTGCTGAAACACAGAAAAGTGTTTTTTTTGTTTAACTTGGCACTCTTTATTTTTGATTATCTTACACTTAATTCCCCAGATCCACTTTGTTTGAACCAATCTGACAGCATCCAATCAAGTTGCTGGAAAAAGCCATAAAGAACCAACTTTGTTGCTGAGCAGCCGTTGGTGCCAGTTACTCTGCTGTTAATGGCATTACATTTGGTGACGAGCGCCTTATGACTTTAAGACTCGAAACTCAAAGTTGACTTGGAACTTGACTCTGCATTTGAGTGCAAAGACTTGAGACTTGCAAAACAATGACTTTGTTCCACCTCTGATAATTAGGAAATGTAAAGATGCTGACAAGTTAAACTTAAAAAGTGAACAGTGGTAAACATGATAGTAGCATGTTTATGTTAGCATTTAGCTCAAAGCACTGTTAATGGTAGCATGTCAGTAGACACTTGGCATTGTTAAAAAGTACATGTCACATAGAAATGCCTCATGTTGACATCATATAAACCAAGCTCATATTCACAGCAGATTTTCTAACATTTATTTCCTTTTCTTGTCTTTCTGTCTCTCTTCCATGGTCCTGGCTTTCTTGATGTTGCTTGACGATGATGATGACTCTTCCTCCATCACTGCATCAGGTAAGAAAAATACAGCCTTCACTGGTACACATGTAATATGATGAATGAGCAGCCCCTGTCTCCTGCATCGTAAAGATTGTTGTTTTACAGCGAAGCACACTTCCTTTTGCCCACCTTCCATGACAGGAATACAGATGTAATTTCCATCATTCCTCGATATGTAGACAAATGAGCAGAGGAAGTTGTGAAGATGAGGAATGAGGCAGACATTTTCTGTGCTGACTATTCAGTGGGGGTTTAAAATAATATTTAAACAGTAGATGACTGTATCTGTCTGCACACCAGAAGCCTGGTGATGGTGCTCGTAGTGATGCAGCACAGTGTCAGGTGGAGAGACGTCAGTATCACACACATAAAATCACAGAGGCTTTAAGCCAGATGGAATTTTTTCTTAAAATGACGACATCTTTTTTTTTCCCTTCACCCGTTTAACGGCCCAGAATCCCTTGAGCCCTCACCGCAACCGAGCTCGCTGTGTCACTGTTACTGACGTTTTCCATTCCGCTCCTCTTGATCTCCTAAAAACCCAGAGCCGTGGTGAGGATCCAGCCTTCACAGCTCGCCAAAGGACCGCAGATAAAGCTAACATGAAACGGCAGCATGATAAAGCTCACAGGGGGAGGTCCTCTAAAGGAGAAGATGCAATTTTCATCCATTTTAACTCATGGATATGACATTTGTGGCCACATTTACTTTGAGTGCATCCATTTTTTGACGTGAAAGACCTCAGTGAGCCACCTGTCATCTCTACTCGTAGGGGAGCAGACAAAAAGACTGACATCTGTTCAGCACTTTCATTGAAGGCGTATACATTGACATGCTTATAAAAGGTTTGGTGTCTGGATCTATTGAGGATTGAACAACAGCATTGGTTGTGCATTATGCAGGACCTACGGGTGACAGCACAATTACATATAAATCAAGACCACAAATCTGTATCATATCAGCCAAGAAAAACACGTTTTATTTGCGATGTCATGGAGAATCGAGGACACCACCCACAGTCCTAAGTGTAACAGTGACGTCTCTGATTGATGGAGCTTGCATGGAAATGTGTACCACACCCGTGAACGGCTAGTGAGGGAGTGTGCTCGTATGTGCCGTTCTGGAGTGTGCATCAACACGGTGGCTCGTTTGCAAACTTTCAAAAATGTGTTTCTGAAAACATCTCAGGTGAGAAATAAATATATCTTCATTTTAGATTGACAGACAGCGATTTGTTTAAAAGTTTCGATGGAGTTTCCAGAGGTGGCGAGTTGCCATTTGCAGTGGTTTATGGGATGAGTAGTTCCTTAAATCTTAAAATAAGACTTGTACCTTTGCCTCTTTTCCATTTTCAATTTTTTTTTTTTTGCTCTGAATCAGATGTTTTATGGTCACGATTTATCTGGCAGCTGGTTGGCTTAAAACTCTGTTAGGATTTTCTGGAATGTCAGTGGAGAAAATGAATGGGAGATTCAAAAGGGGTGCAGTCACTGTTGAGCTCTATGGCCAGTCGAACATTGACGTGATGAAGTTT
Source organism: Pterois miles (assembly GCA_947000775.1). Lineage (NCBI taxonomy): Eukaryota > Metazoa > Chordata > Actinopteri > Perciformes > Scorpaenidae > Pterois > Pterois miles. The sequence goes on along the minus strand of CAMQGK010000194.1, from coordinate 6,787,851 downwards.
GTCTCCACTGAGCTCCTGCATGTCTTATAATAATACTTACTGGTTTGTTGTCTTGAGAAGGAGAGTACTGAAACTAGAGTGAAAATAGTGAGCCCCTTTTTCACCGTGAATGCATTTCAACCAGCCAAGTGAAGCCTGAGAAACACTTGACAACGTGATTGACATCTCTAGTCTCTATAAGCTATATAGTTGCTTGGGTGGTCTGGTCCATCTGGTGACTTTGGCTAAATGTGAGCTGGTGGAGCTTCTGCATGTGAGTGTGAGGAAGGCGTTTCTGTCCACTCAGCACATTCCCCTCCCGGGTGGCGGGGGCACATCTGTGGCCCACTCCCTGCCCTGGCATCGTGCCAGCCAGGCCTCCTCCTCCCTTTTCCCTTCCTCTGTTTGTGCGTGGTCCCACCCTTTTTCGTGGCCATATATTGTCTACTTTCCTCCATCCATCCTGTCTCCCCTCTCCTCTTTTTCCATCAGATCTTCCTCTTGCTCTGTCATTCTCCCTACATATTCCAGCAGGTGTCTGCAGTTCAGTCAAGATTTACACTGAACACAGAATAACAGATTTCTGTGCTACGTAGGTGCTCTTACATAAAGTTGGCAGACTTGCAAGAGACGCTGAGTCCACAACAAACCAGCAAAGTCTGAGGTATCCTTACCTTTAGTTCCTCATATGGGTCAGAAATGCTGTATCCCAGTTTGTAATTCAGGCTTTCTGTTAAAATGTGTATTCTCCAATCCTGATGAGATCTTCATTATAAATTATTTATAATTTATTTATAAATATTGAACAGTTGACAGCCCAATTTTATCATAAGATCTTTTATATTTTTTAGTCACAGTCTATTGGAAATATGCTAGTTTTGCCCACTTTGTTTGATGGTGTAGGCAGTTCTTGGTAGAAATCAAGGCTTTTACATCTTGAATTTGACTTGAATTTGTCCGTTTCTTCCATCCTTTCTTTAGTACTCCCGCAGCTCTTTTTCTATTATTATATCTTTCTCTTTGGTTGCTCTTCCTCTCCTGTCATCCCCACCTGCCTCCATCAACCACCAATTCAGCTCTCCTGCCTTTGAAACATCCACCAACAGATCGAGTCACAAACGAAAACTTTAACTCAGGCTGATGCTCATGAAAGTTGCAGCTGAGACCTTGAACTCTGTTCAGCTGCAACTTTCAGCTGCCTTCCTGCACTCGCTTTTAAGGAAACGACCAAATTTCTCTTCTTGATTACGGATGAAAACCATGAAATAGCTGCCTTAAAGCCCTTACGCAGTGTTTTCTTTGTGTGATTATTTCACACAGCAATATTTATCATATTTATTGACTACTTTCACACAGAATGCAAATATTAAGCTGCAAAAAAAGCAGTGTAATTTTTCTTCGGGATAAGGCCAGTTTTTCTGGTCTTACATACTGTGAGTAGAGGTACGTTGAGTTGAGTTGTGCCCATATTTATGAAACACAGAGGCTCCGTAGTGCGAACCAGAATGGAAAACTATATTACTTATTTCAGTCTTGAAATAAATTTACTTTTCACAATAAAAGCTCTAATAATAATATACGCTGGTGAGTATGCCGCATCACGCCCCCAGTGTTTAACAGCCTTTATAGTACGGCATCCTCATTTTTTTGATCACATTTGCTCTTGACACAGCAGAAGTGACGACTGGTTGGCATTAGAGGTTGACCGATTAATCAGTGAGCCCATGAAGTGGTCCAGTTTTTTGACATTTTATTCTGATCTGCATGTTGCATGTTGCCAACTTAGTTAAGTTGAAGACCTCAGAAGACGTAGCCCAGTGGCCTAACTTTTGTGCATAAGAAGAACAAAATCCTATTCGGGAGAAACTGCGCAAACACAAAATGCAGACTGGAGGGACCATACGTGTTGTTCAATAAATGTTAACTTAAGTTCTGACATTTTGGTATCATTTGTTCTTATTAAGCTGTTATATTGGCAAAAAAAGTGGCATCATGTATTGGCCATTGGTTGACCTGCTTCTGTAAAAAAAAAAAAATCGGCATTGGCCATAAGAAAACATATCTGTCGACCTCTAGTTGACATGCAATGATTTGAAATGCTCAGCCCACATCAGTTTCCCTTTAAATTTAAATGACATTCAGACATACTGTAAGTAAGGATGTTAGCCTTGAATCAGACTCCCAAACACAGAGGCTGCAGATAATTTGTCCGTGTTAAAAAGTCTTTTCTTTGAAACTCACTACGACTGTGGGAAACGCTGGAAGAAGGAGAGACAAATGGAGACAGACTTCAGACTTGACCTCCATTATCACTCGCAACTGCCACACACACACACACACACACACACACACACACACACACACACACACACACACACACACACACACACACACAATGTAATAGACTGTCTGCATGGAGGAGTGGTTCAATAGTCTGTCTGCATGAGGGAGTGGTTGTGTTGTCATGTGGTGGGCAACGTTTATTCACTGTGTGTTTATCTCTTTGTTCTGTTGAGTATTAGTTGTCACAGTGAAAGATGGAGCATTTAACTGTCTGTTTTTGTCAAAGTCTGTGTGTGGGTTTGTCCATAATGACAGGCACAAGACCTGGGACCAAGACGCATGAAGATGTGTAGACTCATGACTAAAACTGTGTACGCACACAGGGAGAAATGATAATAAGAGAATGCAAGCTATGTGAAATTGGCCTATTTAGTTTTCATTTCCATCACCATGTGACACTTGGCTCGCTCTAGAGAACAGTGTGTACACCTGGTGTGAGGTATGCGTGAGGTGTGCATGTTGTCGCAGCACACTCTTCTTTTATAAATACTAGTTTGTCTGTCCCCTAATGTTTCAGCTGCATGTCAGTGAGTTTGGATATATTTGCGTCATGGCTGTGTTCAGGCACATGATGGTGTACAATGTGAGCTGCTGACAGTGATTACTGGCTGCCGGTTCCCAGCCAGCTGATCCCGTCTGTCTGTCTGGAGAATAGGCCTGCCCTGCTCCACTCTGCTGCCTCATCCTCATCTTTGGCTGAAATTCTCCCACGGCTCAGTGGCACACTGCTCTGTGCTCCACTGTGCGCTCACAAGTACAAATATGTCATTCACCCCAAATGAAAATCCTTTTTTTCTGTGGGAAAGTAAAAAATGGCAACTCTTGGTTCTACTTAAGATGGATTTTTCCACATCTTAAGGATTGCCTTTGCTCTCTTTCTACCAGGTAGTAACAACAGCGGCATATTAAAAGAAGGGCATGGATGTAGAATACGGATGCTTTAAGGAAATGCATAGATGAAATAATTCCATTAAATTTAAATTACATTCACCATTTTTTTTCATATGATGGACAGCAAAGTTAAATTAATAGTAATTTTTGATGCATCTCTACCGCCAAAATGAATGACCAGTGAGTAGCATTTTGTAGGATCTATGAGCAGAAACCAAATATAATGTTCATAACTATGTTTTCATTAGTGTGTAATCACGTGAAACTAAGAACTGTTATGTTTTTGGTAGCTTAGAATGAGTCGTTTATATCTACAGTGCATTCAGTCGTCAGAACCCTTCACTTTTTTCATATTTTGTTATCTTGCTTGTCGCGTCATACACAAGAAGACTCAATGCTGTAATCACTGCCAAAGGTGCCTCACCTAAGTACTGAGTAAAGGGTCCGAAAACCTAAGTCAATGCAATATTTCAGTTTTTCTTTTTTAATAAATTTGCAAAATTTCTAAAATTCTGTTTCAGCTAAGTCATTATGGTGTATTAAGTGTAGGTCAGTGAGGGGAACGATTTTAGCATAAGGCTGCAATGTAATGAGTCTGAAGACTTTCTGAATACACTGTATATAGGGAGTGGGTCCTCTTCACGAGTTCGCTTAGTTTCTATTGTAGCCTAGAATGGACAAACCAAACACTGGCACTACAGAGAGCCTTTAACACTTTTACATTACCCGAAGGCCACCGTAGCTCTCCGACTAGCTTGTGAAACCGTGGTACTGCCAGCTGCTGTCTTACTTCGTTGCTCCTAAAGTACTGTCATTACGGTAATGATGACCTCTGAGTGACGTGAACAGCTTTACCACATTTTTGCACTCCGCAGCTCACGTTATTGCAGTCTTGGAAAGGGAGGAGTGAGCGGAGGGGTACTCAGTTGGTTGCATTCTGCAACCACACCAATAGATGCTGCTAAATCCTACACACTGTCCCTTTAAGTACAAATATTAAAATGAAATAATTCCATTAACTTTAAAATAGATTTTCCACTATTGTTCTTATGACGTACAACTAGGCTAAGTTAAAATAAAAAAGAAGAAGAAGAAGAGAAGATCTACCTTTATTAGTCCCACAGTGGGGAAATTCAATTTACACTCTGTTTAACTTATACATGGTACATGCACACAAACACACACACACATGCAGTAATGGAGAGATGTCAGAGTGAGGGGGCTGCTCCAGACAAGCGCCCCGAGCAGTTGGGGGTTTGGTGCCTTGCTCAGGGGCACCTTGGCAGTGCCCAAGAGGTAAACTGGCACCTCTCCAGCTACCAGTTCACACTCAGTCTTTGGTCCATGTCGGGACTTGAACCGGTGACCCTCCGGTTCCCAAGCCAACTCCCTACAGACTGAGCTACTGCCGCCCCCAAAAAACGGTATCATTACTGCCAAAATTATAATACATAAAACAAATGGAAACCCCACTGGCAAATAATTATATTGTACTCATACTGTGTATAAAGCGGTCATATTTGTCATGAAATTTAGTGGAATTTTCGTATTCAAACTAGCAGACGGTGCTAAAACAACAGTAGCTTGATAATAGCAATAGTGAGGTAAACATAAGCTGTAGCTTCATGTTCACCTTACAGATATTAGGAGTCTCCTCTAACGCCTGGCAAGAAGCGTATTTTCACAAAATGTTTAACTATTCCTTTAAAGGAAAATGCAAACATCTTTCACATTTGAATTATGTCATGATTTTATATTGCCCCTCAGCGATCACAAAGAAAAGGCGGTTACTTGTTTCCTGTTCTGCGCTGCTTTACATGCCGTTTGACAGCAGAGATGGAGGTGTGTCTGTCCGTCAGAGAGCCGTCACCACGGTTTGGAAGCAGACCTCTGTGGCGGATTAAAGCTGTGAACTGGCATCCTAGTCCTCGGACCTGGGCCCGCTCCAGCGTGAGTCTCCCTCGTAATACGCTCGCTGGCGACGGTGTGTATCTGTGTGCAGATTCTGCACATTCTCTCTTGATTGTGCATAATGGGTGCGTTCGCTCAACCCAGTTGCACACACAGTCATCACACAATGCTCCTCTCACGGTTCACCAGGCTTCATCTCGCTCGTCGTGCGAGGACACCGCAGATAACTATAGGTCGTATTTAAATATGCATGTGCTTCTGTGAATACACACACACAGCACATGGCATAATGCACGCACACAGCCTCACGTATGCACTCGTGAGGCATGAATGCAAAGACAGGACTACAATGATACATGAAGTCCTCTCCATGTACACACTCAGGCTGTTTCACCACCCACCAAGTGTGTGTGTGAAGCGGTTTGCTGCCAACATGGCTTGTAGGTGACGGGGTGTGTGCAACTTGTTCAATCACAGGCCAAATGCAGCTTATTGTGTTACCTGAGTACTTTCTTATATTTGTATTTATTATTATTATTATTATTATTTATTTTCATATTTTGCTATGGGGATTTGTATTTGGGGTGTTCAGTAAATGTCTCGTTGTGCACCATTCATACTTCTCTGCCCCTGGTGGTTGTAAGTTAGTGTTACAACTATGTTACCCTGTGTGTGTGCGTGTGTGTGTGCGTGTGTGTGTGTGCGTGTGTGTGTGCCTGCCTCCATGTCTGGCCTGGAGTCAGCTGTTAAGGGAAGCAGCGCTGGATGAGCGTTGCCTGATGCTGACCCAGAAACGACTGTAGACGTAACCAGCAGTGACTGCTGCCCCATTAGCCCACAACCCTGAAACACACACAGCTTTGAATGTGTGTGTGTGTGTGTGTGTATGTGTGTGTGTGTGTGTGTGTGTGTTTTAATGTAGGCCTGCAACTAACAATTATCCTCATTGTTGATTAATCTGTTGATTATTTTCTCAATTAATTAATTTGTTATTTTGTCTATGAAATATCAGAAAATGGTGAGCAGAAAGTCAATCAGTGTTTCCCAAAGCCCAAGATGACGTCCACAAATGTCTTGTTTTGGCCATAACTCAAAAATATTCAGTTTACTGTCATAGAGGAGTAAAGAAACCAGAAAATATTCACATTAAGAAGCTGGAAACAGAGAATTTAAACAATTTTTCTTAAAGAATAACAAACAGATTAATCGATTATCGGCATAGTTGGCAATTAATTTAATAATTATCAACTGATTGATTAATAAAATAATCATTACAGCTGTAGTGTTATACACAAAGACGTTCTGATGAGTGTACTGCTCTAAAGTGCATCACAGTGCAAATGGTCAAAATTTTGTCGGGTTCACTTTTGGGCTGCAGCTAATGATTATTTTCATTGTCGATTAATCTGTTGATTATTTTCTGGATTAATGGATTAGTTGTTTGGTCTATAAAATGTCAGCAAATTGTGAAAAATATTGTCTTGTTTTGTCCACAACTCAGAGATATTCAGTTTACTGTCATAGAGGAGTAAAGAAACCAGAAAATATTCACATTGAAGAAGCTGGAACCAGAGAATTTTGACTTTTTTCTCTTAAAAAATTACTCAAACATATAAATCGATTATCAAATTCGTTGGTGATTAATTTAATAGTTGACAACTCATTGAGTAATCGTTGCAGCTCTACTTGTATGCATGTTTTCTTTTTGATAGATTCTTCTTTGTGTGAAACACTGGTGGGTGACTGCTGCTGCTGATTGACCGTGTTGTTGGGCGAACACAGAGCAACGTGTCCTCTGATTACGTGTTGGTGTTTTGTCCTGTCAGACATGATAAATCGATGCACCTTTAAGTGTTTTCTTCCTTCTACCTCTGTTTATCTTTGCTCCTTGCGTTTGTGTGTTCCCATCCTGTTTCTAAAATTAGACCGCTGAGCAGATGTGGTGTGTTTGAGGGTCCCTTTCGTATGCATGTGTTGCCGAACGTATTCATGCGCGTTAACGCGGCTGTACGTCTGTAGTCGTGCGTTCACGCAGCATCTTGAGAGCGTCTTGAGTCAGCAGTGTGTCGGGGTGACGGTGGGCAGGAAAGTGGGTCAGTCATGCCCTCTCCTGGCGTGAGGGAGACGGACGGATGGATGGATGGATTGAAGAAGATGACAGCAGCTCAAGGGGTGTGGACGAGGGAAGGAAATAAGTATTTTAAGGATGGATGGGGGGGGTTAAGTGAGGAATTACATAAGAAGGGAAGAGGAAAAGGAAAAGGATGGGAGAGAAAAAAGAGAAGCAGAGTGCAGACCTTGGGATGAAAACGGTGGAAAATACTGGAATATAAAGTAGTTAACTCAAGGCTGAGATCAGTGGTGATAACACACAGAAAGCAGGAAAAAACACATTATCAGCCAGACAGGAATTTTCATAATGTAACCTTGAGGTGAATTGATTAGTCGAGAAAAACAATGTTAGATGTTCCCCATAACGTAAACTTGATTCATAAACTGGTTCCAGCTTTTTAAATGTGAATATTTTCTGGTTTAATTGTTCCTCTATGACAGTAAACTGAATATCTGAGTTGACATTTGAGGACGTCATCTTGGGCTTTGAGAAACACTGATTGACATTTATAGACCATACAACTAATCGATTACTCGAAAAATAATGTACAGATTAATCAACCCTGTATTCAATACCTTGTTTAGTTAGTCACCAACAATTCTGTTAACTGAGTTATTATGATTTCTCATTTATCAAGCAAAAATGCTGAACAGTCACTATATTCAGCCTTTCAAATGTTTTTCTATTTTGTCATCTTAAATTGAATATTTTGAGGAGACAAAACAGGCAATTGGATGTCATGTGTTTTAATCGATAGAATAGATTGTCTTTATTGTCGTTGGACACACTGTACGACGAAATTTGCTGTGCAGCGACTGAAACGCGCACGTTCATAGTACACGCCATAGTAATAGAAGTAAGGCTGTCAAAGTTAACGCAAATTCATTTTAACACCACTACTTTCTTTAACACATTGATGTAACTTGCAAGTTTTAGGTTGTAGAGGGCTCAGTTTTAAAGCTAGCTTGATACGAGAAAACCTAAGGAATCTATTCATACCAACTATATCATACTAGTTTGTCGAGAAGGAGGCTAAATAACGCTCCACACTCCTTGTTTGCATTGTTAATTGATTTCCAATACTAAATATATACATTCATTTGCATAAAGAAGCATATTTGTCACCTCCCATGTTGATAAGAGCATTAAATACAAATCTTCCCTTTAAGGTACACTTCGAACAGATAAAAGTGTGTGATTAATTTGTGATTTATTGTGATGAACTAAGTATTCGATTGACAGCCCCTCATTGCACATTCCCTTATTTAAAACTATGCAGTAACTGTATACATTCATTAGCTTTACAAGAACAATAGCAGCTGAATATGCCACTTACTTTTATTTATTTTTCATCATTGATGGACCTTAATCACTCTTTTCTGACATTCTGCAGAGTAAATTGCTTGGAAAAAAAAAGTGTGCAAGCTAGGGCAATGTGGAGAAAATCAAATATCACAATATTTTGGGACCAAATACCTGGATATAAATGTGGTGCTTTCACTAAATATTTACACAATGAGATTTTTGATAAATAATCCTCAGTAATGTAAATATAATGATTAAGTTGTTGAATGTAAGTTCAGAAAATGATGTCACTTTACTGTAATGCTGCCTTTAAAATATATAGTCCATATCATGATATATCGATACCTAAAATCTATACAGTCTATTAGACAGTAGTCTCATAACACAATATTGATATTCCGATGCATTTTTTTCTTCATAAAGCACATTTAAAAACAACAAAAGCTGTCCAAAGTGCTGTACATTTAAACATCAGAAACATAAAACCAACCACTAAACCCAATTTAAACCAACAAATCATAAAATAATAAAAACGTTAAGACCAGTAGGAAAGGAAAAATGATTTCAGAAGGCAACTCTTCACCGATATTATGTTGATTTATTGCTCAGCCGTAGTGCAAGCTGGCGCTGGAACATAAAAAAGACGTTTTCCTCTGAAAAGCCAGTATGCTACCGTGATGCATGATCTGAGCTCAGATCAGCTCAGAAAGTGAGCTAATGAATCTGTGAAGGCAGCTTTACTAACCTGCATGTACACACACCTACAACTACAGGTGTCACACTCACACACACACACATCAGCAAAATAAGCACACACACATCCTCAGAGTCTACACGCTGTCCCTCACGCTTAATGATCCTGAGTGACATGTGCCCCCTGGTGGCGGAGTTAATTAGCCTGCCCTGGTTAATCATAGAGAATAACTGACTCTTCCCCAGGTGGCCAATTAGAAGCCAGGAAATCTGTGATGAAGACAAGAGTCCCAACAGCTGGTTAAACAGTTGTAGACCGACAGGAGGAACATGCTTCGCTCCGGGTCTGTCTTCAATATGAATACACTCCCACGTCTCCCTGATCCGTCCTCTTTCATTCATTCTTTATTACCGGCTATTTTCCTGTCGTTCCCCATTTGTTTGCTCTCTATTCGTACCCCCCCATGTCTTGCTTTTAACATGTAGCCTTCATCTCCTCTGGCTTTAATTTCTCCGTCTTGTTTATGTTCTTCTTCCCTCCCTCCCCGGCTGTGACCAGTAGTTGGTCTGTCAGTACAGTGTTCACCCACTGTGGGCCTGGGGTGACTTAGCACACCGCCTCTGATTACACCCCAGCAGCTGCCCATTTATCTTGCTGTGAAATGGAATAGAGGTGGAGAGAGGCCAGCAGATATTATGATAATACATCTCACCGCTGTAAAGGCCTAATAAACGTGGACATTTTCAGCTTAGTCATACGTTCATATAGCCATTCGTTTGTAGCTGTGGTAGTAATTTGCTGATGGTCTTTCTTTCATTTTTATATTAGTGGGACATCTCTTTTCTGGATTGCTTTACTTTTTTTTACAGTGATATATGACTTTACTCTCTGTGGACCCTCTCCTGTAATGACAGAAAGCATTTTTAAAATTAGGAAATGACATTTAGATTGATACATCATGTTTGGTCAAAGGTGGACTTCACCAACTTTACACATGAAGGTCAGTGTACAATAAATATTATTAAATATTAAGTGTCCTCTGTGGCTCTGGAGGAGCTTTCTAAAACCTGAGTTTGAACGACGTGCGCATTTACAAGGCTTGGAGGGTCAATTGAAAGCCACTGAGTTGCATTATGGGAAATTTAGGACATACTTTAACCTACTTCCCTCCCCTGTAATTAAAATAAATAAATTAAAAAATATGTATGGAATTATGTATATACAGTATGGGTAAATAGTTTGGCTTTAACATTTTAAAAAAGTCTCTTGCAAGAGCTTAAATTGGTGAAATAGCCCTTTAAGACAAATAACATATGTTGGCATAAACTTCGTAGGAAATCACAATATTTGTTAAAGGTGAAAAATGCATCAAAATGTCATATTAGATCAAATATTGTCATGTTGCTGAGATATCCTGGCCTACGCACCATATTCTACAGACTTAAGAAATGGATCCAGCCTTTATGGAGCCTGACCCATACTAGAGAGACTGCTACGTTGGTTTTGATATTACTATTTTATTTTATTTATAGTGGTATGGCATACATAATAAAATAAGCCAGGCAAGATGTAGTTAAAGCAGGTAGACAAGTAAAAAAAGCAAATAATGATATTTTAAAAAATAAATAAAATAACTACAATTATTATTATTATTAAGTAAATAAATAATAATTACATTGAAACTGTCCTACTCCCCTCCCCTTTAATGAAAATAAATATATTAATATATATATATATAAATATATATATAAATATAAATAAATATATATAAATATATATAAATATATATAAATAAATATATATATATATAAATAAATATATATATACATAAATATATATATAAATATAATAATAATGTTCTATATTGAATTATGTTCAATGGATAGAAAAGATCTACACAGCCCCAAGTCAAGACATGCTGATAGACTGAAAAGGTGCTTCAACACAGTGTTAGTTTATGGGTGTGCATATTTATCTATCTACGTTTCGTCTTTTTATTTTTTCCCACTAAAATATTTCAGTTTGTTTTTCAATTGAATTGTACAGGTTATAGGTCACATTAAAGGCGGAAAAATTACTGAAATTATTTATTATGGTCTCATTTTTTTACATCTCAAAAACCTGGTATTTTAACAGGGGTGTGTAGACTTTTTCCATCCACAGTATGTATTAATAGCTTGGTGCTGACATTTAAAATAAGCCTCTCACAAGTCCCAAAACTTAAAAGAGCATAAATTGGTGGAAGTAACATATGTTGGTGTATATTTCATATTGGACAATATATACGTTCGTCAGGTTATTTACATTGTTACAGTCCTGAAATCATTAAATCAAGTAGAGATTTCCTGTATTTTCTATATGGATTTGATGCTTTAATCAGATTTATGGAGGAACACTGCCCTGCTGCTTTTATTTATGACTTCTGATGACTGGCTTTGCTTTTTGCTGATACACGCCTCTTCGGTTGTGTTTGAACATGAAAAGCACTCTGCTAAATGACAGCTGGAGTGTGTGAAGATTTAATCTTGCGCTGTGCCAGGATCCCCTCAGCAGTGTCTGGATGTATTCCCTGTGCACAGACACTGTGGCCATCGCTGTCACATTTCTCACTGTCTGTTAACATATTTGTACATGACAAACATATTTTCTCTCATTCCCACAAAATTCTTTCTTCTTCTATTAATTTCATAGCTTCACCTTTCCTGTCTTCCTTTCTTTTAGGGCTGCACAATGAATTTTATCGAAATTGCAATATAGCCTACTTCAGTTTTCAAATTGTAGGATGAGGAGGAAATCTCTGTTAAAGTGAAATATGCATCACAATGTTGTATTAAATAAAATATTGTGCTGCAGATATATCCTGGTCTACACACCATATTCTACAGATCTCCACAAAAATCACACTATAATCATTTTAAAGTTTTTCAGTGAAAATGAGGATATCCATTCGTCTTCAAACACGTATCCCGTTGCCGATACCAGCTGGTATTGGATGAAGGCCGAATGCACTGTGGACACGTTGCCAGTCCATCGCTGACACGTAGACAGACAACCATTCATGCTCACATTCACAGCTATGGGCAATTTAGAGTCATCAATTAACCTGCATGTCTTTAGACTGTGGGAGGAAGCCGGAGAACCTGGAGAAAACCCATGCTAACGGGGAGAAAATGCAAACTCCACACAGAGGAGCCTCAAGCAAAAAATGATCATTCCCTCTAATATTACAAACCATATTGCAATTGCCATATCAGTCAAAATAATCACAATTAGATGTTTTTTTCAAAACCGTCCGGCCCTACTTTCTTCATTCTCTCATACGACTGTTCACATTGTGTAAAAGTGCTGATCTGCCCTTTTAGCTGGAGGGACCTGTTTTAAATCTGGGAGCCAATCAGCTGGCCTGTCACAGGAGACTAATACTCCCATTGGTCTTGAAATGACGCCTGTCAATGAGAAATGGTCACGACGGAGAGGTAATTACCTCCAAAAATACTCGTGTCTCACTGGCTTACGCATCAGTCAGTCAATAGTCACATCATTAGCTGGGCAAATCTCAGCTTTAGAGACGTATTAGGAGACGTGTAATTTAGTGGTACTGTTAATCGTGGTTCACTTTGTTTTTTCATGTTTTATGAAGATGTTGAAGCTGGATGTTCTGGACTTTAAATGTTGACACTCATCTTCTGCAAAGTGAGTTGACGGTAAATGCAAAACCATCCTGAGTGTCAGCGGATGATGGATCCTCTGATTCACAAGCCTCTCTGGGAAGCAACTTCAATTGTAGAGGCTCATATTATATGGAGGTATCATCACAAGAATATTAATAACACAGAGAACTTGTAGTATTCTGTTCAGTCTCCACAGATCATGTTATTCTTTACAGTGTTGAAGTCCTGGGCTAAGATGCTCGCCACATTAGGTAGGTGCACGCAAAGAGGTACATGCGAAACATCAAATCTACCACACACATACATGCACAGCACAGACCAATAAAAAGTCCATGTATGCGCTCCTCTCAATCCTCTACTGTCAGCTTTGCAGCAGGGAAATTGACACCTCCACAGCAGCCTTTTTGCTGCTCTACGTGCTGAAATGAATCCTCTGAGGATTTCTTTTCCCTGTGTGGAGGACTACGATCAATGAAAGCAATCTGGAACATAGTAAACAGGCGAGCAGCTCCAGGACACACTACCTTATAGACATGATTGACAGCACGTCAGAGATTTAACCTGGACCTTCTTGGATATGGTGTTTTTTTTTTCTATCTCGACTCAACAAGGAGCAGATGTCAAAGATAAAAATGAGTTTTTTGTTGTTCTACAGCTGTGCTGACAGGAATCTGCCAGGTTGTGTGCCATAGTGATTGCCATTGGTCTTGTTTCTCTGATTCGAGGTGCACACATACCAGCAGCAAAGGGAATTTAAACATGCACATTATCGAGCAGCCAAGACGCTGAATTCTTCCTTATTTCATCTCTCTTTGGATAACGATGACGCCTGAAGCAATTTCCGTAGCAATCTCACAAAAAAGAGCTCCAATTCAGGCCCTGTTTATTATATTATGGAAAGTGGGTATGGTTTATAAAAGGCCTTGAGTTTTTATTTGCCCTCGCTGGGGCAATACTGCAAGTAATGGATGCAAAGATTTTCCTCTGAGGAAATGGACAGTTTTGGTTCATGCCTTTAAGAAGCCATATCCAGTTACATTATTTCAGTGCCTGAGTGCATTTCCTCCTCAATTTAGACCTTCACCACCTCATACATGCATTTATTGGATAGTTTGTTCCTGACACAAGGGACTAGGAGAAAATCATTCACATGTGCATTTGAAAGAATGTGTGTATGAATACAGCAGGGCTGCAACTAATGATGATTTTCATTGTTGATTAATCAGTCTAATATTTTTTTGATTAATTAATTAGTTGTTGAGTCTATGAAATGTCAGAAAAACATATATAGATATACCCAGTTTACTGTCATAGAGGAGTAAAGAACCCATAAAATATTCACATATAATTTGCTGGAATCAGAGAGTTTAACTATTTTTTCTTAAAATATATACTCTCTAAAGATAAATAGATTATCAAAATAAGTGGCGATTAATTTAACAGTTGACAATTAATCAGTCTTGCACCTCTAGAGTACAGAAGTACCTCTACTGTAGTTGCTGGCATGTAAATGTTACTACATGGCGACTGGAACTATATTGGTGCATGTTAGGCCACTAGAAATCCTTCCTCAGATGCAGCAGCACAGAGAAACCATCACATAAACCAAGATCCTGGAGAAACCATCATCACAAACACAGATCTCATAACAGAACTGGTGATATCCAGACCTATTTTCAAGCTTCAACTTAATATGATCCACCTATAGGAAGTACTTGTGCATGACTTTACACAAAGGAGCGCATTTATACTGAAAACTAGGATAAATGTGTGACGACTAGTGTTGCTCATTGTTAGGAAGATCCCTCTGTTTTTGTAATATCTTGTTTGTCCAGGTGGGGGCAGCAGATTATGACTGGCTGTGACCATCTCCACCTTCCCCACACAGTCTATACTCATCTGGCAGCTGTTGCTATGGATACAGAGCCCGGCCATTGCTGTGTGATGCAAGCCACATCTAATAGAGGAGCATAGGGGGTAGTATTGAGCTCAGAGATGGGGATTTTTACACAGAGAAACACACACACACACACACACACACACACACACACACACACACACACACACACACACACTTGTCTGCTCTGTGAATATGAATGATTGGTTTCCACATTGCTGCAGTATGGTTGTATTTAAAGAGCTACAGTGCTGTTTTGTCAACTGCTTTACTTAAGAGCTTGAATTGAAAAGTATTTTTGCCATGTTATCTTCCATAGATTCATTTTTATCTGGCTGCAGAGTGTCAGTCATCATACATAAAGTTTGCTGGTGTTTATAGATGAAGCTATGGTGGTATAGCCACCAGTCATCACCTGGACCTGCATTTAACAAGCTGGAAAGAGAACAAAATCCCTAATCACTGGTCAAGGGTCAGATTGAGCTCTCTACATGCCCCTAATCATTATGACATATGGTTAAGCTCTGATCGGTGGTGATGGAAATGTTAAATGTAGATAGCTGCTGCTGGTTGAATCAGATAAATGGTGATTAGCCATGATTATCTGATTAACTAGAGCCATGGATGGACTGCTCACTTAAGAGTTGATTACTTAAGACATGACTTTGGACAGCCTGTGTATGTCTCGTGGCTAAATTTAACTCGTAGTAGGTCAGGTTTGAATGGCACAAATCCATTTGACTTTAAAGCCCACTTCTTTACTATGTCCCACTTTGGAGAACCTAAATTTAGCAGTAAACAGCCCACTGAAAGAAGACTTTATTCTAATCATAGCTTCTGCCTGGCAACATATCCCTTGATGTTAAAAAGATAATTGAAGAGAGGAAGGAAAAAAAATAGTTGTTTGTTACCTTGTATGCCAGACTGTTTGTGTATTCTACATCGATACAACACCCAGTGCCCAGCCAAACATGGTGGCGCTGCCAAATCCGACTTGGCTAAGTGTAAAACAGGCTGGCACCGTGGCATATGACTGTGTTTTCTGCTTTGTCACTTAGACTGGTGCTTTGTGTTAAGAGGGTGACTGGATCGACTATGGCCCGATGTGCTGAGTGAAGTTACAACATTTCTTAGATGTCTCTGAGTCTGCATAAAGACCTTTTTCAAATAGAGTTATTTATTTCAGGGCAGGCCATGCATTTTAATTACTAGAATTATTATATTATTCAGCATCTAGTACACACAACAGTCCCCACCTCCAACCCTAGATGTAGAGCTTTTCTTTCTCTCAAATGCAGACACCTATAGTTGGGTCCATTTGGTCCAGACCAAGGGGAAAATATTACATATTATTGCATTTAGTTCTGGTCCGGTTCCTGGTCACGTTGACTTTTTACAAGTGAGAGGAGTAAACATGAAGTTATCCAGACTGACATGTAACTTATTGATTGGACAGTTTCAGCAATTGTTGTCCTGCATCATCAGGACCACGTGGGGAAATCAAATTGCACATCGACCGCGCGATATGATGAATAATGGTAGGGAGTTAGAGCCAGGACTGTACAAAAACCCGTTTGCGCGCTCCAAGATGACAGGTGCTAATGCATATTGCGAATGTCAGGGAGCGCATGGACTTTAGCATGAGGCATATTAATGTGCGATTACTGTCACACACTTTTTTAATGTAATCAGTGAACTAACAAAGTACACGGAGACGGATACGAGCACAGCAGTTTAAATCCTTTTTGACTCATTAATCTGGGAAAATACCATCACTGACATGCTTATATTCATGGCCTCATTTCCTGAACAGATTTCATGATGAGTCGATGGATTTATTAGTAGTTTCGTTTTGAAATCATGCTAAAATCACATATCTGCTATTATAAAATCCCATGATTGGTTCGTTTACTTTCACAACACGAATGAACTTTACCGGAGTCCACTTAGAAGCAGAAGACATTGGAAGACATTGCACTCAAAGCCACAAATCAGTCAAACTCATGGTTTACATTTAGGGTTCCCCTCATGCTAGATGGGAAGTCTGATCAGTAAGTAAAGGGTAGGTCAGATGATCACCAAAGTCAGTAGTGTACATCCTTTGGGGATAATGATGTCTACAAATGGTGTGCCAATCCATCCAGGAGAAACTAGTAAGTACTGGTAGTGCTATAGAGAAAGGTAGGGGATCATTAAAATCACTGGGGTTCATCCTTTGGGGACCATGGGTTTCTGTTCCAGATTTCACAAAAATCAGTCCTTTAGTTGTTGAGGTACATCACTAAACCAAAAAAGTCAACCACATGGGGGCTCTAGAGGGGATCACCAAAGTTTCATCCTCTGGGGATCATGAACATTTGTACAAAATTTCATGGCAGTCCATCCAACAGTTATTGAAATATTTCAGTTTGGTGAACAGACGGATGGACTGACTGGCAACAATGCCATCCCTCAAGTCACAGCGTTAGCATGACTAAATACTGGAAATAACACTCTAGATTGAAATGACATCTCTGCCCTGTGTGCACAAAAAAAAAGTTATTATAATTACAAATGCTGGAATAATATTTTGCATGTAAGTTATAAACAGTAATTTCAGGAAAAGGCAGATCCTTTTTCTCATGTGAATGTTCCTCTGGAATTCCATATAAATATGCTGTATGTATAATTTGAAAAAACTCCATTACTTGGCGTCTTCCAGTGAAAGTAATGAAGTGTAAGTAAATTTGGATTTTGGCCTTAGCCCAGGTCTTGAATTGACAACCTCAGCTACTTTTCTACAGTACACGCAAGTGAGATTAATTTCAGGAATGGCAGTCGGGTCGTACAAAGACATCTATATAGCATTAATGTAGCTGTCGGTTTTGTTACCGGGGCTCCCCTACTATGTAATGACACCGCTCATCTGGAGCGTGAAGGCCCAGTACAACTCCGTGACTCCTGCCATTTCAAAATCAGCAGAAATCGGTCAAACCTTTCCTTCCCCACTACGAGCGGGAGTATCGAGTTTCAGTGAAGTTTGGTTTTTCCATGCTGTGAATACAGATGTCAGCCGCTAGCGGAGGGTCTGGCTGGTGCCATGTCTGGCTCTGCATGTCTGAGCAGGGCCTCCTTGGCTGGCTGATCAGAGCTGAAGGGTGCAGGGGTGGGCTCAATGGGAGATGCCTGGAAAGTAGGGGAGCTTTTCACATTTCGGCTGCGTCTGAAACTCTTTTGACATGTTGTGTGGCTTATACTGATGTTCTCTTTCTGTGTGACACCCTCTCCCTCCCTTGCATAAACCCCTTCTCCCCCACTTCCCTTGTGCCATGGATTGCATGTCTCCGTCTCAAAATCTTGCATGTTTTAGGGGGCTCATGGAAAATCTATAACAGGTGGGCCCTGTTTGAAGGATATGTCTTTTCTAATTATCTGTTTGCGGAGGGATTTGGGTGGGTAGCCACTGAGCCAAATGTTCTCCCAACCCAGCCTTCGTGCCTTCTATTTGTTGCCTGTACGTTGGATTGAATTCAGATAATCAACAAATTAACCCATTTGACTATATTTAGTATAAAGAAAAATGCCATGACCTTCAGTACAACTTTTTAGGTTTTTTGATTTGCACACTGCATATGTGTACAAATCTTTGATATTGAACTTGTAATGAGTTCATAGATACCAAATACTTGATTGTCCAGCTTGCCATTTTCTTATCATACTATTTCTAGTATTTGGGCACTTGAAATTAATGTTTTTTACTAAAATATAATGGAGTCTATTCCGAACACAGTAGTCCCATTTGCCTAAATACTATAGTTTGCTAAGAAAAACTCACTTAGCCAAAAATTTGACCGATTTCCACCAAAGGAAATTAAAAATTTCAGTTACGGGCATAAATTTGTTAAGCAATGCCCTACACACTGACATGGTCAGGCACCTGGAGGTGGTCATCGGTTTGGTATCAAAAACATACTATATGATATTTGAATAATGTTGATACCAAATAAAGGGAGTAAATGAGGCACCAGAATCTAAATGACCCAGTCTCAGCTATGAAAGGATGTTTGAGGTGTTCAGACACCCAAGGTCTATAATGTTTTTAAGCTGGTGTAATCAAGTCAGTCCACATCCAAGTCTTGGCTCAGAACAGTGTCCTTTGTTTGCCATCAGGGCCAGCATGCTTTGTCATATACACAGTACCAAAACAGAGCGAGGCACCATAGTAGCAGTTAATGGGCTTATGGTGTTAACATACTTGGCATTGGTGTGAAGGAGCTGACCAGCTTTCTTAAAGGCTTAAACAGAGGTGAGTAGTGAGCTTCTTGACCTTCTTGCACATAAAATGAGGGACAGATTACTGGTAAAGCTGCCACAGGATATTGATTTTTAAATGAACACAGTCGACTGTATTCATGCTACGGTTGGACCAACCTAGACCCAACTTGGAGCCAACCAAAAGGCGGAAGTCCATACATCGTGGGAGAACTTTAGAGGAGTGGTTTTAAAGCAGTCTGCTGTTATTTTAAGTAGTGGACAAGAAAGAAAGGAAATGTGGTGGACAGATATTTGACCTCAGACAAGAAACAACATATTATGTTGGGTAGGCCACCGCAAAATGAGTTTGAGTTGACTCCCAGACTTTATGCATACTTTGGTTGCAGCCAACACCTCAGCACAGGCCAAGGAAAAGCTAGTGGTCAGTTATCGTCCAATCCATGTGAGGGCATTGAGGACACTGTTCAAGGTGGAGTGCATTAAGAAAAAAAGGGGGCAAGAAATCAGAATATGAGTGCAGGCAAGAGGGGTTGGCTGCATACTTAAATTATCCGGTATGGGTGACCTAAAAACAGAAATGATTAAATAATCCACAATCTGTCACACTGGCCCAACAGCTTCCTACTATGTCTACATCAATCATCCTTTTAATGTCAGGCATTGTCCCAACCTGGAACTTGACATTTATTTTAGACAGTCCTATTAATAAATACCATACATCCATACCAGTTGCTGATCAGTAAGCATCCTGATATTCCATGTCAGCACTTCATGACTGCAAAGTAGCCAAAAACAGCGAGAGGACAGATAGCACTATCTACTGAATCGACACGTCCCGAAGTGATTACCTTCCCGTCATTCATCAGTGCTGCAGGTCCCTCAGGGCCCCGCCATTCACACTGTTCTCCTTTTGAAGGCTTTATGCTCATTTTCATTAAAACAACGTTGTTTTCATCAAGATAAGCATGCACAAAGAGCGAGCGAGAGGAGGGCAGAATCTCCAGAACTGGATTAAATCTTATGTAATAGCTCCTTAAGGTGCTGTTGCTTGCATGGCAGTGATCAAGGAACCGTAAAGGAGGCCTCAGTTAGCTTTCTTAAACACTGTTCACAGTATCCACCATCCACAATGAACATTTTTAAATTACTCTTTTCTTTTTCTGAATTATGGCAAAGAATTTCAGCCAATTTTGTTCAATTTTAAGATATTGTCAGCATCTCTTTAACTCGCTCTACTGTAATTGACAAAAATCATCAACTTGTATAGCTCACTCATCCCTGTCACAGCTCAGGTATCAATTAAAAAATTACGATGCCAGTACCAATACTAGTGCCCTTAAAGTGATATTATACCAATAGAGTACTTCACTTGATACCCATCATGTGAATGGAAGCTTTGCATGTGTCCCGCTGCTGATGGTTAACACTGATAGTGACGTCCCCCGACCCTCGGTTGCATACCCTACGTTAAGTAGTAGCTCTGTTGACACTTGAGCAGCGAATCACCATGAGCGTTCGTCAGTTTATTGTGACGTGTGATTGGCCCACTACCACAGCAGCTGCAACCCACACAGCCGGAACTGCCTGCCTGGACACGGCTCTGGACATAGAGATATCTGAGACGGCAAGCAGCCAACTGTACGAACAGTGCTTCCAGCCATCTTTTTCTAGATGTTGACACAAAAATGATCGATTGCAGGTATCGTTTGACCAGAGACGTTTTGATACTACTTGGTACTGGGTTGTTTGGGTTGATACCTTAAAGGTATCAAGTACCAATACCAGGCCCTGTCACGGCTCACAATAACCAGTCTTATCAGCTAACACAAGATTATAACTGGCTTAAATCAAGTAGCTTGCCATTGTAAGCCCATGGACCATTTGCTATACTACTACTTGCCAAGCCAAAGTTTGATAAACCAGAAGTACAACAACCTCAAAATTAGTGGGGCTTTTTAGAGATCTTTTATAAGAGATTGCAATTTAGACCAGACATGTACAGTATACATACATCAAACTGATCTTGACCCATATGAGGGTATAAAAGACTGAATGTCTTGTGCTCTCCATGAAGCCTTTGCCATTGTTGTGTGAATGAGTATTTAGATTAGATCCTTGGTACCTTGTATGGCAACGTCTGTCATCAGTGAATACGTATGTGAATGGGTGAGTAAGGGTGTTAAGCACTTTTCAAATTATAAAGAGTGTAGCTATATATTAGGACTGTGTACCTGTTGTTACCGATGCCTTCTCATTAGTGCTCTCCTCCTCTCACACAGCCAGTCGGGGGTCTGCTAGCAAGGAATGCCCATTGCCCTCCAGTAATCTGTGTGTGCCAGAGCACTTCAGGGTGTGCAGTAGGCTCTCTGTTGGCCTGTGACCTGTTGTGAGGATTACACCACAGTGATACGTCTGGATGGGTCAGGGCCAGGAGGGGAGTGTGGGCTTAGACGGTGGAGTGAAGACTCAACCTTTCCTCACTGACTGTTTTCCAAACAGCCACATCTCTGTTAGCTATGAGGCTAATTCTGCTTCACCAGATGTCACTTGTTACGTTGGTGAAATGTGTGTGGAGACATGGGCCTGGATTCACTTAACTTCCTTCAGTGAATCTTCACAAGACATTTTTAGAAATCGCTGTTTTTGTTTTTCCTTGTATCCAAGCAACTTGTATTACCAAGTGTAATAAAAAAATACTTTCTAACAAGAAGATACATTAAAATATATATATAAAATCATCAACTCTGGAAACACTCATATTAAAGAGAGATGAATTTGTGAGCTTCGTTTTCCCATCCCAAGCATCCATGTTTGATTAGTATTGAGATCACAATTATTTATCACGGTTATTCATTATTTTTCTTTGCTAAAATATTTTTATTGCACTTTCATATTTAAATAAAGAGAGCTTTCACTTCCATGTCGAGCTACATTCCTGCTAATGTACAGATTAGGGCTGCACAATGTTGGAAAAAACTGGCATTGCAGTATTTTTGTCTGCGATGGATGCGATGTATTATGCCACATTAAAAAATACAGGAATATTCCCCATAAATATTGTAAGTTATATCTTAAGTTAAATGCATCAACCTGGTACACATTGAGAGCAAAATTAAGAGGCTAGAGCTATGAACTTTGTGCTCTTGTAAACAATATAATCATGGGGAGCGACCATCTTTGCACGTCTGATGAGTCAAACGAGTAATATACATTACGTTATTATTCTACTCTGGGCTGCTGCTGCAACATTTAGATATCCCATTGATCTGACAAGCAAAGGCGTCTTCTACGCGCGGAGCACGCATTTTAAACGTCAGTATCACAGCAAATCATGTTTACTTAATTGTGGGAAGCCAAAATCGTGATCACCGTTTATTATCGATTAATTGCGCAGCCGTGATTTTAAATATTTGTCTTAGAGAATTAATATTTTATGGCAATATTATTTGTCAAAAGCATAGCATTAAATGTTTTTTTTTTCAAAGATGTATAGAGACGGGTATCCACCAGGGTTGAATATTGACATTTTAATTGCAGTGTGAAGCCTGACAGCCTCTAAACCAGACATTGTCGGTCTGATAAATGGCAATATGACCATAATTACATTTTCGCAGCCCTCCCACTCTCACTACTTACGTTGACATTAAAATAAAAAGCAGTCCTATCATGTCTGTGGGATGTGCATGTTGTGATTTAATTGTATTTTTTCATTGTATGAACCTACAATCATTCTGCCAACCAGTGCAGAATGCTCTTCTGTACTATGCTAACAATCTCAATCATCTTATTAAACGCACACAGATACACACACACACACACACACACACACACACACACACACACACACACACACACACACACACACACACAAGTTTCCATGGAAACAGGATCCAGGGCCTTTTATGACTGGTTGTTTGCCCAAGACAACTAAAAATGGTCTCAGCAGCCATGCAAAGATGGGAGATAAATCATTTGGATAATAAATAATGAGACATGTACTAATATAGAGCATGATAAGATGTTTGTTGTTGCCTTAAGCAGTATTGTTATTGAATTTAGATCACTGCATTTCCATATTCGTTAGGTAAAAGTCTCACATTCGTCTATTTATGTGACATCATACTGTATATGTCGTCTCTTTTTCCCTGTTATGTTGTCATACTCTTTGTGCTGTGTTTGCATAGCACTGCCTGTAATGTTAACACTCACACGGACACACAATCAGAACAAAATGCACACACAAGCGGTCACTTTCCAGCCGCGCCGCCCTTCAGTAGCCTAATGTGTGTCTGAGGTCCAGATGGCGTAGCGGCAGGAATGCTGGTTCACAGTGCTAGCCGTAGCGCTAGCAGTCTTAGGTTTTGGCTGCTTGGAGAGGGAGAGTCTGCAGCCAGCTACCCCTCCGAGTGACAATGGCATGTGTACAATTCACGGCTATGCACTCAGCATCGAGCTTTGCCATGTTCGCAGGATAAACTTGTGCAATTCTTTTTGCGGGAGCCAAACTTTGTGGCTGTTTGACACTTCACTGTGTGTTACAACACTGCCATTTTGACTCTTGTGATGTTCCAATCTTATTTTTTTAAGTTTCTTTTTTTTGATGCAGTTACCACACGCTTCCCTCTTTGTGTCTGCAAATGACAGGAAGTAAGCTGAACAAAGACCTGAAACATTACCTGAGCCAGCGCTTCCAGAAATCCTCACCTGACCACGAACTGCAGCAGACCATCCGAGACAACCTCTACCGCCACGCCGTGCCTTGTGAGTCCATTTACGCTTAAATCTGTCATTTATCTTTTTTCTTATGTTTTTCATCTGCTGGTCAACTGTCTTCTGCATTTCCTGGTTATTATGCGGGCTGTTTTTTCAGTTTCTGATGGCATTTGGCTTTACACACAGTCTTTACTAGGGATGTGACAATACCAGAAATTTAGTAGTTGTTACCAATACCAGTGACATTCCACGATTCGGTAAAAAAAAAAAAAGAATAAATTCCATGTACTACAACATACACTATTTTATGACCGTCTGTTTTTGCAAATTTATTATTAATCCCTAATTAACTTTTTGGTGAAAAACTAGAGACAAGGTTACATGTGAACACATCATGATAATGTTATACTTTACCTTCGCCCCATTACTCATTTGACCGAACAGATCTTGAACGCATCATAATGCAACCTCCAAATCAGGAAAGGAATCCAAATTGGCGACAGCGATCGTTGTCAAAACAAAAAGTTTCGTCTGACTTTAACAAGCTCTGATTTCAACACAGATTTGCTGTTCACAGTGTAGAATTAACAGGGACATTTTCTATCGTCCCCGGGATGACGGGACGACATTAGTCTGTGGTACTGCTGAAAAACGAATACCTTCACGTTTTCAAAGTTTTGTGTCTGTTCTTGTGAGATCCGTAGTCATCACACACTTTGTGTGAGAACATCCTTTTGGCTCCAAAGATTTCCATTCATTTTTTTGAACCTTCTCATGAAAAACTCTTAGATGAGGTCAGGGAGCGATGGTCTCAGCTCCAGGCATGTTCAGTTGTGAGTATACTGTAGCTGCCTCACGCAGACACTTTGGATGGTTATCTAATTAAGCCTGATTATTTCAGTCTAATCCGTGGTTCCACTTGCCTTTTGACCAGTATTGTACGTGCAGGTAGCCAGGCTGATTACTCAATACCCTCCTTGGAACGAACCTCATGTTGATTGTTTTTATCACACGTCGTCCCTCTGTATCCTGAGCTGATAACAAGCAGTGAGCTGATACAAAGTCAGCCATCCTCCATCCATTCAGTCAGCATGGCGTTTGCTTTGCTAATATACAGTTTTGTCTGACCAGTTAGAGGAAAAGTCTGGTGAGTTCACTAGACTAGTAGTATTGTCAATTCCACAGGATCAATAGCTCCAGCAATTACAGGTGCTGTGGCTTCATCCAAGTCCCTCACCCTCTATCTCTAACCAGTATCCCCCTGCTAGAGCTGGCTGTGTACTCCAGGAATAGAGACTTTTTTCATCCTGACTGTCGATATAGCAAAGATCTAAAGGCACATTTGTTTTTTGATGCTGCATATTTCTCTTGTAGCTGCTACAGCTCAAAAGCTGAAGTAAATCTTTGAAGTGTTTTATTCTTCCCTGCTATGAAAAACAACCCTTCAAGGTGCTGTTGGAGCCAAGGATGTGGCATTAACACTATAACAGTAGAGTGATAAATGCCATAACTGTGCTACTCCCTCTTGCGTTATCCCTGATTTGCATATACTGTAAGACTGAAACCAACCACGTGGACCAATCAGAGGTGGGCTCATCATTGTCGTGATGCCTGACACAGAAATTTCTGCTGGCTTTGGACACAGCAGGTCTCACCTATAAAGATAGAGAGAGGTGAGGAGACAAACAGGTAGATAAGAGGTGTAACTGTAGAAATGACTGGGCTGTATGCACTCTGTTTCTTTCTTGTCCTATCTTACTTGTCAGCATTTTAATATTGACTGAATACAAGTATTTGGAGCTGTGGTGCAGCAGCCTCATCTCTTTTACTAGTACATAAGTGCACTTTAGACATCACATCATACTCTCTTCAATAATCACATAGCTGGAGTACAAAAAAGGTAGACATAATTACTTTTCACCTCCTCCATCCCCATATATTTTCCAAAGCCTTAGCATATTGGATTCTTATTTTGTTTTGCAGTTTCAGACTTGAAAAGCAGCACCTCTCATTTCCCCAAACCTGTGTTTTCCCCTTAACGGTTCTTATCCGTTGGCTTTTCAATTAGTTTATTCATGGCACTCTCACGCAAATTACTATCTGTATTCAGGAGGCTTGTTTAAAGGACTTTATCTGCATTACCTCCACTGCCATATGTCAGCCAGACACTGGTAGAGGGTGGGGGTCTGGCCTTAATGGCCATTTTAATCACTGAGTGGTCTATGGTACACTAGTAAAAATCCTGGTGTTGTTAGCAGTAAACAAAGCGTGAAGGTGTTCCCCAGGCCATATGTTTTATATGTTTTATAGGACTATAAAGTTTCTGTTGTCATGCACTTGTAGAGTAAGAGACCCTCACTGGAATATTACATTTACAAATAATTTGCTACAGCTTAATTTTTTTTCTTTTGTATTATGGGAGGACAGTGAATAATTGCTCCCTCATACCCTTCACACTCACATAATAATGCAACACAACACAGCAATTGTATAGGGGAACATTTGTTTATTTACGTGGTGTTAATGCATAAGTGAGATGGATTTGCTCCGACTGTTGTGGCCTGTGATTGTGAGAGGTCAGTGTGCATCCATCTTGACATATGTCCAAAGGTTGTTCCAAGCACTATCCATGTGCGTGTGTAGGTGTAGGTGTGATTAATGCACAGCAAGCAGGTGGAGAAACAGATGGAGAAGTGTGTCTGTGGATGTTGTTGGGTCTGTTCCTGCCTCTAAATCAGGCAAAATGGTAACTTGGCTCAACCAGCCTTTCTGCACTTTCACGTGACCACTTCTGGTACGCAACAGTATTATGAACTAGTCTGTTAAAGTCCCAGTCTGGCTTTTTTTTTTTTTTTACTACATGAATTTGAGCCAGAGTCATATATGTAAGTGGTGAGTTTGACTAAATGATGGAAAATTTTGTGCATTTGTAAACTGGCTGTAATTGAAAATACTGATTGCTTTACATCAGTGTTGCAACAACAGGAGAAATATATTGTTTTTTTTTTCCTAATTTAAATCTAGGAGGATTATCTAGGAGGATATCTGGAATGTGTTTTAATTAATGTAATATAAAAAAAATTAAAAATGACAAAAATTACCAACCAAAAAAAAAAAAAAAATTCAAACATTTTGTAAAATGTAAATTTTGATTAATGTAATCATTGGTATCGTGCCATAATGGATGTTATAAAAGCTTTCACATTTAATGTGATATTTTCTTCTCTTCTTGAAGAGCCAATTCTCCATGTACTAAAGTCACTGTCTGTAGGGGTACAAGAAAATATTGAGTATAGCGATTGTTATGTTTTCTAATACTGTATAGATCCTCAAAAAACACTGTATGGATTGCAAAGATGAACTCATTAAGTCAATACCTTATTTCGTTTGCAAAGATATGTATCCTCTCCCCTATCCCCTATGTGTGTCCTCTCAAATTAGTGCTATGATGCTGGATGTTACAGAAACTGTGATAAATGCAAATGTAGATCTCATTGTTCTGATTGCATAAAAAGTCCGATTTTATGCATATGGTGGTGTGTTTTTTTTTTTTTTTTTTTTTTTACTATGAGTTTACCTACAATTAGTTTTAAAAAATCACAAAAAATCACCTTATTGTAATACTGTATAGTGCAATATATAGAGTTGTAACCCCTGTATCATGAATGGTATCATAAAACCAGATTCTTGCCAATACACCGCCCTAATTGTCTGCTCATTCACCATGTTGGCCTGGGCTTGGTGTGGCATCTTTTCTGATTCCTATCATTGTTTTCCAGCTGTTTCTTTTTACCCAACAACAACAAGCTTGACTGATACTTGTTGAGGTTGATGCTACCCCCTTATATTCTTCCCCCATTTTACATTGGTGCCCTAAACAACCAATAGGAGTCACATAGGAAGTGATAATTAAGGACGTGATTCCTCACTGGCTTCCCCACCTGCCATGCCGTATGCACCACAGCAGGGACTGAACACAGCTCACTGTGGTGGTGGTGGGTGCGTGCCACGCATGAATGCCACTATTCCAGTATCTCTGCAAACCAAGAGACCTAAACTATTGGGGTGCTATTTGAGTTTTGAGAATGTTGCAGATTTACACACTAGGGATAGGAACAGTTCGGGTAAGAATCCGAACCGTTACCCCAAATCGTGATACGAACCATCCCATTCCTATTACACACGGTAAAAGTTCAAAAAAGTAGCCAGCATAAACCATAAAAAATTAATATTGCATTGTAAAACTACTTTGGAGAATCAGTATAGGCAGTGAGGTTCACCAGACCCGTCCAGATCCAGGTACTTCTCTTGTGTAGCTGGCTGTAAACATAAACTAGTCTCCTCAATCTCATCTCCAAAAACTTATTTTTCCCCATAACCCTGTTAAAATTTGAAGCACAGCACCACTCTCACCCTCCCCCATCTGCCGAGGCGTCCGTCGGCTTCCCTTGTGGTCACCCCATCCGCTCGTTCAGCATTCCCAATCTCCCATTATCCCCACCACCCCCCTCCATCCTGCTCTCATTCCTGACCCCCCCAGCTCATGACACCGCTGCCTCTCGTCCTCTCGCTGCCGCTGCTGCTCCCTCTCTCCTCCCTATATCGCTCTCCCTCTCTTCGTTTTTCCTGCCAGTTGATCGCAGCAGTGTGAGGAAGACGAAGAGACTTGTACCTGATTTTAAAGCTCAGCATTCTGTGACCACGAGTCTTTGAAAAGGGAGCTCTGGTCTCTCCTGCATCTAGGCAAGTAGCAGTGTTGTCTGCCGTGGTTGTTGTGATGCTGGTGTTCGCTGCTCAAATGAGCGAGGGTCCGCAGAGGGGTCGCGTTCACGTGTGATGAATTGCGGGGGGCTAGCAGCACAGACGATTTGACGAGGCGTATATAGGCTAAGAGGACGGCTCGGAGGGAGGTGGGGGCTGAAGCCGCGGGGATGGAGATGGGACTGGGGGTGGGGTGGAGTTTGGGTGTGGGAGGGGGGCAAGAAGGGGGGATGGGTGGAGAGAGAGAGGGATGCAAAAACACTCTCACACACTGAAATCAACGCTGGCTCTAGCTAGCCTGTCAAGCTAACGTAAACATATGTACACATGTATGACGCTGTGGTTGTACGGGACTTCACTGTGCTATCTGATTTCTGCCTGTGTGTGTCTCTACAGTTTACACAAAAGCAGTATTTCCGGTGCTGGTGTGGTTGCATCCACAGATGCAATCACATTGTGTCACCTGAACAAAAGAAATGCTCTCACTCACGGTGCCATTCCTAAACAGCAGAAGGTGGTGAATCACAAACAGAGCCAAGGATGCTAAAAGAAGATTTCAATTTAAACTCTTACGCCTTTGTTGACTTTTATCAGGCAGGAAGAGGAAGTATGTCACTCAGATACTCTGTGTGTCTGCTGTTTGACATGTATGACACAAGGGATGTTGTTTATGTCGAGGCTAGGTTAGCACAGTTGCAAGTGTATTTCCAACAGTGACAGAACCTTCCTGTTATACCAGCTCTGAATTACACAATCACAAAGACAAGTTCGCTTTGCCCCGCATTGAACTTAACCCTACAGTTGACGCAACGGCCACAGTTGGATTAAAACAGTTTGTGGGAGTAGTTAGTGGATAAATCCATGGACCTGAGTGGACACTGTGCAAGTAAAGAAGCACTGTCAGTAAGGCAACGTTAGTGTCTTCCAAGCTTTGGTTAGGCTGCTGGTACATACTGGCATCACAGGCCTGTTTTTCCTTCATAAACGATAAAGCATCTGTTACTACCTGGTTATTATTAGTTCATACAAACAAATTCTATGTCTGTATTTTGTTTAACTTAAAACATAGTTTGACATTTTGGGAAATATAATAATTATTCACTTTCTTGACAGGTAGATGGGACCTTGATTGGCACCTGTCCCATATCTGTCTGTTAAATATGAAGCTAGAATGAGGAGCCTAGTGAATAAGTGTATTTCACAAAATGTTAAACTATTCCTTTGAGGCTCATATATCTTGTGCATGCTGGATATGTTTCCCTCCTGAATAGAAATGGCTCCAGATTTGAAGAATACTAAATAGGATTTTTTTTTTCACTGCTATATTTGCTGTCCCTTCCCTATAAATGTGTTTAATATGTTTCCTACTCATATATATGCCAACTGGGGAGGGACTAGAAGCCCATCCAGCATTATTTTGATTGCATTTGGACTAAAGGATCCCAGCATGCTGCAGGTTGAGCAGAGGGAGGTCGTGAAGGAAACAATAGTAGCTGAATTGATGCTGGTGGGGAAGTTTTTTTGTAAAGCAAGCAGCATTAGGAGAAGTCAAAGGAATGCTGTCAAACAGAGAGTGAATGATGGGTAGAGTCTCCCAGATTCATTTCTATTGTATGCAAACACTCGATCACCGTCACATGGTAGGCGTGGAGGTAGTTTGTGCAAATGACTTTGCCTCAGTACAGGCAGAATAGAATTCTTAGTATACTGTAGATGCTGATTTGTGCCGGTGGGTCTGGTTTGACAAATGGGAAATAGTTTGTTTCCATTCATAGGAATGGCCTGTTGTAAGAGTTTGCAGATAATGATGCTTTTCAGTCTGACAATGACACAACTGTGTATGATGGCATTTCATTATTTATGACATAATTTTAACAATCAATAATCATACAATTTGACACTGTGAAAGTACTGACAGTTTACCTGAAAGAAACAAAACTAACACACTAACAAGACAACAAGATGTGTCACCAATATTTTGTCCCCCATTCGTATCAATGACGGTAGACAAAATATTTGAAACACAGCTCAGTATAAAGCAAATTACGGCCTCCAAAATGACCCTAAAGTTCAATCAACACCTCTCTAAAACAATATCAAGTCAGACTGAACATTCTAACTGTCTTTCATGTATTTGATTAACTGCTGATCGCAGGGATATTGTGTTGGATATTATCAAACTACAGGAAATGACTTGGTTAGGTTTAGGCAACAAAACTACTTAGTTAGGTTTAGGAAAAGGTTGTTGTTGAGGTCAAAATAATTATGGAAGTTACAAAAGTTATGCGACAAATAAATGATTTCACCCAAGATATAAATGACGTTTTTCAGCGAAAGTCTAGTGTTTTTTGACTCACACATCCAGCTCGACTTTCTCCCTACGTAGTGATTGTAGCTCTTTAAATTTTCAGTTCATGATTACATGTGTAATATAGATTAATTCTGTAGGATATAGATATATATATAAGGATATATAGATATGAATTAAAGTGTTTTACTTTTCATAGGTATAGCTATGAACGCTGTATGAGAACAGCCTGACTGTTTTTGCAGTTAGTATACAGTAACAACTGTGTGGTCCTGTTTTGTAGAAATGGTAGATATACAAGTAGTGCTCCGTTGCAAGGCCATTAAACTGTGACTTAGAGTTAGTAAAAATAGCAAAGAGAAAGCTAGATTTTGTCCAGAGATTTGACACTTCATTTTTGTGTTTTCTGAGATCTTTCTGGAGTCGTCTCACCACCGCCCACAATTAGTAAAATCTGTTCCAGCTGCGACTTACTCCTCAGTTTCTTATGGATGTTTCATTGTGGAACAAAAATGTCCATCAACACCACACTCAAAACTCCAGTAACTAATATGCAAACTAACATCTTTGAGTTTTGTTAGTTTTCTTGTGAGTTCCTGCTTAGAATTAGTATAAAATGTGGATTTGGGATGATGGAAAGTCTAGTGTTGATCTGCCCATCCATGATCTACCCATGAATCTGGGAGAAACTTACAGACAGACAATGGCACATCACATGACCTTTGACCTTTCTCCTTTTTGCATTTTCTCACTGCTGTTCCCACCCCACCCCCCCACCCCCCGACCATAGACCGTAACAAAAGAATCCTACACATGCAGACCTGCCTTTTTTTCTTTAACATGTGCATGCACAGATGTGAACCAGTTGGTCAGTTTGACTCAGGCTACATCCACACTAATACGTTTTTTTTTTTAAAAAATGCATAACTTTTGCTACGTTCATGCCTCGCGTTGAAAACGCTGCTGAATCAGTTTTAGTTTTAAAACTCCGGGCTTGAGTTTTAATCGGATAGAAACTGAGACCTTTGAAAACAATGACGCAGACACCCATGTTGACTTCCTGCTTGGGTTTTATCAGTCATGACGTGTCCTTCCTTGATTCTTCATGGCCCATCATGTGAACAAACAACATCAGCCTCGACCACAAGTGGTGAATTTCAACACGGATAACAAGTTACTGACCTTGGCTGACCTAGTGTTGCTGACCTTGTTGTCTATGCTATGCATTTAAATTCTGCATTTTGTAGCAGGAGGCAAGCTATTAGTCGAGCGCTTTGCACATGGATGTGTAAAGAGAACTGGATACAGCGTTGGAGGCGGGGCCCTGTTCGTTCCTATGGAAGCTTAGTGGCCAAATGAAGCCAAAATGCCTCAACTTCAGTGTCGCTCCAGCCTCGATCTGGGTTTCATTCACATGAACAGAGGAAGGGAAATAACTCTGGATGCAAAGATTGGTGCATTTTATAACTTTTAGGACCAAATTATTTAAATAAGGGATGTTAGAGTGTTTGTACTGGGAAGTTGATTCACCTCAAAAAAAGATTACTTGAGTTCCACTGCTTCCTGTTTACACTGGCACATGCATGCCCAGTGTACGTGAACGGTCATGTGCTATGCGTTTTCAGGTGCGCTAGTATGGAAGGAGATCAATTGTGAAACAGACGGCGATAGTTATCATATTACAGCAGTGCTTTATTGTATTAGCGTGTATGTAGCCTCAGCATATTAATTTTTTGGAGGGGTTAATTCATATTTCAATGAATCCTTGAATCCTGCTTCTTTTTGGATTCTTGGCTCATGGTGGCTGTGTATTACTATCTACCAGAGTCATGTAACACCTGTAATAATTGCTGATGTATAAATTGTACAGCTCAAGCTTCATTCAAGTCCATGCCCTCGTGCCCAGCTCTAGTCAGAGACTTCATCTCTGTCTATCTCAGACTTCCCTTCACTGGATGGTTTCTCCCCCTGACTCCTGTCCTCTTCACATGTTGGTCAAGCGTGAGTTGTCTGGAACTTGTTAAACACCCAGAGCATGTGTATGAGTTTGTCTGGGGACGGGCAAAAAAGAAACAGAGGTGTGGAGCGAGGGGGAAAAAATAAACTGATGGGCTCGGCGAGAACAAGAAAGAATGGGGTGAACCGCTGAGAGAAGGGGAGGGAGCGAGAGAGAGAGGGAGAGCAAGAAGGGGGAGGTGGGCGGGTGCATGTGGGTGCCTACGAGACGGGAGACAGCGGGACTCAGTCAGCGAGAGAGAGAGCAGCCTAACATTGGTGTGTGTGGGTATGAGACGGAGCGCATTATAAGCCAATGTGTGGATGCTGCTTAGCTTAGCTCCCATTAGCTTAGCATCACAAAGCCAAAGCTGGACAGAGGACAGACGCACGAGAGGAGGAGGAAGGGGAGGGTGGAAAGGAGAAGGAAATGTAAATCTGCACTGGTTTTTCTTCCACTCATCCACACCTGATTGGATTTTTTTTTGTCTCCTGTCGACGTGGTGTTGTTCTGTGGACTGTGAGGGGAAGGAGAAGAAGCCCCCCTCACAGGCTCCCCTAACAGGTATTTTGTGTTTCATTTTGAGCTGTGATTTAATGGTTGGGGGTTGGGATGGAGAGAGATGGAGATGGAGAGACAGGCGAGGCGAGGATGGCTGTGCATCAGGCGGAAAAGGCATCAGGAGCAGAGCGAGGGAGACGGAGGCACATCGCTGGCAGTAATGGAGGCTGATGTGTTGTGGTCAAACGGAAGCTGTGTGTGTCTGTCTGCGTCTGTCTGTCTCAGGTGTGTGTGTTTGTCTGTGCAAAGTGTCACTTCCCGTGTACAGTATGTGAGCGTTTGTGGTGGAAGCACTCCAGCTCTGCGATGTCTGTATTAAGGCTGTGTGATCTGTTGACATGCTTGATCATATTGGAAGCCATTACCTCCAGCAGCTGCCTGTCTGTTTGTCTGTCTGGAGCTTCCAGGATGCTAAGATTAGCCTCTCCTTCATCCTCCCTCTTTCATTCTTTCTTTCTTTCTCTCCATCCATCTCGTGTCTGGTTGACCCCCCTCCTCATCTTCATCCCTCCATCCCCTCTCCTTCCCCGCCCCTCTAAATGTACCGTTTTTAAAGCCTCTCTCTTCCATTTCCATGTTGCTGTAGGTTGTAGCTTGCCCATGGTGCTTTTTTTTCTGGGTGGAATAAAAAGACAAAGGCCGGC
Source organism: Pterois miles (assembly GCA_947000775.1). Taxonomy (NCBI): domain Eukaryota; kingdom Metazoa; phylum Chordata; class Actinopteri; order Perciformes; family Scorpaenidae; genus Pterois; species Pterois miles. The sequence goes on along the minus strand of CAMQGK010000194.1, from coordinate 6,753,810 downwards.
TGTGTGTGTGTGCGGGGGGCATTTTCAGGCAGGTTTCTGGCTGATTTAGCTTCACACTGCACTACTGGCCCTTCAGGTTTTTTTTTTTTTTTTTTTTTTTTTCTTATTCAAACCTCTCTTCCCTTCCCCCGGTCCTCAGACCTCTGCATGGGAATCATTTAGAGCTGAAAGCATTGCTCGTGAAGGGAAAAAATGTAGCACGTCACAGGTCCAGAGAAAGGCCTGTTTTGATCTCATTGTGGTGTGGTTTGTGTGTGTGAATCGTCTCTTCATTGCGAGCCTCTTTCAGCCAGCCGGAGCAGTGAAAACACCCTCCCCCTCGACACAAAACACTCCATCCCAAATGAAAGGCATCCGTTCCAATCATTGAAAAACCATCTCTTCAACATTTTAATTCCCTGCCACCACCACATAGGGAGGACTGAGATTTTGGGGGGTTTGAAGAATCAGATGGGATGGTTGGGGTGTCCGTGAGGCTGGACGATAGACTGTAATAAAACTAAAATGCAAAAAAAAAAAACAACAAAAAAAAAAACATAGCCAGAATGTAGATAGATATGTGAGGACTGGAAAATGCTGGTATCTGCGGCCTGCGCTTTTGGTTGGATTAACCCTTTACTGGGACAGATGGCTCCATCCCCCTGCCGAGCTGACAAACCCCAGTCAGCTCGTCACCCCTCCTACATTTGTGTGTGTTTTACCAAAAAAAAAAAAGAAAAAGCACTAGCAGGCTGTGGCAAAGATGGTGGATGGATCTGTTTTGGTTTGGGAATATGACGGCAGTCTGCTCGCCCTCCCCTCATGTCTGTGTGTGTGGTGTGTGTGCGTGTGTGTGTTTGTGTGGTGTGTGTGTGTGTGTGTGTGTGTGTGTGTGTTTGTGTGCGTGTGCATGCACATGCATACAGTCGTCTGTGCGTCTTGAAAATGATCCATGAAGACATGCCTCAGTATCTTCTTGGAAAATGTGGACTAGCTGGCTAGCTTGACATCAGAGCATGTTTATTGTGGAGATTTGGAGAAATGCTTCTGTAATAGCTTCTGCACAACAGTTGGGTCTATGAGTGTTGCCAGATTTCCAAGGCAGGGCCATTACCCATGTTGTGTCTCTATTATCATCCACCGGCTACTTACTATATTCTTTATACGGCCGCTTATTTCAGCGAGGCAGGTGATACAGTAGACCAGCAAGGTTGATAAACCACATCTGCCAGATTACACCAGAAAAATTAGATATGCACATCCTTCATGTGTGTTTACCCTGACTGCCACACGCCAAAAACCATAAAAACCTTCCCCAGTCATGTGGGGATGTACATCACTGCATGGCAGCTCTGTACACAAAGTCAAAGTAGAGGGGGAGAAAAAACGTTATCTCTTGAATATATAACGCAACATCTGCTCTTTGTCCACGATACATGACAAGGAGGAAAAGAAATCATTCATGGTTACATTAACTTGCTTACTGTACCTATTTGGCGTTCTCTCTCCCAATAATCCAGCCACATGACCACATACAAGACAAGGAATCCTGGTCAGTCAGAAACCACAGAACAGCGCATCACCCATTAAATCACCCAAATAAATAGAAATTTTCCAGTGATGTAATTCACCAAATCACACTTCAGGATGTCCTCTTACGAATTATATACATACAGCATATGCAAAAGTAGATGACTACGCTGCTGCAAATGTAAAGAAGATATCGGTTGACCTCTATTATGTATGATTTACTGAGAAACTGTGGTACATTGTGTCTTTTGCACAGTTCTGATGTGCTTTCTGTGGAAGATAATGTAGTAGATGTAGAAGGCATACACGCTAATGCGAGTTTGACTTCGAAAAGAAATGACTGGACTCTTTGAAAGACATACAGCGGGCTAATTCAATCCACTGCTCGGCCTGCCTTTAATGTAACGCAGTCATCACATTTCATTTCAAAGAAGCATGATTCAGTGCACGGGGCAATTTGGTTTTCACTTAACACAGGCAGGACTAAGGGAAAGCATTTGCTTGCTGTATGCTGATGCACCCATCTTTATTAGAGAGGGAGCCAGAGCTGTTAGCGTGCATATCACATTGGCCCGCTGCTTCACCCCGTCACTCCACTTTCTCACGTGAGACGTGCACAGACTACAGACGGTAGACAAATGAGGGATGCTCACATTGCGCCTCAGAGTTGTACTAAAGTAGAATAATCCAGACTGTTGTCACTTCCTTAGCTGATTATTGATATTACTGATATTGGTTTGTTTTATTCCACATTACATACTATATTCTTTATAATGGCGCTTATTACAGTGAGGCAGGTGCTACAGGAAACCCAACATTTATATTAAAGATGTTTGTTTAGTAAAGGGTGAATCAAAGTCTGTTACAGGAGTATGGAGTTGGAAAGACGTGACCTTACCTACCCTCTGTTATCCTGCAGCTCAGCTCAGTTTGAGGCTTGCGTCTACCGTACGTTAGCCGACTCTAGCGTAACACACCTGAATCTGCAACCGAACTGTCGGCAGTTGGGTTGCATCATGGGTAATGTAGGCTTCAGGTTTTGACAAGGAAGAATGTTAATGTAGTTAAACAATGTAAATGTTGTATAGTTAAACTGTGCAATACTTTTTCTACAGTACCATAGGTACTATTAGGGCTTGAGATTAATGCCGTCCTGGCCCCTTGGGGACAATGGAAAATGTGTTTGGGAGACAGAAAACTCACTGTCGACACTTCCATGGAATACACCCTATTTTTTCCCTGATAATGTGACTGTAAGATCAATATGCCCCGGTTGGGATATACTGACCAGCTCTTCATTTAAAGGGTCTGATTGTCAGTCCTACTGGTATTACTCAGATAGGATTGCTAACAATTGTTTAGGCTGGTGATGAGGAGACTCACCTAGTCTTCACTGCCTTCTTCTGGGCGTTTACCCTGCTATCCTCTGATGCAACACCAGATGGAGTAGCCTGGAATCCAATCGTATCATCGGCCACGCCCGTTAACGGCAGCTCTCTCTTGTTGAATGCGCTAGGTAAAGTTTTAAGAGCGAAGAAAATAAGTTCTAAGGGTCTGTTAATTTGCTTGGCTAGAGCAACCGATAGGAACCATAAAGATGTTGACGGACTACACCTTTGAGACCACAGTCCGTAAGAAGTGTCCAAAACATAGGCTTTAATTGCAGTTCAAAGATTTATTGCAGAATTAAGCAGGGCAAAGCATATGACTCAAAAATTATGAATGATTGTAATTGAGAAAAATATACTGTATGAAAACCAGAGTTGATGCTTAACAGTCCAAAGTCCATTTTAGCGGGAGACTGAGAGGAAATGTGGCCGGCCAAGCCCCACTTCCTTTGCTGCCGGAAAAGAGGAACATGTAGTAATCCTGTAATTTTGTCCAAAATCGACAATGTAACTTGAAGTCATCAAATCCAAACAACTGGAGAGCAGAAATCTTCAATCAGTAGCAACATCCACAAAACTGGCAAGACAAGAGCTAGTTAATGTTAGCTGTTGGCTCCATTCAGGACTGTGCTGCTTACTGGTTGCTAACAGGTAACATACCACTGATTTATATTATGATGCGTCCAGGAAAAACACTTATAGTATTAGCATTGGGCGAAGGTGAATTCTAATGTTATCATGATGTGTTTAAATTTAAATAAATCCAGTTGTTTGAAGGAGACTTTTTCACAGCAATATGAAATAGATAATAGAGAGGGAATTGTGACCCATCCCAACCAAAAGAATATGCACGGTAATAAAGCAGTGTATGTCTTACTTTTGTTTTTTAACGTGGTATCAAATTGGTATCAAGATTCGTGGAATTTCACTGGTATTGCTATCGACCACTAAATGTCTGGTGTCGTGACATCCCTACATTAGAGAATCTTCATTATCCTCCACATCTGGCTTTTGGTCTCGCTGGTCATTTGAATGAGTGTGGCAGCCAAGAGGAATGAAGCAGCAGTTATTTGGTGTGCTTCTGGATTACATGACATCATCAACATCAGAGCGGCAACATGGAGTTTGGGCTTTTGGCAGGACTCGGTCAGCGGCTTGAGAAAAACCCACAGTTGTCTTCCAGTCAAACCCGAAAGCAGGAACAGTTTTGCCCGGCCACACAGGCGGTCGTCACGTCTGCCAAAAGTACTGGAGACAGAGAAGACACAAATGAGCAGATCAGAGGCTGGATGGAGGAGTCTGTGGTATTAACTTCCTTCATATTCTTTGTATGAAAGACAGAGTGGATGAATAGTGGCTTAAGGATTAAAAGGGAGAGTTGTTGATGGTGTTACGGATTTGGAGGACTGGAACAAATGAGAGGAGCAGTAAAAGAAGGAACAAACATGGACAGAGAGGAAAGAGTGAAAGAAGCAGAAAGGGGTGGTGAAGGGCAGGGCAGCAGAGGGAGTGTCCTATCCGCTGAGTCGTCCTCATGAAAATTTGAATCAAGTTCTGCAGATAACAGCTTCCTCTCTAACCTAGCACATACATTTAACTTGGTCAATGATTCATGCGTCTTGTGAAAAACAAAGTTTGTGAGTGCTGCTATTGTGTCCATGTTAGTCACAAACTACTTAAAATGCACTTTTTTGAATAACTCCTGTCCTGAATGACCTACGTAGATCAGCAGCACACAAGCCTAATAAGAATAGCTGGGCCTATTAATAGAACAATTATGATAATGAATCATCTGCAAACACATTTATGACGGCCTCCTTCTCACTCACCGATAAGTTCACCACGGTGAATACAGAGACAAATAATTTTTCCACCTTGTTTTGTTTATGTGTTATTTTCTATCCTGCATATGAAATTGCCCAAGAAATGAACCTAGCATGCTCTGAATTATTGGTGTTTTCCACCTTACTGTGCACGTCGTCTCTCTGAACCCTCTGACTTTTGAAGACGATTGTATCTAGGTCATACTGAAGTCTGTGTATCTGTTGGTGTAGTGTGGGCATTCTCTAAAAAGCTGCCTCAAAAGGAAAGATGGATTATGATGGAAACAACAGTCTGGATTATTTGGTGTTTATTATCAGAATCGACACAAAACTTTATAGCTTATATACCCGTCTTTTAATAAAGCCACAGCTTTCAGGCATGTGCTAAATGTCACAATGCTGGGAGAGGTGTGTGTTCTTAAGAGCCTGAATGACTTGTTTTCTTAAGTCACCTCCCTTTCTTATATTAAGTAATTAAACAGTAAGTTCAACTGGCAGGGCACAGATACCTAATCTTTACTGGTTCATGACTGATGACCAGCTAACCTTTCAGGTTCATGTGGCCTCCATTACTCCGTCGTGTCGATTTGCCCCATACAACATCTGGAAGACTCTACCTGTCAGTGCATGCAACACAACTCCTGGTACAGGCTCGTGTAATATTGCACATTAACTACTCATTCAAGACTCTGTTCGCTTACAAATCAGCAACAAAAGCAGCTCCCGCCTACCTGAACTCCCTCATCCAGGTCCACACTCCCTCCACTCTCACTACGCTCCGCCAATGAAAGGCACCTGGTACTCCCATCACAACAGTCGCTAGCTAGTCCCTTCTCCTCTGTAGTCGCCCGGTGGTGGGATGAGTTACTGAACTCCACTCGATCCACAGAGTCCCTTTAAACCTGTAAGAAAAAGCTAAAGACCCAGCTCTTAACGAACACCTCCACACCCGATGACATTGATGCTATTGCTGATGATGATGTAACTGATGATATTGAGGTTGTTGTTGAGGATATTCATGATGATGATGACATTGATGGCGTTGATAATGTTAATGACGGTTCAAAAATAATAATAATAATAATGAATTTTAAAAATCTGCTTCTATCCTGCTTCTGTTCACTCCCTGTTGGCAGCTGCAGCTGATGTTGACGCTTACTCACGTTGTTCCCTCCTCTCTAGATCCTTGCTTGTGTTGTATGAACTCTAAGATGTACGTTGCTTTGGACAAAAACATCTGCTAAATGAAATTGTTGAACTGTAGAATGATAAGGACAGTAATTTTGAATGGCTACAAGACTTTTGAGACTACTTTTAATGTCATAAACATTATTATACTGGGTAGATGCTGCAAAAACCGGCCACTTTCAGGCACAGAAATAGCTGCAAAATGCACAAAATTGCAAAATATAACTATACGGTGTAACATCCAGGGCAGAGTATAGAAAAAAGACACAAAATGTTGGTGTTTATTGACAACAGTCACTGCCACCATTTTGGATTTATGCTTATTATCGCTAACTCTCACTCATCTTCAACCGCTTATCCAGGGTCGGGTCGCGGGGGTAACAGCTCCAGCAGCGGACCCCAAACTTCCCTTTCCCAGGCCATTTTATTGTTCAACGCAGGCCGTTTTGGTAGATTATTCTGAAAGAATATAATTAATTTTGTTTTAGTTTTGTACGGCATCTTTAGGCGGACCTTTTACTGGCATCCAATAGTCACTTTCAGTCCATGTTGCAATGGAAAGAACAATTGACTTTCACCTTTTGGCAATATACATTATTTATTCAGAGTGTGTGTGCTTTAAAGGTGCCAAATGCAAGAGTGGGAGCATTTTTATTCCCTCTGCATGGCTTTCAATATGTTGGCTAACAGTGCCAGAATCGCCAACAGTGTTAACAAAGGCAACCGTGCTGACAGAGATAACGGTGTTGATCTGGGGGGAACCAGATTGTGGATGCTACACTTCAGCAACTGTGCCGTTGGTCGGGATGGCATCAGCTGTAACCACCGTATGAGCAGTGGAGAGCACCGGCTGGCACTCACATGCATGAACATGCACTAAAAGCATGCACAGCCACCCGGTGATGTCAACAAAGCATGGAGAAGCTGTTATTACACACAGAGGGAGAGTGACTTCATTCTCTGCTCAGGCAGATATAGCTTTAATTAGCAAACAGTTGTTTGCTGCTATATTAGTGCTCTGGATGTCGTATTGAGAGCCTTTAACCTGGTCTAGCTGTTATGTCATCATCAGTGACACGCCGACACGTGATTGGTGCAGAGTAGATGACTATTGATAACTGGTACCTGTCATTGTTTCAGGAAAAGATCTTCCAGAAATCAAATCTTAACCATTTTAACCTGGAGTTTCCTTTAGTTTACTTTGGATTCTTGGTGTGGTTGTTGTTAATAACAACATGTTCTCAGACATTGTGTTGTTTCAACTTTATATTCCTCAGGGACTCATCCAATCTGCGCAGCCACATCTGTCTGTCTGTGTTTTCTTTACTCGTGAATATTGACAAAATTTGGTTTTGGGTGGAGCGATCTTTCAGACACACTCCCCTCTAAGTGTTCAGAGCCCTGGGGTAAGAACTAGGTCCTCCTCCTCCTTGTTTGTCCAGCAAACAGAAAGCTGGCAAAAGTTTTAGTGTTTTTATCACATAGTGCAGCAGTTATGTTACTGTAAGTTATGTCACACAGGGTTTATTTTATCACCTCAAAGCAAGAATTCACCCAAGAAGACAAGCAATTGGGACTGTGCTTTACTCAAGGCATCTTTTAATTTGATTATTTGTTCCAACAAGAAGAAGGTATATGAATGTGGATATGTTGCTGCTACAGCTTGTCGTTGTGGAACTGTTTTTTCTGCCTGAACAGTGACATTCAAGGATATGTGGACACATTCACTTGGATATCTATGTTTTTTGGTAGAACCAGCATATAGTCATGTTCACTCTTCTTTGTCTAAAGCTTTTTGGGTGTTTTGGAGTGCGCAAAAAAAGAAAGAGACCTGGCACAAATATGAAACAAGTATTTCAGTCCGGTGCCCTGGCATCTTTCAAGCTCCAAAAAGTGGTCAGATTTAAGCAAGAGGAAGACGGAGTTCTGAAAAATGCCGAACTACAATACCAACCTGGATCCAATGGAGATGTCAAGCAAGATAACTCCCCGCCTCCCTTTGGTTATAAACCCAAAGTCGTCCAAGGAGTCAAGCCCAACATTGTCCTTGTGGAGGGAATTAAATGTAGGTCACAGCTAAAATGCAAGGCCAGGCCTGGGGGATATGCGAGCCTCGGGTGCTCTATTGCTCTGGGGGAACGCAAGCGTAGGAAATACAACAGATTTTTCACACATGGTTATTTTTAGAAGCTGGGTTGTGGCTGTGTGCATGCCGGTACAGCCTTCTTTCACATTTTCCATGCATTTTGATGTGATTGCATTAAAAAAAAGCAGATTTTAATGCCATGTGTTTATCTCATATCTCGTTTAAGCCCAAGCTGAGCACTGTTTCCTCTCGCCTGGTGGCATTTCTGTCCTGTCCTGAAAAATCTAGCACGGTTGAAGTGTTCATAATTTACCTCTCAGTCTTTCAGCGTGTTGTGGAAGATGTTCCAGTGCTGCATAATTGAATAATGTAGTCATTTTTGGTCTTTCTTGTAATGTCATTGAACTCGCAAATCTAATATTAGTGTCGTCCTCTGCCCTCACATATGTCAGCAACCTCAGTGTGAGTCTATCATGCTACTAGAAGGGCAGATGCTCCCTTAAAATAGTCTGACATCAATTAAATATAGATGAAGTGCTTGGATTTGTCTGCCAGTGAGCGTTAGTTGTGCTTGAAGAGGGAAGAGGTGAAGATCTCCCATATATTAAGCACATTAAAGCAATCCATTTTGTTTTACAGTATTGAAATAAATGAGGCCTATTTCTGGATTTGCATGTGGGTGGTTTGCTCAGTGCAAGACATACAAACACTTTTATGTGTAATTTATTCCTTTAAAGGTAGAGTAAGAGGCTCACTATTGTTCCGAACTAGCTAGAGAGGCGACCTGTGGGTACAACATACAGTGAAAGAAGGAAATGAGTGTCGGTGCTTCATGTAAAGTGAAGCCTGAGATGGAGGCTTTGTAGGAGACTTAGTTATAGATTTTTCTATAGATTTGTTATTATTAGTCATCTTGATAGCTAGCTAACTGGAATAACTAGCTATTTGCTATTGATGTTTGCATGTGGCGTTCAATATGGCAACACAAGCAAAAATAACAACCGTGCCGCAATTGTCTTCACTGAGCCGAGATATGAACCTTCAGCACCTCCGTTGAGTCAATTCGGTTGAGATGACGGGAAGATGACAGAAAGGAGACGATTTGATATTGATCCTCTGTAAACTGTGTGACAGTGTAGACCAACTGGGGAGGACAAGGTCACAGCGAGGGTCGGGACCAGTTGCTGTCACGTATTGATTGCGGTTTGAAAGACCTCATGGTGTAATCGGATACTCTCTGTAGCTGATAAGCCCAATCCTGAGATACTGTGTGGAAGGGATGACGTATTGCCAAGGTCATGGTGACACCAAAGTGGTCGCTGATAGCTTTTGAAACAGCAAAATACTATCGCAAGCCAGCTTTGTTTAATGAAAATTAGAAATGAATCTTTGGACGATATATTTGTTGGTATCACAAAGTCTGATACAGTTTTGATCCAATTCAGGGGCCTGCAATCAATATCATATTTCCTATATATTTAGCATCAGTTACATTTATATCAACTGACAAAAACTAAACTAACTAAATTATGATTTGACATTTTATTACTCGGTTCTGCCAGAAATGAAAAACAATCAATTCTTTTTAATAAAAATAATAAAATATAGACCTCCCTTTGTTCACCATAAAGTGCCACGTCTTATGTTTAAGTGCTAATACTTTTTGCAAAATATCATATCATCATATCTTAAAGATGACTATATGTTTCGATGGGTTCGCTTTGGAGCGATTATATTGGGTCACTGATCGTTGAATCAATATATCGCTCCAGACTGATGAATCATTACACCCTCAGTTTGTAGCATGTTTTACCTTTCAACAGAAGCACTACATGTGTAATTCTGATCTATGTACAATCTAATTAGTGTGTTTTTAGGTGTATTGATACATTTCTGACTACGAAATGTTATAAGAAGCCCAAAGCCACCTCGCAGAATCAAAACCCTCAAATATAATTTGTTTGCCAAGAGGTAATAGTTTAAAGGAAGATCTACTGGCAGAAATGGAGTAGTATGTTAATAAGTATGTTGTCTTTAGTGTATAATCACCTGAAAATAAGAATTGCTGTGTTCTTGTTACCTTAGAATGAGCCATTTATGTCTACATACGCTTGGCGCACAAGTTTCAGTTAGCTGCAATCTGCAACCTCAATGCTAGATACCGTCACACAGGGTTGGGTGATATGGAAATGTCCCTACTGACAATACTGCTTTAAGAAAAAAGACAATGTACGATATTATCATCCGAAAAAAGCTGAAGAGAGACGCACGAAAATATACATATCTATGAACACATACATTGCAGTACATAATTGGCCACAATGTATCGCTATTTTACACAATGACATGCTGAGATCAATAAATCAGATCAATCAGATGGTGACTAGTAACTGTCCTTGTAGAGTCTCGCCACCGTTTATATTTTATATTTTCTGATTTTGCTCCTTCATAATAAAAGCTTTTAAATAACAATATAATGGGGGACTTTTATTGTGAAGAATATAGGAAATGAAATGTGTTTATCACTGTTTTACAGCTGCTCCTTTGAGTAGCGTGGAACTGTAGTAACTGAGATGTAAATCCCCGTCGTGCTGGGCTGTCGCACCGAGTCATGTATGGAAACTCCATCACACACACACCCTCACTCCCTCGCTCCCTGCCTCTCTCTCGACCGCAAACTCCAACGCTCGCTAACATTAAGCACACAACCTACGTACTGAGTTATTCCTTATACGAGTTTGCTACTTGTATAAGACATTTTAGTTTAAAAAGCATCTTAAAATACATAACTCCCTGATATTTTGACTGGTGGAGAGTCATCTCAGGCCCACTGGGCTTGTAATATACTGACAGAATAGCTGTATTCAACATAACTGAATATCGTTCTGTCATCATGGCCCCGTGAAGACCATTATTGTGGCCAATCAATATTGTGTCTAATGATAATCTCGTTATATTGCCCAAGCCTACCATCAAATCCATCACACACTGCCTTTAAGTGTTAGCAAACAGTTTTCCACATATACATCCTGAATACACTTAGCAACATTACCATCCCATTGGAAATTTATTTCTATAAATATATATAATTGTAATATTCACTCCACTTTTAGCTCCTTTTAAATGCACCTGCTCCGGAAATAAATACGTGGCTGTATTCAGCTTTCAGGGTATTTGACAAGTAGCTTCACTAATGGCTGGTTTACTTCGGCTCTTTGCTGTTTCATGCTGGTCGTGTGCACTCTGCCTACTTGATCTTGTTTCCTTGGAACGTCTGAGTACAGTACATGAAGAGCCCTCAGCAGGCAACTGCAGTCTAAATACTGACCGAATAAACAAAACAATGAGCTGCAAAGAGCTGCAGGGTTGTGGTGATTTTCATTGGGATTATGAGTACTAGTAGCCCGTCACAGCACAGGGAGGTATTAGATTGGATATTTTTCATGAATGGAGCTTTGAATGTGTGCAAATATCAGGGTTCCTGCACATTTTCATGGACAGCATTTCATTCACAACTTAAAAGTACACAAACACAACTGTATAGTACTGTACTCCAAATGTTAATAATTATATAAACATTAAACGGCAACCTTTTTCAGTCTCTAATAGTTGGTTAAGATCATATCAAATACCTCAAACTATAGGCACAGTCAATCTTTTATTCTTTGTTTTTAAAGCTAGCATTATAAGCACTTATATCAGTCTGGATTTCAAGCTTGAGTAGAAACAGAACAGAACTGCTGCAGGTAGTTGGGCCACTGAGATTTCTTAACCAGGGAGGATGGGATGTATGGGTCCAGGTAAGATACTCAGTACGGTCCACACTGAATGGGTTATTCCTTTTTGCACCTGCCCACTAGCTACCCACTGCTGACAAGGAGCCTAGCATGAATAGCAGTAGTCAGCACACATCCCTGTGCTCAATGTGTTGGTACTGCAGATGTTGATGACTTTGGCCGCATTTCCACCAATCAGTTCAGTTCTGTTCATTATATATAGTTATTTTTGTGTTACCATTATCACAAATCGAGGATAGTACTTGGTGCCTGGTATTTATTTTTAGTATCACCTTGGTCAAGGTTCCAAGCGAGCTGAAAGAGTTGCAGAGTTAAATCACTGCAGACCACTGATTGGTTAGAGAGAATCATCATTAGGATGGCACGGGACATGCTGCACAAACCAGGATGTTAAGACAGCCAAAACAGCCATCAATAGCATCTGCAACTCACTCATGGCAGCCGACAAAACTATGCTGCAACGCTGACATATTTATGAGTGAACTTCTGGGGAACACCACATCTTAAAAATGTCCCTAAAGTGTATACATGTGACACTGTGCTAATTTTTCCGCGCAAGCTTTGAGACATCGGAGAAAATGACTGTTGCCGTGATAACTTTTCTTAGCGTCCTATTGCAACACACCCACAACAATGCTTGTGTTGATTTGCCATAGTGCTGTGGTCAGTCTGAAAGTCTGTGCCCTTACTCTCAATGGAGACTCATTTAAAGCTACAGTATTCCCCACTGGCCATGTGTCTATTTTGGCCACATTAAAGCTTGAATATCTTATTGTTAGACAATACAATGAGGAACAGATGAACATTTAGAGAACAAAGAAAGGCAGTAATGTCAGTTTTGTGATGACATTACATAAACAACATCAGGATGGCAGCACTCTCGGAAGATAGAGAGAAACAACTGATATGAAAGTAGAAAATGGCAGATGGCCAATTTTGGGCCGTCAGTTAGCGTTTGTCGCCCGAGTTTTTTGTGGTGTGTCCTGCACCATTGGCACTAGCCTGTCTGTATTGGAGGATTTGTTTGGTGATTCAGCATGTTGAATTGGTGGCATAGCCTGTTGATGAGAGAAATCACTCTAACCCCTAACCCAAACAGCACTGGATGTGGGTGGGACTGGACAGTCCAGCCACACCACAGCAAGTACTACTTGGCCATTGGCTGTAGTCTTTGCGGTGTGTTCAAGTGCAACTTTTTGGCTAAGAAACTGGTGACGTAACATTCAACCTTCGTCGGGACTAGTTTTTTAATGTCGGTTTGGTGTGTCTTGGCCTTAACACAGTCCGCCCCATGGTTCTGTTTTGCTGTCTGGCTGTGATATGGTTAGCCCTACAGTAGCAACAACATGGTTATTTAGGGTTGTGCATGCAGCACAGAGGTGCTGATCTCTAAGTTGCTCTCATAGTGGGGGTCTAATCTGGTCACCATAGGTGGTTCACAGCATAGACAGGACAGTTCTCCTACGGTGGCTGTTATGGTAATGAAACTGTGTGTGTGTGTGTGCATGTGTTGCAGGGTAGATGGGTGCATAAAGCTCCATTAAGTGATTACCCTTTGCCCACAGCTCCCGTTTAGCTCCAGACCATGCCATTTGGTGACCATGCACCTCCTCCCCATTGTCGGTGAGTGTGTGTTTGTATGTGCACGTGTACATGTGTATGAGCTGGCTGGCAGGGGGTGGAACAGCTGCTGATTGTAACAGGAGGTTTCTTTTCCAACCCCTTTTTGTACCATTACAAACCAAAGCATGTTTGCTATTCACATACACAACGAGGCACATCACCCCTCTGTGACTGCTGGTCTCTGAGTCAACCCTCTGCTGGGATGCCAGAGGGAAGAGGTGGCTCAGCATCAGCATGCCCTCATCTGTGTGAAGGGACAACCAAGAGGATGGAGATATAGATGAGGAGAGAGATGGGGACAGAACTGCTTATTATTCATGCTTATGTGGGGCTCCACATGTTGGATCATGAAACTACAAAAATCTTACTGCACATAATTCAGCCTTCATCTGTGCACATGTAGCAGGTCCACACCCAGCTTCACATTCATGTAGTCACCCCTCACCCCTCACCCAGTATGAATACAGATTTTACATACAGGATAGCGCCGTTGTTCAAGGCTTTCACTCTTTCCCCGAGCAGACAATTTTTCTGGTGTTTTGAGGGTTCAACCCAACAGCATTCTGGTCTATAGCCAGTACTCTAAATTTTAGGCTGCTGCTTCACTGCTGTTTTAAATCTGTTCAAATGTGCAAGAATAGTATTATACATACATGACAGTTTCACAAAATGCTTTCTTTTGTTCTGCAGAGGAGTTATGCACTCTGGCTCCCAACTGTCTGTTGCTCCTCCATAGAGAATAAAGTAATGCTAGACTAATTGGCTTGCTAGTTAACATTTGCAAACTGCACTGGCAGCAAACATGAACTTTGAATATTTTCCTCTACTTTGTAAAGGGGGTGGTTACACCCGCACAATATATTGTGATCTAAAATAATATAAAACTTTCCAACAAAGACTCCCTTTGTGAAGGGGCATAATGTTGAGGTTTTGCTGATTTTATTCCAGTATTGGTTTCATGAATGGATTGATGGGAGATGCTGTCTATTAGATGAAGAAGCAGAGGCTGTTATTGGTTAATTGTGGTCTGTTGTCAGAATTGATATTTTACAGACACAGCTAGGGCTAGGTATCGGTATTCGATACCTTTGAGGGTCTCAACCCAAACAACCCAGTACCAAGAAATATCAAAACATCTCCAGTCAAATGATGCTGCAATTGATCATTTTTGGGCCCACATCTAGAAAAAGATGACTGTTTTGCGTGCAGCATCTCACCGCAAGCATTCTTCAATTTAATGCAATGGGATCATGTTGTTGAAGATTTGAAACTAGCGATTGAGTCCATAAACTCATGTTTACAATGTTTACTGAGGTAATAAATCAAGTGAGAAGTAGGCTCATTTTCTAGTGGACTTCTGTACAATCAGACTAATTTTTGCAACCGGAGTTTTTGCCCCCTGCTGGCTGTTAGAAAGAATGCAAATTTAAGCCACTTCAACATTGGCTTCACGTTCCAGACCTGGAGTTGCCCACTGGTTTCGAATGAAGCATAAAAAAAGTTATCAAATGATGTATTCTATTATCAAATTTTAAGGGTACAATATTGGTATTGTAATTTTTTGAACAGCCCCAGGCACAGCACTAAAAATGTATAATTTAATTAATTCATATGTGGATTTTTTTTTGTATTCTGTGACACATAAAATCAACTTCTCTGCTTGATGACATATTATCTACCTTGATGTTTACAGAGGAAACAGATGACTGACGGTTAAAAGAAGAATGCCTTGAAGAACAGTGTTTCACAGAATTTGCCCAAAATTTGGATATACTACTGAAGCAACACGAAAGAAAGATGAGGTCGTTTGAGTCTGAATATTTAATGTAAAGTAACGGCGAACAGTTTGCTCGCTGCTTAAAGTGGTAGCCTTTAGATGCTCAGCTCTATAGGCAACCTGCAAACAGATTAATAAGATTACCAACTTATTCAGACTGAGGTTATTGTCGGGATCACTGCAGTAGTCCTTGTGCTTTTCAAAGTGTTTTCTTTTACTTCTCCCCAATTTTATTCTCTGTCAATATCTCCCTTTTCTTTTCCACTCTCATTTTTCTTGTGCATGCATCATTTATGCTTTCTCATACGGGCCAGGCCTTCGAGTCATCATAAGCGTGTAGACGACTACGTCATCACTGGAGTACAAACTTCCCCACATCTCTTTCTCTCTCACCAACCCTTCCTGGGTTGTCCCTAGCAACAGCACAGACCCAGTGGCATGATGCATGAAGACACAGAAATTACTTTCCATTTTCATTTCTTTGTTGTTGTTTTTTTTTTAAAGAACATTCAGTCCTGAAGCATTTATTGTTTTGCGTTATACAGTTACAGGCTACGGTACATTTAGTTTTTTTTTTCATGTGTTTTGATTCAGCAGTAGCAGCTCAGAGCTGCCTGCGCTACAGTACGACTGCCAATATCTCAACACTTGTTTCCTTGATCATTTTCTTGAATTGCTAATGATGAGGGGTTTTTCTCTACAATGCCCACCCACCCATCTCAGCGGCGGAAGATGTTGAAGCTCTTTAGCACTAGACTAACACCCTCACGGCAAATCTTCAAGGCTTCCTTGTATGTGCCAGTAGCTGGATTACGCTAACTCTAGCTTTGGTAGTCTCGCTCCTTCTCTTGCTTCCTCTGCATTCTAGTCTAGTTGTCGTCATCCAATCCCCAACTCTTGGCAGGAGTTTCTTTGCACGACTCTCAGTCCTAACCTGTCTTTCCTTCTCACTCGATTTCACAGCTTGGTCAATGGGGCTTTTGTGTGGGGTGGCGTATTGAATTAATTAGGCCTATAGTGATGACAGTGTCTCACCCCTGGGTCTGAGTCAAGGCTCTGCTTTTCTATCCCTTTTGAAACACTGGTCACAATTCCACTTCCTATTTGGTTTTCTAAGAGCAGCAGTGTCTAAATGGAGTCCAATCAATGGCCACTTTTGTGTGGGAAGTGAACTGACAGTCGGCTGAACGCTCAGGCTCCAGCCCGGTTGCACCAAGAGGTGTGTTAATGACACGATAATGTGCAAGGCAAAAGCATCTAATAAGAGCACTTCTTCTTGCTTTAGGCGAGTCATTTTCACGTAGTGTAGGCGGTACAGACTTCAATGTAATGACGCAGAATAAAAGGGGAGAAAGGCTGCTTATGGCGGCCGGGATGGAAGGTGGATGGGTCCAGCAAACACAGGATTTTTACCGTTTTTAAATGTCATGTTTTGTCATGCGTTTTCCATATTGGTGTTAAGTAGTTTCTGTACACATTGTAAGTAGTTCACGTACTTATTTTAGGGCCAGCTATGACATTCTTCCTAACCCTAATGTGATTTGTGACCTAAAGCTGAGTGGTTTTGTTGCCCCCTGTTGGTAGACCACTGTGCCTTCATACACATGTGATATTCACACCTTTGCAAAGCAAAATGTGACACTGACACACTATGCTCTGGGAGACCGGCAGGTCCATTACCAACACCTTGTCATCCCAACTTGTCACATACTAACACTTTGTCAGATCCCTCTGTGTGACTTTTCAGTCACACTAACCACACGCTTAACCTATCTGCATCACTTTTCAGTCGCGCTAAACGCATGCTTAACAACTTATCGGCATAACTTTTCAATCACGCGAAACACAACACATGCTTATCAACCTATGTGCGTCACTTTTCGGTTGCACTATACACATGCTTAACAACCTATCGCCGTCACTTTTTGGTCACACTAAACATATGCTTAATGTTGTGAATTAAACAAAAACACTTGCTTAAGTTTAGGCAACAAAACCACTTAGTTAGGTTTAGGAAAACACAACATGGATGGGCTTAAAATGACTATGTTTTTACAGTCCAAACGTGACTTGACATTGTGAACACAGGACTGTGACACAGGAATGAACAGTGAAAGTGAAACGTAATGCACAGGGCACAAACAGCTGTCTCCTGGATGAAAGCCTTGTGTTTGTTTGGCCCATCCACCTCCCCTCTCGCCCACCCTGTGTGTCTCTTTCGCTCTTTATAATACATCGCTACGGCACTTACATGTATATCTGTGTGTTTACTGCTGCTGTGCATGGATTTACATACACGTAGCTAAGAGAAAGCCTGATGTGTGTCCTATTATCATAGGAACACAGACGGCTGTGACAATGCATCAGTGTATTTGGCAGCCTGGGAATGAGAACGGGCTGCTATTACATGCTTTGGCGTGATATGGGATTGCAGGCTCGGCTGTGGACTCTCCAAAGTTGACGTTCTGTGAGACTGAGAATGAGTCGACTGACTTTTGATTGAATTCAGATGGGATTTGTTTGACTTTAGATCAATTTGCTCTTGCTGTCTGGCCACAAATGGTGCAGTTTGGAAGTGTGTGGACACTACAGTCTGAATGCTAGTGATAAGCAGGAAGCCCCCATACAGTAGCTTATAACAGAGATAACATTAAAGAATGAACTGTGACTGTGATAGCTGGGTGATCGCACTTATTCATGTCAAGACATCGCACAACATCGTATGTGAGAGAGAATCCGTTTTCAGACATTGCATCATGCATGTCTTTCTACATGTACTGTATGCTTTTGTGAGTGTAATATATGCCCGTTTGAGTTAGAACCTGCACATCTGTGATTTATCACCAGTGTCACTGAATGTGGCTGCAGTGGGAGCCTCTCCCCCTATCCCCACACATCTATTTTTACCAGCTTATTGCTTACCAGCCCGCTGAAGACAGAGTGATTGGGAGATAAGATCAAGAGATGGAAGAGAGGGAAAGCAAGGAAAGGTAGCAAAGAAGGGGAAGCCCTCTGTTGTCGGTAAACAGATGTCTGTCAGAAAAAGATGAGAAAGATCATTTTGCAGTGAGCACTGTCTGGATGCTCACATTTATTCCAGTTTTCAAGCCACTGACAGAATAATTTTCTTTTTGTAGTAGGACACAATAAGTGCAGTAGAGAGCGAGACGCCTAGCAAGAGAAGTGTGTGGAAATGTGCACTAGTGAGGTGAAGACTGCATGATTGAAGAGCGCAAACTAAAGACAGTTATGACTTTTATCATTGGTTAAATTTAACAGTGTTGTCATCTCACTATTGTCTCAGCTGTAAAGCTGTTTACCATTGACTGGCCAACTGTCTGCAGTCATTAAAGCCAAGTGCTAAAATCTCACACCCCCCCCCACACACACACACACACACACACACACACACACACACATATGGCAGGATCCCACTGAGGTGCTACTGCAATACCTCACACCACCCCGGTGTGAAGGAAGATCACAGCAAACAATCATCTCCCTTTTGAGGTCTGCTATCACATTATATGTGATTTTTATCTATTACAATGCTCATATTATATAGCATTATACTGTACGTCCCCTGTCTCATTTACAAAGCTGCAACTAGCGATTATTTTCATTGTCAATAACTCTGTCGTGTATTTTCTTGATTAATTGATTAGTTGTTTGGTCTATAAAATGCCAGAAATTGGTCAAAAATGTCAATTAGTGTTCCCCAAACCCCACGATGACGTCCTCAAATGTCTTGTTTTGTCCACAACTCAAAGATATTCAGGTTACTGTCATAGAGGAGTAAAGAAACTAGACAATTCTGACTTTTCCTTCAAAAATCACTCAAACTGATTAATCGATAATCAAAATAGTGGGCGATTAATGTAATAGTTGACAATTATTTGATTAATTGTTGCAGCTCTGCACATTTACCTTAAATCTACAGTGGGTAGTATTGGAGCAAATTTGTTTAAAAAAGTTACTTTTATAAAAATGTCCTCCGGTGCTTCTAATGGCATCTGCAGGATTTCAAAAACGGTAGGAACGCAACCAATCAGAGCTGATCTGGAGTCTGCCGTCCAGCTGGTGTCTATGAGAGCCAGCTGTCAATCACTCACAAACTCCTATCAACCGATCAAACTAGGCAGCGCTGATCAAATATGAATAACTGGTAGATGAAGTGACTTAATGAAAACAACCTATCAGAGCTGGAACAAGAAACGGAGTGAATACCAAGATGAAATCAATGCTTCCAGTGGATTTTTACACGTCAGCTGCCACTTAAATCTTCAGCTGTATACCTTGTTGTTCTTTCTAGTTTGTTAACTCCCACTCTGTCTGTGCCTCATTGTCCAGGTACTACCCGCGCCCCACGTGAAGGAGAAGTTTCCGGCGTGGACTACACCTTCCTCTCAGTGGAGGATTTCCTGGAGTTGGAGAAGAGTGGGACCCTGTTGGAGATAGGAACGTATGACGGTGAGATAGAAAATCACACATTTGGTTGGGTGCATTGTATTTAACTTTCACGGATAAAACGTCTAGGGGTTTACTACTTTTACAGGTTTCAGATAGGTCTGCACAATTAGGGCTGCCAAAATGATAATCCAGATTATTTATTGATTTCAGTGACAAATATTTTCTGTTGCGCGTTTACATTTCAATAAACAGAGCACTGCTTTAACATCCATTTTGTACCTCTGTGCATTCCTACTGATGTATAAATCTTTTGTCCTCACTCAGTACATCTCATAGAAGCAAAATAAAATTGTACCATAACTTTTTACCCAAAATTAAATCAACAGAGCGCTGTTTTCACTTTCACATTGTGCCACATTCCTGCTAATTAACAAATATTTGAAACAAAATGTGACTTAAAATTAGGTTCTTCGTTTCCTGAATTCAGTGCATTTCCTATTACCTGTGAAATATTCAGTATATTGCTCTTGTACTCTGGACTGCAACCACGACGTTCAGGAAAACACTTGATCACCCCTGGAGGCTGGATTGATTTGATATGCAACAGAGTTTGTTATGAGCGGGGCACACATTTTAAACGTCAATATCGCAGTCGATCATGTTCATTTAATTGCTGGAAACCAAAATCATGATCGCTATTAATGTTCACTAAATTCTGCAGGCAGAGTTTCAGATATGTAGAGCATCAGAAGTAAATGGCTTCTTAAACAAGGCTTACTGGCATAGAGATACAGTGGGACTCACATGCTTGCATTCAAACTCACATCATCCTTCAGTTACACAAATGTACTGAACACCGTCAGTGACGCGACTTTCACTCATCTTCTCTCTGTGATAATAAGTGAACATGCTGAAATTGTCCATTGGCTTTGAATTTGACTTTGGGCAGGTTTGCCAGCTTGCATGGCAGAAAATAAGGCAGTCCCTCTGTACCTCCAGCCAGTGCTTAAACTCACCCACCCATGGTGCATCCTGAGGTTGTGTCCTGTCCAGGTCGATCAGCCTGCTGCTGGACAGGTGCACCTGCTGGCCCAGCAGAAGGGAACCATGTCTCCTCTCTGCCTCAAAACATGTCCGCCCCCGCCACCGTCAAGTCCCTTTGAGTCACATTCTTCACTCTGGATTGTGTTTGCATTGACATTCAACAGTCACAGTGAATGACCGATATACTAATGTCTGAACAGAGAGTCTCCTCAGGACATCATATTTTTCGAAGATTTTTCTAAAGTGGGAAAAGTCTGATTCTCTTGCTTGTTTGGTATGCACTGCTATGGCCATCACTCGGTCCACCATAAATGTAGGTCAGACAGCCCCCAGTAACATGTTTACCTCCTGTCTCTGGGGGTTGTTGAAAGCAGCTTTCGGACCGGCTAAAGTAGAAGTAGACGAGAAAAGTTTGAAGGTTGAAAATGTTGCTGTCCAAATCTTGATATGCTTTATCTTTCATGTAAGCAACATAACAAAGGTATAGTCATGAAAAACTGATGTGATGGGTGTTGGATATATAGATGACTGGGCAGTTGTTTTAGTTGATTTGTTTTCGCTCCTGCCAACCACAGACTGACACACATAAACATTTTAGGTCAGGTTAAAGGTCTTTGAATCGTAATGAGTGATTGGCAGTTGCCTAGTAATGCTGTAATCACAGCCTACCTATTATGTGTGTAATGATATCTTCATCTGGATCAGTATTTTTAGACGATAATAAACGATTCAGTATCATCAATGCAAAGTGAAAAGAAAAATACATATCGTCAACATGTGCTTTTATTTTGAAATTCCCATGGCATGGTCTGTGTCACCATTTCCATCCAAGCGCACATCATTCCCACAGAGCCCAGTAATAACATTGTCATTGGCATGTTTTGGAGAAGCTCTGACCCAGTCGTCTAGCCATCACATTTTGGCCCTTGTAAAAGGCGCTCACATCCTTATGCTTGCCCATTTTTTTCTGCTTCCAACACATGAACTTAAATGTTCACTGGCTGCCTAAAATATCCCCCCCACTGCCAGGTGCCATTGTAACGAGATTATCAATGTTATTCACTTCATCTGTCATAATGCTGTTAATGTTACGGCTGATCGGTGTACGAAATTGTCTCATTGATCACAGACACCTGAATTTAATCAAATCAAAATTGTGTCATGGCAGACTTATTATCGCAGCAAATCGATATAACATTGTATCATGATGAAACATCTAATTTACACCCCTTTTTATTATCCTTTGTCCTTTATATTTACCCAGTCATCAAGTTTGTGCTGCCAAAACAAATAAATGTGTTTATATGGGTGGAAACAGGCTTCACTAAATGTGTGGGTTGTCCATTCTTGGGAGGTTTCAATAATCCTTTCCCAGCTCAGTGATCACCCTCACTACTACCCACTAACTTTTCAGGACAGAAGCATTTGAATGTACAGTATATACGGTGTATAAACTCTATTCACAGTTTGTTCCTGATCCTTCTGGAAACAGTCTGTGGATATTAGACATTCAAATCAAAGCAGTGATGACTCAGGATGAAACAAGTTCCCGCTACTGAAAATGCATTCGTTTAGATGCTACAGTTTATCACACAGCAGGATAAACTGCAGCAGCTAAACGAATGCATTTTCCATTTTCTACTTGTCGGAGATAAAAAAAAAAAAATCTAATGCAACATTATTCCCACATACTGGCCTCCAAATAGAAGAACGCTAAAGAAGAAAAGTAAAGTCACCCGCTCGGGACAACAAAGCCAACAAAATAATTTCAGAGATCACGACATGTGGCACAAAGTCTGTGTCACATAAAGCACACAACAATTTGCTGATAAACCAAAGTCACTGCTGACATACTGGAAGCACTGTAAACAACAACAGTGGCATGTATCACCTCCATTCAGTCAGACGATGTTTAATTAAGTGTCTGCTGTGTCCACTTAGGTTGTTCACTGTTCCATAACATTGGATTTCCCTCTGAGGGCAAGCCAGGAGAAGCAAACAAGGCCAATGGTCTTCAACTAGCTTATACTCACTCCCTCTGATGAGTGTATGGGGGAGATCAGAAGCACAATTCACACACAGTTGAAATGTTTTCTGCAGTACTGACTTGTGACTGTGTAAAGTCACAAAACATGGGTGATATTTCAATTAGTCCCATATTTTTCGGATTATAAGGCGCATTATCAATGCATGTGTCTATTTTCATACATAAGGCGCTCTCGTCATTATCTGAGTCAGTCTCGTTGCTGTTATTTAGCTGTTCAGTGATGATTCCCGCCTTCGTGAAAGCTCGGACGACACTTGACACTGATACCTTGGCCCAGGCATCCACGATCCATTGGCAGATAGTGGAGTAACTCGCCCAGCGTTGCCTCCCTGTCTTGGTGAATGTGTGTTTGCCTTCTGTCATCCAACGCTCCCACGCAACTCGCAATTTAACTTTGAACGACCCGTTGACACCAATATCTAGCGGTTGGAGTTCTTTAGTTAATCCACGCAGAATGATGGCAAGCTCTAAATTAGTTTTCTTCACTTGGGTTTTGACAGTGTTGGTGAGTGCCGTAATGCCCCGACAATCCATCCAGCGGTGCGGCTTCGTAGCTTACCAAAGTCATAATAAAACATTTTGACAGATTTTTGAGCGTCCTGTACCACATAAAATTAGTTCAAGGTCAGTAAGCACAAACAGAATTGATACATAAGGCGCGCCGGATTATAAGGCGCACTGTCGATTTTTGAGAAAATGAAAGGATTTTAAGTGCTCCTTATAGTGCGAAAAATACGGTACTCAATTTGATTCAGTTTTTGAGATGACACACTACATTTGGTGTACAAGAAATTTTGTTCTGGACTCAATGAGGACTGAAAAATGACTGAAATTACCACATAAAGTGTTTAAACCAGTGGACAACTTCGAGGTCTGAAAGTGAAGCCAATGCTGAAGTGTCTTAAACTTGCGTTCTTTCTAACAGCCAGCAGGGGGCGACTCCTCTGGTTGAAAAAAGAAGTCTGATTGTATAGAAGTCTACAAGAAAATGAGCCTACTTCTCACTTGATATATTACCTCCATTAATATCCCTCATCTTACAACTTAAACCCTTTCACACTGTGTTGTCAGTTCATGGAAGTTAATTGGTATTTTGTCACCCAAAAATGTCTTATTCAGTGTTCGGTTGTACCTCTAGTGTCACCTACGATTACAAAAATAACAACAACAAAAAAAAAAAAACAGATGGTGGCGGCCAAAATGCTGAACTCCAGGCTTCAAAATAGCAGTCCACAAACAAGTGGGTAACGCCATGGTGGCTATGTCCAGTTCTTATGTACAACCGATGGTTTAAACCAGCTTCCAGTTTAAGTCTGTGTGTGGAATAAACTCTAATGGTGCATGAGCTACAAATGAGTGAAAACATCCACACATTGTGTT
This sequence comes from Pterois miles, assembly GCA_947000775.1. Lineage (NCBI taxonomy): Eukaryota > Metazoa > Chordata > Actinopteri > Perciformes > Scorpaenidae > Pterois > Pterois miles. The sequence continues at coordinate 6,729,738 of CAMQGK010000194.1, read as the reverse complement.
TGATTGTAGGTTTTGTTAACTGTAAACTTCCAACTATGAAACATCTCTGTACAAGTTAGTCTTCAGCAGTAAAATAATGTCATTTTGTTCCAGGAATACAATAATACCATTTCTTGTTGCCACTTAATGCCCATGCTAAATGTTTAGATAGATTTTATCACTGAAAACAAACAGCTAATAAACCTTTTTTTCATGGCAGTTATCATTAATGTTATCAATTATATTTTGGCAGGTAATAGCAGGAAATGCATTGGGCTTTTCATGCTATTACCTGCCAGGATATCTGCTGTGAAAAAGGTCTATTTTCCATTTGAATTTGTAGTTTGCCAATTTATCTTTGTATCACCTGGACAAGAACATTATTTTTTCTTTTTCCTTTATGTTTTGGATGCTAATGTCTTTCTGTCACATCAAGATATTGGCTTCATATTTGGCTTTATATTATGGTCTTCAGATGGTACAGTCTCTTTAGGTCTGCCTGGTTTAACTTTGGATTAAATTGACTTTGTTTAAAAAAACGGATGTTTATCCTCTCGTCAGTTTAGCTGAAATGCAGCACTGGAGGACAAGTTAGCAACAAACTGCTTCACTAAAATGTCTTCACTTAACTATTTGGGAGAAAAGTACCACTTTACTTTTTATATCTGAACTCTGGCCCGCCAAATATCAACTTACTTGAGTTATGACAGTGAAAAATGATGGAATATTGTTTGAGAAACATCTGAGTAAAACATTCAGTAGTTTGTGGTGAATTGGTCTTGTGAACTTTTGCGCTTGTTTCAGAGATTCACATTTTCCCACAGACAATCCCAGTCCCTCTATTTGCACACAAAGGCTCTAACTAAACCCCCTCCAACACACACACACACACACACACACACACACACACACACACACACACACACACCCTTGACCCCTCCTACTAAAATGCCCTTCTTTTCTCTGTTTTTTTTAATCCCCCCTATTCCTGCCTCCTTCTCTCGTTGCCTAGGTAACTATTATGGGACGCCCAAGCCACCGGTGCAGCCCCCGGTGGGACAGTGATTAGCAGTAGCGGTAGCGGCGGTGATGCCCCACTGCCAGACGGGCTCAGCGGTAGCCTGCCGAGCTCACAGCACTCCACTCCCCGACGCTCCAAGTCCTACAATGACATGCACAATGCTGGAATAGTGCCTGGAGAGCAGCAGCAGGAGGACGACGAGGACCTCCCTGACATGAACAGTAGCTTTACAGGTACGTACGGACGGGAGGGGAGAGGAGAAGGCAGATTATGTGGATGGATAATGAGTGGGCAGTGGGATAGATGCATGTCTTCTCAAGTTTTAGCTTATGATTTAGTCACAAAAGCACAAGTTCGATATTGTGAGGTTGACACACCTTAAATGTGAGGATGTGAGGAGTGTGGGTCAATATGATGTAAAGTCATCATAGTAGAAAGCAGAATATGTATAACTTCTCGAATCTGTGGTTATTTGTTTTGTTGTCTCCACTTTAATTTTGTATATTAGCAGCAGCTCTATGTTCAGTTTATTTTTTAATCAAGAGTATGACTGAAGAATAAACGTGTTTAATGTCTTCTGTGATACTCATAGGAGCTTTAAGGCAACATCCACACTTTATTTTTTGTTTTAAAACGTATATCTTTTGCTACAATTATGCTTAGCTTCCACACTACTCCGCCGCTTTTGAGCCCCTAAAACAGAGATGTTTTGAATTCACCGCTGACTTCACACCCCATCACGTGAACAACATCAGCTACGACCAGCAGTGGTTAATTTCAACGTGGATAACGAGTTACAAGTAGGGAGCATTTTAACAATTAACGCTCTCTTAAAACAGTTAAAAGAAATATTAAAAATGAATTAAAAAGCTGAGAAAAATGTGGAGGAGCAGCTCGTCACTTTAAGGAGAAAAGCTGGTCCATCTTAAGAGAGAGCAGATACAGGAAGTTGGTTCAGGACTTCCAGCTGAGGAGTTGTAGCGTGTAGCCTCGTAACATTTATACACTGAAAAAATAAACAGTACAAGCACTGCCGTCTACAGCTATCTTCACAACTATAATGCCACCAACAAACCTACACTCACCGCCGCCACACACACGTGGTCTGTTGGAAACTCGCTGAAGTTATGCTACAGTGGGAACGAACCTGCAACGCTAGCAACTAGCCGCTAGCAGCTGCTAACGTAACACAACATACACACTGTTTGTTGGAGAAGCACTATCGTTAATCCGGGCAGACACACAGCTGACAACCTGCTAAACTAAACTAAATGTGTGATGGAGACTTTTACTGGGAAAAGCGGCTGCATGTCCGCAGCACCGTGGCTGCTAACGCTCCCGGTTGGTTACCTGGAGACAGCGAACGCATCACCGTGGTTGCTACTGTCTTGCTGATTAACAGTTAACAATTGGTTAACGAGATTCGGTTATTAGTTACAAGCGTTGCTGACTTTATTGTTTATGTTAACAGCTGTTGTGGAGTTATATTCTGCATTTTGTAATGCTACTACGGCCTATATGCACTGGAGGAAAGCTATTCTTCAAGCGCTTTGCATCAATTCCCATGTCCAGCACAGCTTTCTATTTACACATGTGCCTGCTCAGTGTATGTGAATGGTCATGTCATGTAGTACGGATGGAGATCAACTCTGAAACGGACCTAAAACGCTCGTCTGGATGGAGATCGAAAACATATTAGTATGGACGTAGCCTGTATCTGAGAAAATAAGCCTGAAATATCATAATTTGGTGACTATACACTTCTACTAAAAAGCTTTAATTTACAAACTGTCAGGTAGAGTTTAATAATATACATTATCTAGTTGCATTATGGGAAATGTAGGATTCAGTGTTTTGTGTTTTGGCTGATAATAGGGACTCAAGTCAGGATACCTCGGTCTGGGCTCCTTTAATATTTGTATATTTATGTATAAATCTATCCCTCTCAAGTCCACCAACATTATGCAGGTGTAATACTAAATAGTTGAAATACCCCTTTATATAAATACCTTTGGGTTTTTATATAGTTGGTGAGACAAGACAAGGAATTTGAAGACATTGCATCAGACTGTTGTATCTTTTGATGGACATTTGTCTTTGACATTAACTAAACAACTGATTCATCTGATAATATTTGACAGGTGAATCGATAATGAAAGCAACCCACCACACCCAAAATTAATTTAAAGACACAGAATATAGCATTTTTGCATTTTCCAATTTGCTGAGGCCTCCCTGGCGGCTCTCAAGGGGACCTGGGCCCTCTCTTTGAAAATCACCGACTCAGATCACACAATAGTGAAACGCAAAGTGAATGCTAAACCTTGAAAATACAGCTGATTTGAAGTCTGAGCTCAAACCGGGCGACTAAACAGCCCCCACATTATTTTTCTGTAACCGTTTGGTTGAGCACAGATGTGCATTTTTTTTTCTTTTTAGCAGCTTCACTTTACGAGAATGGAGGTGGGATCCAATAACAAGTCACTTGTCGTGTCACTCAAGGCACATTTAAAACCAGTTCTGAAGGGAGGTGTAAACAGCAGTCCGTCACCAAGGGATTTAGGCACAATTTTCATTTATTTTGATACAAAATACCAGGCTGGAACAGGCCTCAAGGCTGCTGCTAAATTAAATTTGGCATCTTCACACAGGCCACAGCCAATATGAAGTGCCACATTTGGCACTGGTCAACACAGTGTGTACAGGCTACGCTTGTCTACATTTTCACACAGGTTTTTTTTTCCACCCTCTCACAATTCTTCCTACAACCAATCAACTAACTGTCAAGAGAACGGCCGCACACTGTGTGTCTTTGTCTTTTACTGGCTGTAGTCACATATTGACTCATTGTTTTGCCGAATTTACACTGTGACGCCCATGTTCCTTTAGCTGTGTGGACACCTTTAAAACTAACACAGACGTGAAGTCAGCGAGCACACAAGCAGTCGCTTGCAGAGCCGTCGTCAGCAGCAGCTCAAGAGCATGCTGTTTATTCTGGAGTGTAACGCTAGAATGTGATCCTGCTCTCTGCAGCGCTGTTTGGTGAGAAGGAGTCACAATGGATGGAGTGGGAGAGGAAGCAAGGGGAGACAAGGTGGCAGGAAATTAAATAGAAAGAGGAGGAGTGGCTGGGAAGGAGCAAAGTGGGCAAGTCTGAAAAGGGTTAGATAGAGAGGGGAAGAGAAGCAAAGGAGGATTGTATTTTGTGAAGGAGGATAAGCTCAGAAAATGAAGAAATAGGAGAAAGAGCACGAAGGAGGTGGAGAGAGAGCGCTTTGGTGTGGTAAGGGGCTGCAGAACACAGGAGCTTCTTTGATTGGTGAGTAAGTGGTGTCTGGGTTCAACTACATCTGCCTGTATCTATGCATCCAAAAATGTAAAATAGTGCCATCTGGCTGCGAGCAGCAGAGGTTGGATGACTGAGCAGCCTTCATTTTTGAAATATTCTTAATGCAGTCATTAGTGCTACTTGCTGAATGTTTGTGAGATTTAATTAGATTCATTTAAAACATTTGGAAGCACGATGCTGACATTAGTGATGTTTTTTAAAGCAGTTCTGTTTGTGATTATTTGGAAAATTACCTTCTCCTTTTTTTGATTGCCGGTCTTGTGTGTTAGTAGGTCAGCAGGCATTGTGACGAGGTTGACTCAGCCCTAAAAGCTGTTTCCGCCATGTGTTTTGAGAAGGTGGGACCAAAAGTTGTTTATTTGGCCGCCTGTGATTGTGCGAGCCCTGAGGGTGCCAGTCAAGTGTGAAAACGAGATAACAGGAAGCTAGGTGATAGCACTTCAGAGGCCATGGTTTTAGGTGTGAACTGCCCACTCAGCAGTCTTTAACTGAAGTAAATATCTCCATAGCTGTAGTGTAACAGAGTTAAAAACTAGATGTGAATGCTTTGCAGAGTCCTTGGACTTTCTAGTGGTGAGAAAAAGCTTTCTAAAAATTCTTGAACTGCTCTCGTCTTGGAGGAATGTGGACTGCACAGGTGAAAGAGACTTTCATTGATGTGGAACATTGTAGAGTTACAAAGGCAGCACAAGTTTTGACCCTTTTTCTTTTCCATGTTTTCCTTATTCTTAAAAATGTCATGTTAGAAACCTGACTCAAACCTGCATCATGCTCCTTAGAAATAACTCATCTCAGCCTCTAGGGTTAGGGTTAGGGGTTAGGGTCAATACCTCATTGATGCAATTGTTTCTGCGAAAACCATTTTTGATTTTAGGCTCCTCTTGTGGCACCCCCTGCTACTTTTTGTTCCTAAAAGTGTTTTCAGCAACCTTTAACTGAAAATGTTCTTAACACCAAAGCCATGTTTGCCTTAAATCCTCCAGGAGATTCTAGTGAATTAGACGAGATTCATCACTCAGTGCGCCCCTTCGCCCCCCACAAGAGTGACCCGCCCTACGTTGGGAGACCCCCCTCACCATCGGCCACCACGGAGAGCACTCAGCAGTCACACTCTCACCTGAGCCATCCTCCCCCGGAGGATCCTCTGGGACCTCTGCCTGACAACTGGGAGATGGCCTACACCGAGAACGGAGAGGTCTACTTCATAGAGTAAGTAGCTCTAATTTATCACAAAGTCTGGACACAAAATTTCCACATTTCGCTTTGTTAATCGGAAATTAAGTGTAGAAACGAGGCAAATTTTCTCAGGCTTTCATATGATTGCCTATTCAGTTTGTAGCTGCGGATCCACTCTTCTACTTGTTGTTGTGGACGCTAACTGAAAGCTTTAGAAAATGTGGAATTTTAAAAGACATGAAAGTCCAACATCACAAACAATGTAATGGAGCATAAACCAAGACCACACTTCATCTATTTAGCATTTTACTCACATGCAAGCACTATATTAAAATAACAATTTGGTACAATTAAAGGAATAATGTGTAAAATTTCAGGGGATCTATTAGATCCTCCAGTGCAAAAAGCTAGTCTGGAGCCCTGCCAAACTTAAGATCTTTGTCTTTTCTTTGGAGTGTTATTTTGTGGACAAAATGTTATGAAAGCACTGATTTGCAGTCCTGTTGGCTTTCATTGATATCATTAACAGATCAAAACAACCCCTCAGTTCATGATAAACCAGCAAGTCTTCATTAAAAAATGTGCTCTGTCTTTAAATCCTGTCAGCATTGGGCATTAGAAAACCTTTTTGCTTCACCAGATTTTTCCATTATTATTTTCTCTTACCTCAAGGTCATTTTATTTGTCTGTGTTTTCTGTTCAGCCACAATACAAAGACCACCTCCTGGATAGACCCTCGGTGCCTGGACAAGCCTCAGAAACCCCTGGAAGAATGTGAAGATGATGGTACGTTCATGTTGGAGCATGATTACTCATGAGATGATGTGTTCCTTACTTAAAATACTATTTGTGTGCATTTAGGGATTGTTAATAAATGTGATCATTAGTTTCTCGATTAATCAATTAGTTTGGTCTGTAAAATGTCGGAAATTGGTGAAAAATGTTGATTAGTGTTCAAGATGTTGTATTTAAATGTCTTGTTTTGTCCACAACTTCAAGATTTTCAGTTTACTGTCATAGAGGAGCAAAGAAACAGGAAGATATTCACATTTAAGAAGCTGGAATCAAAGATTTTCGTATTAAAAAATTACTATTAATAATCAAAATAGTTAGCGATTCATTTATTAATTTAACTATTAATCAGTTCAGCAATGCAGCACTATCTGCGTTACAGTCCTTTCAAACGCAAACCCACTGTACTAAACACGGCTTCAGGCATTCCTTGACTCTTACACTTTTCTTTTAGTTTTTCGTTAAATGTAGATACAGGTTTCTCACTTACTGCCTGTTGCAACTGTTCATGTGTAAATTAAAGGTAACTAGTGTTAGATCCTTTTCACATATGTGTCTAATTAATTAGTGCAGTATTTAGATTGTAGTTTCTAATGAAAACACCTTTTCACTTATTTGACAATGTTGTGTAAATCACAGATGCTTATAGAAGAGATGTGGTTCCCCCAGCAGCCTTTAGGTGTCAGCGTTGGGTCACGGACCATGGCGAGCAGCCATTGGGTGGCTCTGCTCAGCTTCTTCTTTTCAGCTCTTTTGTGAGAGCAAGATGCCCCAAAGCTTCGAGGAATTAACTGCACCATTCTCATTATGCAGCTCAAATATATAACGCCCTCCCTGACCTCCAGTGAGGCGTCGTGCCTGCTCATAGATGATTAACACTGATTTTTAAACCACAAATACAAACACAGCAAGAAGTGTGTTTCATTTTTTTTTCATGAGGTCATTTTTACCACAGTTTAGTTCCCTGTCATGTCTCACTAATTGTAGCTGTCATGTCATTATTAGCTGTTTTCTTGTTATTTAGGTTAAAATTGTGCCTCAGCTCTGCTGCCTTGAACCACACACAGAGATCCAGTCATTTTGGGGAGACATGCCTTGTGATTTTTGTCACATGTGGCCAAGGCGCTGGTTTTGATTAACTTTTGGATGTAGTTGACTGACTCACAGCTGTGCACCGTTTGCTTCTCTTTCCCTTTAACAATGATGCTGTGCTGTCGTCCCGCTGAGCAGAAGGGGTCCACACAGAGGAGCTGGATAACGACCTAGGTAGGATCCTCTCTCAGCGTTGACACTCTCACCATCAGTTTCACCTCGGGTTTGCACACATCTGATTCGTTGTTGCAATTCAAAAAGTTTCAGCTGAATTTAGAAAACTGAGTAAATGAAGATAAAAGGAGTCACAACAACAGCTAACAGTGCCCATCTACATAATAACATGCACAACAAACACCACCAGTGGCTCATACAGAGTCATTTAACAGTTGGTGAGAGATGACACCGACTCTAATCTAGAAATGACACATTATGTCACGCTGACTGAGATTTGACCTTTTATCGTGGTCTACTCTCAGCATGTAGCTTTGATTTTTAACAGGCGCACTCTAGCTGTGTTTCTGTTTTTAAGTACCTTATTAGAAAAGCTGTATGGAAACAGCAAAATTTGATAAAACTTCCTCAGTTGCGCAAAAAATGTTTTTATGCCAAATAAACTCTGACGTAACAAACATTTAAAGGGATAGTTCAGGTGGTTTGAAGTGGGCTTGTATGAGGTATTTATCTAAAGTAGGTATATTACGTACAGTAGATGGTGGTCGGTACACCCTCAGCATTGACAAACAGACAAGAGTACCGACACTGGAGCAAAGCAATACAATATTGTGGACGGGGATGGCAGAACAATGTATTTTAACCACCTAAAAGTAAGTCTCACCTTAAAAAAAAAAGATATCCGTTTAAGTTTATGCTCCCCGCTTTATCTTTCCATCATACAGACCTTTCCTTCTCCTTTCCGACAGGGAACTGAACTGAGCTGAAAGTGATACAAATCCAGCAAGCTCAGATGACAAAAACAGTATAGATACATGATTTTCTTTAGGTGGCTAAAATACATTTTGTTGCCGTCACCGTCCACATCACTGTACCGCTTTGCTCCGGTGTCGATGCTTCTGTCTGTTTCCCCAAACTGGGAGTGTACCGACCATCATCTACTGTTAGTAATACATAGACTATGGATAATACACAACCCTACTTCAAAACACCCGAACTATTCCTTTAACTCATGCGATTGCCTAGCTGTTTCTGTTGTCAACATCTTCCCGGAGATTTCCATAACTTGTGAATGCTTGTCTTTGTCTCTGGACAACATGAAATAATATTTCAATAATATTTTCCAGTAATATTTGACATGAAAGAACAATTAAAATTCCTGAAGACTTAACCTACCCTGTACCAACTGTTATCATTAACTCTATCTACAGAGGGGGGCGCTATGATTTTAACCGGAGGGAAACACTATTTATTGGGGAACAGATTTCAACTTAACCCTAGTTCGCAACCTCTACTTCTTCTACTGGTGGATTACAGCCATGCGTCAAATAAAACCTACACCACCACCATATAACAAAACTACACTGCAGCCATATTAATTCACATTTTTTGCGACATTTCAAAAGTTCGCTTAAGCTTTGCTTGACAATCGAATAGACACCGTGAGTGATCAGGAAGCCGGCCTTTAACACAGCTGTCAACTTACTGCCTGCGTCACACCAGAAAAACCAGACACACTCGCACCATCATTTCATACATAAGAGACAAGGGCTGGTCCGAGGAAGATTGTTATAATGATGATTTCCTAATGGTGTCTGTCTGAGCCAGACGGCAACAGGCCTTTTTTTCTCCTGAGGCCCATCAGCGCGCTAACTAGCCAATCAGACACAGCGGCGCGGCCACTTGTGCACGATAAATGGTGTCTGGAGACTGTGCCCTGCACCGTTATGAACAGGTAATGAATGATGTCATTCCATTAGAGGAGATATGATTAATGAGAGTAGTACATCAACAGACAGGGACAAACATGATAAACACACATTTCATATTCTCTTGTCTTTTTGTAGAATTTGGAATAAACCCGAATGCATGAAACCAAGTGATTATTGCTGTCAAGTGAAAGACTGAAACTTCTTCCTTTAGTTTGTAACCAGTTTCAGTTTTGTAAAATGGGATATGAAATGTTTTTATTAGGACTTATTCAGGAAGTCTATTTAAGTATCGTAATCCAGTATATCTTTCTTCATCTGCTAAATCTGCATAAATCAATATTTTTTATATCAACAATTAGTCAGACGACTAAATGTCATGTGAAAGGCGTCACTCACAGAGAAATATCACACTACCTTTAGCCTCTGGCTCTTACTTTCCAGCAAACAATAACAAAGACACAACATCACATCTGCAGGGCTTCAGTCTTGTTAGCAGCTCCTGTTGTGAAACACCTTAAACAGCTGCCATGTTGTAACCGTCAGATCAGAGGAGTCCATCGACGGCCCTCGACTGGATGTTCAATAATTATCGATCAGCACAATCCAATACAGGTGGGCAATGGAACGTAATTAACTTGATATCTCTGAGGAGGAGCACACTCGAGGACGTTATGAATGCACAGCACACATCATAGATATAGAATAGGAGCAGAACGGACATTCCCATTCAAATCAATGTAGCAGGATGGTCAGAGCGGTGGGCGTTTGTATTTGTACCGTTGCAAAGACCGGTGTGAGCTACTTCTGTATTTCTAAACATGAGGGCTGTCAGTCGATTCAAATATTTAATTGGGATTAATCGCATGATTACCCATAGTTAATCGTAATTAACTGCACATTTTTCATCTGTTCAACATATAGCCTAAAGGAAGATTTGTCAGATATAACTAACATAATAATATATAAAAAAAAGAATAATGAAAAAGACAGCGTGAGAAGAAAACACGGCTTAATGAGTGACACATTTCTTTTTCCGTCTTTCTCATTTGCGTTTCCACTCACTGAGATGTATACCATACTGTTAAAATGGTTGCAGCACCAAACGTCTCCTCTCGCTCTCTCTCTCTCTCTCTCTCTCTCTCTCACACACACACACACACACACACACACACACACACACACACCCAGGTGCTCCTCCAGGGGCGGAACCAGTGCGGTGTGAAATCAAGTGGGTGATTAAAATTTAGCACGAGGCGATGCGGGACTGCATTCCATTTAACGTTCCAGTTCAGAAACCTGAATGATAATTCGCCATGCCCGCTTTGTGAGCTCACCCTGTACAACAACACCACCGCTGCAACCTTGCCTTTCTTTTTAGCTGCATGTGCTTTTTTGTTACAAGCTGCATTTAGTGGGTGTAGAATTTATGGAATTATAGTAACTTGAGCTGCTTGCAAGCATTAAATTGACAACTGATTGCAGATTTGTCTGTTGTTGCTCATAACTACCTGGTCTGACAAGCTGTAACGTGTAGTGCTGTGTCATGTACAAACAATTTAAACATTCTCATCTGGCCTTTTTTTTTGTTGTTGTTGCATCTGCTGCTGACTCCACTCCAACCAAGAGGGCCCTCCTCATTAGAAAGCAGAGGGAGGCTCTCCAAGTTGGATGATTGTAATTACCATCTACTTGCACACGGGGCGAGGCTTAATTGGCTGAGGGTACTGATATGTAAAACTGATACATCACGGGAGAGGATTATTGGACAATCTGTGTTTGTAGCCAATTAGAAGCCTCTGACATTATCTGTGTGAAGGCCAGCCAATAATCAGTAATCAGACGCCTGCGTTTTGAGGTAACAGCAAACACTGTAGAAATACAGTAACCATTGGGCAATTGCACGCTGCTGAAGTGGGCTCAGCCGTGTTCATATCTTTTCCCAATCAGCGCTGATTACGATGAATATTACTTTCTGTACAAGTGTCTGCACGTGCGTGCTAGGATCACTGTCGGTGAGCGGCTGCTTTCAGTGCTATCCCCTTGAATGATGCAGATTTTCAGTCAGGTCAAGGTACAGAGTTCATCCACAAAGAGTGACTGTATGTAAGGACACAGTGAGGCCACAGCCACTCTACCATTGTGTTTATGTTTTCACTGGTACAGGTATCTAAATAAGTAGAAATGTGCTTCTTTGATATAATCTATGGGCTGTTTGCCTGTGTGTTGTCAGACTCAAGTCTTTTCAAATCAAGTAATTTTTATACAACTAGTGCAGTGCCCGTTTGGAGCGTGTGAAGTTGATTTGGTAAGATATGTGAAGGACAATCATTCATACATACATACATACACACTGTATAGACATGCACACACAGACAGACGGAGAATGTTTCCTTTATAGTTAGATGATGCAGCTACAACGCCCCCAATTGGCCAAATGGCACCAATTTTATCATTGTCACACATCATATCTACACACGTCGACCATTAGCTCAAAGCATTCATTGGACATGACGTTGTGTGTGAGCAGTGCGTGACAGCTGCCTCTCTGAGCTGCTGCATGTCTCACGGGTGTGGTTGTCCACACCAGCAACGTTTCTGCTGCTACTTAGATGTAGACTTAGACTGCTTTGTCATTTCCGCATATGCAGGGAGACTTACATACAGGGTAACCAAATTCACAGGGACCACAGTGCCACATAGAATAATATGATAAAAAAGAAAATAGTAAATAACACACAATACTACACGGAAACTGATGATGTTGACAAACAACTTGAACTACTGCTGCGCACCCTTTCCTTCTACATAATGTCCATTTCATTAGAAATGTCATTTATATTTATTTTAGACAGAAAAAGGTTAAGAAGCATGTGCTCATTTGTAAAAAATAGTAACAATCCACAATTAAGTCTTTTAAATATTTCAGAATAAAAGCAAACACAAATTCTGTTCACAGAATTGGGCCTTTTATTTTGAAATGGAAGCAGGATGTGTTCATTTAAATATAAATATGCAGTAGTAGTGATGTTGCTGGTATGATGTCAATATATAATTAGAAGATCACTTTCTCTGTCTGTTGTTGCTGTGAACTGCATGCAGCCCGCGTTAACAGGAGGTTAGACCTTGAGTCTCTAGAAGTGCAGCTGACACGCAGCCAAGTCGTGATTCTCAGGCGGACTGTGTGTCCCGGCCACTACGGTGCTTAAGTTACAGGCCAAAAGGCAAAGTTCATTGTCGTCGCGCCACCATCTGGTCAAATTGCACCACATTCGACACTGCTCTCCCTTGGTTGCTGTGCAATAAACCCGCCAAGTGTGAAGTCGATCGGGATGAGTGATTCTCAAGATATGCAAAGGACACCCAGACGTACAGACAGATTCCTCGTTTTCTACCGTTAGATGGTTTCAAAGCCTGGATTAGTCCTACCCCCCCACCCCACTCAATTTTACTTTCCCTATTTTCTTTCCCTCCTTGCTTTTTTCTTCCCGTCCTCTCTCTGACCCACATCACCACTCCTTTCTCCCACTTCCTTTCATCTCTCCATCTCAATCCATCCATCCATCCATCCATCTGTGCCCAGGGGGGGTCTTGCTCTGTTCTTATCTGATGTGTGGAAATGTCAACAGTGTGAGGAGACTAGGATTGGGGGGGGGGGGTGCAGACAGCCTGTGAAGTTGTGGAGTCACTTGGCCCTGGAGACTGACTGACAGGCAGACACAATGGAGAGGCAAAAGGTCTCTACTGGCCTTGCCTCTGATGACTCAATACACAACCCCCAGCAACTTCACAGCTTTGAGTTTTCCTCATTTCCTCACTTCTCTCTCTCTCTCTCTCTCTCTCTCTCTCTCTCTCTCTCTCTCTCTCTCTCTCTCTCTCTCTCTCGTGTTTTCTTTAGAGCTTCCACCAGGATGGGAGAAAATCGACGATCCAGTGTACGGGGTCTACTATGTTGAGTAAGTGATGTAGTCCTATGCAAATGCACAGGCTGACGCTGCACACACAGAAAGAAGGCCTCCTTGCACCTGAATAGAAATGCTTCTGCATGTTTTCATCCCAACAAAAGAAACTCTTGACCGTACTGTAAAGAAGAGCAGCTCTGATGTTTGTACAGTTCTGCCGTAAGATGTCACCACCACTTTTCGCTGTAGCTATTTGTGTACTGGCAAATGTAGGCCATTTTGTTTGTGCCGTTATCATTTGGGAAAACATGCGGTGAATGTGTGTGCAGATGTGTGCATCTCATCTTGTGTGAAGCCCCTGAGCCTCAGCATTAATATGAATACGTTTCATGCGTTTTTTTTTTTACTGTTGTTCAAAGCAGCACCTGGGGGCTCCAGGCTGTGGTGTTTCAATGTTTTCCTCCCTTTGTCTCTGCAATTTTTTTTTCTTATAATACACGTTATTCGCTGCCTTCACTTGCTATAAAACATGATGCATTCAGGTTTAATTTCTCAAGTTAGTAGGAAACCTTCTGTGAATTAAGCCATCATAAAAATGTTTGATTTATGTGCGTGATTGTGTCAGACGGGGTTTCCTGTGTGAGTATGGATGCATGCACGTGCATTAATCAAAGCTTATCGCGTTGTGACCCTCTCTCTCTCTTGACCCTCTCTTTCTCTCCTCTTACCTTATCTTCGCTGTCTGTTTTCCCTCCCCACTGCACTCCAATTCCCCACTGATATTTACTTCTTGTCCTACATCCTGTTTTCTACTCTTATTTTATTCTGCTCCTATTATTCATTCCTCCCCGTCCTTCATTTCCTATTCCTCAAACCTCCATCCACTCGTCCCTCCTTCCTTTCCGCCCATCCCAAAGTCATATCAACAGGAAGACCCAGTATGAGAATCCAGTGTTGGAGGCTAAGAGGCGCAGGCAGCTGGAGCAGCAGCAGCCTCAACAGCCTCAGCCCCAAAGCCAGCAGCCACCCGAAGGTGAGCGCTACATCCGAGGTTCGTTCACAAGCCCCCACCAAGGGCGTCATTTCCTTTCCTTCTATTCATGTGTGTGACTGAGTCGTCTGTCTCTGTACGCGTACGTGTGTGTGTGTGACTGTGTCTTTAGAGCAACTACTGCTACAGTATTATATGTTGTTGCCTGCTACTGACTTATGATTTGCTAAGTGCCCTTCCATAAAGGCATAACTATTATTTGCGGCCGCACCACGCAGCCTTTTTTAAGTTAATTTCTGTTTCCTGTGTTCGGACACTTGTTTGTGGTAATAACCGTAATAAAGCTTATTTTCTTGAGTGAAGAAAGGTAAGTTTGTCTTCAACTGAAAATGAACTGCCTGCTAAAGAGAGCCTCTTTTCTAATTAGCGGTAAGTGCTACCACCGGTAATAACGCTGATGATTTAGCTCGCCCAGCTGCCAAAACACGTCTAATTGATAACCTTAGGTTGCTCCCCCTTGCGGTCTTAAACCTTATGCATTCACAGGACGCCCCAGAGAGATTAATTGTAAATGCAGGCCGGCCCACATGGGGACCCCCCTATCGTGCTCCGCCTTCTGCTCAGTCAGCAGAAATCATTCGATTCCACTCGATTACCTGCTGATTCCCCCTTCTTTGAAAGCTCAATCTCTCTTCAGAAAACCCAACTCAATACCATCAAGCCGGGTTTTTTCCTGATTCTTCTCACTTCTGCATTGATTCTGTCTCACTGTTAAGAATATTAATGACGGGCGTAGTCAGGTCGGGGCCTTGATGCCGTAACAAGGTGATTAATCAGAGATGCTAGCCATTATGAGGAAATGGGTTGTTCTGTTTTCACACACACATTTTTAATGAATTTTGTTTGACCTGTTTAACCTCAGCTTACATATTATCTGAAACTGTAATGTAGGTTTAACATGATATCTTGGTAGAAGGGTTATTATAGTAAACTACAACTGAAACTATAGCGAAAATAATAATGATATCCTTTAAGAAAAAATCAAACTAAACTGAAATAATTTTTCTTGATTAAAACACTAATGACTTGACCTCCCAGGATGTGATGTTGCATCATAATCGCGTCACGTCGTGACTACTAAATAGCGTGAAGATTAAACAATAAGCATTATGGCCATTCCCACACAGTTCCTCATTACAGCCTTACAGCTGGCCCTCACAAACACAAAACTACTGTAAAACTAAATATATAAAAACTAAAACTAAACCTTTCTGAAAAACTAAAATGAAATTGATAAAAGTCAATACTAAAATTAAATAAAATCTAATCGAAAATTCAAAACTATTATTACGTTGCTTGGTAGTCAGAGCTTTTTAACATCACATCCATTCACTTGTTGCCCTGTGGGAAGGTTTTGTGATTGGATATCTGACAGATGTCACACCGGAAACTGTATCATTTCCACAGACTATTCCTTCACAAGTTCCTCCAAAATGTCTCGTTCCTAGACACACTGCACAATAGGCTGCGTTGTCCCGGAGCGCTTAGCCCCAGTTTCCTTCCACAAGTAGGGCGGCTGTGCACCTGTCTAGACCCCATCTAGAGAACATGTTCCTCTTGCTATTGCAGAATGGATCGAGGACTCGGCGTTGGCAGGGGCCCCGCTGGCCAGCTACGCTGCCAACCACCAGGAGACCTACAGGGACCCTCAGACGGGACCTCCAGTGCCCAACGCCATGGGACAAAAACGTAAGTTCAGCTAAGTTAAACGTAAGCTCTATAGAGTGGTGCAGAGATGACACATTTTTGGAGGCCAACCAGGAATTTAGCATCACACTGGTTCCCTCGACAAAAAGCCAATGGGATTTTTACATCGGGTTTTGGATTACTGTAGAAAATAAGCTCTGTGACGAAGAAATTTTTAGTTTTGTTCTGCAAGATAATCTTCACAAATGAACACCACTTTTAGTAACTGCCTTTTATAAGACACTTAAAAGCTTCAAAAATCAAGAGAGGGATCATGCTTGCCAACCTCAAGACCTCAAAAATAGGGAGGATTTCAAAACCAAAGTGGGGGTATGGGGGGGATTTAAGTTTCATTTGTTTCCTGAATTCTGTTGACTTTTAAAGAATGAAAGTAGCATAATAATAAGTACACTGCAACAGCATTTTTATGTTAAATAGGCCTACTTTTTATTTTACTTTTAATTATAAGAAAGAAACCTAAATAATTTGCATGAAAGAAAATCCAGAGAGGGCAAAGAAAAACGTGAGCTGTAGAACAAAACATTAAAATCTCTTCAGCTTGTTTTAACCACAGACCTTATTTCAGGCATCTAACCAAAAACCCATTCAAAAAAAAAAAAAATATTGACTTCCAGACGAGGGAACCAGAAGTGCAGAAATGCTATTTCCAGGTTTTAGGACTCATTCCTGCACCTCTGTATAAAACTTAAGTGTGAAATGTCATTAAAACAGGACTATTTAATACTTTCCTGTTTCTAGGCTATGTCACCCAGAGCAGCTTATTATGAAATGTAGCTGCTCCAGTGTGGTTTGTTTTCCTGAGCCGGAGCCTCGGGTCTGTCTGAGCTTCCCTGATGGAGCAGCAGTAGAACTGACACTGTGTATACTTTTCATCATATATTCTTAATAAGTAAAATGTACAGTCAACTACAAGAGAGCTCACAAGGTATTGTCTTAACTGACCTCTCTTTTCTTTAATAAACATGCTCCCTCTGTGCTCACCGTGGCCACATGTTGCTTCTTGTGGAACCTCTGTCATATTGCTCCATTTCCTGGATCAAATAATGGCCCGATTTCACCCACCATTTAGCGAAACAAACACCTACAGACACAGTGTCTAGCCGTTACTGTGTGCTTCCTTCTCCTGGTTGCCAGCTCCTTTTATACCAGCCTCCCACTAGCAGCTTGTCTAATTAGCAGCACAGCAATGGCAGAGAATTAACTGCCTCACCCCATCTCTCCCTCTTACTCTCCCTTGCTGCTCTGTGGGACGCCTTTTGCTTTTTTTTTCCCTCATCAATCTCTTTATTTTACCGCTCACATTCTCTGCTCTCTCTGCTTTGGTTACTTCTGTCCATCTTTCAGTCACACCCCATCTCTGTTTTTGGCCTTGACATTCCTCCAGAGAAACCTTTTTATCCACCTCCCGCATTCATATTTCTTCTGCTTCCTGGTCTGCTCTTACATGCCTGGATCCCTTGTGGATAAAGCCGCCATCTATGTTCATGGTTTCGTTACATCTCTCCTCCTCTGAAAAATGCTGTTCTAGGAGCGCCGTGGTAGCCAAGTGGTTCCAGTGCGTTCCATGTAACCTCAACGTCCTGGATTTGATACACGCCTTTGGACCTTTGTTGCATGTCATTCCTTTCTTTCTCTTTCACTCCACCATTTCCTGTCAAATAAAAGCAAAAATCCCCAAAAAAAGAAGGCATCGCATACAGAGACATAAAGGCTGCAAAATAACACAAACACCAACTGTCTCCAAGGGTCATGCATTTTTAATTGAATGCATAAACCGCAGCACTATCATAACCTAATGTGGTGCTGCTGGTCACTAAGCACACATTCCTCTGTGATCCCCTCTCTGTAATGTAAATGTTTTCATTCCTTCTCTCACCTCTGCCAACATCTCTGTATTCATTTGTGTGAAGTCATTTTTTTTTCTGTAGGCTTATATTTCTATTAATAGCCGGTTCGAGCTCAGCCCGTCACTGCATTCAACTGTTGTTCTCTACAGCAAAAGCAGCGGATGAATATCTCACTCAAGCTTTTGATTTAGACCGATTCCATCTCATATCTTTCCTCATTTTATCCTTTAATGCCAGATAATGAGGTAGAGAAAGCAAGAAGAATGAGGATGAGCGTGTAATTGGGTTTAGATTGTTCTCATGACTTAAGACCACTATGAAATGTGTCTCATGGATATCTCTGTGTTAATTAAAACCTCACAACCAGCACTGAATGATGAAAGATGTCTTCTTGGCAAGAGACGTTCACCAAGGCAGAACCCTCTGTCATATCATTTGACCTTCACATGCTAAGGATGTCACTGACATTTGATTTTATTGCTCAAAAATCTGGTTCCTCTTTGTTACATAAATATTTAATCACTATTAATCACATGATCATCCATAGTAACCCTAAAGGGAGATTCAGGTGTTATCAGTGTGTATGTCTTACTCTTATCAACATGGGAGTAGGCAAATATGTTTGCGTTATGCATATATATGTATACATCTATTACTGGAAATCAGTAAATCAGTCAAATCAGAAACCCTCACAGCTACTGCATTTAGCATAAAAAATATGCTCAAATCATAACATTGCAAACTGCAGCCCAACAGGCAACAACAGCTGTCAGTGTGTCAGTGTGCTGACTTGACTATGACTTGCCCCAAACTGAATGTGATTATCATAAAGTGGCCATGTCTGTAAAGGGGAGATTCACATATCTTGAGGTCAGAGGTCAACGGACCCCTTTGAAAATGGCCGTGCCATTTTTTTTTAGCGTTTTTTTAGCCTCCTTAGCGACAAGCTAGTATGATATGGTTGGTACTAATGGATTATTTAGATTTTCTAGTTTCATATGATGCCAGTATCTTCAATCTAACTTTAAAACCACTACAACAAATCAAGTTAAAGCATTAAAGAAATTAGTGGCATCAAAACAAATTTGCATTATTATCACGTTAACTTTGACAGCCCTAACATACTGTATATACCTTCAATCCCAGATTCAAGACAGACTATCGCAGGTAGCAGTGGCTGATACCTAAAGGAGGTGGCCACAGCAAAGTGGTTTGGATTGATTAGGATTATACTGGGGATTACCCCCTTTTTCTGCCAAATGCAACCACATTTGTCTTACCGATTCCCTTTTAACCTAATTAATTTATTTATTATAATCAGCCTGTTTTGATTCATGTTGTGTCATCGGACCAGAACACACCCACCGGGTTAAACCATAGTCAATAGCTGTTAAAGTTAGTTGTGTGTTTAGATTAATGACTAAGTGTGATGTTTTTTGAGGAAAACCCTTCAGTATCACCAGACAGAACAGTTTTAGCATCATTGGAAAAACTGGTATCCAGGACAGCCCTGGTAAAAACAGAACCCAGAGCTGCTTATCTAGTTTGGACTGTTACATCGGTGTGTCTGAAAGATCTAAATGTGATTTCAGGCGGGAAGCCTTTCTTTACTCGGAACAGATCCGAGCTGAAGGGGACTTTCATCAATACCAAGCTGAAAAAGAGTCGTCGGGGGTTCGGTTTCACTGTTGTGGGAGGCGACGAGCCGGACGAGTTCCTTCAGATCAAGAGCCTGGTCCTGGATGGACCGGCCGCCCTCGATGGCAAAATGGAGACAGGTTGGTGTACTAAATTTGGGGTCTATTTAAGGAAGCTAAAACTTTGTTTAAAATATAACAGCTTTGACAAATGTATTCCTTACTTAGAAAATAAATAAAACTCCTCCCTCTCCTCCACCTCTAAGGTGACGTGATCGTGAGCGTCAACGACACATGCGTGCTCGGCTACACTCACGCCCAAGTTGTGAAAATCTTCCAGTCCATCCCAATCGGCTCCATGGTCAACCTGGAGCTGTGCCGCGGCTACCCGCTGCCCTTCGACCCCGATGACCCCAACACTAGCCTGGTTACCTCAGTGGCCATTCTCGACAACAAAGAGCCCATCATTGTCAACGGCCAGGAGGCGTCCAACAGCTACGACTCGCCGTCCAGCCACGGCAGTCAGAACAACAACAACGTCTCAACCAATGGTGGGGCACCCCTCAACGGCCTTCCCCGACCCCACAGCCCCTCGGCGGAGGTGGCCTCCGATACCTCTTCCCAGCACGGCTACCCCAGCGACGTGGTCACCCTGGCCTCGTCCATCGCCACACAGCCAGAGCTCATCACTGTACACATGGAGAAAGGAGACAAGGGCTTCGGCTTCACCATCGCCGACAGTCCCGGCGGCGGAGGGCAGAGAGTGAAGCAGATCGTGGACTACCCACGCTGCCGCGGCCTCAAGGAGGGCGACATCATCATGGAGGTGAACAAGAGAAACGTGCAGACCATGTCCCACAACCAGGTGGTCGACCTGCTGAGCAAGTGTCCCAAAGGCAGCGAGGTCACCATGCTGGTGCAGAGAGGTGAGCGAAGACCGTTCTCTCCTTATGCATGCTTATTGTCTCAGCTGTATTGTAACTGATGAGAGCAGATGGAGATGAGGAAGATGGAGGGAACAGGTGTCGAGTTATACGGCAGTACTTTCTGATTTATGTGCCCATATGTTGAAGTATCGCAAAACAAAACAAACCTTTCCCATGAATCTGCTCGATGCTGATGACAAAAAAAATAATAAAATAATAGGCTTCCGCTTTACAGGCTGTCCCAGCTCAAAGAGAGCTCTTTTATTGACACACATATATATTTATTCATGTAAATAGAGGTTGGAGGCAAAGAGGAGATTGCAACGAAGGCAAGATAGAGGGATAATTATGATATGGAAAGGAGCCGCAGAGAAAGTTGAAATAACATTTGAGGACGTGGCTGAAAGGGAAGTGGAAAGAGAGAATAAATAGCACTGAAAGTCAGAACATCATGGCTGTCTTGAAATGGAAAGGAGGCAGAGAGGAGAGAAAGTTAAAAGGGAAGATGAAGGAGCTATGATAAGAAGGGTAAACACAGGACAGAGAGGTTTAGATGGTGTTTCTGGTCAGTGAGGCTGAATATTCTCCCTCTTTTTTTCCACTCAGTTACTCTGTCAGCCTGCGTTTTTATTCACTCCCCTCTGTTTTAGTCTGTTGTGTTTGTTGGCTGACAGACATGTCTAGTTTATTTTTAGCATATTCCCATGTTAAAGCGAGTTGCATTAGGAGTTTGTTAAAGAACAAAAGCTGGAAATGGCAAAAAAATCCCTAAAATAGCATATTCAATTCAAAATGGCTGACTTGCTGTTAGGCTGGGGACACCAGCTGTGTCGCTTCACGTCACCTTTGTCTTGGCTAGAAAGTTGCGCTCAAACACATAGCGAAGACTACAACAGAATCTGTGTCCACGTGAGATGAAATAACTCTCCACATCAGCAGGTCGCGGTAGTCTGTATTTGTCATTTAAAAAAGGAAACCGGAAGGCAGAGGATGGTGGATATACAAGCTGTTGTTATGATACGTACAGTACATGAAACAAAACAGCGCCTCACTCACTGCATAGCTTCATTCCAAATGACCATGTCATTATGAAAATATCCATGTACTGGAATGATCAGATGAGATGAAGATGAAGAATGACAAGAGCTTTCTCACTATCTTTTGTCTTCTCCTGCACTGATTTGAAAAATGGGCGGTGCGGGACACACTGAAAAAGCACACCAACGGATGCTCACTGACGGCCCCAAACCGTCTGACCACCGTCGGCTTGGTGTGTCGGGGCCCTCCAAGAGGCTTTTTTGTCCACATGTTACATCTACCTACCAAATTTCATACATCCAGGTGAAATTTAAGGGGTCTGTATGCCACCAATTGTGCTGGTGTGCCTTTTATCCACCAACCTGGCTGTCTGGCTTGGTACGAGCTGAAGTCAGTTTGCTGTTAACATAAATTTTCAGTGTCAGCTGGTCAATGTCAATACTGTGCAAACTGTGTACCTGCGTGTGAATGCCTCTATTCAACATGTACCGCCCAGCTTTTGTTATGGCTTCTGACTGAAAATCACTGTCACACACAAGCACCAAATGGAAACAAAGCAACTGTGAATGGAGGATAAAACTAAAATGATTGAATTTTGGTATTTTCCCTCCAGACTCGCAGACCTCCGGAGCCCTAAACGCACTGTGTGATACAAATAATTGGACTATTTTCTCTGTCAGACTGTCCATGGCTTGCTTTGGGGCTTATTAATTCAAGTAACTAAAAGGTTTTGTCTCTGTGTGTATGTGTGTGTGTGTGTGTGTGTGTGTGTGTGTGTGTGTGTGTGTGTGTGTGAGCACACGCGCCATTTATCTCTTCTGTAGGGTTAAGTGCTCAGAAGTGTCGAGGGAAATTGGTCAGATGAATGGCGACCAAGCTGCATTGTCGTCTCGCATTGAGTCCCCGTCTTTCACTCTGTCTCTCTCTCTACATGTGTGACTCCGTCTCAATTTGTGTCTCCGTCTCTTTCTCCATGTTGTCACACTCTCTCTTTGTCTCGCTTCTTGACACACACACACACACACACACACACACACACACACACACACACACACACAGACCAGAACTGCTCCACTCTCCCTCACTGACTTTTGTTAACGAGCAGCATTTCTTCATCGTGCTAGTGTACACAAGTCCATAAAGTGATACAGCAGCATCATCATGGGCAGGGGCTTAATGGGCTGTCAATAAAACAGAAGGCAGTTTAGCCGAGCTCGTGTAAACGTAGTGACTCGCTTTGATAGCCACAGACAGACAGATATGACTGTGATAGAACGAATGGCACTGAGCTAGAAGACAACGGTATGGATGATGATAATGCATATGGGGCATTTTAATTGAACCGGCATCACTAAATGCCTTTTATGGGCGGTCTTATCCTACTTAGTGTTCGGTATGAAGGATGCCAGTCAGCAGAGAAATGCACAAACACAGGAAACAAATGTAAAAGCCAGTTTAATATACAGTGTCTCATAGCAGGATCTGCATCTCTGATTCTTCATGCAGATTAATAATAGAACAAAAGTCTGCTCACTCCACTTCTCCCATTTTGCACATTTAACTACCAAGTGCTGGCTACTGTGTGTTTTACAAAGATCCTTCTGATAAAGAGCCTAATGGCTTCAAAATCACAACACAGCCAGTAGTTAGTGAGCCAAATTACAAATCAGAAGAGTGCGGTGTGTCAACTTCTTTTTTAAAATTTGTCCCGCAGAAGGGTTCAAGCCTCCATCAAATGTCTGTCGTGCTACACGTATCAGAAGATGTCAAGACCTAAAACCTGCTATTGAATCCATACTTCTTATTTGATCAGACACTTTAGGTATAAATACTTCTGTTATTTTAAACTGTTTCATTTAGGCAACGTTCTTACATGCAGCTGCTTTTTATTCCATAACATTTGTTTGACTTCTTTTGTTAAATGAACAAAATGCTTTTGTGGAAAAGTACCAGCGCTCCATCACACTGATACTAGTATCCCTGTCTAGCTTCTGCACATGTTTGAGAAATACAAACAACCAATGTTATATTTTTATCTAGGACTGCAAATAATGATTATTTTGTATTATTGATTAATCATTTTTTCTATCAATCAATACTTACTTACTTACTTTCTTTCTATAAAATGTCATTAAAGAAAAGTAACACATGTCCATCCCAGTTTCTCAGAGTCAAAGAAAATATGTTCAAATGTTTTATCCAACCAATTAAGCACCAAGGGCTGCACAGTGGTGCAGTGGGTAGCTCTCGCCTCACAGCAAGAGGGTCGCGGGTTCGAAAATTTGCATGTTCTCCCTGTGTTAGCGTGCGTTTTCTCTGGGTTCTCCACAGTCCAAAGACATGCAGGTTAATTGTTGACTCTAAATTGTCCGTAGGTGTGAATGTGAGTGTGAATGGTTGCCTGTCTGATGGCATTTTATATAGATATCGCAATAAGATTGTGAAATGAAAATCTGATATTGTGACAGCTCTATGATAAACTATACTATACAGCATGTGGCATTACAAATAAAGTAAGAATTAATTTAGTGTATAACTGAGTTAAAGACCAGATACCAGGGTACCATCAAAGCTTAATGGACATACACCCTGCTGTGTGTATCGGTTTGCATTCCTTCCTCCCACTGATTTCCCACACTTTACCTCAGATTCTCTCCATATTGAATGATGAATCTGTTTTCGTCACATTTTTCTTTTTTTTTTTTCTTTTTACGTGACAGTGTGCCACCCACACTGCATCGTTCATGTGTCACATACATGTATGACATATTCACGCGTTACTCTCCCGCTACACTCTCCTCAGTGCTTTCTCGCTCCGGCTCTCTCCACCAGTGAAGCACCAAGACACACTGCACTCTAATTGGGGTCCTGATGTCAGCTTTGCTTATCATACACATACATCTTTTTCTCTCTTGTGCTCTATTTTACTCTCACTTCTCCTTCCATCTATCAAGAATCTGCTCTTCCCTGAGCAAACACCGCTTGCGCACGTACATACACACACATGCGCTCGGTGTGAGTCTCAAACGTGAACGGTCCTGAATTCAATTATGGATTCAAGGCAGAACGAGTCTGATGCAGTCTTAATTAGTGGAGATCCACCTCTCCTTTATGCAGATTCACACCCGCTCGCCCCCATGAGGATGGGAGCCAATCCCTGAGGACCAGCGCACAAAGATACACACTCATTAAGGTGGCCATGCGCAACAGTGTGCCCCCTCACCCCTCTCTCCCACTCGCTTCTCACCATGTTTGAGCATGTGTGCAAGTCAGCTGGTGTGAAAAAAAAAATGTGGGGGAGGAGGGGAGAGACCTGCAATTTGTGGAGCTCGGTATGAAAACCTGGCAGTGTGAGTCATATTTAGGTGTTTTAGCCAGTGGACAACCTCCAGGAGGAAGTTGGTTCGATGCTATAACAAACTGGTTTACCTAGTACATTACAGGTCTACGAGACCTGAGGTCAGTGGGCAAACTCGGGGTCTGAAAAGTGAAGCCAATGCAGAAGCCAATGCCTTAAACTTGCATTCTCTCTAACAGCCAGCAGGGGGAGACTCCTCTGGTTGCAAAAAGAAGTCTGATTGTGTAGAAGTCTATGAGAAAATTAGCCTACTTTTCACTTGATTTATTACATCAGTAAACATTGTAAACATGAGTTTATGGTCTCAGTCGCTAGTTTCAATACAATACATTTTATGGTCAAATGCTCAAATTTTGGTCCCTTTAGGGCACTGGTTCCCAACCTGTTTTTAACAAATTTAACTTGTCAGTTTCGCCAACATAATTAGTGAGGACATCTTGATGGATTTGCCAAGCAAATGCAGATACATATGATCTTTTTTTTTTCGTAACAGCTTAATTGATTTACTAGAATAGTGTTAGAGCCCAAAATGTTTTTGTTATTGTAGTTAAATAAATGTAATTAATGGTCCTGCTAGACTGCCCGGTTAATACAAGTGTTGCCTCCCTTTGTGTGCAGCAAGAGAGAGAGCAAATAGGATTTGGAAAGTGTTGCTTTTTAAAGGCTAAACGCCAACAACTATGGATTGAAGCAGAATATTTAGTAGCAAACAATATATATCTTTTTAAACAGTTTCATATACAGGCTTTTTTTTTTATAAATTTTTTTAGAAATTTTGTATGATTTTAGTTACATGAGTAAATCTAATTTTGACAACCTCAGAGCAGACCAATCCTGGTGCATCCCCTGTGATATTTGAACCACTGCTTTAGGGCGTTGCTGCTTTGTTATTGACAGATATCTACTATGGTGTTATCCAGTCTGGGAGTTGTCTGTGTTTTATTTCAACTTTAACCATTTCACAATGTGTTTTCAGTTCATGAAAGTTAATTATAGCTTTTTTGGTTGCCTAAAAATATCTCATTCAGTGGACAGTTGTACTTAACAGCCAGAAACCAAGATGGCCATAGCCAACATACCGAACTCACGGCTTCAGAAAGGCAGTCCACAAACCAATGGGTGACATCACAGTGACTACATCCACTTCCTATGTACAGTCTATAGTTTTAACTTTCATTGTCTTAGTCTGGGAACTCTACAATGATCTTCTTTGACCCTTTTCGGTTCAGTTAATACAGAGGAAGAGCCACCCACAGGCCAGAATGTCAGGCTATGAGACATTTACAGTGTTTCACAGGTTATGCACACAAGACACAGAGGTGTTACAGACATTTTGTACTGAGATATGCTGCCTATGAACGCACAGGCATGATTTATTACTTCAGTCGGGTCTGTGTGTCGTGATACATTGTTCTTTCATTTGTCTAATTACGCTGCTCTAATGTGCTCATTTTCCCCTGCCTATCTTCTCCTGCCCTCGCTGATGCGCTGACATAATTCATTTTGGGCCCCGATGTCTTGCCGTAGCACAGACACTAATTTCCTCTTCCCTGCTCCTTTAAAAAGGTGTAAATGTTAGAGCGTCTACGGGGACGCGTACACCTGCTGCTTTTGTCGGCGAAAAACACAGGTTTGGGTGCCGCAATTCTGAAACTCTCCGCAGTAGCTCCCGTCATTATTCAGCTGTAGAAAAATGAAGCCCATTTGTCTCAGCGTGGATGCCGAGTCTCATTCTACTTTTTTTTTTTTTCCACGTTTGTAAGGCCTGGCAGGCGCTGCAATGAATGCAAAGGTAAATTGTGCTTGGTTGCAGCAACTGCTTGTAGACATGCACAGGAAATGGAAGGAAAGACGGCTGCAGTGGGTGAGGGGAGATAAAGGTGGATGGAAGGATGTCAGAGGATCAGAGAGATGACGAAAGAGCGTTAAAGAAACCCCCATGATGCTCCGCTCTCTCTCTTTCCCTCGCCCCCTTTTCATGACTCATCAATCAACGGTGACACATTAGTCCCTGCTGGGCAATCGGGACTCGCACTCCTCCTCCTTCTCTCAGAATGAGAGATGGACCTTTGAGCAGGTTGAGGGACTAACACAGGCAAGAGGTGTTAAACTATTTTGCAAATGTCAGTGTATTTGATGAACCCTTCCACCGCGCAGCTGCTTTCTTTATCTGCTTTGAATAAATGGGAATCGAAACACCCAAACAAATGTCAGACATCAGATTATCTGCATGGTGGAAAACTCTGAAGAGCGTTCATAGTGTTAACGCTCAAGAGGCTGTATTTCCTCTTGTTTACATTTGTTTGCTTTTCCTCTCATTGCCTTTTAAGTGCACTTTGATAGAGATTTATTATACCCTTGAAGACAGACAGTGGGTTGAAATGTGTGTTTTCCTTTGTTTTTAACAGACATGCAGCTTAAAGACAGAAAAATCACCAAGTGGATCATTTGCCACAATAGACATCTCTTACTGGCATAGTGTTGGGCAAGTGAGCAGACGGCTTGTAAATGTCAAAAGCTCTCGGCGGACTAGTGTTCTTTGAGGACACACACGATTACGTGAACTTATGTAACCCACATTAACTCCCAGTTACCGGCATACACATTCATAAGGCCCATCTAATGTGGACAGTCTTGTACACACCCATTAGAAGGAGATAAACGTTGCTGATGGCTCCCAGCACAGACCAAAGCAGGAAATCAATTCCCTGTATGGGCAGGAAGCGTCATATTTTTTGCCCACTTCGCATTAAAAATTCTGCTGACTGCACGTTCCAGTGGCACCATAACGCACAGCATTGCGGTCCTCAAAAGCAATGATGGGGGGAGCAGCCCTGCCCGCTAGGTGCCCACCATTCACCTCCGCTCGTTTTTTTTTTTTTTTTTTTTTTGGCTCGCCAGAGAATCACTGCTTGTTGCTCAAGGATGAGGTGAGATTGTCTCCCTCAAATCCCCCCACCCATTTTTACCGTCTTCACACCTCCATAGCTATCGGGCGAGTTGTAAATCTCCACCGTTGCACCATCCTTTGTTACTATGACAATGCTCTGCAGATAATCTGCGCTGGGGGTCTCCTCTGTATGGATGTGTGCATTTGTGGGAGGAGGGGATTTCACCTCAGCTTTCTAAAAGCCTCAATGCAGGGAAATAACACTCCTTTCTTGGAAAAAAATGTTATGTTGTTTATATATATATATATATATATATATATATATATATATATATATATATATATATACACACACACACACACACACACACACACACACACACACACACACACATACATTTTTTTGTCTATCTTTGCCATCTTTTTAGTCACATTGCTACGCTCCTCTGTCACATTTAATTTCACTGTTTACATATAGAGGAAGCTAAATAAAGCTGTAGTCTGCAGGGCTGTCACATCCTGGCTGCTGATGTACACAGCTGATGTGATCCTTTCACTCCTTGGACACCGTCTGTCAGCTCCCCACGGTCACCAGGCACTGTCGCCACGGTGACAGATGGACCTGCCTGTTGGAAGCCATCACTTCATAACTGAGATCTACCAACACACACACGCACACTGTGAACAGACAACGTAATCTTCTTAATAATGGTTTCCGTTTAGTGACTGCTGCGCTGCCAGGTTTTTGCAACACTCACTATCTGTTGAAGCCAACTGTACAGTCGGGTACAGTACCTCGTAATGTCAGCCTGAAGCCTCTTCAATTCATCCGAACCTCTTTTGGGAGCAATTTTTGCTGAATTCATCTTTCCGTTGCACAAATCTTTAACTCTGCGTGTCAGTGCTTTCATAGTTGCATTTTTTCCACCACATCTTATTTCCAGTGTTTGCAACAGACTCCACCGTGCATTGGCATCATGCAGCCAAACTGTTGAAATTTAAAGGGATAGTTCAGGTATTTTTAAGTGGTACTCATCTCTAGTGGGTGTAATAATTACGGTAGATGCTGGTCGACGTGCCCCCAGCATCAAGAAACAGACCAGAGCACCGGAACAAGGCAGTACTGTGCTGTGAACGGGGATGGCAGAAGAACATATTTCAGCCACCCAAAAGAAAGGCTCACCTAAAAAATGTATATTTTTTTTAAGTGTACGCTGTATTCAGCGTATTTTTCAGACAGCGAACTGAACTGAAAGTGAAACCTGTCTATACTGTTATTACCTTCTGAGCCTGCTGCCTTTGGAAAGAACATAGAGAAGTTTCACTTTCAGTTCAGTTCCCTGTCGGAAAGGAGAAGGAAAGGGCTGTCTGACGGCAAGATAAAGCGGTGAAAGTGAAGTATTCTAAATATAGCATACGCTTAAACGGATATTGATTTTTTTTTCTTAGGTGAGCCTTTCTTTTAGGTGGCTAAAGTGTGTTTTTCTACCGTCCACAGCACTGTACTGCTTTGTTATGGGGTCGATGCTCTTGTCTGTTTCTCCAAACTGGTGGCGTACCGACTATCATCTACTACCACTTCAAAACACCCAAACTATCCCTTTAACCAGCTGTTGGGCTGTCGCACAGAGAAAAACTGGTAGTATTTGCTGAAAATTATGGACTTTTTCCTCAGGCAGTGACTGTTATTCTATCAACCTCAATGCATTTTTCTCACTGCAATACTCAAATATACAGGATCATATATTATTTTGGCTTCATTGGCATTCACAATAATCAATTGACGGGTCATTAAGCATAAAAAAACATGTCACGTAGGTTGAGCAGTCCTTCATTACTCACTGTTAGGAATGCATTTCCTCCCACAAACTTTAAGATTTAGTCAGCAGAATAAAATGAGCTCGGGGACGGGGCCCTCAGCAGGTCTTGGTCCATTATTTGCGAGCTAGAGGCGCTGAGGAGTTAGTCTGTGGCACTCTGTCACTCAGGTTGTCAGTGTACAGACCAGATGAGTTTGCCCACCTCTCCCAAACCACTCTTTTCCTCCCTCTTTATGTAATTAGTACTGGAGGTTTGGCCCAAACACCTACAATACCTTTTGATGTGGGACCTTCAAACACACTTTGCTGCTTCACGCGCACAAACGACCTACTGACCTGCACACCATTAAGCTTCATTTGTCAAAGAGCATCAAGGCCTTACGGTTTAGTTGAGTTCTGTAAATTGATATCTCATATGCTTTTACAGTAAAACAAAGATTCAGAGGTTAAATTTCAAACAGCGCAGCGCATAGCGAAGACCTGAATCGACCGTGAGTCTGCTTCCTGCTTCCACGGGTGTGTCCGTGATGGAAATGCGAGGAAAGAGAGAGGGTGAGAGCATGCTGGGAGATGTTGACGGACAGCAGCAGCAGATGAGTTGTGGTGGATAGATGGAGGATAATCAAACGGCAGCCTAACACTCTGACTGACAGCATGCTTAGCCCCAGAGAGATCACCTCAGGATTGACAGCGTGCATCTGCGTCCTTGTCTGATTTAGGAGGATTGCTATGTGCTCCTGAATGAATGATTCCTATTGATTGAAAAAGGGGGGATGAAGAGGAGAGAGATGAAGCGAAGGAGGAGATTAGGGAGGGAGAGGAAGGGAAAAAAAAAAGCTGCAGACGCAACACAGTTGGAGCTGTCAGATGTGAATGAACCCAGATGTGTGAGAGATAAAGAAGTGTGTATGTGTGTGTTGTGTGTAAGATCTTATCCTCTCTGTTTCCCTGAAGGATTGACACACAAAAGTGGCCCATTTTCTTAGATCAGACACCGCCTAGTCTGCTTTACATGTGTGACACACCCCTGTTGTACGTCGGAAGCGTGTGTGGTACCTGCTCCACTTGTTGTTGGATATTATAGAGGTAAATAAACACCACGAGTTTTGCTTTTTCTCTTTGTTTCATGCGTTCCTTCTCTCGTTCCCATTTCCATAACTTCATACAACTATTTATTTCATGCAGAGCTGAGGGAGGGAGGGAGGGATGGATGGAAGGAAGGAGAGGGGCAGTGATGTGCTTAAGGAGCAAATTTCCCTGGCTGGATCCAGACTGTGCTCGCATTTCAGTCATCCGTCAGTCTTTCTTTGTGCGCGATAATGATATTTCTGCGATGATATTTCTGGTCACTGCTCACTCGGGCAGAAAGCCGTTTGTCATACCTTTAAGCAGCACACTTCGATTTGTGTCGGGAAGCGCCGCGTGAAGCCGCCTGACGCCTGTGTGTTGTGTGCAGCTGTGTGGATGTTTACCAGCATGTAGGGTAGGAGGGAGATGGAGGGGAGAGAGAGAGAGAGGAAGAGAGGGAGGGGAGGGTGGGTGATGATGCTGAGGGAAGAAAAGGGAGGGAGGACAGTGTGCAGTGAGGTGAGAGAGAGAGAGAGAAAGGGGGGAAAAAAAAGGAAAAGGCAGCAGGAAAGGGAGAGACGGGGAGGACGCTGCAACTGCCTATAGATGCTGGAGCCTTCGACAGCGGAGCGCGGCGCTCAGCGGACACAGGAAGATGGTCTCAGTAAGAGGGGAACTGACGGTTGCCTATAATTTAATGTTCAGTATCTTGGACTCCTTCTCCATGGGTAATGCTACGGCCAGGAACTCCAGAGCACAGCTCGCTCTTCTCCTCTTTACTCCGCTCTCTCTATTCTCTGGCTTAGTTGCTCTCCAGGATCCTGTCCTTTCCTCTTAACTCTCACTTTTCCTCCCTCAAAACACTCGCTCGCCGCCGTCGGGTAGCCAGGCTCTAGCGAGCGCCGGGTTAGCCCCTAAGGCTGGCCCCACTCCTCCGCTGCACCAGTCAAGCCGAGCGCTGGCCGCGGCAGTGATGCAGATAGATCGCGCTGCCTCCCCTCCCCTCCCTCCCTTCCTCCTCCTCAAACGCCAGCCGCGGATGGACGAGCAAAGGAACCAAGCAGGGAAAGAGAGGAGAGGAAGGAGAAGGAGACGAGGGCTAGATGAGCACTGTTGTGGCATTGTTTTGGAGTCTACCTTATGTGTTTTTCCTTTTTCTTCTTTTTTGCTGAACATGGATGACATACTAAAACTACATTGGTAACCTTCTCCTTTTTTCTTTTCCCCATTTCTGTCTGACTTCACAGGAGTGGCACCTACAAAGAAGAGCCCCAAACTGGTAAGTTTTTTTTTTATCCTATACATTTCTCCTCTCCCATCCATCCTTCCTCTGCCCTCCATCTACACGATCAGAAGGATATTTGGCTCACTTCTTCTCTCCTGCCTCATCTGTAACTCTCCTCTGTGAGGTGTAACTTGTGCTGATGTTGTGGGTCTGTTTGTAGACATAGGATGCTGTGCTTTGCGGGGGTGGATCCCTGTAGCTTCACATCAGCTCCCACCCCCTATCCCCCACCTCCACCTCTCTAGTGGGGATTTTGGACTGGAGGGGCTTTGATGCACAGCGTGAGCTGGGTTGCTAACACGCTGATGATCGCACCGCGCGGGGCCCTAAGCTTGCAGCGTGGGAGCTGAATGTGGCATCGCAGCTGAGAGTCGGCATCGTGTGATATCTGCTGTATTCATGGAAGGGACCTGACTGACCGTGAACATGTGTTTGTTCATTTTTGTTTTGCAGGATGGTTTTGCACAAGCTCCTCCGTACAGAGATTACAGTCGGAGGGTATGTGATGTCGTTCAGCTGGGGGGAAAGTTTTGGGGAATGAGGTGTGGTGGTGTTGGTGCTGGGTATGTAATGCGTTAGATGATAATGGTGATGGGGTAGCATTCTTATAGCAGATTATAGAGGTGATAAGTTGAGGATGATAGTAGTGTTAATGCATGATGTGTCAATGTAACGTTTGGTTGTATTAGACTGTTTGTGTGCAACAAAACACACTAAAGATGATTGCCAGTGGACAACCTCCGGGTCTGAAAAGTGAAGTCAATGCTGAAGTGCCTTAAACTTGCATTCTCTCTAACAGCCAGCAGAGGGCGACTCCTCTGGTTGCAAAAAGAAGTCTAATCATGCAGAAGTCTATGAGAAAATGAGCCAACTTCTCATTTGATTTATTACCTCAGTAAATATTGTAAACATGAGTTTATGGTCTCAATCGCTAGTTTCAAATCTTCAGCACAGCATGATGTTCATTTAGTAAATGATGGTCCCATTTAGTGTCAAGTAGATGTTTGGTTGTACTTAGCTCCACCCTCTCGTGTCACTTTTCATTTAGAGCCTAATAAACCGTAAAGCAGGGGATGCTTTAAGGCGTGGCTACCTTGTGATTGACAGGTCGCTACCACGGTGTTGTCCAGTCTGGGAGTTGTCTGCGTTTTCACTTTGGAACTTTAACCCTTTTACAGTGTGTTTTCAGTTCATGAAAGTTAATTATAGCCTTTTAGTCGCCTAAAAATGCCTTATTTAGCATTCGGTTGTACCTCTTGTGTCACTTCTGGTTACAAATAACCAAAATGGCGACTCGAGGCTTCAAAACAGCAGTCCACAAACCAGAGGATGACATCACGCTGACTACGTCCACTTCTTACATACAGCCAGTGGTGACTGCTAATGATGTGATGCACTGAGGCTTCGAACCTAATTGTGGCCTGCTGGTGGCAAAGCAGGACTGAGTCTGAGGAAGCAGCTAGGATTTGTTTTCATTGCCCCAGCCCCCCACCTCTCCCTCCTTCCCTCCCTGCCTCCTTCCCATCTT
The DNA here is from genome assembly GCA_947000775.1 of Pterois miles. Taxonomy (NCBI): domain Eukaryota; kingdom Metazoa; phylum Chordata; class Actinopteri; order Perciformes; family Scorpaenidae; genus Pterois; species Pterois miles. Next base: position 6,696,389 of record CAMQGK010000194.1, on the reverse strand, counting down.
CTGTCTCCTTAATAAGTTATTGGAGCAGCAGAAACCAATATATTAGGGCAGTCCCGGAGCACAGCAGGAGAAGACAATGACTGCAGAAGGTCAGATCTAATAGATCCATCAAGAACACAAGATTTGTTTTCATTTGATAGGGGAATAGCATTTGGACTTTGTGTACATGAAACTGAGAAAGCGAGACAAGCAGTGCTCACGCTGCAGCATCGTCTAATGGAGGCACCATTTTGTTTGATGGAATGTAAGTGACCAAAAACTCATTTTGTGGTCAGGGGGAAGACTCAACCCTGAGGTCTGACTTTAGCGCCAGACAAGGTCTGCATTTGTGACTAATTATATGAATCCATTGATTTTTTTTTTTTTTTTTTTAACTTCACAAAACCCAGTGAGGTTACATTCGCAACTCTGGCAGAGTAAGCATTCCAGCTCAGCTCTGACTTAATATTTGCTAAAGCATCAAGCCTCTTTTATGTCTAACAAGGGTGATGAATATAAACATGAATTGCAGAGGTGTAGGAGGCAGATTCAGGGAGTAATGAGTCTGAATTTATTGAAGGCATGGCTGCACTTTGAAGGCCAAACGCTTTGATATTTGAGAACAGATGAGCCGCCTGCCTCCGCCCCTTCCTAGTGTATTTTTGTCCACCACATCCGAAAGTACCGGGAGGTCACATGATGTGAAGAGACTGAACTGCTGTCATTTTCTCTTATTGTCTTAAAATATCTTTCTCGTGCTCTGCCTGTAACCCTTTCCCTTCGCTGGTTTCTTTTTGAAAATCTGCAAAGTAACGGTGACGGCGGGACTGTAAAGAATGATATTGTGACAAGGGTCATGGAAAGGTTTTTTTACTCATAGAGTACTTGTACTTGAGCTCTGGATCGTATGTGCTTCACCCCGCTCAAACACCGCTTCCTTCGAATCCTCGAGCAGGTGCTTAAGTGCCCATGTTATTGAGGGGCCGGTGGCAATTTATGAGGAGTTTTACATTTCTGGCTTCACCAGTAAAATCCTTGCTGCATTTCAAACCCCACGAGTGCTTTATTCACTGTGAATATCTCTCCATATGCAGCAGGGGATGCAGTTCCTTGTTAATACATTCCACTCTGTTAAACAAAAGGAATAGGTAATACACCCTCGTAAGCTGAGCTACATTTGTTTCTCCCACAGCTGAATGACTTAATCATGAGAAACCATTGAGCACTTTTTTCTCCCTTTGTGTGCTAAAATATTGTCAGAATAAAACAGTTTGATTATTCCTTATATTGAATAGGGCAGCAACACAATAGTTGACATTAGACACCTTTATGTTATAGGGGCAGGAATCACCAGAGGCCCCATGATACAATATCATCATGATACAATATTATTATGATATTATTATGATACGATATTATCATGATACGGAATTGTCAATATACAATATCATCACGATACGATATTATCACCATACGATATCATGATACAATGTTATCACGATACAATATTTTCACGATACAATATTATTATGATACCATATTATCACGATATGATATTATCATGATACGGTATTGTCACAATATGATATTATCATGATATAATATTATTACGATACGATGTTATCACAATATAATATGACAATACAATATTATCACAATACAATATTATCACAATATGATCTTATTGCAATTTTAAACATTAGACATTACAATAGTTTGTGATTTATTACCTTTTTTTCAACTGCAAATTATTTTTACGTTTGTGAACATCTGTTTTATCTAATAAGTTTGCACTCAGAGTTTTCATTCACGTATCTTGAGGTCAGAGGTCACGGGACCCCTCTGATAATGGCCAATTTTTTTCCTCACCAAAATGTAGCGTAAATTTGAAGCATTATTTTGCGTTCTTCCAGACAAGCTAACATGACATTGTTGGTGCAAATTGATTCCTTAGATTTTCTACCTTCATATGACACCAGCATCGTCACTCTACCCTCAAGACTGAGTCTGATTTATTTTCCCCCCACCCTCAGTGATCTGCTTCCTTGTTCCCCAAGTAGCAGCCATCTTTAATCTTTCTGATTCTCCTTTCACCAACTACAACCCTGAGCCATGCAATAACCTTTTCTTTTTTTGTCTCTACCAGTCCATCAGCGCTTGGTGTACTAACACAGCTGACTCTCAATTGCCAAATGTTACTGATGTGCTTTTCCAACAGCAGTTGTCGAGAAAGGACAGTCAGAGCAGCTCCCAGCATAGCGTTTCCAGCCAACGGAGCACCCACACAGACTCGCCCCTGCACTCGTCCCTGGCGCCCCCTCTCAGCGAGAGCATCGCCCCTCCACCCCCCTCGCAGCCGCTGCCAGGCCTGCCACCCCAGGACTCCCCAGCAGACGGGACCATCCAAAGAAAACCGGACCCCTTTAAGATCTGGGCCCAGTCCAGGAGCATGTATGAAAGTAGGCGTAAGTATATATTTTTTGGTAGCAGTTGAATGAGGGCTGCATGGGGCAGTTGGCTCGGTGGAGACCCCTGGTGGGTTTACATGGCACTGCACGTTTGGGAGCGAGGTTTTGGATAAGAGATGTGCATGTAAGTAACTGATTTATATTTACATATATTCACATAAAGCTAAGGATGGAAATAGCACTGTAGAGTATAAATTTAATTATTTTTTTAATGTGTAATCACAAGAGTTGTTCAGCATTTTGGGGAATAGGCTTACTTGCTGTCTTGAGAAGATCTATATGACTCATATCTGTGTGCTAAATGTAAAGCTCAGCAGAAGGCGATTAGCTTAGCTCACACAAAGCAGTCAGTCTGGCTTTGTTGAAGCAGTTTTTTGCATTTCTGTTTGTGTGCGGATTAAATAAATGAAACATAATGTCTCAATTAGTCAAATTTTGCTTTAAAGCAGGTAGGCAGATTTGTTTTAATTTGGGCAAAGCCAGACTAGCCATTTCCCCTTGCTTCCAGTCTTTATACTAAGCTACGCCCGCTGGTTCTTTCTTAAAGGGAAAATTTGCCACCTTTTTATATGGATATCCAGTCAGTGTTGATGGTAAATGTTGACAAAAGAAATAATAAATCCCTCAGTGTGTGCTATATTGGCCGAGAAAGCGGAGTTCTCCAAGAGTTTCCTCAATGGCCGTTGCCCTTTCAGAATGAAATGGCGGGAGCAGTGTTTTATGCAAATGAGCCCGTCTGTCATGACGTGTCCCGCTCACGAAACTTGGACCAAGCTGTCAAACTACGTGATCTAGTTCTCAAATGAAACACGATGCAGCAGTGGCAGTATCTGTTTCTCGCTTTCAGAGGTAGATTTTGTTGGATTGTTTAGACGGAAGAACAGACGGTTTACGAGCAGGCTGCCATGTTGTTTCCCGTTTGACGGTGTGCAGAAAATCAGCGACCAATCAGGTGCATTCCACCATCGGGCACGTCGCCACTTGAACGGCCAGTTGAGGTGAGCAGCGTTTCCCCTAGTGTCCTCACCAGACCTGGTGGACATATAGTGCTGAATTTAACATTATAGACATGAGAGACTAGAAATCCAAGCTGATAAAACCTGTAGTTTTTCCTTGCATCCAGCAATGTCACTGTCCAGTTAAATGACGGTGCTGGAAACAGGAAGAACAATACATTTTGCATCTGTGAATTCAGCTTTCTCAGTCAGTGTCGCATGCATTGAGGAATATATTGCTTCACTTGACTACATTTAGCATCAGCACGATTGGACATTCACATAAAACACTGTGAATTTCCCTTTAAATATTTAACACCATAACACTCAAACATGACAGCAATGTCAATGTTCTCTGAATCACAGCAGGAAGAAAATGAATAAATGTATTTCTCAAAATGTTGAGTTATTCCTTTTAAAGCAGTTCCTCAAAGCCACAAAGTTAGCATTGATTTGCGAACAGCATTAGAAGCAGCTGCTTCCCACATATTCTTTGTCCGGCTATTTAAAAGCTACTACTACAGTTGCCAGTGTGGTCCAACTGTCGACACCGCCACCGTTGACACACTTTTACACTAGGCTTCCCTTCAGAGACACGCAGGCGTATAATTAGCAGCAATAGTGGAGTGGATGGCAGCGGATTGCATACCCCCACTTCCTCTTTGTCTAGCCTTGTCAAAGCAAAGGGATAGCTCCAATTAAAAGAATAACCCTCAGATCCACTGTCAACAGGAGAAGAAGAGGAAAAAAATTAGGAGTCTGCAAGGGCTGAGAACACCTAATCGCTTTCTCAGGCACCACTTGTCAAGGATTTTCATTATTTAGATGCCTATGAAGAAGAGCGTGAAGGGAAAGGCTGAGCGTGGGCTCATAGTGCAGACGCCAGTTGGCAAGCTGCCACCGAGGGCTGCGAGGACAATGGTGTTTGATTTAAAAAGGAAATAAAGAGTAGTGATGGAGAGTTGAAGAAACCAAGACTAAGGGGAAGATTATGTCCACATACCTGCCCTAAGGTGATGGAGTCTCAACAGGGGTTTTCTAAATTGCCTGAGCCAGTTTGCTCAGAGTAAATGGGAGTACTGCAAAGAGAGCACAAAGCATGATGATAAAAGAGGGCCAGAATAGTGACAGCAACACAGAAATGGGAAAGAGAAAGGTCAAGCTTTGGGAGATCAATGGACTGTGAGGTATAGAAAAGTAGAGAGAGTACAGAGAGGATGACAGGGAAGACAGCTGACCTGTACCAGCAGGTGTAAATCTTCCGCTTCCTCACGCTGCATTGAGCTCTCATCCTAAAATCCCACTGTGTGCACCCCATAGGGCTCAGGCCTCGGCCATGGCAGAGGCATTTCTCCACGCAGCATTCGCTGTAATGAAAAGTTCTGCTGAGATCAAGGTCTTTAAACGCACCATGTGGTGAATGATTTCCATTATTAAAAAAAAGCATTTACCTGCTCTAGTAAACTCTGCAACAGAGAGGATAGGAAACTAGCTCATGCTTTATTGGCTTTCATTATGATTATTGTCTGATTTTCAACATGTTCCCGGTTTAATTTTCTCGCTGTTTGAACCTTGTTGTTTGCAGCCCTCAAGCATAACTCTGCGCAGGTTCGTCCATCTTTGTAAAGTATCGATCGATTCATGCCCAGTTGCCTCACTGCGGGGATCACTTATGGATCCATTAATCGACAGGAGCAGGGTGTAACTGTGCAGTTGACCCCACCGTGTGCAGGTGCAGATTGCGACGGTTACCCTCTGACTCTTCCTCTCTGCAGCGCCTCCGCAGTTACACATTGTGATAGATTGGAAGCGATAGCTGCGTTCCGCTGGGATTTTAGCTGTTGACTGAAGGAACAGATTGGGAGCAGGCTGTTTACGCCTTCTGCCACCCTGCCGTCTCTTAGTGGCTTTAGTGGCCTTGGCAGCAGTGGCCTGCGTTCGGAGCGAAAAGGGAAATCTCCCTGGGAGTTTGCTCCGAGGTGCGTGTTTGTCAGCCAGCACAACACAGCTGCGACCATACAAATGCATGCACATACATGAATACCTATACACACACTTAAAGCACAAAAGTGTACACCGAGATGAGGCCGCAAACACTCGCTCCGTCTCTGCACTGGCTCCCAGCAGCCCTCCCGAGGCTTCCACCCCCCACCCACCATCTCCACTGTTACATGAACCATGAGCTGTCTTTCGCTGCTGTGCAATGCCTGCTTTATAGCACAGCACCTCTCTGCTGACAAGCACACACACTCCGTTCTCTTGTGGATGGGAGTGGACTGTCACATACTCTGCTCAATAATACATAGCGTATTATTCCAGCATGTATTAGCACCTCTGTCGGGTGGAAAGTGCTCCCCAACATATGGAAGAGTAGAAATGGACTTGCACGTCACACATCACTTCATAGAAGAAACAGTGCAGTCAGTTTGAAATAGTAATGTCCAGTTTGTGGGAGCATCACTGAAAATGTTGTAAAAAAGCTCAAAGAAAGTAGAACTATTTCAGACTTCAGAGTGAAATTTCGGCGTGATCATTTCTAATTATGGGACCAATGAAATGAGGGTGCTCTGAATTGTTTTGGCAGGCTGTCTAGCTTTTGATCGTTTATTTAAGCTCTATACCTGCTATGCTCTTCACCCAAAAATAGATCCTTTTTATCTTTTTGATGGATCAGTTGTTTGTTCTTTCCCCAAAAGCTTCCAGACAGATTGTTTGTGCAAAGTGCTATCTTAGTGACAAAGCTTGGAACAGTTGGGAGGATGAATATTTGCATTTGACATAAGCAAGCGGTTTTTTTTTTTATGTTTTTGATTCCCTGAGAGCAATAGGTGCATTATGGCCATGCTGGCGACTGAATAGGGTGATATTGAGGGAGCTCTACTAAATGGTTAACTGCATGCGAGGGTTGAGGTCCCCTGGGGCCAGCAGTGTGGTGTTAATGGCGCTCTGTTGATTTTACAGTTCCAGACTTCCAAGAGCAGGACATTTTCCTGTGGAGGAAGGACACAGGGTTCGGCTTCAGGATCCTCGGAGGCAACGAGCCCGGAGAGCCGGTGAGTCTCTCTCGTTTACGTTTGTTTGAAATGTTTAAACTACAACTGAGAAGATGCAGTAACCTGAATGATGAAATGGATGCTATATTCCCAGTAGGGCTGTCATTGATTGAAATATTTAATTGCAATTATTTGCATCATTGTACAGAATTAAATTGCAATTAATTGCAAATCGATTGCACATTTTTGTCTGTTCAAAATATACCTTAAAGGGAGATTTGTTAAGTATTTGATACTCTTATCAACATGGCAGTGGGCAAATATGCTGCTTTATGCAAATGCATGTATACAGTATATTTATAATTAAAAACAATTACAAATATTGTCCAGAAACCCTCACAGGTCCTGCATTTATCATAAAACAATATGCTCATATCACAACATGGTAAATGAAGCTCAACAGGCAACAACAGCTGTCAGTGTGCTGATGTGACTATGACTTGCTCCAAACTGCATGTGATTATCATAAAGTGGGCATGTCTGTAAAGGGGAGACTTGTGGGTACCCATTTTCATCCACATATCCAGAGGTCAGAGGTCAAGGGATCCCTTTTGAAAATGAAAATGACCATGTCAGTTTTTCCTTGCCAAAATTTTGCCTAAGTTTGTAGCGTCATTTAGCCTCCCTCCCAACATTGTTTAACGGCTTGGTTAGTACCGATGGATTTCTTAGTTTTCCTTTAGTTTCATGTGATACCAGCAGTTTCACTCTAGCTTTAAAACTAAAAAGTGCCACAAACCAAAAACAGCAAGTTGCGTTAATGTGTTAAAGAAACGCATAATTGTCGAATTAACTTTGACAGCACTAGTCTGAGCAGCATCTAGAGGCTTTCTCACTACATCTGATTTATTTATCTGCCTTCTGTGTGGACTTCTGAGCCTCTTCATCAGCTTCATATCAGCGATTTCTCTTTGATCTAGCCAGTGTAAAAAGAAAACCACCCATCATCTCTCTCTCTCTCACACACACACCACTTCTTTCTTCCCTTTTTTGAAGCGGCAAAGTTGTTTGTTCTTGCTTGCTGACCTGCACTCCTGCACTGCATTATTTGAAGGAAAAAGAAATAATGATTTACTTAGGTGGGGAGACAACTGTAGCTGGCTGGGAAGAAGAGTAACGATGTAATAGTGTGGTTTAAATTAGAGCGGACCTGCACGGCATGTCAACTTAATGCCTGCTGTTCCATGTATATATTCTAAAAATACATGTATGTGTCACTTTTGGCAGTCTTTGCTTATCTAGATCTACATGATCTCCTTTGCATTTCAGATCTACATTGGTCACATAGTGAAGTATGGTGCAGCAGATGAGGATGGACGCCTGCGGTCCGGCGATGAACTGATATGCGTGGACGGCACAGCGGTGGTGGGCAAGTCCCACCAGCTGGTGGTGCAGCTGATGCAGCAGGCCGCCAAGCAGGGCCACGTCAACCTCACCGTGCGACGCAAAACCAGCTACGCCGGTAAGAAGGAAAAATGATTGTGATGAAGGAGAAGCCGAGCCTCTTAGAGACATGCTGATGGATGGATGGATGGATGGATAGATAGACAGACAGATAAATCCAATACCCAATCACAATATCTTCCATGTTCTACAAGGTAAAATTACTGCTTTTGTGAACGTAGTCAGGTGACTTTGAAGAGAGTTATATATAACAGCTTCAGTTCCCTGTTGGTAAGGGCTGCCTGGCGGTGACGTGAAGCGTCTGTGGAGCAAGAGCAGCAGAAAAATGTGTTTTAGCCACCTAAAAAACAAAATCAATATCAGTTTAAGTGCATGCTATGTTTAGAATATTTTCACAGCTTTACCTTGCCATCAGACAGCCCTTTCCGACAGGGAACTGAAGCTGTTATCTATGCTTTCTTCAAAGTCACCAGACCACAATCACAAAAGCAGTAATTTTGCCTCGCAGAACACAGGAGCTGGTCTACCGGCTGGTCTACCGCTGCATCGATCGCTTAGTTAGTTTATGTGACTTCAACACAGCAGTACATTGCTTAGCTTCTGTGCCAGTACTCCTGTCTGCTTCTCCAAACTGGATGCATGCCGACCACCATCTAAGTTACTGTATGTAACATCAATACACTGACTACAAGGATGTATATGTAGAGTATATACTGTATACTGTACAAACCTACGCTGGAAAAAGTTTATCGAGGGGTTTAGCAAAAACACCATTTTGACACTAATACTGTACATACATATAAAGTTTGAATGTTTGGCTTTGAAGCATAAGGAACACCACTGGGAAGCTACACAATGATATAAAACCTCAAAAAAAATAAACAAAATAATGGATCCACCCTTAAATGAATCCATTTTACCAACAAAATCATAGTTCCTTTATACTTCACATCGCCAAGGGCCCCATTTATTTTGATCCCACATCAATCAGGGGCCCAGGGATCTGCTTGCTGTGTGCAGAATTGCCTTCCTCTGTAATGGTCTGGGTGTGTAACGGCTGGAAGCGCTCGGCCGCTAGCTACCACGATCAAACGCCCCCCCCTGCCATCACCTCCGTTCCACTGCTCTGCCCAGCTCCACCCTGCTCCTGAGCAGGCGATAAAGAAAGGCCCATAAATATGATGGAGAGGGCGGTCAACCTTCGGCCCGACGACAGCGGACAGACATTAGTGCATTGCTGCTCCCCGCCTGCCTCGGAGCGTCGAGAATATGAGGCGCCTTCCACGAGCAGCTGTACAGGAAATGAAATGTGGAATGAAATGTCCAGATATGACAGTCTGGCCGTGTCTTTAGTTCATCTTTTGTTGAAAACAGATCAGAGGAGAGATTGTTGGAGAGGCTCTTCTCCCCAAGCTGTCTGTTATCGTATCAGCATTAACTAGTTATGTCAGAAGAGAAACTGTCTGTGTTTATTTACAATCTTTTCCAGATTGTACGGATGATATGACATTTTGCTATGTTGTCATATCTATGCACTGGTGTCTTACTCTGCTTTATATTATCTCCTGAATGTCTTATGCTGTCTGGCCTAATATTTTTCTGTTTGTCTTCATTCTCTTTTCCATCTTTTTGTGTCGTCTCCTCAATCTGTTCTGTCTCACCTCCCTTGCTCCTGTTTAATCCCTCCATAAATCTTTCCTCTCCTCTCCCTCCTTTCACTGTATATCTGCGTCGTCCTCACCTGATCCTCCTCTGCCATCTCTAGTTAAAGCAGAGGGTGACGTGCCTCCATCGCCAGCGTCCTCCCACCACAGCAGCACCCAGGCGCCCAGCCTGACGGAGGAGATTGGGAAGCGCACCCCGCAGGGCAGCCAGAATTCCCTCAACACCGTGAGCTCCGGCAGCGGCTCCACCTCCGGCATCGGCAGCGGAGGAGGGGGTGGAGGGGCCGGGGGAAGCGGCAACGCTGTGGTCGCCTCGGCAGTCGCCGCCACTGCCTCCTCTCAGCCCGTCAACGTCATCTCCAACGCCCCCTCCGCTTTGCAGCCCTATGACGTCGAGATCCGCCGCGGCGAGAACGAAGGATTTGGCTTCGTTATCGTCTCTTCGGTGTCGCGACCCGAAGCTGGAACTACCTTCGGTAAGAAATGTCACACTGTTCTTTTAGGAGTTAGTGCTGATTGTACATGTAAGGGATAATGTACAGTGAGCCGGTCATTATTGTAAAATAAACCCTGACAGGGTGAGCAGGAATCACCCTGAAGGGGGTGTATTTCGCAATAATGACCGGCTCACTGTGCATTATCCTGCTTATTGCACAGCTACGCACTAAAGAAATCTGACGAACAATGTTGATTTTAAGAATTATTTTATTGATATAAAAATGATTTAATTAAAATATTCTGTTTGCCACGGTTGGAACCGAGTCCATAACAACTCTAGTTCAATATTAGCTTACTCAGTAGTTGTAATTCACATGAAAATGAACATTTCCATTGTTGGTGAAGTGAGACAAGGTGAATGAGACGTCAGTCAGTCATGTACGTGTCCTTCTTGTCGGACCAGATGCATAAAATGTTGCAAGTTTTCAACACAGCCGTGTAATAAGCAAATTTCACTCAGCAAAACATGAACACGCTCCTCATCACTGAGGCCTTTTATCTTCCTCTCTTCTTTATGTGCTGCCTTTATATCTTCCATAAAACCACTGAACACTAAATAGTCTGACAACCAGCGCCGATTCTGGCTATTTACAGTCCCACCAGATCAATACCAGCTCTCTTCAAAGAAGTGCTTCTTCTTTCTCATTTTCGTCTGAGCCCGTCAAACTAAGACGCTGAAACCCTTCCTCCGCCCGCAGCTGCTGCTGCTGCTGCTGCTGCTGCTGCTGCTGCTACACTCACAAGGTTTTTATAATTGATCACAAGTGAAGTGGGACTTACATAAGGCATTTGTATTATTCAGCTGAACTTAAATGGCTTCTGCCGAGCAGGTTGGCACTAAAAGCCTAATGACAACTTAATGAGAAGGAGTGCTGCAAGCAGGATAAATAGGGGAAATGATCTGTGCGAATAATATTTATTTATTACAATGTACGATCAGAGAGACTCAAAATCACCTTGTCTACACTTTTTTAGGTTATTGTGCGTCATTGCACTGTTAAAAAACCCTGATGTTATCGTATTTACTGTTTGATCTCACACATCACAACATACAAAGCTGTTCAAATTGACTTTGCTTTTTTACAAACTAGTAGTCTCTTTTCTGCACAGTGCACTCTTTGCCCCACTGCCATGGCTTCCTGCCTACACCACTATGGCGTTCCACTTTCCTCTGTGCTCTTATCTCCTTCAGTGTGGGTGGACTGAAAAAAGGCCTGAAAATGCTCAACTTTCCAGGTTGGCTTTCAAAGTCGTAAAGCTTCTCTCTTTTTTTTTTTTTTTTTTTTTTTTTTTCGCTGGCCAGAGTAGAACGCATGGGCCAGCAGATAAGCTTTACATGATTTGACCTGCATGTAAAATCTAATGGAAACCCACTGGCCACCTGAAACCAGTCCACACATACTGTTTGGAGAAGCACTTAATTTTTTGGAGAAGTGCTACAGCGTCTTTTTTTTTCTCGTCTACTTTCAATCTATTTCCCACTAAATAGTTTACAGCTAGATTCAGTTAAAAATACAGGGAAGAGGTCAGGATTAGATGGGTTTGTAGTGGAATAAAAGAGAGGAAGGTGGTTATAGGGAGAGATGAATTATAATGAAAAAGAGGGTGAATGGAAGGAGTGATTGCACGCTCCTTTTCTCTGCAGTGACTGATGTCAGACTGCAGAGAGAGAGAGAGAGGGAGGAAAAGAAACAGCGAGACCTCAGGGTAGTTGGTGAGCTGTCAGCTCTGATGTATGTTTGTCATCTCTAACTTTCTGTGGGTGCAGGTGTTTAGGATGCAGACGACACAACGTGGTTCTTTCATTTTTAGCTTTCTGCTGCCGAGAGACTCTCATGCAAATATAATAATGATACCAATTTTAGAAATTTGGTGCTGGAGCAGCTCTGCGTATAAGAGAGGGAGGAGGAGGAGGATGAATCCAACAGAAGATAAATTTTTTTCAGTGTTTAATTTTAAAAATCAATTAACAGGAAAAGGCCTGAGAACCACAGTTTGACATGCTCTTATTTCTTTACCAAAGCTTGCAGTTTATTCTGTCGGGTTTCTGATCAGCTTCTCTGAGTGACTGTGGCTTGGCTGGCTGTGGGTGAATTAACCCTTAATCTTCTGATCCTCTTTTTCTACTCCTTTCCCATTCCTTTCCCTTCTCTCTCTGAACACACACACACACACATACACACATACACACTGAATCGCAACATGTCAATGGTGACCATAGCTGGCAATGCATGTGTGGCCATGCCCCACAAAATAGGGCGCATCATCGAGGGGAGCCCAGCGGACCGCTGCGGGAAGCTGAAAGTCGGTGACCGCATCCTAGCCGTGAATGGGTGCTCCATCACCAACAAGTCCCACTCCGACATCGTCAATCTCATCAAGGAGGCCGGGAACACCGTCACACTACGCATTATTCCTGGAGATGGTGAGTAGAGAATCACACTTAGGGACTCCACACAGATAGTTTATTAGAATTATTATAATAATAATAGTTTCCAGGCGTGACAGTGTGTGGCTGGTATTGTTTTCACCTTGTGAGTCTGTGTCTACTGTAGCAGGAACTACCACAGAAGAAGTTTTGAGTACTCTTGTCAGGCGCCGGTTGCATAAAGATCGTCTATTTACCTAAACCTAGACTTTGTCTTAAATATAACTTTAAGTCAGACTTGCTAAAGAGTTTCATAAAGCTTCACCATGAGTGACTAATTTAAAACTGACTTAGATACCCTGTCATGCAATGCATTCTGGACTAAATAAGACACTTCCGAATATGGGAGAAAAGGTAAAGAGCGTAAATCCAACGGTTGTAACAACTGTTAAAGATGTTCAGAAACATTTTGGGAATATGCTGCTATCATCCAAAAAAGTAATGGTGTGTGTGTGTGTTGAAATAGCTAAAAAAATGCTAAAAGTAATAGATAAACCGTTGAAATAGCTAAAAATAACAAATAAACAGTTGAAGTAGTTAGTTAAAAATAATAGATAAACAGTTGAAATAGTTATAAAAAGTAACAGATAACAGTTGAAATAGTTCAAAAATGGATAAACAATTAAAATAGTTATAAAATGGATTAACAGTTGAAATAGTTAGCTAGCTGGCATTCAAACTCTCACCTCAGCCTTCCCCAGGGGGAGAGATGGCTAACTTTCCTACCTCAAATTAATATTTCTGCAGCAGGCAGCCTTAATTAGACTAGTCTAACTTGACAATCTAAAAACCAGTCTAAGACCAAGACTAGTCTAAAACTAAGTTTATGCAAATGGCCCAGGTGTTTATATTACTGTCTGTCTATGGACAGATTTTTCACTGTGATAGAATCACAACCGTACAGGATGCAGTCATGAAACTTTACAGGTGTGTAGTTGAAATCAAAATGAAGATGAAGTGTGAAGATGTGTGTGGTCTGAGCAAGGTTGCTGGAAGTAATGGGGTAGGAAGTGGGGAAGGGGCCACTGGCGTCACGGTTGGTGTGATCTCATCACAACATGGTCTCTAGTTTGTGATTTCATTTGTCGAACAATCTTTTTTTCCCCTTTAAGACCTGTTGCCAGATTGGGCACCCAGTGACCTCAGGGTGCTAAGAGATGTCTTCAGGGTCCTTGCAACAGTGTGGGATATTGCTCACCAGCGCATTCTATCAATATTACATTCAGTCGGTTGCCTTTGGACAAATATTCATATTAAGCCAAACTATTAGGAGTGCAGATTTTTGCAAGTGGCTTTGCTCAGTGACACATTAATGGCAGTCAAACAATACATTTTTTACATAGTCTGAGTCTATTTGAGGAGCAGGACAAGTCATCACTTTCCTGAGTGGTTATTATGTATGCCTGTAGTGATATATAAAGCTTGCTGTTTCTTCACTTGCTTTCAAAGTGACTGGATCAGCCCCACGGTGTTGACAGAACTGCTTCTTTGGGAATATTTGGGAACTTTCCCAGCCTTTTGAGTTCCTGCCGTCAGCATACCCACACTTTAAAGATGATAGATAGGTGTGTGTGTGTGTGTGTGTGTGTGTGTGTGTGTGTGTGAGACGCAGAACTTTGTCTGTATATATGGGTGTGTCTTTTTTGTCAAAGTGGTTTTAAGGAAAAGTTTGTGCACATTGCATGTTGCGCTGTGCAGCTGAGAGCTCTCGCTACTTTGTGCTGACAGATCACCTCGGCATGCTTCACAAATGCCGTTTAATTAAGTGTGTGTGTGCGAGGACGGCGATACTCCCTGTCAACCTGCGCACTGGTAGAAATGGGAGCTATTTGTCCACCGCTCGTTGCTTTCCGGCTCACTTCTTATGGATGAAGAGGGTTTTTTTTTGGGTTTTTTTTTTTGGTTTTAGGTTTTTTTTTTCCCACCGAGCATTTGATGAAAACAGTGAGCCAAAATTGCTCTGCCAAGAAGACACAGAGAGCAGGAGAGAAGGCGTCGGGGAGAAATGACTGTATATGCTTTATCGGAAAGTTCTGGTTTGTGTTTATGTGCATGTGTCAGACAAACAGACGCTGTCTGACACGGAGAGTGGCAGGCAGAGATTGTGACTGTTCTCTCTTACTCTGTTTGCACATGGCTGAGCATGACTATTTTTGTGTGGATCAATCTCGTCTAAACTTTCTGACATGAATAAACACCATCTCAAGAGGTTCTTCCAAGGTGAAGTCAGGTTCCCATTGAGCTCGCCTCTTCCCCGTGTGGGAACAGAGTTTTGTAGCAACTGATGCTCAATACTGCAGTGACAAGGAAAACAGGAAGTCTTCCTGCTGGCGCACACACGGTAATGCATGCACAAACAGCTAAAATGCCTCCATCAAAGCTTATGTCTCTGCAGCAGGCACAGACCAAGCACTCCTCATTGCTTCCTATTGTGTACGAGAAGAGAGACAGACGTGCCTGAGGTGATGTGATGTGTTTTGTTTTTTTTATAGCAAAACCTGGGGTATATTGTGTAGTACAGCCCTTCCACTTCTCTTATCTCTTCTCTCTTTCTTTACCTGCCTGCTTTCTCGTTCCCTCTCCTGAATTTCTCATTGTGATCGTACCTGCTCTCTTCCCTAACTGGGTCCATTCGGGGCGGGAGGGCATATTGCCAGGGCCAGAGACAAATTACAGAAACAGCTCAGTGCCTCTTTCTTTCGTGAATGTTTTTAAGCGAGACAGAGGAGAAAGGAGGCAGTGGGTCGTGAGCGGAACGGAAAGCCAGACAGGGAGAAACGGAGCTTATTCGATTTAATTTCCAGGCAGAAAACAGTTGGAGGAGAGATAAATGGAGAGAGGCAGCAGAATGGAAGGAGTGGGTTGTAAATGCAAATGAGCAGATGGAGGGGCGAAATAGGGTTTACGGGGACAAATCCAAGGCTGTGAAAGTGAAAAATGAGCAACAGAAAATACGTGAGATTGTAACACAGCTTGGAGTTGATGACACAAAGTATAGGCTCACAAGACCACACAGGGGTAAAACAATCCAGTATCCCTCATAGACAGTAACAGACTAACCAGAAGAAGTTGAAACATGTCTCCAAACTTTTACTTTAAACATATATAATAGTCATAACGCTATGTTGAAGAGTTGCTGTGTAGATGGTTGAGCCAACAATAAATCCAAAAACGCTGATCTCAGATTTGTTCCCCTGCCGTGTCCTATTAAAGATATAATAGAGGGGCTTTATGGCTCTAAGCTATAGACCAGATTAGCATGGCGTCATCACAGAGGCTGCGCTCCCTTTTGGGGGAAAGAAATTCGCTGGAGAGAAAATGGAAAATGACAAAAAGCTGTTGTGTAGCAGGTTAACCGAAGCTTTCACACTGATCTGAGGCACAGTAAGATTAAGATTGACTTTATAGTCCACCTTAGTGGAAATTTGTCTTTGTATTTATCTTGTATGTACTAGAGAAGCCACACATGACACAGCATATCATTAAAAAACAAATAGTCAGCAAAACACAGTTAAAAAACAAACAAGAGTAGTCATACAATAGTGCAAATGGGCAGGAAACAGCAGCAGCAGCATCAGGTGAGGATAGGTTACACATTTTAAAATACGTTAGGTCTTCCCTAGAGCAGTCATTTTGCATTCAGTACCTGTATGGCATGGGGAATAAAAAAACTCTTATATATGTTCCGACTCGCCCTTCGGGGCCTTGAATCGACAGCCAGACAGGAGCAGCTCAAACTCAGAGTTTAGTGGGTGTGAAGAGTCTGCAGATATCTGTCTGGCCTTCCTGAGCACTATCAAATATAACATAGAGCTGCATTTGTGGCATGCCAACCACCTTCCCTGCAATGTTAAGAAAGTTACACTGTAAAATGCTTTCAACTAGGCCCCTGTATGCCGTCTTAAGCATGTGCTGACTTACACCAAAGCTTCTCAGCTTCCTGATTAAAAATACTCGGTTTTCAATAAAACTTCAAGTTTAATCAATGACCGTGCCCAGGTACTTCAAATTATTAGCATTAGTTTCTGTTAGAACCAAGGCCATGTCATCAGACTATTTAAGTAACTTAATATTGCTGCTGTGCACAGTCATGCCATTTGTATAAATAGAGAACAACAGAGGTGTCAACACGTAGCCTTGCGGTGCTCCAGTATTTACAACAAGCCCGTCTGAGTGGATCCCATTCATTAAAACTCTCTGAGGGCGCTCAGTTAAAAAAGCTTTTTATCCAGTGAATCAGCCTGCCAGTCACATTCATCTTAAATCTGAAAGAGTGTCAGTTTGCATCGTATTAAAAGCTGAGCTAAAATTAATAAAAACATGAGCAAATGATTTTGGTTGTTGCAGGTGTTAAACTATTTGGTCCACAGGAGTGAGACTTGCATCCTCTGTACCCCTGTGTGACTTAGAGGCAAATTGAAGGGGATCAAGCTGGTTCATACGATATGTGAATATTCACTGTGATAAATCATTAAATGATGCTGGTGACGGTGACTAGCATGGCTAGCTAATGTTCGCTTGAGTGTGAGGCTGCTGCAGTAATAGTCGTACATCCAACAGTTGGTTATTTACAGACAACACTGAGCCTATTGTGATTCAATCAAATATGTACAGAAGTCTGGATAAGTAATACCTGGCTACTGTGTTGGATGGGGGAAGATGAAGGGACATGGTGGCGATCCACCTTAATTTGTTGAAGTATCCTGAATGCTCAGTTTCAGACAAGGTTGCAAAATAATTATTAGATGTGTATAAAACAAATGTTTGGTTAACAGGAGATGAATGCATACGAATTGTCAAAATTGCAATCCAAACATGTCACTGAAGTCTATGGGAGCTTCGCATTTCTTTCCCACAAAATGAAAACTCATGAGGTTCTCCTCGACATAATCCAAAATGACGCCCGCCCCACCCATGATGCAGCTGGACAGGTTGATATTGTACCTCATGGGCAACGGGGCAGTCAAAGAGTTAAGCCAACAGGCTCTAAGGGGACTGATGGTGGAGGTGAAGGAGATGAATAGATGAGAGAGGGACTGACCGTGAGAGGAATAGCGAGTAGGGGTCTTAGAGGAGAGTGTAATCAAATAAAGGATACCTGTAACCAGCCAAGGAAGATAAGGCTGTTAAGGAGAGGAGAGGATTCTTTATGCAGCTAGAATAACTTAATGGGTTTTTGTCATTATAGCCCGGCGTGATTCATTGGTAAGTGTTAAGAAAGAAGAGAATAACCAGGAGCCTTTATGTTCCTAGAGGCTGCAAGTGTGCATGTTTCATGTTTGACAACTCAGCTGAGGAGTTTCAGTCCTCAGTGAGATCTGCACCTTTTGGAAGAGAAACATTTTAAAAACCACCACGACAAAAACACCAGCATTCACACCGAGAAACGAAAATGTTCCACATGTGAAATAGGGAATTATTTCTATCAGTCTTCCAGGACTCTAGAGACACTTCTATTAGAGTATTCTTAAATAAATAATTCAAGTAGAGGCAGTGTGGAAAATGTCAATAAAATGTACTCAGTGAGGGCAAACGGTTCTTGGACTGTTTGAAAAATGTCTTACACTGGTTGACATGAAAGGCTGTAACTTTCTTAACCTTCTCTCACCCTCCTCAGAGTCATCAAATGCATCTTTGCTGACCAATGCAGAGAAGATCGCCACTATAACCACCACCCACACACCTCAGCAACAGGCTGCACCTGAGGCCAGGTAAGGGGCACGTTGAGTGCTTCGTGGAGAACAACGAAGTCCTGAAATGTTGAGTTTTTCAGAGAAAGTGTGAAAAATCTGCGGATTAAATTCAGACAGAGAGAGCAGCGATGGTCGAGCGAGCTGTAGAATGGAGGCGTTGGTGAGAACAAAGCAGCGAATCAGAGAAATAAAATGTTATTTTCTGATTATTTCATGGCGCAAAATAAACACGACTACCTCCGTTCCACCTGGCGAGAAGGTGCTGTATTTTGAATGAATGCAGGCGTCCTGCCTGCTGGCTGATGCTCAGCTCTGCTCTCATTAAACTACAGACACACTCTGATCATAGCTGCACTCACAGCACAGAGGAAAGCAGGGGGATCACTGGAACACATGCACAAAACGCAACCTGCTACCGTCCGTGAAATTTGGACGCTTTGTACGTGCAGACACGTCCAGGGGGGTGACAAAGCGGCCGCATTTGACCACCTGAACAGGTTGCACACCCTGCACACCGTTATTGGCTGGGGGTTACACCCCCACGAGGAGCCCCAAGGCTGTTTCCGAATATCCAGAAGCTTCTTTATGTAAGGCAAAGGAATATAAGAGTAATACAGGCAGAGGGCTGCAGGGTTTCTGCAGAAACAGACACCACCGCACACTTCTAGTGGTGATTGAGAGGGATTATTTTTGCATATGATACATTTAACTGCCTGAAACACATTCAAACTGGCTTGATTTTTAATATTTGACACTGTTTGTTGTCTTTCTGCCTCAGGAACAATACCAAACCAAAACAGGAATCATTTGAATTCAAAGCACCACAAGGCCCCCCTCCCCAGCCCCCGACACAAGTCTCAACACAGGTAAGGAAGGACGCTGCAGTCATCCATTCGCCTGTCGCTTCATTCATGCATCAGTCATTTCATGTCTCCATCAAACAACTTACGCTCCATCCCGTCAACTTCCTACCCACATCCAGCCGTTCGAGCAGCCGTTCCTCCTCTGTCCCCTCATGCGTCAGACAATGTACTGTAGCCACCCTCCTTCCCAAGGACGAGCAAAGTGCATTTTTATTTATTTATTATTTCTTTTTTCGTCTACCTGCTGGCGTTATCGGAGTCCCTGCATTAAGGAAAGCCTGTTTGCTTTCAAAGTAACCCCTCAGTCCACTGTGTTCACTGCTGAATTAATCTGGCGGTGTGGAGATGGCTCGCGCAGATAGCATTGATCCTGCAGCAGAGGAGATTAGGAGGGCGTGAAGACAGGAGCTGCTGTGGATGTCCGCCTGTCCTTGTGCTGCCTGGCCCCTCTCTCTTTCTCTCTATCTGTGCCCTCTCTTTGTCCACCCAGAGCTCAAAGCATCTATAATTCAACATCCTTACACCTGAGCATATGCATGTCCACACACACACACACACAGTCTGGTACACCTATTAAATGACTTTCCTGAAGGTGGCATTTGTCCCATACTCCCGAAATAGGAACGCACTTCAAAGGACACACACACACACACACACACACACACACACACACACACACACACACACACACACACACACACACTTAAAATCTGAATGACAAACCTTGATGCTAATGTGTTTCTCCCTCCCTTTCTTTCTCTCTGTGTGTGTGTGTGTGTGTGTGTGTGTGTGTGTGTGTGTGTGTGTGTGTGTGTGTGTGCCGTCCGTCCGTCCGTCCGTCAGGATGCTGAGTTCTACTCAGTGGACCTGGAGCGAGACAACAAAGGCTTTGGGTTCAGCCTGCGGGGAGGCAGAGAATACAACATGGACCTGTACGTACTGAGGCTAGCTGAGGACGGAGCGGCCGTCCGCAACGGGAAGATGAGGGTACGGACACAGTAACAGCACTCACAGATCACAACATCATCTCATGTTTCCACTTATAAGGGCCCGTTTAGACACAGAAGTTGACGCAGACTTGGCTTGTCATGTTATTTTTTTCTCTGGAACTTTTGTATCCGACAAGTTTTGCTGTTAAAGCTGCAGTTGGTGGTGTAGAGGTTACAGCTAGGGGGTTGTAGGTTCAAATCCAACTCGGGGCCCATCTTTGTAAAGCTTGCATGTTCTCCCCCATGTTAGTGTGGGTTTTCTACCACAGTCCAAAGGCATGCAGGTTAATTGATGACTCTTAAATTGTGTGACTGGTTGTCTGTTTCAATGTGTCAGCTCTGTGATAGTCTGACGACCTGTCCAAGGTGTACCCCGCCTTCGCCCAATGTCAGCTGGGATTGGCGATCCTGGTTACAGATAATGGATGGATGGATATCCTAACAGAATCAAATGTTCCTCTGCCTCCTCCTAGTGCTCCTAATGGCATTTGCAAGTTTTCAACATGCCCCGAACCAATCAGATCCGAGCACTCTGTAAAGCAGCTGTCAATCACTGCCCACAGCTACCAACTGCAACTTTAAATAGACACATTCGGTTTACACATTCAGTTTGTTTTTCCCAGGAAGTAACACTCAGCCTCTGAAAACTGTTGTAAGAAGTCTAAAGATAAAATAACCCGTCATGGTGTCATCAGAGTTATCTCGGCTTGGTCTCAGAAACTACAGATTTACAACGGAGAGTCTGCTATACAACAATTTAAAGGTCTTGCAAAATAAGCAGCTTGTGTTGCATTGTGGGAATTGTAATATCCAGCATTTTTGGAGCTTGACCCATACGAGAGAGTAAAATGTGTCTCACAAGTCTCCTATCTTTATGGACGTGCAGTGCTAGCTCACTGCTTTGATATTCTATTGAATTATATTATTTCATTGATGTCGTCTTGAGTCCCTTAAAAATGAGACCTCAGTCTCAATTGGACTTTATTAAATAAAGGTTATATGCAGCTGTGATAGCAATAGCTTTTCTGTTACTGGACTTTTTCCAAATGGATTACATTATAGATGCTTCATTTGGTTCCAACCAAAAGATCCCCTGGGCTCCACTGTCCATTTGGACTGTTTTTTAGGGAGGCAGCGATCCCACTTCTTCAGTCTTGATACTGAAAGCGATACCTGGCTTTGGGTATCGGCCAGTACCGCTGTTGAAGCTGTACTGTGTAGAAGTTACTGGGATCATTCTTTTACATGCAAGGAAACATCAGGCTTGACTTAAATGTCGCTTTCCTGACTTTGTAAAACAAAATGCAACAATGAAATATGCGTGTTTAATTATTTATGATTAAAATAATAAATCATACACCAGCAACTTGGCAAGAAATCTTCAAAATGAATAAGAATTACAATTCAAGTGCAAACCTTTTAAATGCAACAATAAATTGGTCAAAACTTAAACATGAATTAAAATCACAGTGTGTAATGTGTTGTAGAGAGCGTATAAACATAGAATCAAATTGAATAGATCAGCCCCATTGTCACTGATATTCGATCCAGTTGTTTCGGTTAGCATCAGACCAATATCCGATCAGTGCATCCCTAACTGTTCTGGCATATTATGGCACATGAATGGACATTTCCCTCAACTGTTTTAGTTCATTTTACCCTATTTTGGTAGCTCATGTATCCTGCCATGTTGCTTTATATGTTATGTCATCATGTATGAGGAACACCTGGGGGACTTCTAGGTGAGGGCAGTACTTGCTAGTCATCACTGTAAATGTTAACCAACAGTAAGAAGAGGACTATAATAGGACTCCAGTATTACAATATGTATGAGCTGAGGGAGAATCATTTGCATGTGTCTCTCCAAGATGTCAACTTTTCATGGGCTTAGAAAAGCCGCCTTGTTTCCAGCTTTGTAACTGTGTGTTTTTCAAATAATCCAGTTGAGTTTTAAATGGTTTATTTAACTTAAGAAGTTGGAGAATTTTCTCAACTCATGAAGGAACACTTAATCCTTCAGTTTGTCTGAAAAAAAGAGATATGGGGGTTTGGCCAGTGCTGCACATTTCTACACTTACAGCACAACAACTTGTATGAAAAGTGATTCGATTTACTCCTCATTCTGATATGATAATCCCCTAATCTCAGGTGCAATCTAAGAAGACAGCTGACTGCATTGATTAACAAAGGGGGGGGGGCTGATACGGCCTCACAGACTGAACAGCCATCAGAATAATATTGTCTATCAATATAATTGCTTGTGCATAATGTACCCCCCAATTACTGCAAGCTATGCTTCACTGAGCGCAAATATGGTTGCCTCCAGGCTTTAGCACACAAGAGGTTCGTTGTGTGAGTAGCAATATCAAAACACAAGGCAAACATTGCAGGGTTACTAGCTCATGAAGTGACATTCATACAAGCTGTCATGAAACTGTAATATTTAACCTTTAATTTGATTAATTGCACAAGGCAGTGGCACTTCCCCTGGGCTGCTTGATTGAATACACAATGGGAGGGTTAATTGAGTCTCCTCTATGTGTTTGCACGTGGGACATATGCAGAGAGAGAGTTTTTGTGATATGTTAATACGCTGCAGTTAGGAAGTGTGTGTGTGTGTGAGTACATTATGCGAATGTATAGGTTTGTGTTTGTGCACCTTATTAGCAGAGGTATTAATAGTAGCAGCTCTGTGAGGCAGAGAGAGGTGTCAGGGAGAGATCCATATTCTGCCAGAGAGGAATTCCCTCGGCGCCGACAGCCCTGTCAGATAACTCGAGGCGTGGAGGCAAAGAACCGGGAAGCAAAAAGTGTTTCTTCTGGCTTCTGTTTTCTCTCTCTTTCCCTCTCTCTTTCTCTCTCTCGTCTTCCTCTCTCAGCGTCACAGCTGCTGCATTTCGACGCAATTTGCCCTCTCTGGAAACTGTTGATATTGAAAACATTTTTTTTTTTTTTTGCTTTTGTGCGAATGGTTTACCGCTCCGGAGGAATTGATTTGTAACTTCTCCTCAATCTGTCCTCCCTTTCCTTCCCCTCTGCTGTCATCGTGTCCCTTTGAACCTTCGTGCTTCTCATCTTTCCTCTTGTGTACTTTTTCTCCCCCGCTGTCACTTGTTTTCTGCATCCTGCCTTGCTCCGCTGTCTCCTCTCTCTTCTTCTGGCTTTTTTTTCGTCCTCTGATTCACCCCCTCCTCCGTCTTCACCTGTCACTTTGTCACTCTTCTCTGCCTCCCGCCTTTTGCTTCCTTTCCTTCCTGGTCTCCTTCCTTTTGCCCCGTAGGTCGGCGATGAAATCTTGGAGATCAACGGCGAGAGCACCAAGGGCATGAAGCACGCGCGAGCCATCGAGCTCATCAAGAGTGGAGGCCGGCGCGTCCATCTGGTGCTCAAGAGGGGTGATGGCTCTGTGCCTGAATATGGTGGGTCAATCTACGAAAACATTCCCTTCTCCCCCATCTTCACGCCCTGAGCCAGGGGACACCCGGTGGACGGTGGTGGGTCGAAGGGGGAAAGAACTATATTACCCTGCCAGGACCCTTCACCCATCCCTGGGACAAACCCACCAGGGAGGGGGAAGGGGTGCCTGGTCTTGGGTGTCTTTCTGGTGGAGGTGCTTTGGGATTTTGGGTGGGGGGCAGGGGTGGAGGTTGCTCCTCTTGAGTGACGTTGCCCCCCCCCTCCTGCTGTCACCTGCTCTCAGTTTCCATGTCATCCCGCTGTCACTTTTCACCTTCAGGCCACTGAGCAAAAGCTGCTGGGACTTTACAGAAAGGTGGTGGGTCTGATTCCAGTGCTACATGAAAACTGTTTACAGGGTTTGAATGACCAGAGTAGTAAAAAATCAGTGTTTCTCTTGAGTATTGAGGGCTCCAAACCCTCATTAATCATTAATTTAGAGGAAAAACTTGATCCCTTGCATCCCATAATAAAATGGGACATCTCGCAGCTCTGGTTAGGACGTGACACAAACGTATTTATGATATTTATTGAAGGTGAATGTAAGCTACTGAACTCTTAAGGGTTTTAAGTGAGAACTGTATTAAGAAGAAAAGGCAGCCTGATGCTTTTTTTTGCCATTTTCAAAGAGGAAAATCTCACTATACTGTGCTTGACATTACTCACTAATCTGTGGATTTTTATTTGCACCCACACTGTTAATGTCATTGAAAAGCTGTGACAATAGGAACTCCACCCATCCCCGTTCAAAAAAGAAAAAAAGTCCAATTATATAGATGTTTTTGTACAGTGATGAGAAGAATAGAGGCATTTTTACAAGTATTTTTGTTCCGTGTACAGAGCCATGATCGAAGCCACATAATGGATAAAAGTCTATTGCTGCATGAACTTGTCAAAAGTGTAAATTTGGATCTTTTTCCCCTTCTATTGTCTATTTTCCATAATATTTATGGAACTTTTTTTTTTAATCGTATTGACCAGTTTTGATTGATAGTCACGAGTCATCATAAATGTTTTCTTTTTGTTTACTTTTGTTTTTGAGTGGAGATGCATTTTGTCTTGAAAAGTTCGGTGTAATTTTTATTTGCGCTCAGAATGTGCCGTCTTAACCTGCACCGATATGACATCATGTGAACTTGTATATTTTGGATCATCGTTTGTACTTTTCAGTTTGGCACAACCTTTTTCTCGACAGTCTTGCCGGTATTTCTTTTTGATTTTTTTTTTTTTTTTTTGTCAGCAATATAAAACTGCTTCATACGCTGTTGTTGTGGGTGTATGAGTCTCACTGTCTTTATTTTATTTTTATTTTTATTTTTATTTTTCTGCTGGTTTCTGCTGCTTCTGTGTCCACGTTTAGGTGTGTGTGGGTTAGCGTGTCAGGGTGTGTGTGGCTCCAGGACTTTTCTCTGTAACTGTTCCACTGAAGGGTTTGGGTTATTTTCCTGGACTGTCTCTTTATTCTGAATGACTCAATGATCAAATAAACACGTTTTTTTTTTTTTTTCATTGAAAAATCAACACAATAATTCTCCTTTTCTTTCCTTCAAGTCGGTTCCTAGCGATCTAAACCCTGTGCTCTCTCTCTCTTTTTCCCTTGTTCTTCCTGTATTGCGCTGGTCTTCCTTCAGGGATGGTCGTCCCCCATCTCACTGCATGTATGAGAAATGACAAGATGGGGGAGGCCTCTGTCCTCCAAAATCAGACCACGGTTTGTAACTGTCCTCCCCTGTCGTCCGGCTCTCCCTCCCACTTCTTTCTTTCTCTCTCTCTGTCTCGCTCTATCACCATCCTGATCTCTGTGTGGTGTGGCCTCAACTCACCCATGCCCATGCTCTTCTCCATACATACAAATCCATCCACCGAAAACACATTGCCAGTACCGCCGCTGCCGTAGCCGCTGTTATGGATACTTTATGCATATGTTGCATTTAAAGGGGAACTAGGGCATTTTCAAAATTCATACATGTTATTCCTATGGTCTAAGACAATCCAAAAAACACCTGCAAACATGAACGACTTTCACCTAAATAAAAAAGTATATGGGAATATTTTCTGAGATCACTACAGTAAAATAAAGCTCATTTGGGTATAAAAAAAGAAAACAAAGATTCAGTGGGTCCACAAAATCAGTCTCCTAGCCATTGTTTATGGAGCAGCTCCAGACTTTAGACCCTACCGCATCACATTTTCACTCCCAACTCATCAAATACCACTGCCCGGTCAGTGCCTCTCGGCATCGGAGCCCAGCGCACAGGATAGCCCTCTGGTGTTACTTTTGGACGGACCAGGGACGCCGTGTCCGTATACGCTCGTTACGTGCGTAGTATCCTTTCAAAGTAAGCTTCCGTTTTCACAGGAAGTTAGGTTGAGGCAGCACAACCAGATGCAGACTGACAATACCGACGAGTCGCGTGACTGACATGACAAAATAAGTCAGTGTTACCTTTTTTAATAGCAGTCTCCTGGTTAAAAGTCTTCTTTTTCGTTGACCCATGCACCACCCCTCCTGCCTGCCCTTAGTGCACTCTCACGCTTTTAATACTACGACACTCAAATACGGTGAAGTGTGCCTCCTTGCGTCAGTTTCCGATGCTGCAACGCAATTACCTAGAGGAGGTATTTGACGAGTTGGGAGTGAGAACAGGTTGCCTATGAAATCACAAGTTTGAGACCTACTTCTCTGGTTTCTGGCTTTGAGAGCTAGTAGCTGCTCTTCACAAATATTGATTGATCGGCCATAGAAATAACATACTGGAATTCTTAATTTAGTTGGTGCTCCCCTTGAACCTTAAGGCAGGGTTTGCTCTTGTCAGTTTGTTTAGACATTCACCCTATTTTAAACCATCAAGAACATCCTTTGTAACTGCGAGTTTTCTATTGTAGTTGTATTCCTGCAGTTAAACGTAGACCTGAAGAAGAACTGGGTAGAATGACTGTAAAATGTATACCTAAGAATCTCTTAAACAAAGCATTTTGGTGGCTGCATGTGTAGATGAGATAGAGTGCTACAGGAATGAGTCGTAAAACCCCGAAATGAGTTAGCATCTTAGCACTTGGGGTTCCCTCGTCTGGGAGTCAGTGGGGTTTTTTTAATGGGTTTTTGAATGCCTGAAATAAAGTCTGTGGTTAAACAAGCTGAAGAGATTTTAACATTTATGTTGTACGATATAAGATGTGCCAGTAAATATCCCACTTGAGAATTTTGAAGCCTTTATGTGTCTTAAAAAAGGTGGTTGCTAACGTGGCTCAATGAGACTACTAAAAGCCATCACGCCTTTACAGCCTCATTGTGTGGGTTTGTATATTAGTGTCATAAAATAAATCATAAAAGTGGTGTTTATTTGTGAAGATTGTATTGCTGAACAAAACGTAAAAGCCTCTCCACACGTTTGTTTGCCACAGAACTTATTTTCTGTAATAACCCAAAACCCAATGGAAAAATCCCATTTGTTGACGGAACCAGGGAGATGCTAACTTCCTGGTTAGCCTACAGAAATGTCATCCCTGGAGCACTTTATAATGAGACAAGATGGATGAATTTCCTTAAAGGGATAGTTTGGTGTGTTTTGAAGTGGGTTGAATGAGGTACTGAGGTACAGGAACACCATCACCGGCGGATGGCAGAAAAACGTGTTTTGAATATTTTCTGATGGCGAACAGAGCTGAAAGTGAGACGTATCTCTATTGTTTTTATCATCTGAGCCTGCCGGCTTTGGAGAGAGTATAGATAAGTTTCAGCTTAGTTCACCGTCAGAAAGGAGAAGGAAAGGGCTATCTGACAGAAAGATTTCAGTTTTTTAGGTGAGCCTTTCTTTTATGTGGCTACATAGATTTTTCTGCCGTCCCCGTCCACAGCAATGTACTGCTTTGCTCTGTGTCGGTGCTCCTATCTGTTTCTACTGTGGGTAATACACTGACGATGGAACAGTACCTCACGCAGCCCCACTTCAAAACACACAAACTATTCCTTTAATGCAACGCAGTCAAAATTGATGTAAAATTGTTCAAAATCTTCTTGTCTTAGAAAAATGGCACCTTAAGTGCACACGCTGTCACTGCAGCACATCAGAAGTTTTCGGATCTCGTCTTGAGCATTTTAAACATTTCCAAAGCGTCTAAGGCATCATGACAGCGCATGAAAGAGCATGGCTAATCAGTACAGCCTCATCAACATGCAGCACATTGACTCTGACTGTAACCAGCCTCCAGTCCAGCCGCCCGACCAGCCGAGTCCCATTCTGCTTCAGAGAGGTGACCCCGAGTAGACCTGGGAACAGGTTTGTTGTGGGTAACAAATCTCTTCAAGCACTGGCTGCCTTTGTGTCACTGCCTTTTATTCTCATGTGTAAGCTACACTAATGTTTTACCATTGGCTGTCGCTGTGCCATCTAACAACTAGCCATCTTTGCTGGCATTAACATCAGAATGGCTTCCATTGGAAATGTTCTCAGTGATGCAGCATGGTTAATGTGAAAACAGATAGGAGAGTCTAGATGCACGTTTGATCCCCGTGCCCTCGTCTGTATGTCACACTGTGTTACAGACGGCAGCCCCAACGACAGCAGCGCAGTCAACCCAGCCTCAGGGTTACAAAACGCTGCGGAAGTGAGCACCCTGCCCCCAGACAACGCGCCATCGGAGACCAGCTACCCACCAGAACCCCAACAACCATCCCGGAGCAAGAAGGAGCCGACCCGCCACTCTACCGGAACCGGCAAGCACCACCATTCCAACCACCGCCACCGCTCCCCCACCAAGAAAACCAGCACGGGAAAACACAAGGGGAGAAAGTCCACAGGGAAGAACTTGGCCAAGCTGTTCAAGAAGAAGGATGACAAGGGAAGTGATGGCCACCATCACCATTCCAGCGGGCACCACCGCAGCCGCCACCGTTCACCTGACAGGGTGCACGGCCGGTCGCGCAGCGCAGAAAACACCCTGGATAGCCGTCACGGGGGACACCGCCACGGTCGCTCCCCCGACAGACGCCACGGTCACCACACTCACCGTCACCGCTCACCCTACCGCTCTCCTTACCGCTCGCCTCGCCGCTCGCCTCGCCGCTCGCCTCACCGCTCGCCTCACCGCCACAGGTCCCCCCACCGCTCTCGGCACCACTCCCCCACCAGACGTCACGCCCATTCCTCAGACCCCTACCGCCGGTCCCCAGAGAGACCGAGCCGCAGCAACGAGAAGCCCACCGTGGACGAAACTGTATTGAAGGAGCCACCCAAGGCTTCTGAATTCAGCTTCCCTCTTGAGGACAGCATCCTCCGTGAGCCCCCGGCCCTGGACCGCCTGAATAAGGAGGCCACGCTACCGCCACTGCGCAGAGAGGAGCACCTGTACGGGGAGGACAGTCTGCTGCTGAGAGCCTCCTCCATGGAGAGAGCCTACAGGGGGGACACGCTGCTGAGGGACGTGGCGTCGCGCGACCAGAAAGACGCCTTCAGAGACACCACCTTGCCCAGAGTGCGCACCCCCGACTCCGATTCAGCCTACAAGAGGTACAGCTCGCTGCTGAGGGGGCGCTCACCTGAGAGGACGGAGAGGAATGGGCGCTACGCCAGCCGAGGTAGTACCCCCGAGCCACAGTACAGAGCTCGCAGCCTGGGACGAGACATCTCCCCGATCAGGAGCTTCAGGAGGGACGATTCGGAGGACGAAGAGGACGATGATAATTTCGTAGCGGAGAAGGTGAGAGAGTACTACAGCACGCTCAAGACCAACACCACTCGCTCAACCGCCCTCCCCGAGCCCAAGAAGACCTACAAGGACAACCCCAAAGACCTGAGCATCTGATTGGACGGCTGTCAGCCAGTCACAGCCACCACCCACAAACACCTCAAGTACTCACATCACCACTCGGTTCTACAGAATTATGAACACATAGATACACACATTATGTAACACCGTTGAGTTACTAACAAGACAGTGATTCCAAAATGACTTTTGAATGCTGTTATTTTTTCTTTCTTTTTTTAAATTGTATGTTTTTTTTTTGTTTTGTTTTTTTTTTTTGTTAAGCATTCTACATTTACAGTAACTCAGACTTTTCCAGAAAATGTAAAACCATAAAAAACAATGATGTGCCTAACAGTTCCGTTAACGAGCAACATTTTTGGTTTTGATTTGATACGTGACGGGCAATTTGTGCCGCACTGTCAGATGATGAAATGTATGTACTTCTTCCACGAGGATCCCATGGAAGTACCGCGCACCTGGATCACTGTAACCGGTGCTCACAATGATGCTGTGCATGTCTTTACCGGTTTCAATGTCTCTCTCTCTAACTCTCTCTCCCGCCTTCATTCTCTCTCTCTCTCTCTCTCTCTCTCTCTCTCTCTCTCTCTCTCTCTCTCTCCCCCAGTGCCACTGTTTTTTAGACATTTGACCAGACTATAGCACAAGCCTGCATTTGTTTGTATATTTTTGACAGTTTGCAGTATGTGTACATTCAGAGGTGATCATTTTAATGAATGAAGGGAAAATTAAAAGTTAAACTATGATGATGATGATGATGATGTTAAAATAAAATAATATATTCAACGAATAAACAAGCGTGTGGTTGTTTTGCGTCAGCTATTTTGATAATCACAGCCATTAGATTCAGTTTGGTATTTTAAAGGGGCAGTTCGGGTGTTTCGATATGGGGTTGTATGAGGTACTTATCCGTAGTAGGTGTATTACCTACAGACTCCAAGCATCGAGAAACAGGCAGGAGCACCGACACTGGAGCAAAGCTATACAGTGCTGTGGACAGGGACGCCAAAAAAAAGTATTTAGCCACCTAAAAGCCTTAAATATGTGAATCCGTTGAAGTGTACGCAATATTTAGAAATTTTTCAACGGCAGTTTGAACTAAAAGTGAAATATCTCTACTTACAGTTCCCAGATAAAGCTGTGAAAATGTCTGTTCCACTGAAGGGTTCTGCCGTCCCCGTCCACAACAGTACTTTGCTTTGCTCTGGTGTCAGTACTCAGTCTGCTTCTCCAGTACCAGTACGCCTGCTATGGATATGCCAACCTGTTCTCACTCCCAACTCGTCAAATACCGCCGTTTGCTAAGCGCCCCTCAGCAATGGAAACTCACGCATGGAGGCACCCTTTAGCAACAGTATGTGGCGAACGGCGCTAACTCCAATGTGAACCCACCCGCAGTGTTATTCAACAGTCAGAGCGAGTAATGTAATCTCAATAATGTGAGTCCGCTAAGGCCGGGTGGGAGTGGTGGTGGATGGGTTAAACAAACGCTAAACTTTCAAACATGAGGCCGGTGTTCATGTCCCATGTGGAACCAAAAATAATGTCAGTCTTTAGCCACGTGACTCCTCGATATCTTCAGTCACGAGTCCTTAGTGAAGTCAATGTCAACTACGACCATTGCTTAACACTAACTAAGTGGTTGTGTTGCCAAAACCTAACTTCCTGTGAGTATGGAAGCTTATTTTGAGAGGATACATGGTATATGAGAGTATTTTGACAAGCTGTTCCTGATCACCAAAAGTAATGGAAGAAGGGTACTGACCAACCGGCGGTATTTGACGAGTTTGAAGTGAGAATGTGTAGGATAAGTACCTCATACAACCCCACTTCAAAACGTGAACTGTCCCTTTAAGTCATTAAAATTCCCACCAGGTTTAATAATACAAACATGGAGTGTAATTGTCATAGTGAGGCAGATATTGGGTAGCAGGTAGAAAGTAAGAGACTGTAGAGTACTGAGCTCATCATTTGAGCAAACAAAAGAGTGGAGAGGCTGACATTGTTATCTCAGGCCTCCCAAAAGTGTGTGTAGAAATAAAGTCTTTGAAGAGAAGTGAAGCACAGAGCTCCCATCCTTTCACAACATCAAAACCCGGATAGACCAGTCTTGAAAAATTTTCCTCCTCTCGTAGCGTACTTTGATTTGTGCCTTTTCTTTGCCCTATTTCTCTGTTGTCCTCAGCTCTCCTTCCTCCTCTTCCTGTATCCACTCTGAAAGATTTCTCATCTGATAGAGAGCAGACAGCGGAGGAGAATCTGCGTCCCCATTTCAGGACGGTGACAGCAGTAGGTGGATGATGACGCTGGGGGAGGTCTTTTTTTATGCCTCCCAGAAGCAACAATGGAGGAGATAAGAGGAAAAACAGCAGAGAACAGAGCGGTCAGTCCGGATGACCTGCGAATGCCAGCAGGGATTTGCTGCTGCTGAGAAATGAAATATGTTGTCTGAGTTACAGAAACGGATGAAGCACTGCATGTATTTTTTATTATATAACAGCTGAATTCAGTCCAAGATACATGAGGAAGGTGCATCTTTTTTACTTTCGGCATTTTTTATAATATGCAGTTTTGGAGCTGCAGTAGGTAGAAATGGAGAAAAATCTGATTTTAAAAAAGTAATTTTATAAAACAGTGATCCTGACAGTAGTGCCTGAGACAGGTAATATGAAAAAAAAAAAAATCTTGTGCCTCTATGTCCTCCGGTGCTCCTAATGGCATCTGCAGGATTTCACAGACCGGAGGAAAACAACCAATCAGAGCTGAGCTGGAGCCTGCCGCTCTGAGCAGCTGTAAATCACTCGTAAACTCCGAGCACCGCCCACCAGCCGGAGCAAACTTTCTCACTGATTTGATTTGATCAGCGCTGCCTAGTTTGACAAGTGACTGACAGCTGCCCCACTGAATGAACAGCCAATAGGAACGTTCTCTATGAAATGACCTGTGATTGGCCAAAGTCTCCTGTCACAGGCCAGATTTTTTAAAGCCTGAAAACAGAGCCATGGGGAGGTGAAGAAGTCCAGTTTTCTCTCAGAATACCTGAATAACAATATGCTGAAAGATTATAATGAAATTTTATCCCAGTGATGCCAAAAACATTCTGCTCACTGTAGATTTAAGATTCTGCTATTTAAATATGGAAGATGGCACATGTGACTACTAAAAATGTCTGTTTAGGTCGTAGTTACCTTCCTCATGCCCTCACTGGATGTCTACTTTAACACGCAGAGCACTGCAAAGCATTTCTGAGCTTTCATCATGTGGAGTTTCTTCCAGTTGCTACAACACATGCCAAGGTATTTAATACCATATGTTCAAAAGTATGCATTCAAGATTACCCCGTGGACACAATCTGTGCAGCTCTTAAGAGGAAACGGGAAGCAGAGATGAAGCATCACGATCAAACAGTAACATATCTGATTTTTTTTTTTTTTTTTTTTTTGGCCCAGTTTCTCTTCAATTCAACGGGTCTTCAGTGCACTTTACTGCTTTTGATGCAATGATCTGAAAGTGTTTTTACATGGGCTACGTTTATGGATCTGGCTTCCTGACCTCATAGTAGAGGACGCATATTGCACCTAATTCTGAAGATTATTCAAGGGATTTTATTGTTTAATTAATACCTATAATTACACATAATTTAATTTAATTATTTACTTGAATGGGATCTTATTCAGGACGTGCCTCCACCCACAAAGAGACATGAAGGAGATGTTTGTACCCTGCAAATCCTTTTTCTCTCTTCCTCTCTTCACAGTGAAGGGGAAGCAGCTCCTAAATAATGGATGTAATCCACTTTCCAGCAGTGAAACACTCTCCTCCCCTCTCTTTAAATCTCTGTCTCCATCTTTATCAGGACATACTCCACTCCTTCTCATCATCAAATGCAGGAACAGTGCTCCATGTTTTATTGCTTGCGTGACCCCAGAAATGATTAACAGCTTGTGTCTGGTGACAATTCATCATGTCAGTGCCGGGCAGCCAGGAGAAGGAGGAAGAGACAGTAATGAAAAGTCCAATAACAACATGCCTACAGCCCAGCGCGGTGGCATCAAGCCTCCATTCTCCCACCAGCTCGGCTCCAGGTGCTCTCGCACCGACCTTGGAGACCCTCTGCACCCCCCGTTGCCATAGAAACACCGATGCAACTGGCTGTCTCTCTTCAAGCCGACTGGAGCAGATGAGAGTTGTGGATGCGTAAACAAGGCTGAGGGAGAAAAGTAAATGAAAAGAAAACAAGAGTGCTCTGTTATTTTTGGGCTGTGTGCTCAGGATTTCAAGATGCTTTCACGAGAGAGAGAGAGAGATAGATGGAGAGAGAGGGAGAGAGAGGGACAAAGTTTCTAAATTGTGAAGTTACTCCTCTCCCAGGAAGCCCAGCATCCCCTACAACAAGCTTGCTGTGGTTTCCATTGCTGTCATGTCATGTTATGGACATCCACGCTGCGGCAATTGTTCTTAGTCCTAATACTGTGACTGTCTCATGCTCGGCTGTGCGTGGAAATGTGCGTGGAGAGAGGTGTGCTGGGTGTTTTGGCTGCTTAAAGGACATTTCATGCATTATGTGTTTTTCTTATCATGGTTACAGTAATAACACTCAACAGGATGTGGTGCATGCAGTGTACATATAACACTTGAGGCTATTGCGGTGGATAGTTTTATTAAGTTGAGAAATAGCTGCAGCCTCCTGCAGTTGTCACAATAATCAATCAGCGGCTGATATCCACAGACACCGGGCCTCATAAGATTAGAGTTCCTCCAAAACTAATTAAACTGTGCCTTTTCTTCGTTCAGTTAGAGCCACCTAGGTTTTGATTTCATCAAACCACAGATCTTAAAAGATCTTGATTAATTTGTCTTAACAGCTGGTAGTTTTGTGTTTGATTCAAATGTCCTCAGATTAAACAAATAAGAGACATTTTACTTAATAATCTCATTAGAACATTTATTGGTGTTAATAATATTTACACCTCCAAATACAGGGTATATAAAGAGACTTTAAACTGTATTAAAGTTCGGAATTTGGTGTCATTATTATGTATTTGTATTTCTATTTTAAATTATACAATAATACAATATTTTTAACATTAATATTAATTATAATATCTAAATATTTTTATGTAATTTGAATAGCTTTTTTTCAATTTAGTTACCACCTGTATTTATAAAAACATTACACTGAAATTGGGAATCTGGTGTTTATTAATTTTATTAATTTATTTATTTTATCTATTTATATTTCTTTGTTTATTTTCTTTATTTATTATTGTTA
Organism: Pterois miles; assembly: GCA_947000775.1. Taxonomy (NCBI): domain Eukaryota; kingdom Metazoa; phylum Chordata; class Actinopteri; order Perciformes; family Scorpaenidae; genus Pterois; species Pterois miles. Next base: position 6,661,861 of record CAMQGK010000194.1, on the reverse strand, counting down.
TTATTATTTCTTTATTTTTAAGCCTATTTTTTATTTTTTACTGTTTCTATTTATTTGTTACTTTAATTTGTTATTATCATTATTATTATTATTATTATTATCAGCATTTTTCTCCTCCCTTGTTTTTGAATAACTTTGTATTTCAATTTACAGTTACTAACTGTTGTTATATGTACATATTACTTACTTGTTATGGTTTAGGTTGTTGTAGTTGTGTTAAAAAGCATGACTCCCCCCCAAAAAAAAGCTACACTAATCAATATTTTATTCATGCTAGCAGCTGTGGATGCCTCTGTGGTGATCTCCTGACCTTTATTCTACTACCACCATAAGTTTGTCATTTTTGTTGTGAGGGAATATCTTGACAGCTATTGGACTGCTTTAAAATAATATATAAATATTTCTGGATAGAGGATGAATTTAAATTACTTTATAATCCTCTGACTTTTCCTCTTGTGCTGCCAGAGATTCATATTTCTTAACTCAAAGTGAAAAATATTTAACAACTTCCGGATGGATTTGCTACTGCGTTTTGGTACAACAACCCTTCATGATGTCCATGTGAATGTCGTTATAAAAGCTAAACATCAACATTTTAGCATAATGTCACTATTGGTGCCTTCAAATAGGGTCGTGTTTACCGTGTTTACAAGATGGGATGTTGTGTTCACAATATGCGTTCCGTTCGTCGTGAAGAACGCTGCTGCTAAGCAACGGTAATATTAACGCTACTGTCCGAGTCTAAAAGCCAGAGAGGCTAACAATTTAGTAAGCTAGTGAGTGAGTAACATCATGCACAAAATGCAAAGACCTAATGGCAGAGGAGAAAGATGAGGTCGTTGAGAATATCAACATTTTCCTCAGACATACTGTAAAATTACCAAGAAGAACAACATATGACTGAAATTACCATATACTGTACAATATTAACCATGGGCTGCACCATTTCTCACAACATCAAGAAATGCGTCACAAGTCGTGAACTCGGAGCTTTCAGAAACTTTCCACTTACGAGCTCCATGGCATTCAACAGGTGACTAGAAACACAAATGAATGTTACCCCGTGTCTGCAGGACATGTCCATAAGCTGGTTTTGCTAACATGTTCACAGTATCAGTGAAATGCCTTCAGCTTGTTGTCCCTTTTCACAGGAGACATTTTGACTGGTCACAGGAGGACAACCACAGGTGTTACTAATCACATAAGTGGATCCAAGGAAGCAGCAAGGACACCGGGTGACTTGTAAATAAATGTGACTTTGTCTCACTGGACATTTTATTTGAAGCGTGCCGGAGAAGTTACATTCAGTAGAAGTCCTTCAGCAGCACCAAAAGGTAGGGGTGGGAGTAAAGAATTACATTTACTTTCATTACAGTAATAAAGTCGGTTCTCTGTGTACTTGTATTGCTTAAAGCAGTATTTAGGGTATTTTTTAAAAATTGGTAGTTTTACTTACTGTGTATTGTCCATGACAGTAAAAACAAAGGTCACAGTAAAATGTCCTGATAAAGTGTGTGAGAATGGAAGAGAAGAAAGGAGGTAAATCAGCAGCTGCAGGTGTGTCTGTGGCTGCAGGAGTCCTGCAGTGACACATCCACCATGTTCATGACCAGGGGCATGCTTGGCCTGGCTAACACGCTAAATGCTAACACACCTGGACTTCTGCATTCACAGGGGAACTATTAATTTCAGTGAGATATGTGAGGACTCCCTGCTGTTCAGTTCCCGATGTGATGAAGAAGATGAACCGGGAGCAGCTTGTGGAGGACTTACAGGTGAGTACAATATCACACTGACTGTACTCTGCAGATGAGAACGTCAACAACTACTTCATTGACTGCGTAGCTGCGTTTGTGCTTCAGTCGCAGTGTATAAAAAAAACAAAAAAAAAAAACAGATTGTGTTGTGCAGTCCCTGTGGATTTTATATTGTTTAGGCCTACATGTCCATTTATGCCATGCAGATTATTTATGTTTAATAGTCTGAGTTTCGTCTCATGAAATATATATATACAATTTCACACACTGGAGAAAAACAACCAATCAGAGCTGAGCTGGATCCTGCCATCTCTGAGCAGCTGTCAATCACCAGCAAACTCTGATCAAACGGTAAACTAGGCAGATCAAATATGAATCAGTACTCTGTTACTGTAATGATAATTACTCTCAGATGTTTTCAGAAACATCTTGTAGTTACTGTTTAGCTGTAAAACGAGAAAGTTTGTGACGTGGCAGCCATGTTGAGATCTCTTGAGAGGACTGACCTGTGATTGATCAACATCTTAGGATAGATTTCCTAAAGCCTGTAAACAGAGCCACGAGGAGGTGCAGAAGTCTAGTTTCCTCTCAGAACTTTTTAATTACAACATGCTGAAAGATTATTATGGATTTTTTGCCTAATGAGGCCAAAAAATGTTGGTTATTTCAGCTTTAATGCAATCTATTTTATAGCCTAAAGATGTTCTGACATACTTACATTGTTTACACAAATACTTTTACTTGAGTAAAATGTATTCAAAGCAACAGTACTTTTACTTGAGTACAATATTCTAGTACTCTTTCTACCTCTGCCAAAAGGTGACGTCGTGACTTCATCTAGAAGTTCCAGACGTGGAGGGTTTATGTCCCTGTGACCACCGTAGCCACTCCCTCAGAGATGTCAAGACACTGAACTTTTGCCTATCCCAGATGTGTTGCTCCTGGCTTCCCTCCTCTGTTGAAGTGTGCACATGTATGCATGTAACAAGTAAAGGAGCAAATCCACCACTTTTGCTCCAAGTGGTGAGCAGAATCAAGTGTTTTTCCTCTTATCAGGTCTCAAAACTCAATCCGTCATCCCGTTACATGCATTCGGTGCTCCTGATCAAAGGCAAATTACAGCACACCTCATCAAGAGTGACTCATCCACTTTTAGAAAAGAAATTGCACTCTGAAAGCTGCCTCAGTCTGAACCGATAAAATAGTTATACTGTCATAAGAAATGCATGTGACAAAGTCAGCTTGGCCTGTTGCACTGTTGAATGATTCATTTCAAATTTTGTGTGAGGCCGTTCGCTCGTGGTTATTCCTGGTCAGTGTTTTTATTCAAACCAAATGAAAAACCTTCAGTATTTCAACAATGTTAAAACTCACTGCAATGTCCTTGTTCAGTCTGTAAAAGAGTTTTTACCCACGCTCACTCTCAGTGATGCAGAGTGAAGGCGTTGCTGTGAACTTTTTACAAGCAGTTGTCTTGAGTCACAGCGTGGTCGTCACGCGGTGCCAAAACTGCTCGTTCACCAGATAAAGACGATCAGAGGGTTGTAGGTGGCTGAGGTTTTGAAAAGAAACAAGGCACTATCGTGATATGTCCAAAGCAGCTGCCCTGGTGGGTGAAGATGTAACTTGCTACCGGGCGGCAACCTCTGAAAAATGAAGCCAATGCAGAAATGCCTTAAACTTGCATTCTTTCTAATAGCCAGCAGGGGGTGACTCCTCGGGTTACCAAGAGAAATCAGATTATATACTGTACTGTATATATACTGATTATACACTGTAAATATGACTTTATGGTCTCAATCTCTAAAGCAGGGTATGCTTTAGGGACTGACCGCTTTCTCATCCAAACTCGTCACATACTGTCACCTTTCACCTTGGCAACACTTTAGGTTTAGGCATCAAAACCACTTAATTAGGTTAGAACTACACACTGTAGTTGGACTTATATGTGCTACGTTTGAAACTGAACTGAACATGAGACGCATATGAACAGCTCTTAGTGTGTCCTTTTGCTCTTTAATCTACGTCACCACAGTCACTCCCACCGGACTGACTCTGAGCGTTCACTGTTGCCATGGATGAATTTATATTGTAGTTAATAGAAAGCCTTGTACATCTCATACTGGTGTTAAATGGTGCCTTGAATAGCGGTATCACACACTGAAGGCCATGACAAAGCCTCTGTATTTGACACCCTGGCAGTGAGATTGGGCTGGACTGACAGGTCGCTACTAGGGCATTGTCTGGTCTTGGAGTTGTCTGTTTTTGTCTTACAAATTTAATCCTTTCAAAGTGTGTTTTCAGATCATGAAAGTTAATTGTAATCATTTTGGTTGCCTAAAAATGCCGTATTCAGCGTTCGGTTGTAATTAGCACCACCCTCTTGTGTTACTTCTGGTTGGGAAAAAAAAACAACATAGCGACAGTCACAATGCCAAATTCAAGGGTTCAAAATGGCAATCCACAAACCAATGGGTGATGTGTTGTGACAATGTCCACTTCTTATATACAGCCTATGCTTGCAGCATATAGCACCCAGCAGACCAGGGAGACCACAGCCCTGATCACCACCGTGCGGGTGACCTCCCGCTTCGCCCTCTGGGTGGCCCCGGGAGAAAAACAGCAGCCTCAGTTGTTTCAGCAGAAGTCCCAAAACAACTTTATGTTCAAGACAAAGCTCTATAACAGCTGTAGTAATTATAACTGTACATCAGGAGCAAAGCAGGATGCTGGGTGACACAAGAGAGCCACAAAGATGTTGATGACAGATATGGAAAAAGGATGTTCTATCCATTGCACCTGGGTGTGTTGTGATGTGATGTGCGCACACTACTTGCTGTTCTTTTCTTACGGCCATGCTGCCCCTCTGTTAATTTCTGACATGCTCAGGTCACTGTTCTGTTCCCTTTAGTTCTGTAAACAAGAGCATAGTAATACACTGGGTGTGTTCTGACTGTGGTCTACACTGTGTCTGTGTTGTCACCAGACTCTGAGAGGAAATCAGTCATGTGTGCAGCGCGGGTCGACAGGCAAACATGCTTCAAAGATCTGCCTCCCTTTCAGCATCATTTCTTTTTTTTAGATTTCAACAATATCAGGTTAAATATTGATGCTCTGAAGTTGCTTCAAAGGAGTCGTGGAGGGAGGGTCGGGAGTGCTACTTTGGCAATGTACAAAAGGAGTATTGAGATTTTTTAAGTGGGTGAGGAATTTGGAAGAGACAAAAACGAGATTTTTACTTTACATCACCAGCTGTGATAGTAATACTCTTATATATATGTCCAAATATATATTGAAAACATCCCTCCGATTAAAGAGTCAGTGAGTTTTAACCTAGATGTACTAGATCTGAGTGGTATATAAATGCGTAGAAGGTTGTGGACCTTGGATAACCGCACTCAGTTCAAATGATGTGGACTGAATTTACAACTACCACATTTTGCATGATGCTACCTCTCAGGGGTAGATTATTATTTTTGCCTGCACTGATACCTGCACGGCATTAGTAATCAGACAAAACCAAACAGGGATCACATACACTTTGTGAAAATCAATATCTCTGTATCCATAGATGATTCCCTGTGTAACCTCCATACATAAATAAAAAAACCTCCTGACAGATTCGTGAATGCACAGCCGGCTTCATAAATATTCATATTTGACAAAGGCAATGTAACTGACATCACAAATGTTAATGTTTCAACTGCAAGAAATGCTCTGGTCTGATATGAATGCAAATTGAACATCTCCCTACATATCTGACATACAGTATGTGCTTCATGTTATTATGCAGGAGTGATAGCTTGTTGTAATGAATATGAGTAAGAAGCGAGATGTATATAGGAACAGGGCTGCAAGATTATGGCCAAAATGATAATCAGTATTATTTATCACAATTATTCATAGATTTTAACTGCTTTTACCTCCATGTTGTGCTTCATTCCAGCCGTCAAAAAAATCTAAATGTTATTCTTTTACTTTGTTACTGTCTATCTATAGTGTTTTTTTACATAAATGCATAATTCAAATGATCAGGAAATATTTTTTTGTATTTTTATTTAAATATTTGATTTGATTAATAAAAATCTTGGCATGTGGTATTATGCGCTGCTTAGAGGTAGTGTGGGGAAGTTAAAAAGGTCATAATTCCCTCTAATATATATTTTATATTGCTGTGAAAACATCTCCTTCAAACAACTGGATTAATTCAAGTTTCTCACAAAAACAACATTTTACAAGGTTATATGTTTTGCGGTTGTTCCTCTGTGGCTTATTTTGGACTTACAGTTGTGACATATTGCAGCTTTATCTCTTCTTCACTCACGTCGAAGAAGTGCAACACCGATGACATGATGTGTGTGCATGTGAAACGTTACTGACTTCACTGCTGTGTGCCGACGTAAAATCATCATGTGGCGGCATGTATGTGTGTGACCTGCAAAAAAATCAGATATACTGTAAAAGACTGCCGAAAACCAGCCGGCTTTGATTGGCTGCTGACTGACTGTGCATCGCTAGCTGCTAGTTTGGGAAGCGCTTGATTTATGCAGCAGAATTTCCATAAGCAGAGCATTTTAAACATCAGTGTTGTACTCACTCATGCTCATGTAATTGTGGGAAGCCAAAATCATGATTAACTGTGGAGCCCTATGTGAGCCCTATGTAGGAAATCATTATCAGTAGCTATTTTCTCACTGCCTTTTATATTGCTAGTGGACATGTGAATAATGTGATGAAACACAAAATGATTTAACTGTTAGTTTTTTGTTTGTAATTCAGGTGGAATGGAACAATAATTATAATTATGGTTGATTGATAACCGCCATTGGCTGACGTCTGACATGTGATTGGTTAAAGTGTGGAAGGCCGCTGTGGTCTGTGGCTCATAGGTGTTTGGGGACTGCCTGGTGCTCGTAAACGGCAGTGAGCACTGCTGCAGACAGCTGCTGCTGCAGGCTGCTCTGAGATGTAACAAAACATTTGGTCCAGTGGTTTAGATGGATGTTGACAGTGGTGACCGGTTGGCCAGTGGGTGTCTTTGTGATGTGGAGGCCATCTCCTTGATTTACAGGCCTTTCAGTAAAAGCGCTCTTATTGAAGGGGCCGATGCTTCTGTAATTGGTCCCTTAACAGAAAGAGCAACTCTTACTGACTGAAAAAGTAAAAGCTCTCTAGCTGGACCTGGCTGATGTACAGGACTCTGCTGAAGAGGGTTCATCATCATCGTCATCCTGAGTGGATGAGTGCTGGTTCTCTTTTTCACTGATGAGAAGGCAGGAGAGTGGACGTTTGATCCTGATCTCCACAATACATCAGTCACACTGACTAAATACCCCAGTATACCCACCAAATACCCCAGTACGACTATTTAATGTTGCAAATTCAATCACTGGGTAGCTCCAGTGGACAACATCCGGTTCTGAGAAGTGCAGCCAATGCAGAAGTGCCTTAAACTTGCTTTCTTTCTAATACCCAGCAGGGGGCGACTCCTCTGGTTGCAAAAAGAGGTCTGATTGCATAGAAGTGTATAGAAAATGAGCCTACTTCTCACTTGATTTATTACCTCAGTAAATATTGTAAACATGAGTTTATGGTCTCAATCTCTAGTTTCAAGTCTTCTTCAACACAGCATGATGTTCATCTAGTAAATTATGGTCCCATTTAGCGTCAATTAGACCATAAAGCTGGGGATGCTTTAGGGTGTGGCTTCTTTGTTCAACCTTGACAGATTGCTACCACAGCGTTGTCCGGTCTGGGAGTTGTCCATGTTTTTTTTTGTCTTACAATTTTAAATGTGTCACAATGTGTTTTCATTTATGAGAGTTAATTGCAACATTTAGGCTGACTAAAAACATCTTATTCAGCATTTGGTTGTTGCTCCACCCTCTTGTGTCAAAACAATCAAATGCTAAAAGTAACATCATGAGGGTGTTAAACTTTATTATAATGTTGTGAAGTTATAATGTTACCAAACGCATTAGCTTGGTGGTTGGTATGAGCCACTTGTCATAACACATCGAAGTAAGCTGGTAAATATTTAAATATCATGCTATGCTGTAAAATGCTGTAATTACTGGTACTGAGTTTAATTCTGTGACACTAGAATAGGATTAACACCTATAGGGCATGTGTAACTATTTAGTTGACTTATCGTCTACTGTTTCCTTGGAAGTAAAAGCAACTAGAGGGTGTATAAAGGGGATATGACACCACTGACAGTCGACCAAATGAAATGCACCATTACCTTAAATGAGGTAATATACCTCTAACCCAAATGAGAGTATATTAGATTAGACACTGCACTAAATGAGGTTATTCTGATTAGCCTGATAATTACACAGGAATGGACTGGAGATAAGTAAGGTAAACACCTGGGTAAAATAAGCATTAAAGTGAAAACATTTAAGTGAAAACACAAAAATGTGCTTCAACAGCAATGTATTTTAATGAGGAGTGATTATTAGGTGAGTAATTAGAGGTCACAACAAGGACGCTGTTTAGTCTGTCAATCAGAACTCAACCGATAAGCTGAATAAATTACCCACTCAGAAATATTTGCCATTTTCCTCAGTAATTGTAATGACTTTGCATTTGTGAGTAATATGTTTTTGTTTAAACGATGACATCTGTGTCGCCAGTTTTTACACCCCATGGGCAGTTAAAGGTTTCCATGGTTACCATTATATATCTGAGTGCCTTGAGAAAAACAAATAGCAATGTCCTTCACTTATTAATTATTTCCACTCATTCCTCTGTGAGCGTTGCTGAATAATTTAAGGAGCTGCAATTACTGCACACTGTGGACAAATTTATTGTTATATGTCACAAACATGAAATGACAGAGGCAGTGTCTGTACTGTATCTGCTTAAAGGTACAGGGTCTTCCTCTGAACCTGCACTAGAGACTAAATGGTTTCTCTTAAGGATGCGTGATATGGATTTTTTTTCAGCTGATAATTACCTGCTTCTCATGGTCAATACCGAAAGGATAACCAATAATTTCACATTTTTGTATTTTAAAAAGACTTTTATGCACACATAAGGGTAAGAAATGATAAGATGCAATAAGCAAAGATGGATGATTTAATATTCCATAGATCTGAGTTGTAGCTCACAGACAAATTAACTGTATACACTGTCTGCTACAGCTACGTTCACAGCGACACCGCCACCAACAAAGCCACGCTCACCGCCACCATACAGGCATGGGAAACACCACCACACAGCCACCGGCAACCCTAGTAGCAAACAGCTGCTAACGTAGCACAAACACACACTCTGGGAAAATGGCTGCATGTCCGCGACACTACACGCAGCACCGTGGCTGCTGGCGCTCCCGGATGGTGAACCAACTGGAGACAGTGAACCAACTGGGGACAGTGAATGCAGCACCATGGCTGCTACAGTAACTCTCCTGATGGTGACCTGTTGATTCAGTTTGTTGTGCTGATATATTGCAGCTGGAGCAACAACTGCATGCACAAATCTTGCTGGTTAATAACTGGTCAACAAGGGTTTAGAAATTTTTTTCAAACTTTGCATTCAACTGACATCACCACTATAGTAGCAGCATATATACAGCATATATAAAGGCTGCTTCACCATGTTTAGTTCGGAGGTCCATGGATCAAACAGACCTACTTGGTTTATATTCTTTGAGCATATCAGAGATGTATTCTGATCATAAAGTATTCAGTGATAAATCTAGTCTGTAGCTGAGTGGAAGCCAGTATAAAGATTTTAAAACTGGAGTAATGTCCTCTGTTCTTGGTCCTTTTGGGCTTCATAGTAAATGCAGCTGTTCTTGCTAGAAGCCCATGTCACTGTAGAGAAAATCTGCTTTTTATCTGAATTATGACGGTTAAAAGTACATGTGTTTGTGTCCCACAGTGTCATCTTGTGGCCACTTTAAAACCTCACACTCTCCCAAACACCAACACAGTCTTGAAGCTGTGAAAACAGACATTTCGCAGAGTCAACGGACCACTTCCTGCGGCAGAAAATACCGTCACCTCCTGAGCTATAACTCACAGACTGAGTGTGACCGATGCTCTGAAATGAGAGCAATCTGCCGCTTTATCCACCTCCGTTCTCCATCATAAAGCAGTGACTCTCCTGACAGGGTGTCATACATTCAACATCTGAGGCCAAGGACTCTGTCAGAGAGAGACGGATCAATATGTCAACACAGGAATCTGTGTGTGTGTGTGTGTGTGTGTGTGTGTGTGTGTGTGTGTGTGTCATAGTCAGGGTCAGGAGGAGATGATGGTCTGAAGTTGCTTTGTTCGTTGTATTGATTGAGTCTAGTAGAGAGTGAGCTGATGTCAGTCAGTAGCATGCTGGCTCAGGGGCAGTGATGTTGAGGTGAAACGCCCTCTACTGTTGGCGATGAAACAGGTTAAGAGATTCACACAATAGGTTGAATTCAAGCTGCTTTAAAAAAAAATATGAATGATATCGGCGGAATAGGTCTTTTTTAGGGGGTGTGCATCCAAATGTGAGAAATGCGTCTTTCCTCATTTCATTCCCCCCCCCCGTGTTTGAAAGTATACGCACCACCTTGAAATACTGAATAAGTTACTAACTTTCAAGTGATTTATCACATTGTGATGGAGATGAGTGGATAACTCTTATCAGCAGAGTCAAGCACAGTTTTTTCTGTTTTTTGAAGGGAGCCCTGTGCACCTCCAAGCACACATTCGCCCACTACTAAAGGTTTTGTAAGGCCTGTGAGACTGACAGATGATTTAGTAAGCGGTATAAAAAGTCTTCCAGCAAGGACACAGAAGAGATGGGAGGCCCTGCGTGGGCCGACTCAGTGTTTACTACATGACTCACACCCCTCCTTATACGCTGCATGCCTGTCCGACAAACACGCTCACACACAAACAACTCATGGTTTGCTTTCAAGTTTGAGTTACTGCCTGACCGCTGCATGATGTGTTTTTGCATAGTCCTTTATGCATCACTACATCAAAGTGCCAATTCATCTATACCATGATGGAGTTAAAGACCTGCTGAAGGGGCCGGACACAGAGTCATCAGCAAAAACCCGCACAGAAATATGCTGAGCTGACACAAGTTAAGTGTTTTCTCATGGCCCCTTTCCATTATTATTTTTCCTTTTTTTTATGGCAGCTTCTCAGTAATAGCCAAACTCTTGGAACTATAGTCAACAACAAAAAGTTGTGTCGAGCTTCTGGAGCACCTAAACATTGTAAACATGAGTTTATGGTCTCAATTGCTCGTTCCAAGTCTTCTTCAATACAGCATGATGTTCATTTACTACATCATGGTCCCATTTAGAGTCAAATAGATCATAAAACAGGGTATGCTTTAGGTGGTGGCTAACTTGTGATTGACAGGTCGCTACCATGGCGTTGTCTGGCCTGGGAGTTGTCCATGCTTTCACACATGCTGTCATATTACACCTTTAACCCTTTCACTGTGTTTTGTGTTCATGAAAGTTCATTATAACCAAAATCGAGGATGGCAACTGTCAAAAACCAAGATGGTGATGACCAAAAACCAAGATGGTGACAGCCAAAAACCAAGATGGCGACTGCCAAAACCAAGATGGTGATGACCAAAAACCAAGATGGTGACAGCCAAAAACCAAGATGGTGATGACCAAAAACCAAGATGGCGACTGCAAAAAACCAAGATGGTGATGACCAAAAACCAAGATGGTGACAGCCAAAAACCAAGATGGTGATGACCAAAAATCAAGATGGTGATGACCAAAAACCAAGATGGTGACAGCCAAAAACCAAGATGGCGACTGCCAAAAACCAAGAAGGTGACAGCCAAAAACCAAGATGGTGATGACCAAAAACCAAGATGGTGACAGCCAAAAACCAAGATGGCAACTGCCAAAAACCAAGATGGTGATGACCAAAAACCAAGATGGTGACAGCCAAAAACCAAGATGGTGATGACAAAAAACCAAGATGGTGATGGCCAAAAACCAAAACAAAACGGTCTGTCTAACCTTAACTATTCAAGATCAGTGCCTAACCTTAACTAATGTAGGTCAGTTGTCTAACCATACCATTCAAGGCCAATGCCCAGCCTTAACTGTTCAAGGTTAATGCCTAACTTTAACTATTCAAGGTCAATGCCGAACTTTAATTATTCAAGGTCAATGGGTAAGCTTAACTATTCAAGGTCAATACCTAACCTTAACAAGAGTTTCCCAACTTGTGGGTTAACTTCTACACATGACCCCTCAAAACAGCAGTCCACAAACCACTGGGTGACTTTATGGTGACTATTTCCACTTCTTATACACAGTCTATGCATACAGCGCAACATGGTTGTGTTGCTATGTACACATTGTTGACATTCACTGACTTAATTCAGTCAAATGTGTGTCTTAGGCATATATAATAGAGTCATGACATTATCTAATGCACACAAGCTGAATTGTTTTTGCAGGGCAGGGCGCAACACACACACACACACACACACACTTGTTCTCCTCCGCAAGGGGAATTGCAATGAGATCCATGCAGCATGCTAATAAGCCTGCAGTCAGCCAAGAAAAACTCAAATCAGATATACATCTGCGTTTTGACCTCGCCACTGGCCTGTAGCAGAAAACAAAGTAGACATAATGATAGGTACATTTGGAATAAACATTTCCACACAGAATAACTTTTTGTGTGGCCTGGTTATTGAGCTGTGGAGAACTAGCAGCCTGTGAGACTTTTGCTTTCTGTATGCTACTCTATCTAGACTACACTGGCACCAAACAGTCTCGAGACTCCCTCCTTGCTTGCTGTTTTCAGGCTCCCTATTTGTTGCAGTAAAACAAAGGCCTGTTTGGCCTTTTGAACAAAGATATACATGATTTGGGTTGACTGTGGTGGCTGTAAACTTCCTGTTGATTGCAGTGAACTGGTATGGAACAGCTGACCAGAGGAAACTGGCTACTTTGGAGTGGGCATACAGAGGTGGAATCCATCCCTAGGTAGACTGCCACAGCTGGAAACATCTGGTGATGCTGAAATGATTTGAGTGATTTGTAAGATGGAAGTTGTGGCGTCAGCCTGCAGCTTCTAAATTTCAAATCTGTTTTCGAATTTCTTCTTTTTATGACCTCTTGTGTGACAGGCTGTGAATACAGCACTGACATGCAACACTTTCTCCTCCCAACTGGCCACATACAGCTGCTTTGCCACGCCCCCTGGAGTTACTTTATTTTTGGCATCCAAACCACTATAGTTACGCTTGGTGTCACTTTAGGCAACAAAATCACAACCGCTAGGTTTAGGAAATAAGTACATATTTTGGTTTGGCCCAGCATATTGATAGTGACAACATAACTTTAGAGAGTTTCTGACAGACCGTGCATGTGTTGGCAGTAAGTGTGGCGTTGTAGTTGGTGTTATACTGCAACCGTAAATGTAGGTTTAGCAGATAGTGTACGTACAGTTTGTTTGTCATGAATTAAAGCATACAAGGCTACACATCCCTTGCTTAAGATGGGAGCCAACTTCCTGTATCTTGCAATGTCGGCTCATACTCTTATGGTGGACCAGCTTTTCTCCTTAAAGTGACGAGCCACTTCTTTTGATTTTGTTTTGCTTGGGTTTCCATTAATTATTCAAATTTCTTTTAACCATTTAACCAACAGCGTTTATCAGTTAAAATGATTAATAGGAAAACTACTATGTTTGTTAAGTGAAAGTCAAGCCGAACATTGCGACGACAAGACTCAAATGAACAGCTGATTGTAACTTGAAAGTGATCCTTAACACACAGGACACAAGCAGTGGTCTCCTGGATGAAAGCCTTGTGTTTGTTGGACCCATCTACCTCCCTTCCCACCGGTCCGGTGTGTCTTTTCCCTCTTTAATCTATGTCACCACACTGCCGGTGCACTCTCTCAGAGCGTTTACTGTTACCGCGGATGGGTTTACATTGTAGTTAATGGAAAGCCTGTTGCATCTCACACAAGTGTAAAGGGTGCCATGTATGGCGATATCACACTCGACAAAGTGTCTGTATTTGACGGCCTGGGAATGTGAATGAGCTATGATACAGCATAATCACCTCATACAGCTGATAAAATGAATATGTAGCAAACGGTTGGAGCTTGCTGTTAAGTCTGCCCAGTCATATTTTGGACATGTAATGATAACTTTGTCTGTCTGCTGTTTGTTGCTGGGAAGGTAGTGTACAATGGGTTTATGAAATGTTTTTTAATGAAAACAGTGGCATGCTGCGGCTGGAAAAATAAGGTTGAGAATGAACCAAAACAGTTAAGTCACAACCAAAACAATGAGCTGAAAGACATTAAAACACTTGGTAGAGTAAAGGGGAACCGCAGAGTTGGGTGAGTTGGGTCACATTAGATTCATTTGATTTATTGTAAATATGAAAAATGTGGATTCATGCAACTTTAAATCTTTAAATAGGCAGCATTTAAATCCCAATCTCATGTTAATCCAGTTAGACATGTAAAAATGGTAGTCATTCTTATACAGCTTACCGCTAAGCTGATTGTTGTGTGGTGACAGGTGTGACTGAACCTTCAAACCTGCCCAGGGTGGCAGCCTACATCATGAGGTGTTTATGCTGAGCCTGGTTGATTTGATGAGTATGAAAATGAGGTAAAACATAATACTGTGACTCAACCTTGAACACACACTGAGGATTCTGAAAGAGCAGACATTACTCTTCACCACTATCATCATCAAAACACAAAATGAGGGAATATATTTTGGAGGAATAGTGTTCATCCATCTCGTAGAGTTCAGAGACTGTCTATACAAGGAGCACTGAAGCTGTTGTAGAGGCTTGTTGTGGCCTAACTTCAACAGGAAAGACTGACTAAGTGTAATGTTGGGGTTCAATCATACTGGTGACTTTACTCAACAGACTGTTTTCAGCAAACTCTGCTAAACCCACTGTGGCCCACCTATCCGGCACCAAATGGCTGAAGTTAGCAATTAGCTGGTGATCCTAAGCTACGTTCACACTGTGGGCAAAAATGGCCCAAATCTGATCAGTTTTTTCATAAAAGTGTAAACAGCACAATCACATGAAATCGGATCTTTTCCATTCTGATTTGGGCAGCTTTTCAGATGTGGCCTCAAATCAGGTTTTTATGCAATGCAACCACAGTCTGAACAATTGTATTGAAAGTCATGTGACATTTACGTCACTCTAGATCGACGTTCACCATTCATGTCACGATATCACCACATCAGCCATTGCTCCTCAAAAAACTATAATTAAATATTTTGCTCTGTCTCCTCATCCTCGCTATTAATTGCCCACCAAATCAGGAATCTGATAATGGCCACTTTTGAAAAAAATAAAATGAACAGCCAAATAAAAAATCAGCAATCTCGGCAATAAATCAACACATTTAGCAGCTCAAGAGCTACTTTGATTCATCAGAAGTTGGTAGCGACCAAAAAAGGTAACTATTAAACAAATCTGTCCAGTGACCAAAAATGTGACTACAAATTAATGCTAGTGTTGCTCTGTGTTTTCGGGGTGTGTAAGTAGACAATTGTTTGCTACTTACATTATAAGGTGATGGTGTGGGTGTGATGTGGGTGTGATGTCCAGCTTGTTGTGGAGGCCCCTGGTGGCCCAAAATGATCAATGCAGCTTTAAATTAATTCATTCCAATCAGTTACATGCGTTATCCTTAAAATCAATTCAGCTACATGTGATGTGAGTATAATTACACTCTTTCTTTTATAGTATGGACCAAAATAAATCATTTCAGTTTTAATATCCCAGAAAGAGGCAGGTTTGAGTCCTCAGGGGGGAATAGAGGGTTTAGAGGTACGACATGCCTCATTAATCTTCTCTTCCTCTGCTTTCTCTGCAGCCACAGAGAACATCTTCAATCACTGTGATTTGTGAGACTAATGTTGCAAACAACACAATCCATGAGGTTGTATCTCAATGATGAATGTCCTTGAATACATGATGAATGGTATTTGGTTCTGTGTGTTTGATAGAAGAGGACAAAGACAACTTACAGCCAGTTGACAACTTGGTCCTTATTTCTGTCACTGGATGAAAAAAGTGTGATTATAATCAGTGGTAAATAGACTGTGAGAGGCCCAGAGGCTCTGTAAAAGCATACATGAGGCACCAGCCTGGAGACCACAGGTAAGTCCACATGTCCTGTTAAGTTTATCAGTATTATGAGCTGTTTTATCACCTGACACTCCAGCAGAACAGTCTCTCTGGTCTACCTATTTCTAATCTTACATGGGACCCCCTTGTGGTGTTGTTGTAGAGGCACAGTAATAAAACACACAGCAGGGAGACGTAGACAGTGATGGAGATCAGGAGGAAAAGCAATATTTATATTTTACACCCCTTTAGGGAAGTCATTGTGACAAACTTAAAGAGCAGGTCTATTATTCATTCATTTCATCTTTTCAGGTTTTTATGTCATTCTGCAGCTTCCCAGTGGCATACTTTTTGTAGTCAAAATCTGCCATTAAAGATTTGGTCAAAGTATGTTTGCTTTAGTGTCAAAATGCTATTTTTCCCAAGCTGTGACCTGACGTAGGTTTCTGTATGACGACACTACATGTAGAGTGTACACGCAGCCTTATAATCGTTGTTTTCCCGTCAGATACAACAACGACTGGCAGTCGGCATGCTCCCAGTTTGGAAAAGCAGATCAGAGTACTGGCACAGAAGCTAAACAGTGAACTGCTTTGTGGGCACAGTTAGTTTAGATCTGAGAGTCACTCAATAACTAACTGATCGATGCGTGAGGTAAAATTACTGTTTTTATGGATGAGTCTGGTCTGGTGGTTTGGAAGCAATACAGCGGCTTCAGTCCCCCGTTGGAAAGGGCTGTCTGGTGGTGAGGTAAAGCAATGAAAATGCCGCTTTACCTCGGTGTCAGACATTCCTTGCCAACAGGGAACTGAAGCCATTAAATAGCTCTCTTCAAAGCCACCAGACTACAGTCACAAGATCAGTAATTTTACCTTGCAGAATGGGGGAGTATAGCCTGTGTCCAACCCGTCCTAAAAAAAATCCTTTCAGTTATTTTGGCTCAGCTAGCTAGTGCTAGCTCACATTATTCATCACCTTATTGATTAACTTTGATTAGCTTACTTTGGTATCCTACATCACTGCTTTTTTTAATGGCTGAGTGGGCTTTTCCATTTGAGTGGAATAGACCACAGATGGACCCGCTTTTTTAAAGTTTTTATGTAGTGCATTTGAAGATACAGAAGCCTTGATCTATTTTTGTACCAGCATGTTAATATCTCAACAGGAAGACTGATTTGTGTTACAGGGGTGGAAGATTACTGGAAAAGGATGGGGGATAGTTTTGACCATAATTCGCGACTTTTGTTTTTCAGTTGGGAAATATTAAAAACTTCATGTACAAAGCCTGGAAGAACAAACAGGAGTGTTTCCTGCTTCTGTTTACTAGTTTGTATCTTGAGCCAAAAAGATTTGGTTCATAGGATGTTCTCTTGAGCAATAAAACTTAATAAGTCATGACGTACACCTGCACCGAGGCACTGGGTGGGAATCAGTGTGTGTCGAGTGTTGAGCCAGGTCGACCGGCCCGATGTGTGAGTGTTCGTGTTCCTTCCATGAATTCTTCGCTGCTCCGTATCGCATCCTCTGAGGATTGAGTGTGAGTAAGCATGTGTGTGTCCAGGATCTGACGTCTTACAGCGAAGGGATGAATGAAGATTGTGAAAGGGTGTGTGTGTGTGTGTGAGCTGCTCCAGGGGGGATGCTGACCTCCCCTCCACCACACACCCTTACACTCCACCCTGTCCTGGACAATGCAGGGGGCGGTGGGCATGTGATTAACAGGACAGAGTACGGGCTGTGTCATACCTCGAGTAGCCGGATGGGTTGTGTATAACGCCTATGAGCTGGGACGTGGACTTCCCCATGAAGTCTGACTGGGAAATGCATCCTGGAAGAATCCTTGGAGCCACAAAACTGGGGCGGGAGGGGACTAGACAATGTAGGCAATTTACTCCAAAAATAGAGTGATACTATATGTTCGGGTTAAAAATCTGAATTGAATTCTGTCTTTTTTAGCAGTTTTCTTTGTGTAAACTGAGGCCACCTACATCTTTATCATGTTTTAAAATAGCTGAGACAGAGGGACAAGGCGGACCAACATCTCCCTGGGCAGCATGACATGACACGAGTATGTAGTAAGAGAGGGTCACACAGCAGGACTAAGGATGCAAACCACAGCGGTTCTGTGGGAAAACGGCACTGAGCATGCTCCGTGACCCCCGTTGACCAGCCTCTCCGCAGTCTGGTAGGGATTTCTCCAGGGAGGACGCTCCACTGCTTCGCCTGCTGCGCAAAAAAAAAAAAAAAAAAATCACACAGACAATCTCAGTCTCTCTTTTGCTATTTCTCACACAGTATTTCCATGTGAAACATACACTCCTTTCTCCAAAGTAGTTAATTTAACTCGCAGATTAAACTGAGATTTTGTATAATTAACAGCATGATGACATAGATTCTTATTGTCTAAATCGTTTTTTGTATTGTTTATTTGTCAGACCCTCTGCGTCTGCAGGCACCTAACATACAAACAGTTCTGTACCAAGACAGCAATAAACTTGCAGTGACACTTCCCAGACTCAGAGTGAATCCCCCCGTTCTTAAAGCGTGCGCCAACCCTGCGTCTGCACCGGTTTTTCCCGCTCATACTTCACCCTGCTGACGTAGCGGGCTGTGAGAACGCTCTCTGGCACTTGAGTGCTGTGACGCCTGCTGAATTCAGGAGTTTACAGCTGTGCTCTGGTTACTGCCACTGGTGCAGAGTGTGACATAAGAACAGCATCAGTGTGACGCCGCTGTATTAACCGTGGCTGGGTCATGTTGTCACTGAAGTTTTACATGTCAGTCCGTTTGACTGACTCAAAGCTAATTCTCTTTATTATGAGAAATTTCATATCAAAACAGATTTACATTTTGTATTGAAATTGAATTTACTTTACATTTTTTATATATAATATAATAATAATTGTAGATATCTCAGAAAGACCCACTTTGGAGAGAGACAAATGAAGGAAGCAGCTAAGGAAACCTGCCGACCCTAAACATGAACTCAACATAGAAATAAAATAGGAGTAAAAGGGTCATTGAGCTGTTTGCTGTGGTAATTTGACTAATTCAGAAGAAAGTTGCGATTGTTGTTAGTTGTTATGACAACAGATGGAGGGACTGTATAGACCCGGCGCTGCTGCTGGCTACCGGCCATTTTTTCTGCCATCAGTGCAGCACCGAAGCCTAGCGGAACCGGCCCAAGAGCTGATCAGTCAGCTGTCCGCTAGCTATGAAGCTATCACACTAATTCCACCATGCTTCAACGCCACACTGCTGACAGAAAACGAGCCGAACAAAGTTGTCACTCGTCTGGCGGCGGCGATGTGTTTTCCTCCGCTGTGACAATAGTGTGTGGATGAAGCATTAAGTTGTCAAATTTGACTCCTTTACATTTCTGTGGGCATCGTAACATTACAGCTCCACTGCTCATTTACTCCACTGCTCCACTGCTCATGGCCGCAGCTCTGACCATCCTGCTACGTTGATTTGAATGGGAATGTCTGTTCTACTCCTATATTCTATTTCTATAGCGCTAACTTTTCCCTACACACACACACACACACACCCTGGCACACACACACATTCATCTCTCCTTTGTATATTCGGGTAAGTCACCCCTGTGCCCCACCCGGCTGACCCTCTCACTGACCTCTGTCTGGCAGTGATGATGTCAGACACAGAGGTCACCCGGGGTTATCACAACCGGCTATCAGAGCCGTTTGGGCCTTGAGTGTTTGAACGCTCCCACCAGACTGACAGTGATCAAGTAAGCCACTCCATGCTAACTCAGCATCCCTCTTCACTCACTCACACACACACACACACACACACACACACACACACACACACACACACACACACACACAGGATGAAGTTGCTGTTGAGCACTAACAGAGCTCCAGATTCTGGACATAACACCACTTTTTGTGTGAGTGGTGAGTCTGCAGGCAACTTTATTTGTATTTGACCTTTGACCTTAATTATCTGTAACTCCAGTGAGGAGGCCTTCTAGATGTAAGTGAGTTCACTGCAGAGTTAATGATGTTTGCCAGGAGCCCTCAAATATTATGGTGAACTCGTAGAAAGCTTATGGTGAGGACTGTAGGGTGGTTGGGATGGTTCAGGGTCATCAGGTTTTGTGTGAGTGGGGTTTTTGAAGTTTAGGGTGCATCATTCACCAAAAACAGTCTGGATTCACAGACAGTTTGCAGTCCCTCCCTGCGAAAAAGCAGGAAGAAAAATAATCTTAACAATAGCATTATTCTTCCTCCTGCTTTTCAGCATCGTCTCATTCGCCAAGATGTTGAAGAACTCGTTTCCAGCCTGGGAGAGTAGCAGCAGGTTATATACTGTATGTAAGAGCAACACAGTAAAAGCACTTGAAGCCTTGGAGAGTTTGTTGCTTAACAGCTGAACAGAAGCAGCATACGTGCTGATGGTTTCATTCATGTCCTCCTTAAGCTGGTCGTAGCCTTTGTTGAGATCCTGATTGGTCAATTGTGCTATCAACGGTCTATTATTTCTTTATAGCAAGCCGCTACTATGAATAACAGACCGCTGCTATGAATGCAGTGGAGCCCTTCTGTGTGGAGTTTACATGTTCTCCCTGCATTAACGTGGGTTTTATCCGGGTTCTTCAGCTTCCTCATATAGGATAAGCGGTTGCAGATAGATGGATGGATGGATGTTATTTTAAGTAAGTAGCCGTGTAATAAGCAGGATAATGTACAGCAAGCAGGTCATTGTTTGGAAATAAACCCCTTCAGGATGATTAAAGATGCTCACCCTCTCAGGGATTATTTTGCAATAATGACCAGCTTGCTGTACATTATCCTTTACATGACTCTCAGTTGGATAGGATTATATCTGACACAGTTATTGACTCCTCACAACGCTGAATATGATGACAATAAATTAGGACGCATGAGTGCATTTAGTGGATGAATGCATTATTTTTTGTGTCCTGAAATAAAAAGTCAAAATCAAAGAAATACTCAAACAATAAATGATAAGTCATGACAATTAAGTAAACTCCATTTGCTGAGAAACACTTTTTTATTATTAAGGAAACTTAATTTTTTGCATTGCATAATTGTACTTTGATTCTGAAACCGCTCATCTAATCATGAAAGGTCATTCTTGAACTTGAATGAATCTTTTTCACCATGGACATGTTTTTGCCTTTTTCTTGTCTTTTCGTCTTCTACAAACCTGGCAGGAAAGGTAGGGCAGAGGAGAGGAAAAGGAGGGAGAAACCGAGACCTTCTCATCCTCTCCCTTTTATCCGGCTGTCGGCCTGTTAATTAGATGGGAGAGTGTTTTGATGAAGTCACATTCCCTGGATGTTCCAGCTATCAGTTTGGTACAATGGGGCCAGGAGCACAAGCCGTAGGGGGTGAGTGGGAGGTAGTGTGTGTGTGTGTGTGTGTGTGTGTGTGTGTGTGTGTGTGTGTGTGTGTGTGTGTGTGTGTGTGTGTGTGTGTGTGTGTGTGTACATGCAGGGGGATCTGAAGCCTTGTGAGATTGAAGACAGAGACCCAGTGAGGGGGGAGGTGTGGACGTGATCTGAGTGAGAACTTGCTGTGAAGATGCTGCAACATTATTATTTTCCTCTTTTTCAATTTTCCCTTAATCTTCCTCCTCCTCTGCGCCTGTGTTAGTTGTGGCTTAATGTGCTTTTAAGTTTAAAGCCCCATCAGACTGGAATAATTTGCCCAATTTACTCAGATCAATTACCTCTTTCTGTGATTTTAAGACCTCTTTGCTGGCTTATCTTAAATCTGCTTGTTCTTGCTTTTGATTGTATTTGTCTGTTTTCAGTTTACGAACTTAGTATTTTGACATGATGTTACTTTATTATTATTTTCATCATTAATTTCATGTAAATTATTTTCATGTTATGTTGGTCTGGTTTGGGATGGGATGGAGGGAGAGCCTTTGTGTATGGCCTTGTTGATGTTACTGTGTTAACTGTTTTGTTGTTGAACTTGTGTTTGTTTTTGTTTAATTTATTATCATTCTTGTTCACGTGTTTATGTGTTTAGCTTCTATGTTTTGTAACCGAGGAGAAACTGAGATGGTGCACCTCAAGGGGTTCATCCTCTCAGAAATTTTGAAATGAAAATGAAAAAAGGATCAAAATTGTTACCTGGCTACTTTTTGACTTTAAGCACATGTGCTCTCATCTCCTCTGGCTCTCATAAAATGACACCTGTACGTTTGCCTTTATTTTATCAGACATATGGTGCGAACACTTGGCTCTTGTTTTCAGCCATAAGGTATGAAAAAAGTATCATGAAAAGAAGTCCATGCTGAGAAGCTCTTTGAAGGTGTGACAGCTCCGTCTATAAACCTCCAGTCTGTTGAGTCATCGACCCTGCTGGGTGGCGTCTCTCAGTAGTCATCAACTACTCTAACAAAGTTTTTTGGAAATGATTGTTAGAGGATGAAAGGCAATGAAATCAATATTGAGCACCCCATCAGCATTGCCAGATGTACAATAATGATATTTGTATGATATTTTTGCCCTCTGTATGATCAGTAATGTCAAAAGTACCATAATGTTCAATAAGCAAATCAGTGTGCATGAAGAGAAACAGACTTAAGGAAAGCAAGCCAATGTGTAAAGTCAAGAAGAAAAACACAGAAAGCTTTTCTCATTTTTCATCTTCATCTCAGCTGATCGTTCCAATACACAGATATTTTCTCAACAACATGGCCGTCTGCAGGTGCTAAATGTACATTGTGGTTGGCTGTAGCCTGTAGTCGTTGCGGTGTGTTTGTGTGAAACGTTTTAGCCAAGACAAAGGCGACGTGAGGCAACTCAACTGGTGGCTTGGGTCTGGGATTTTAGTCTGCGCTATCTCAGTTTATCTCATTTAATTTTGTAATATAGGCTATTAAAAATTGTTGGACTGACTTACAGACACATCACCCCTTCTTTGCATCATAGCTATGTCAGCTTGCTTTAAAGGGACAGTGTGTAGGATTTGGTGGCATCTAGTAGTGTGGTTGTGGACTAAAATCAAGTAAGTACCCCTCTGTTCACTCCTCCCTTTCCAAGACTGTGAAAATGTGAGCTGCCGAGTGTAAAACCACGGTAACGTCGTTCGCCTCACTCCTTACCATAATAACACTACTTTAGGAGCAACAGAAGTCACATGGCGGCTGGCGGTACCATGATTTTGCGCTCTGCGGCTCATGTTACTGCAGTTTCACAAGCATACGGTGGCTTCCAGGTACCGTAAAAACACAAAATGCTCTGTTTTTACCAACTAATTGAACATTGAACCAGTAATGAAACTCCAGTGATGAACTCCTTTCAGTCATGCAGGTGTGACAAAAAGTCTATGAAATACATGTTTTGTAAAAATACACATTTGTCCTTGTGGTTATGACTCGCGTACAATAATTTTCCGCACAATACGATAATTTTAAGTCTCTGGTAGGATGTGGCAAGGCAGTGCCCCATTTACAGCTGATTTTACAGGAAAAGTTTTTGACTTGTTGGCCTTCTTGCCGAGAGTTTGATGAGAAGATTGATGCCATTCTCATATTTGATAGTGGTGTCAATCTTTTCCTTCGACCTTCCCTCATCGTGATCAGTCTCTATTGTTCTGTCAGGCCCTAACTTATCTAGACATCCCCTTCGTCTCTCATTCTCTCTCTCTAGGTGGCCTTGTCTTGTCAGTGAAGCCAACCACAGCTAGTAGCATGCAGGCAGACCCAGTAAATCACCAATAACCCCCATTACAGGCCACGTTTCTTGTTTCTCATCATCCAGTCTGCCTGGCTTCCTTATCAGCCTACAGAGCTTTTCATCTGCACCTCTGGTCCTCTGCCACGCCACCAGGTTCTCGTTTAACCTCCCACCCTGGGAGCGTGAGCTGTTTAGAGGAATTATCTTTCATCTTTGTGGGTGGACATTTGGATCTGGGAGGAAACTATGTCTGACTGTAGGTTAGATGTACTAGTCCGTATTATTGAGTGTATATTGAAATATCTGAAAGAGCCATTTCTAAATCCAGCTTGAAACCCTGCTTTCTCCATCAGGATTAGCAGATTTCAAATAAGCTGCCAAGCTGTGGTCCTACTCAGTGTGTTTGTGCAAAGGGTTGAGGTTTTTTCGCTCCCACTCCACACTGGGTTTCAGAAGGAAGTGTTTAGTGGTGAGATCCAGATTTTAGACAAGGCTAAGCTAAGGATTTGAAACCAGTTTTTGTGGGGAGAGCATGAAAAAATCAGCAGGACAATTGTAATGGCGCTGCAGCCCAGAGTGTACAGCCGAAGCTTGCCGGTGCTTGGTGACTGGGACCTGCTGGTGGAGACAAAAGGCCTCGGCTTTGGCCCTCATTGGCCCCCAGCTGAAGGACTCTGCAGGCACTAATTCTCCTC
This sequence comes from Pterois miles, assembly GCA_947000775.1. Classification (NCBI taxonomy): domain Eukaryota; kingdom Metazoa; phylum Chordata; class Actinopteri; order Perciformes; family Scorpaenidae; genus Pterois; species Pterois miles. Next base: position 6,637,619 of record CAMQGK010000194.1, on the reverse strand, counting down.
AGTCAACCCCTGCTCATTACACCACTTGCTGAGAAAACCTCTGGTGTATACCTCGGCACGAAAATGGGACAATACCTTTGTGGAATGTGAAATAACAACAATGCACTGTGGGAATATTACACAGGGGCTGAAAAAGCAGGAGGACTGTTCTTTAGAAATAAGAGTTTTGTGCTGCTTCCTGTCTGTGTTGAAAACCAGTGTTGATTTTTTAAGAGAAGTTAGAGTAAAATAGACCTTAAAACAGGGTATGCTTTAGGCCTGTCGTGGTAGTCGGTGTTAGTGATGTTACTTGGTTGTTAAGCACACACTGATCACATAATGTACCCACTGCCCCCACAGTTGGTTTGCTTTTGTTGTTTTTTATTTACAGAAATATATCCCATTTAGTTCATTTTAGCGTATCAGGGCCATGTTATCAATACAAAGTCGGACATCAGACACTGACGGTGAATGCATCTGCTCCATCTCAGCTCAAAGTTGCAGGAGAGGGATGAGACAAGAGAGAGTTGACAGACAAGATGATGCAAAGTGACAGGCAAAATCACCTATTTGGCAATATTTCAGATTTAAACCCAATACTAAAAGGGAACTGTAATGTTAATGAGGCCAACGCCGTGCGGGGTGGTCATAGCCGATGTGCGCTGCAGAGCAGCGGCGGGTGGAAACCTGAGGCCCTGCAGCGAAATCTGTACCGGAGAAGCCAGACACACAGCCACCTACCGGTAAAGTAAGCGTACTGCAATTATTGACTGTCATCTTTTCTTGCAAAATGTCTGGTATTATTGGAAACAGTGGTGTTGACACAAGTATATTAACTGGTGGGAAAATTTCTTCATCACATCCCTAGTATGCTTTGAGTGTGGCTACCTTGTGATTGACAGTCCGCTACCATGGCATTGTCTGGTCTGGATGCTGTGTGTTTCCATCACACTTTAAACCTTTCACAGTGTTTTCCGTTCATGAAAATTAATTGTAACATTTGGCCAAAATGCCGAACTCGAGGCTTCAAAACAGCAGTCAACAAACCAATGGATAATGTCATGGTGACTACGTCCACTTCCTATATACAGTCTATACTTCATTCCTGTTCCTGGTAAAATAGAAAGTAGTGGCAGGCACAGCTCCAAATCTTTAACAATATTAGGTGCCTGGTAGTAGTAAGAACATAAGAGACAAATCTCTGGCACTCACAGATAAAGGGTCTGTCTTAGTTTATTCTGGGAAAAAGATGAACGTGTTTCAACTACTGTATAAGCCATCATCAGCGTAATCGCTTAAGCAGTAATGCCAGTTGTGTTCTTGCTAGTAAACCATCCTGTGCCCAGTCAGTTGTCAAGTTGTAGTGTGAACTGTAATAACACTTTCACCAGTCACAATCCCTTGTCGTCACTTCTCCCCTAGTATAATCAACGCTGTCTGCTCCGTAAACCCTCAACGAAAAACAGCTTGGTTAGACCTGAGCTGCCAGACGCCTGTCATCAGGTACTTTCACTGAGATTTAGAAGAGCAGGAAAATTACTGTTTGCAGGATTGTCTTTGACTTAATATCACAAACAACTCACACAGCAACTTTCTTCTCCTCCCCTTCTCCTCTCCTCTACTTTTCTCATATCCCAGAGTGCTTATTTCACAGACTCAGCAGAACAGATCCAGTTTGTTTGTGTCTATGACCCCCAAGCTGTGTCCGTATGTTCGCTGCAGATGCATGCAGAATGGATGTTATGCATCTCCATCTCCGAGTTTGGAGGCCATACTTGTGGCTTTACCACCCTGCTGCGTTAGCAGGACTTTGAAGCAGAGTCTGGGGAATGAGAGATGATCTCTGATCTGACTCCTCTTTCCCCTCCTTCCTCCTTTTTACTCCTGTTCTAATGCTCCACACACAAGATGCAGCTGGTCTGTGAGCTCATCCATCCTCTCACAGAGCTGTAAATAAACCTCTCTCCTCTCCCTCACACTTCCTAGATCTATCTCTCTCCTTTCCCCTCTTTTATCTTCCTCAAGGAACATGTCTTTCTCCCCTTGTTACTGATTTGTCTGACAAGTTGTCAACAGCGCTGGAGAATAAAGATTCACACACTTTGGAAGTGGATATCACTGCGATGAACCGAGGTAATGATGTGAAGTTAATGCAACAATGTTGGAGCTGCATATTTAGGGTGCACACTGTTGAAGGATGAAAACAGCGCTCTTGCACTCATGAATATAACTGAACTGAACAGAATTTCAGAAATCCTCACCACTCTGAAGAGCTGAACTTGCAAAGATGAGGGTGACCGAAACTTTTGTCTTTGCCAACAAATCGAACATTCAACCGGTAACAAAACCCCAGTGATGAGCTCCTTTCTGTGCAATGTTACAGTAAACTCGAGGCTTGAGTTTTCCTGCGAATTTTTGTGGTCTCATCCATATTCATGATGTTTTGAAAGCAAACTATTTGTTCCATTGTAAGTTTGTGTAGTGCTGTTTACAGACACGGATGACAGAACTGCCTCAAAGTCCCGTTGAGTGATTATTTATTGAGATAATGATGATGGCTGATGTGTGGGCCACAATCATCAGGAATGTCAAATCATTATATTTTTTCTGCTGTAGTGCAGCCTGGTGAAGGAAACAGTTGTTGTTAGGGATGCTAGTTTAGATTTTTTTTTTTTAGTCAATAACTAACTCTTGTTATCCGATTATTAACCGCTAACTAAGAAGATTAGTGCGTTGCATGCAGTGGTGCTATTTTTAGTGCTTAACATGCTGCCCAGCTGCAAAGAAAAGATGATGCACCAACAAGTTAATCCCTCATTTATCAGCAGTGATAGTGTATGCCCAAAACAGACAACTGAGTCCCAAGTTCACCTGTTCAAGAGAGTTACTGGAGCAGCCACGATGCTGCGTGTTTTGTCCCAGTAAGTCTCCACTGCAACATTTAGCTGCAAGGTTGTCAGCTGTTTGTCTGCCTGGCGTACTCAGTGAGCACGGCCTCATGTTAGCGAGTGTCCGGTCGAGAAACAGAGAGTGTATGTGTGTGGTGGCGGTGTACTCTTTCATTACAAGTTTTTGGTTCTTGTCATTTTTCATCTTCATCTCATCTGATCATTCCAGTACACAAATATTTTCAAAATGACATGGTCATGTTGAATGAAGCTAAGTGGTGAGCGAGAGTGGGGTGAAAATGGTCAGCAAACTTCGCTTTTTTCATGTATGTATCATAACAATATATCCACAGTCCACTGTCTTCTGGTATCCTTTTGTGAATGATGACCACAGACTCCAATACTGGTGTGGAGAGTTATTTCATTTCATGCAGGCATAGGATGTACATGGGTGTGTCCCATCTTAAAGTGCGTTGCTCTCAGCCTGGATTATGACTTAACTTATTCGTTTTTGTATAATATTATTTTACAATCTATGCACCAAGCTCTGATTGGTCAGTAAGTGCTCTAATACAAGTTGATCTCTTATCACGTACATAACCTGCTTCAGAGCAGGTTAGGTGTTCAGCATAATCACATTGCGTAAATACCAATGGCAATTTATCCCAGTGAGAAGTGAACCACCGTTGTACAACTGAAATTCCAGCGTTAAACCTGAAGTTACTTTGCTAACCCCAAACCCTGCTTCATTACACTGCTCAGTTGTCTTACTTGTATGTCTGAGTGTGTTGTTGTCTAATGAGGGTTACCTGTAGTTTATATAGATGTCAAACACAGTGAAAGTATTTCCTTTCCTTACAATAGCTAATGTACAGGTTCTGGAAGGCCTCAATGCCTGACCTTGAACTTCATTTCAGGCATGTGTCACTTACCTCCACCTACAGTGAAGGCCAGATTCTGCTGATGGAAACTGCCTCTAACACAATGCAGCAGCCCCGAGCAAGGTCAGGAAGGAAGAATTAGTAACACATCCTCCACACGAACGCTCCGGCCCAGGTCGTCATATCGTTACACATAACACATCCGTTTATTCAATTAAGCCTGGTTTATTTATCACCGGCAGTCACAGAGCTTCGTGTGCTTTTTCCACATTCTCTGGCTCACTAATGTACAGACATGTTTGTTCACATGGCTCACCAAAAGTGATGAACATGATTCCTGAATTAAAAATGGTGCCGTGATATTAACGCATGAAGGCAAAGACAAGATTCAAGATGTGCCGTTGCTCTGCGCGATCTTTTGACCTCGTCGAGGGGGATGTTCTCGCAGAGTGTTGCAGACAGATAAAATGCATCAGCGGTTTGTGGCTGGTGTGCCGCAGCTCTTCTGGCACAGTTTAAATCCCTGTGTCTCCGCTGTGCTCTCACAGAGAGAGCGGCATAACTGTGGTCATGTTTCTCCTAACATGAAAGGATAAGCCTAATTAAAACATCTTAATTACAAAAGTAGATACAGCCGTCCTGCAGTGGGGGAACATGCTGGAGTTCAGCACAAAGTTTTTCTCCCATCCCCTGAGGACAGTTGTTGGTATCAATAATCATGCTTAAAAAGAAAAAAGATGGATGTCTGTGCTTGGTCAATGCTTGGAAAAGTTTCTATTTCTTTGTAAATCAGTCAATATGTCAATAACAATTCAGTTTTTAAAGGCTTGTGGTTGTGGTAATGCTTGCAAACACATGCATGCACGCAGGCTGAACGGTCCCTGAATCACATCGTATTGATGTATTTGTGAAGGATGGACTGTTAAAAAACGTCTTGAATTCAATGATTGGCAGAGGGTTCGATAATGACAGAACAGCTGCCCATACTCATTTTGAAACTGTAAACACATGAAGCTCCATGGAGTGACTTGCATATCACAAACAAACCATCTTGGGTTTGCAAAAATGGAGCTAGGGTTTGAGTCTGAATCACGGACAGTTTGATGGGTACCAGGCGATAATAAACAAGGCTGTCAAGATTCAACCAAGCCCCTTCAACACTCGACTTTCATCTTCCTGTCAGCGTGATTGGTGGAGTTTCAACCGAGGTGTAATTTCTGGTTTTCAGAACGTAACCTCAAATATGAGTCTTGTAATGAATTGTTACCAGTGATGCAGACGTGTACTGTAATGTGTGTAAGATCCCTTTAAGATTGTGTGTGATAAATTAGGGCAGATGCAGAGTTAATATTAGGATGTGGTCTGATCATCCACCTGGCCAGGGAGCCATTGACCAGACATATCAAATGGAAGGGAAACAGGAAAAGGAGAACCAGTGTATATCAAACAGAACTAGACTATTTAGTCTACTCCATTACTTCCCAAGGATGTATTGATAACACTGAGCACTGCTGCAGAAACCACAGTATTATTGGCAACGGGGCTAGAGGTTAAACATTGTCCACAGTGTGTGTTTGTGTGTGTTCATGCACAGTGCATGCAAGCTTGTTTTCGTAAGTCCTTTCAATGACATTCTTCTCTCTTTTTTTACTGGTATGATAATTAGAGTTGACTTTTGGGTTGTGGCTCAGTTCGAAACAGGTCCAATCAGAAAGCTGTCTCATATCGGAAACTGCCAAATCAGAAACCTGTGAGGAGCTAACAGCCCTATTCAGTATTAGAAAAATAAGTTAGCTGGGGCATTCGCCAACGTTAGTTAGAGTGTGTTGCTGGGACAGAGAAAAGTATCAAACAGAGTTAATATTCTCCTGATTTGTTTGTCTGGAAAAATGCAATTTTAGTGTAAAAATGTTCAGAAGACATGTGGCTTGTGAAAAATGGGTCCAATATTTAGTTTGGTGATAATGTTGTGAAAGAAGCAGTCATAATCTGTGTTCACAATCACTTCTCCTGTTGAAGTTACTACACTCTGTAAATGCCGTTAGTCTCCTAAAGGGACAGGGCAGTAGCAAAACCATAAACGATATATAAAAAGTGGATGTAGTCACCATTACGTCACCCGCTGGTTTGTAGACTGCCGTTCCGAAGCGTTTGGCATTTTTGGCTATCACTATCTAGCAACAGGTAGCCATGTCCTAAAGCATACCCTGCTTTATGATCTATTTGACTCTAGATGGGACCATGCTTTACTAAAAGAACATCATGCTGTACTGATGAAGATTTGAAACTACCAATTGAAACTATAAACTCATGTTTACAATGTTTGCTGAGGTAATAAATCAAGAGAAATCAATTTTCTCATAGACTTCTATACAGTCAGACCTCTTTTTGCAACCAGATGAGTCGCCCCCTGCTGACTATTAGAGAGAATGCAAGTTTAAGGCTCTTCAGCATTGGCTTCACTTCTCAGACCTAGAGGTCACCCATTGGATGAAACCTACATGATATAGATACAGGAAACTGACTTTCATTGCGCCTTCTCCTTACTGAACTGTCTCTGATCCTTCAGTATGGGCTGAATACCTAGTTTATGAGACGCATTTGGAGCACAGAAGACTGTTAAAGGAACAGTGTGTAACAATTAGGGGGATCTATTGGTAGAAATGGAATATAATAATAGGTATACTTTTTTGTGTATATCCACCTAATAACTATGAAGAAGAATCATGTTTTCATTACCTTAGAATGAGCCATGTTTCTACAGTGGTCCAGAATGGACACACCAAACTTTTTTTTTTTTTTTACTTTTCCTGCTTGGGCCAGAGTCAATGTTATTTGCTGTCGCCGCTACTCTCTCTCTTTTGCTTCACCACTCACTTTCCACAAACTAATGCACTCTAAACACTGGCTCTGATCCAAATGACTTACCTACACTCACAACAACTGTTTGAAGAGAGAGCCATTCATGTTTTTGCTTCGTCCACCGCAGTTCTACACACTGTGCAATTTGCAAACTCAGCGCTAGATACCACCTGATCCCACACATTGCTCCTTTAAGTGCATAACTGAACATAGCAGAGCAAAACAGGAGCAATGTTATTGGTGCTGTCAGCTGAAACAGAGCCACCCCTGTACGACTGCATTGTACGTCACAGAAGTTGTGAAAAAGGACAGTTGGTCAGGGTCATGTGTACTCTGCCATTACACTGCAAGTATTTATGACTCTATGATCATGCAATCTGATACAGTGGTGACAAAAACAACATGTGCAGTCTGATCTTTACATTACAGTCTTTATTTGTACAACTACAGTAGGTAGTGCTGATTTTAGATAAAATCTAAATCTCTTGACTCGTAGCAAAAACAACACATAACATTTGTAAAGCATTCAGCCTCAATCAGTAACAACTGTGAAGTTGAATACCACTACTAAGTGTTTCTGTAACCTCAAGCTGTTTTTGTATATGGCTGGCAAACTATATTTTCTATGCTGTCCGCGCTCTTGTGGGTGTTAAGTGGTGACACAACACATAATCTGACACAAATCTGACACAAATCAGAGTGTTTCTGCTTTCTCTAACACAACACCATTTTCTCAGGCTTGCTTGATGTAAAGCCGCAGACAGCTTTATAAAAACAGCATGTCCCTATTGACCAGCATGTGAACGCTCCTAACTCCACTATTGTAGGAATGGCTGTAATGACAGGATGATTGATTGTAAGCAGAAAATGGCAACAGATACCGGCTGTATATGAGGCCTTTGCTTCTCTAATCAACATTCAGTACTGACATAAAACCAAGCAATGAGTGTTTAAGGCCAAACTGCAATTTCAATGCATCTGTTGATGCATTTTAAAACTGAAATAAGCCATCATTCTGAATATCAATACCTGAGCTGTTCTGCATACATAGCTACACTATTATTTTGAACAAATTAATGACCAAATCATTTATAGAAATTAAATGATATTTCCCCCTCAGCTGTTTGTTGGTCTTGTCTTAAAAATAATGATGTTGTGCCTGACAGAAATCTGAAATGTCTTGATGCAGAAAATGTCACCCATCTATCTTATTTCCTCAGATGTTGGTGCAGTAAAATGGACAGAGGATCATTTGTTTGGAGGAGTCTCAAATTGATGCTGAAGTTTATAATGTCCCACTTACACATATATCAGCTTATGCTGTCAGGATTTCTAGTTCTGACATCAGAGATCTGTGAACATGGGAACTACTGGCCGCCTCTGTTCTGTGCTTGTCCCCTGATTCATGCATCAAACAAAGCTTTTAAAATTACGACTGTAGTGGAACTTAAAATAACCGACCAACAAACATGACATCAATATTATGTATTTACTTTTTAAGAAGTTATTTTTGTAGCTGAAGGTGTTTTAACAGGCTGTACAGATCCAGATCAGCATCGGATGCTCAGTCAAAGCTCTCTAAGGGCTCACAGGGTCAGTTTTAATCAAACTCTGGTGTAGCTCATTTAGGCGGTTGAGTGCAGTAATTACATTCTGGTGCGGACCAAAACAACTGGTCTGCGACCGCTTGTGAGAGGTGGTCTCCGACCGCTTCCAAGACAACCAAAAGCAGGATGCCTGTTGGGGCCTTTGTTGAGAAGGACACAGGTAAATGACAGAATAACATGAGTTGGAAAGGACTGACCTTGACTTCTGCAGACTTTTGCAGCTTCTGAGCTTGAACCCTCTCAAACTTAAGAGTTAATTTTGAAAGGTCTTGTTCTCAGCCTTCGTTTGCTCCAATCTGACTTGCAGTTCCTTGGTGTTGGAGGTCTGCTGCTCGAGATCATTCTGAGCCTCCCGCAGCATTGTGCAGATTTTTCCCAGCTGGGATTTCAGCTGGCATGTTTAGCCTGAGTTTCATCCAGCTGAGCTTTCAGACCACATAGCTCCCTCTGCATCTGGTCTTTGAGCCTCGCCTTGCTTTCCTTTTTATTTTATGTTGTCTCTTGTCTATGGAATTTTTTTTTTTAACGCTGTCTTATGTGTGGGTTTAAAGGAAAGCTCATGGAATGATCATTTTCCTGCTATTTTAACTGTTCCAGCATCATCTAGATGGAGAGTTTCATAATGTGCACACAACTCGTTTTTTACTCCTATTTATATGCTGACTTTTAATTTTTTGACATTAGTATCCACTCTGTCAATATTATAGATAGAGGTGATATGGATGTCCTTATCCTCCTTGACATTAGCTTGGAAAAGCTGTTGGTGTTAACTAAACTAACATAGTATTTTATGACGCTTAAAAAGGCAGTGAAATATGAATCTTTAGAAGTTTAAATGGTTCCCTGTTTAACTGTTGTAGTTTGATTTGGTATCAATAGCTAATGTTAGACAAAAGTAAGTAGACACCTGAGCAAAGTTATGTCAGTGGCTTGCCTGGTTCAGTATGCAGTATTATCAGAGTCGGCCATACTTATTGAGTGTTATAAGCAGTTGCATAGGGCCGCCTGTGGGGCCCTTGGAAATGATTTTTCTTAAATGAACAAGAGACAATTATAAAATAAAATTGAACTTCATAACCAAAGACAGAAACAATTTCCCAATAAATGGTGACAAAACAATAAGCTGAGAGACAGGTGAAATTGACTATTTATGTAAGCTAAATAAGTAATTTACTGGCCCCTAGATCTCCCAGGATTCTGATGAGAAAGAAGCAGAGTGTTGTTTGTTTATGACATGCAGTTCCTATTGATTTGTAATTGAATGCAGAACTTTGCTTTAAATGGAGTATATTTGTATCGTAGAATTTATATTTTTACTTATGTTAAGAATCTTAATGCTTCTTGCACTGTTAAGTAATATAGTAAAAAATATAGTAAATAAAAACACAATTAAAGCCTGTGACTCAATTGTTATTCCTCATGTAGGAGCTCCTAACAGTGGTTTAATGATGACACTAAAAACACTGATGAACCACCTACTTCTGGACCTTGATGCCATCATTCAGTAGCCTAGTCTCTTTTGCTCGTCAGTCAAAACTGAACATCCAGATGTGGTCTGATTCTGCCCAGATCTGGTCCTGCTCTCAGCACAGTCACAAGAAAAAGGTGTGTGAATGACAGAATAATGCACAAGGCAAAAGTGTGCAATAAAAAAGTGAGAAAGAACCCTTATGGTGTGCAGGAGAGAAGGTGGATAGGTTCAACGAACACAGGACTTTCTACTAGGAGACCAGTGTTTTAGACTGGTGTTTTGTTTTGTTACGTTAGTGACATTTGTGGCATGTTTTTTGCACTTATGTTATGTTGTTTCATGTTGTTGGCTCGTTTTTAAAAAAAAATTGTAGCTATTTTATCATTAAATTCACTTCTGAACGTTTTAGTGATGTGAAATCAACTGTGTAGATTTTGAATGTTTACAGTTTTACAGTATTAGATGGTGAATCCAATATTTTCTCCTGGTAGAGGAGGGGCTTTTACTCCTTGTTGACAAATGGTTTGTTTAAATATCACAACACAAATGTCCATTTTAAGTTGACAGGAACCTGTGTTTATCTGCCTTTATCTACGCCGGGAACTGACGCTCATGGACCGGCTGCAGAGAGGCGAAGGGAGAGGAGAGGGAAGAGGAGGGAGAGAGCTGCCTCTCAGTCCACTGTTTTGTTTCTGTAACTGAAAAATCAGTTTCAGTAAATTTTGTCGAGCAAAGTTTTCCCGTCTTCCATTGTTGATGATCGTTTTTGTCTTATTTGATTATGAGCTGTTTGAATAAATAGTTTAAACCTGCAGTATCTTATAAAGTAAACAACCTTAGCATAAAAGACAAAATCAAAGTTGTATTTTTTGAAAATACTGCAGTAGTGGTAAGAATTAGTTTTTTCATCCAGTGCTTTAAGAGCTGGTTTAAAGGCTAAAGCCCAGTCTAGCATACAGCAAAATACATTGCCTACTGCATACCACTGAGGAACGCAGTATGTAATATACAGTATACAGTGCATACTGCATACTGTGTGCCTCAGTAGTATGTAGTAGGCAGTTTGGAAAAAAAAACATGGTCACCAGTGGTAACCAAAGGCTGTTATTGTGACTTATTGACTTCCCCAGAGAGTACTCTGTAGTAGAGTCGTTGAATCTCCTTAATGTTGAGACATTCACTACTCTCTACTGTGGCACAGCCAGTTTTACTCCCTTGGGTGCTCTCTGTTTTTCCATCATTTCTTGTTTTAGTGTAACCCAACATATGGCTCAGCTCTTTTACACTTATGATCTCATCTCCAGTCCATTCACTGCTTTCCTAGAAACACTGACATACGAACATTTAAATGTAGTCTCACTCTCTCTTTCTCACACACACACACACACACACACACACACACACACACCCCCCTCCCAGACACACTATCTTCCTGAGAATGACAACACAGCAAGTCATATTGTTAATAGAGATTAGCGTTCTTGCTCTTTGATGATATGAGCTCAAGTCCAACAAAATATATTAGCTATATTATTATTATTATTATATACTGTATTACATTATGTTCGTTTATTTTTGTGTTTGTTTTCACAAAATATCTCTTGTTTTATTATAGAACTTGCTGTGAAAGTATGTTTAAGAAGATCTAGGGCACTAACAGTTTCTTTAAGGGCCCCACTGGTTAACTCCGTGTTAAAATTCAGTGACACAACAGTGTGTCACCCTCCGGTTTGCACTGTTTTGTTCAGTTGCCTGGCTTGTACTGTATGTTTTTATAGATTGTCTCTGTGGCCACACAAAGTTGTGTTCACGAGCCAAATAGGCTAATTATAAGAAGAAGAATTTGTTTTGTGTCTAAAGTTTCTCTCTTCGAAGTGAAATAAATATCTTGCATCTCCAAGAAAATCCTGATACTCATAAAGAAAAGTGATGGCAGAGCACATCTGGACTTCCCTCAGATTAAACATCCCAAATGTGACCGGAGCTGGAAACGATTTGTTCACCGGCAGTGTCGTCACTCCTGCCAAGAGGCAAAGACGGCGGGGTGGGGATGGTGGGGATGATGGTGGTAGTGTTGGGGTGGCGGGTGATTCCTGTGAAAGGATATGGTGAATATACAGAGTTCCTCTGGTCTTGAGATTTGGTTGTGGAGTAGAACGATACATGGTTGTGTTTGAAGATGTAATCTCCCATTTGATTTCCATTCAGCGGGCAGGATGGGAGGGTGCCGGGTCCCTGCTCCCCTGGGCTACCACATCCAACCCATATCAGGGTCAGGCCGACTCTCTTATAAACACTGATTAAAACGCTGGAAATGACTGTCCCGGCTGAAAGCTCATGCTGACAAGATCCAGCAGGATGGAGTGACACTAAAGAACGCCTAAAGTGAAATTAAAGCCCATAATGTACATCTGTCAACATTTCAGCTGAGGTCAGGTATATTTGATCTGAAATGAAAGTTATTCCCTTCGACTTTACCTCTGTCATCTGTTTATTTAATGGTCTTTAAAGCTGCAGAAGTGCATGATGTGTCATATATTGTTAACATCATCAAAGCATGCAGTGCTTATCTCAGCATCTAAAACAGATGCCACCGGTTCAGAGGGCACTGCTGAGTGGATTTCAGCCGTTTTATGACAAGTAAATAAAAGGAGACTGATGTTAATATCTTCAGCTTGTATGGAAAATGCTCACTGTACGCCTTTCAGCACACAATAACACAAGATGTGTGGTTTCATCTGGCAGCATTCTTTTTCTCCTATTTTCCTTTTTAAACATAATTAGCGACATTCAGATTTGCAGTGTTAGATCTCTGGCAACAAAGCCCCCACAATTATTGTGCTATTACTGTATATTGTATGTAAAATTACCATAGAAAAAACTGTTAGGGCACTAATGACTTTTTTAATGAATTGGACATTGTTTCTGTATGATAACCACAGTGAAATTAGAGGCAGAGTTAAAACATATGAGCGTTCCATGAATCATTGGTTTTGTTTCAAGCACATTAATAGCTTTTCCAGAGCAATTCCACTGGAAGTTTGAGGTTAAAAAAATCACTGGAATAGCCGTTCAATGAACATTTGAAAACACACAAATGGAGTATCATCTGTGGCGGTGTCACGAGACACAAGTGTTGCTCTGTCCTCCCGTCGCCAACTTCAGCAGAATTCTGAATGAATGACAACAAACAACATAAAAAACATAAAACATCAGAATAAATCTGTTAAAGCTGATTTAACTGGCTCTTTTTCATGTCTTGAGGGAAGCACAGCAAGCAGGGTAAGCTTAGCATACATCCACACTAATATGTTTTTGTTCTAAAATGCCATTTTTTTTTTTTACAACAAAAAACGATCTCTGTCCATAGTACCATGGCTGAAAATGCCTATCACAAGACCGTTCATGTACACTGGGCACACAAGTGCCAGTGCGAACAGGAAATAGCTCGGTTAGTTGTTCAGTTTAAGAGTATAGACGCATGAAGACGAAACTCTGTGTTTTCTTGACAACAGCCGGTGCTGCCATTTTGGACTGAGCGTTGCTCAGTGGTGCATGAAGCCAAAATGGCTAGACTGCTGAGTGATAGTACCTGGATCATCTGGCGATCTTCCACATCCATTGGGCCCATAGAGCAGGCCCAGTAGTGTTTCCTATAACTCCGCCTCCCAGCCCTCAGTCTTGGCCTCATTCACATGAATGGAGGAAGGGAAGTAACTCTGTGTTTGGCTATTGTGCATTTTACAACTTTTATCTCTTAATGATTTAAATAAGGGCTGTTCAAGTGTTTATAGCGGGAAGTTAATTTACCTAAAAAAAAAAAATATCTGCTGAGTTACAGACGTCTCTTTCCCAACGTAAGTCTGTGGAAAAAAGTCTTTTTGGGCCCAATGGCATGACATGGAAGTTGTAGTACTGTTGTTTAGCCACTATGAAAATTTGCTCCATAGCCTGCACTTCCTGGGGACTTGCTGGGCACTGATGTGAAAATTGTTCATTCACCTCATCAAGAGGTGAATGTGGGTGTCTGCATCATCCTTTCCAAAGGTCTCTATTTCTGCCCATTCAGACTACAACGCAGCAGTTTTAGGGGCTGGAAAATGCTGGAGTAGTGTGGATGCTTGGCATAAACGTAGCAAAAGTTATCCATTTTAAACCTTGAATTACTGTGGATGTAGCCTTAGCAGGGATGTTGGTCTTAACCTGCAGGCCACTTACTGGCTGCTTTATCTGATAAAAACAAAAAACTGAAGGAATCATCAGGTTCAAAGCACTAAACTAATGAGATGGAAATGATGTAATGACATTCATCTGTTGCTCATTTGACAGCCCGGTCCTCGTGTGGCCTGTGGAGAAGAGCTTGTGGACAGTACTGAGCCTTTTCTCTCAAACGCTGCCATATTCTGGCTGCAGCACTCGATGTGAGCTCATGTTTAGTGAAATTCATTGTTACCTATTTGGAATCACAGCTATCAAAGCACTATGGATTGATAAGACTGCACTACTTCTCTGACATTGTCCAGTCAACTGGAGTCGACACTAATGCAGAACAGCGGTCTGTCCTCCAGCAGCAGACCCCAAACTTGGCAAATCAAATATAATAAAATCTAGTGCTTTTTTTTCTATGAAAGTGGCTTTTTGTAAAGCCAACACTAGAATGACATGTTTATGCTTCTGTCAATTTAAGATGACAGATTTATAATTATGCTGGTTTTACTGAAATACTAGCTGCTTTCAACAGTGCTGAAGGAATTTGTCCATGTAGTTATACTGCAAGCAGCCATTTTGAGGAATTGAATTGTTTTGTTGTGGTTTTCTCAATTTGAGTACGACAAAATGACAAGGTCTGTAATTTTGGACTCATGGTCCAAGTTTCTGTACTGTGTTTTTTAAACAGCGCAGCCTCTGGACACGAGAAGCAATTGAAATGATTGTGACTAAAACATATAATATAGAGTGATATAAAGAGGTCTGCAGACAAGTTGACTACTTGTAAAATGTCCTTTTGTTTTGAGCTTATCTGTCAGTTCTTGTTCACCACCCTTTGTTGAATGTATGTGTCTGCTCTTTCATAACTGTCAGAGTAGTTATACTTTACTGTGAGCAGGAGCGTATAGTCAGGTTTCCACAAAGAAGTTCCTGGTAATTTTAGTCAAGGAACCAGAAAGGTTCCTTCAGCCCATTGTTGTCTGCATTTCCATAGTGGTGTAAAGACCTGCACAGATGAAGCTTATTAGTCTGCTGAAATAGCAACATGACTTGGAATGAGGTCTTCTGGTGGTCACAGTGGTAAACCCACTCTGTAACCTACCGTTGTGTCCTCTTGTTCCAACTAAAAAACACGTTGGGGGAGAAAAAAAAAAGCTTGGTTTTGGGATGATATTTCCTACTGCACAGATGCAATGACTGAAATGAAACTAAGAGCATCCCTCTCATCATATGTTGAAAGTTTTTCTCTCATTAAAAGCTCCGGCGCTCCGGCGTCAGCTTGCTCGTCAAGCTTTCTCTCTTTTTCACTCTTTCTGAAAATGAGTCGGGAATCCTATTTTAATGTTATCAAACAAAGAGGAATGTTTTCCTGTAACGAAGGGCACTTTGTGATGGCTTTGGCCTTGTAAATACTGCACAGTTAGGTTTTGTTTTTGCACTTTTAACAAATAACTTGACTACGCACATTGATGATGGCACTGTGCACTTTGGTAGCAATATTTGCACTTTATTAGCAAGAGTTGCACAGTACATTTACACATTGCATATTGTACATTTTGTATTAGATATGGATGGACTATTTATTGAATATTTATGGCATATTTATTGAACGTTTTAAATGTGACGGTGTGTTCTTATGGCAGGTGCTGTGGTGGGTACTCGGGTCCGCCTGAAAGAGAGTGGAGTTAGATTAGGCTCTCACAACACCGTTTGTGCAATGTGTTCATAAATGACAAATGATGGTTCAGTGGTGGTCTGTGTAAGTTGATTAACATTTATGTGCTAAACTGTATATCGTAGTATAAAGTGTGTGCTAGTGTTTGTGTGTTTGTTCAGTGGATTGCTTGTGTTGCTGACGCTGTTGTGAATAAACCACACACGCTTGGTACACCTTACTATCACCATTCTAACATCTCCCTCGTCTTAAAATGGTCCTAAATCGATATTACAGTACTTCCTTGTTTTATGAATGTAGTACAGTTGAAGCAGCTACGCTGTGTATGTGTTTCACCAATCAGTAACAGTCATCACTACAAACCCTACTCTGAGGATTCAAGTAGATTCAGAAAGCACTACCCTCTGACAAGTGCCTTTTGGGGGGGTAAAAAGACCCCGGAACCTTAATTTAGACCCTTGGACTCACGCTCAAAACGCCTCCTCAAAAGGTTCTTAGTTCTGGGGGAAAGTTCCTGCAGTTGAAACGAGGCTTCTTTGAACAAACTAAGTGCTGTGTGTCAAATTTTTATGTATAATACATTTGAGTTTATGTGTAATGTGATGTAAATGTAGATGCCCCTTCACCTCCACATTAATGGGTTTGTTAGAAAGCAGTACACAGTTGGTCTGAGGGTCTGTTTTGCACCATTCTGCTTGACACAATGAACACAAAATCCTTCCTTTCAGTTGAACATTTTTACATTCTCTTTTGATTTTTCACAATTCCTCTCAAGCAAAAATGTTTTCAAGTTCATGGTCACGCATTAGAAGTAATGGCAGTATGAGTCACGGTAAAGCATATACATAAATTGACTGGTTAATATGCTGTTGCCTTTGCCCGAGGCTTCTACCCCAGCCAGTCTCACAGCTGGATGAAACTAATGCAATTTTATATACAACATGCATTGCTGTTTACAGAGGTTAACCTTTGTAATCAGCATGACCATTATCTGCTCTCCACCATTCCAGGTATAAATGGCAGATTTCCGTAAGTGTTTTCGCAACCTGGAGAGAAAGGGCACTCCTGTCAAGGATTTCCGCTGTTTTCCCATTTTCTTGCTCCTCTCCTCTCTCTCCCTCCCACTTTCATTCTTTCCGCTTCTCCTTTCATCTGCAAACTGAAACATCCCAGAGCACACTCAGTATCTGAAGTGAAGATTAGAAACACCCTCGTTGACTATTGTCCTGCAGCCCATCAGAAACCCGGCAAAAGGCTACTGAAACATTGGATAATGTTAAGAAATTAGGCTGTTGTTGAAACATCCTGGAGATTAAACACTCATCATATTTCCCTAAAACCTCCAACCATCCTCTACTGCAATGACCTCCCATCATGTAGATATTAAGGATGGGTCATTAGGTTAAATAGAATTAGGATGGAAACCTTGAACATCCATATGCCTTTTACCTTTTTGATAAAATAGACCTTGATTTTGAGATAAAGGACTTTGTCAAACATCAAAAACAGATGTTAATTGTTATAAGCAGAACCCATAAAACAGGTTTTATTGGTCAAAGTAATTCTGTCCACAGCAGGACGACAAAATGAATGAATTCTTTGTTGAGGTCCATACTATATATGAATCCACTTTATTTGTGCCTCTCCTCTTTCCTCAGGCCATGTAGAGCACAGAGCAGTTGCAGATGGCTTGTTTCAGGAAACCACGGGCCCAAAAGGGATCCCTCTCTGCTGTGCATTTAGTATACAAACTACAAAGGCAGCCTGCGGTCAGCACACCCTTGTGAAAGGGGCTAAAATAGTGTCAGCAGGATGTCCAACAGACTGCAGGCAAGCAGAGGAGAGCGCACAACACAAACCGACATGTGAAGGAGAAGGGACACACCTTCTTCCACAGTATAGAGAGGAAGGAAATTACAGAAAATAAAATATTAATATTTACTCTTATTGACAAACATCATTCCAATAGCTGGTGGGTGTATTCAAAGTCATTTCAGATGCAGTAATTATTACCACCATTTTTGGAATCTACTGTGGGAACTGACAGTTGGCTGAACCCCTCCTATGAGCTGCTATGGTCCAGATTTCACAGCAAAGCAACCACAACTTGGTATGGCCAGTTTGTTAAACTTTGAGTTTCTCAACATGCTTTAACAATGTTTATTGGGCTCCACTAAGATCAATGCTCATAAAAATTAAGGGAACAAACTCTTGCAGCAGATCTTGATGAATGAATTATTCAAGTTGAAAAAATTTACTGATGTACATTGTATAATTTGTTGAGAGCAAAATGATGTAACGACAGTCAATGGAAACCAAAATCATCAACCCCCTGAGGGCTGGATTCAAAATCACACCGAAAATCAAAGCAAATAATTGAAATCAAAGGCTGTGACTCACTAGTGTGTAGGGCCCCTACGTGCTGTA
The DNA here is from genome assembly GCA_947000775.1 of Pterois miles. Classification (NCBI taxonomy): domain Eukaryota; kingdom Metazoa; phylum Chordata; class Actinopteri; order Perciformes; family Scorpaenidae; genus Pterois; species Pterois miles. Next base: position 6,619,620 of record CAMQGK010000194.1, on the reverse strand, counting down.
AGCACTCCCAACAACATATGGGCATGCTGCTGATGAGTCGGCAGATGGTGTCCTGAGGGATCTCCTCCCAGAATTGGTTCAGGGCGCTGGTGAGCTCCTGGACAGTCTGTAGTGGTACTTGGCGGCGTCGAATGCATCGATACTTAACGTCCCATAGGTGCTCAATTGGATTTAGGTCAGGGGAACATGAGGGCTAGTCAATGGCATCAATGCCTTCATCATCCAGGAACTGCCTACACACTCTGGCCACTTGAGCCCAGGCATTGTCCTGCACCAGGAGGAACCCAGGGCCCACTGCACCAGGTCTGACAATCGCTCTGAAGATTTCATCTCGGTACCGAACAGCAGTCAGGGTACCGCTGGGTATGACATGGAGGTCTGTGTGACCCTCCAAGGATATGCCTCCCCAGACCGTCACTGAACCAGCGCCAAACTGGTCATGCTAGATGATGTTACAGGAAGCATAATGTTCACCACGGCATCTCCAGACTCTTTCACGCCTGTGGCACGTGCTCAGTGTGAACCTGCTCCCATCTTTGAAGCGAATGGGATGCCAGTGGCAGACCTGGTAATTCTGGTGTTCTCTGGCGAATGCCAGTCGAGCTGCACTGTGCTGGGCTGTTTGCACAGGTCCCACTAGAGGATGTCGGGCCTTCATGCCACCCTCATGGAGTCTGTTTCTGACAGTTTGGCAGTGCTCCTCCTGTTCCTCCTTGCACAAAGGAGCAGATACCGGTCCCTCTGCTGGGTTGATGCCTTTCGACAGCTCTGTCCAGCCCTCCTCGTGAAATGGCCGGTCTCCTGGTATCTCCTCCACACGCTTTAGACTCTGCTGGGAGACACAGCAAGCCTTCTTGCAACTGCACTTATGGATGTGCCATCGTGGAGGAGCTGGACAACCTGTGCAACATGATTGGGCTGCAGGTACTGCCTCATGCTGCTAGTATTGACAAGGACACTAGCAGAACACAAAACTAGAGAAGAATCAGTCAGGAAGGATAAGGAGAGAGTAATTGTCTTTGGCCACCACATGTAAAACCATTCCCTTCCTGGGGATTGTCTTGCTGTTGCGTCTCCATTACACCTGTTGTAACTTTCATTTGCACCAAAGCAGGTGAAAGTGACTTACAACCACTTGGTTTCAGACCACTTCACTTCCTGCCTGTATCTTTTCCTGCCAGTTTTGAATGTCTGCCCTGCCCCGATTAGTTTCACCTGTCCCTTGTTTGCCGCTTACTCACCAGACCGCCTAATCACCTATTATCATCATTAGTCAATCAGTATTTATACCAGCCCAGGTCCTTGTTTTGTTCTTTGTTGGTTCATCTTTCATTGCTGTAAGGAGTTTAGTTTGCTTACATCTGCTAGTTGTATCTGCCTGCCTTTTGAACCGGTATGACTTTTTCTTTCTTATAGTAGTATCTGCAGGGTCTGCATTTGGGTCTTTCTTTATCCTGCTCCCTGCACTGTAACACTTTTAGCCTTATCTTTAACCTTTAGCATGACGTCAGCTATGATAGGGTTCCCGACCATTCCCTATTTGTTCCATATTTTTTAGGATCAATGTATCAATCAGTGCAAATGTATTGGAGAGAATATTACATATTAGACTATTAAGCGTTTGTATGAGGTAGAAGGAAACCCTCCTGACCTTTTATCCCAGTCTGTCATGACCAATGAGAAGCAGCTACAGCATTGCTATGATATGCCTGACTCAACCATCATCAACTAAAAATGGGAATCTCCTTCTGACAACTTTGGCTTGAAATCAAAGACCAGGTGTCTCAAGAATTACCATGAATTTCATTAGTAAATCAGTTATTAATGTTAACTGCATGTGCCATGCTGGAACGAAACGTTAACAGTTGTAGCCCACAGCCTCACTGGGATAATTGGAGGGTAAGGCACAGGACGATTTCAACAGTGGCTTTTGAAGGATGGCAGAGAAATCAGCTCATGGTCTGAAATACCTCCATTCTCTGAGGGTTTCACAGTAAATTGTGTGTAAATTGGTTTGTATCAGAAATGCTACTCGTGACATCTGGATTACACTGTGTGGTCTCAAATTCACCTCATGTTTTGCCAACAATGTTGTCCAGTTGTTGCTGTTTCTGAAATAGACATTGTGAAAGTACAGCTGTGCAGAAATGCCATTCCACACTGATTAGAAGCCAGCCATGTTTGACCACCATTAGTTGATTGCAGTATGTCTCTCCGGGGACTTTGATTATCATAGGCCTACTGTAGGGATATTTTCAGATGAGTTATGTACGCTACTTTACTCTTTCACCGACTAATGTCAAAAACAGAGCCCCGTCCCTCCTACACAGGCAACAATGCAGCTTTCTGCCTCTCCTAACTCGTAGAATTGCATGCTCGTTTTAACTTTTAGCATTGTTTTTGTGTCAAAGTTGGCATTCCTCTCATATTAAAACATTCTTATACAGCTATTTTCCAGCCCCGACCTCAAAGGATGTGATTAACAATGAGATGCCACAAGAGACGGATGAATTTTTCCACCATTTTGGCTCACTAGACACTACTTTGACTCTTCTGTACCTCCAAAACACCAGGTACTTTGTTCTGCTTGATGAGATATTTCTACACATAATAGAGTGCTAGGAGGATATTATATGTGAATGTATTTTTTGGCTCTTTTAAGCTTGACGTTTACTTTGATACACATTAAGCTGGATAAGGATGCTTAAGTTCTTGCTCAAAAAGCCAGCTGTTAATACAGGTATCATATACTGTATGAGTTAAAGGGCAAATGACACTATTTCAGAATGTCTGGATTGGATTTTACTCTAGTAGATCACTGACCCCTCTTACTCAACTACAAAAACAAGGTATTAACAGTGCTGTGACTCCGGTTAAATTTCCGTCCAAACATTTGACCAGAGGTGTGGTGGAGATTTAAAGTCCCAATAGGCAGCTCAAAAGAGGTGAGAACAAACTCCGAACTAATGTGTGATGATGTGACCTCAGCTGTGAGACACAAGTGCTTTAAACTAGATGGAAACTGAACCTCAGGTTGACCCAAGTGGGAGTAAATGTGAAAAACAGGAAAGCAAGAGCAGAGTGTGAGCAGCGCTGTTGCTTTACTTGCCTTCCTGCAGACTCGTAATAAAAAGGATGAAACTCCAGTAATGTCGTTAACAGAGACTGGACATTTTTCTTAAATTGCCTGGGTAGCCGAGCTCCACAGTCATACTGGAGTATCCTAAATGACCCAAAGGCATGGGTATTTTAGTGTAATTACATTGTAAATATCTTTAGATTTTAAATACCGCGTGACTGTATATCAATAACTTCTTAAATTTCTCCGAAATTAAAACTTCTTAAATTTCTCAACAGAACAATCCTGTCTACTCTACCAAATTTCCTTCATAGACTAGTGTCCTCAATTTAGTACTGAGGAATGATGTTTTCTGGGGATGTAATCTAAAGGAATCCTAGCCATCTGACATGAAACATTTCCTGTACCTCTGAAGCCATCCATTCCTAAACAGAAACATACACAGCAGAAGAGGCACAGTGTGGTTTGAGCACTAAGGAGTATGTATTAAACAAAAGGGAACTTGACAGAGCCAAGTGTTCAAGTATATGCTACCGTATCTGCAGGGGTTTAGATCTGTATCTGTTTATCATTTGTCTTTTGGATGAAGTGGAGTCACTGCTGACTTGCAGGTTTTCAGTGTTGGACTTTCTAACAAGCACATGAATGGCCTTAAACTATATTCAAACCTGCCAGTAGAGACTGGCCATATGAGGACATGAAATCTTCCACACTACACACAAACAGAGACATATGGGTGAAAACTTAAGCTGCTTCCATTATTGTTGGATGTGACATAGATGACCATCCCTATAGAGCCAGAAATCTCCCATTAACCTCTAGTTTCTCCCTGCTGCTGCGAGCAGTGGGCAACCTCCGGGAATGAAACGTGACGCTAATCCTGAAGTGCCTTAAATTTACATTCTTTCTAATAGCCAGCAGGGAGTGACTCCTCAAAAATGTCTTATTCGGTGTTCTGTACTTAGCTCCACCCTCTTGTGTCACAAACAAGATGACGATGGCTGAAATGGCAAACTCAAGGCTTCAAAATGGTAGTGAGAATGGTGATTTCACTGTGACTACGTCCACTTGTTGTATACAGTCTATGGATGAAACCATTGAGTTCCCCCTGGGTCTGAAAAGTGAAACCAATGTGGAAGAGCCTTTAACTTGCAATCTTTCTAATAGCCAGCAGGGGATGACTCCTGTGGTTACAGAAAGAAATCTGATTATATAGAAGTCTATGAGAAAATGAGCATACTTCTTACTTCATTTATTACCTCAGTAAACATTGTAAACATGAGTTTATGGTCTCAGTCGCTAGTTTCAAGTCTCCATGTAACGCCAGGGATCAGAAATGAACTGGACTCAGATGCACAACTCACTCAGGCAATGTAAAAGGATTTTGTCTTTTACTCAGGCAAAGGTCGGTACACAGATGAGCAATCAGGCAGGCAACCAAATATAAAAAACAGGGGCAAAGGCAGGGTCGAAAAACAGACAGAGATTCATTCACAAAAACAGACACTAGGAAAAAACGCTGGAACAAGAGTCACCGGGAAGGATCAACGACGAACTGGCAACGTGAGGAAGGGAAGACACACATTATATACTGGTGAGGGAGTGAGTAACGAGACAATCGGACACAGGTGAGTTGATGGAAAGTAGGTCAAGGGGCGTGGAGACACACAAGGGCAGGAAGTGCAGTGAATCTGAAACGAGAGGGAAGGTTAGTGATATCAAAATAATACAGGAAGTGACAATGATAAAAATGAAAAGGCCAAAATAAAACATGACCTAGGATCTGGTGGACATAACACTTATTCAATACAGCATGATGTTCATTTAGTAAATTATGGTTCCACTAAGAGGAAAAAAGACCATAAAGCAGGGTATGCTTTAGGGTGTGACTGCCTTGTGATAGACTGTTCCTTACCACAGCATTGTCCGTGTTTTTGTCTTACAACTTTAACCCTTTCACAGTGTGTTTTCAGTTAATTATACCCTTTTGGTTGCCTATGAATGTCTTATTCAGCATTCGGTTGTACTTAGCTCAACCCTCTCGTGGTTGCAAAAAACCAAGATGGCAACGGACAAAATTTCAAACTGCAGCAAAGCAGCAGTCCACAAACCAATGGGTGACGTCACGGTGACTATGTCCACTTCATATATACAGTCTTTGATTGAGACATGCAAATTAATTCTTTGTTGTGGTTACCCCTATTTCTTCTGAAATACTAGATTTTCAAATCAGCTATTTTGTTGACATTAAAATGTTCTAAAATAACAGCCATTAGATATTAAGAGGACTGCACAGTGCAGTGTTTAGCACTGTCATCTCACAGCAAGAGGGTTTGAATCCGGCTTGGGACCCTGTGTTAGTTCCCTGTGTTCTCCCTGTGTTAGTGTGGGTTTTCTCCGGGTTCTCTGGCTTCCTCCAACAGTCTAAGGACATGCAGGTTAACTGATGACTTTAAATTGTGTTTAGGTGTGAATGTGAGCGCGAATGGTTGTCTTTATGTGTCAGCCCTGCAATATACTGGCTACCTGTCCAGGGTGTACCCCGCTTTTGTCCAATGTCAGCTGGGATTGGCTCCAGCCCCCCCACAACCCTGAAACATATCAAAGTGCATGCTGTTATGCCTTTCAAATAAATGAGCTGGATAGATTTACATATTCCCCCAGTTTCTTCCCCAGAGTCACGCCACAACCCACAGCAGTCAGACTCATCAAACTGTGCAACCACGGCCATTCTCACTTACCCACCGTGATAGCTTAGTCACATTAAAAGTCATATTGCAGCCCTATTTGCATCATCTATGTGTCTATCTGTGTTAAATTCAATGGTAGTTATCTTTGAACGTCAGTTGTTGTGAGAGTCTCTTTCAGTTTGTGCAACTACATGGCAAATCAATCATGGACATACTGGCTGCACAAAGAATATCGACGCCTTGCTGTATGAGAAAAGCCCAAAATGATTATGGAGGTGACCCACACGAGCATCTGCTTATGGAGTCAATAAGATGAGGCCGGGCAAAGCTAACATGAAATTTCTCACTTATTTCCCTTTATGTGTAAACAGTCTACATATGAAAGGATGAATTGCTTTATTGTTGTCTACTCCAAATGCCTTCAGCATTTTATTGGGTTTTATAATTATAGTATACACCATATTGCATTTTTTGGGGTTTTAGAGCAAGGTTCCTGGCTGTGGTTGATCCATATTGTGAAAAACAACTCATCTGTTCCTAGTTCTAGCAAGACGTAGAGGGTGTTGTATTTCACCAGGATTATCTTATTTTCCTACAAACAAAAGCTCATTTCATGAATCTGGTTTAAAAGATGTTTTAAAGAGGATCTATTTAGCATATTTTCAGGTACATATTTATACTTTGGGTTTCTACTAGAACATGTTTACATGTTTTAATGTTCAAAAAAAAAAAAAGCTTTACTTTTCTCATACCAGCTGTGCTGCAGCCCCTCTTTTTAGCCTCTGTCTGAAACGCTCTGAGCTCCTGCTCTGATTGGTCAGCTGGCCCACTGTTTTGATTGGTCAGTCGAACCAAATTCTTCAGACGCCGCTCCAGCTCCGCTGTAGCTAGTTTAGTTTTGAGGACGGGCCGAACTAGCCGCTATGCAGGTATTATGCAAACGTGCTAATTAGTGACATCACCACATTACAGAACAAAAGGCGGGACTTTAAAGGAGGCGTTTCAGGCAGTTCAGGAGCAGCGTTTCTGTGGGGGAGAGTAACTGCCTTTGGCGTGGGCTTTGGGCTTTGTAGCTTTGCAGACCTTTTACAGTCACAAAATACTATATAACACACTAAAGGAAAGGGAAAAAACTTAACAGGTCCCCTTTAAAAGAATTACCAAATGTGGCTTTAAACTGTCCTTTAGCTGTGTAATGTTTCATTTTTATGATGAGTATGTGGTACAGTTTCAAAGCACATAAGTCATGCTTCAATTTGAATCAGTCTCTGTTGCATTATATCTCCATATGGTGCAATGCACCCCTGAGACTTCTTCTTGTTTTTGTACATATTGTGGTTTTTCCACATGTTTTCTGCTGTCAGTCAAAGCCGCCACAGTCATTACTTGGTGCCATTCACCCTGCTGTGTTAAAACCATAATACGATTATTGATTCATTAAATCAGATTCGGTGATAAACAATTTCTTTGTTAAGTGATAATCCTGAGTAGCTTCTGGAAGATTAGATTGAGAAAGACAATGAACTCTAACCAGTTTGGCTACCGCAATGGACATATTCCAGGTGACACTTTTGAAGTCATTTTTTTTTCAATTGTTGGGATTGCACAGCAGGATAACCACAACATTAGTTTCAGTGTTCTCTTTTGTAGAATAAGCAAACATCTCATATATCACAGACCACCTAATGATTTCTGTCTGAGGCTGAGGACAGTCATAGTCTTATTATACTATAAATGGTTTGCCTTTTTCCATTTAAACCACCTTGGTGTTTTTACAGGCCTTCCTTGTGGTAAAGATTTCCCCTCTCACATCCAGCTGCGGTCCTGGTGCGAACTGCTGTGTGCCTGTCAGCTATAGTGAGCTCGCTGGCTCCTCTTGGTCCCAGACGACCCATTTACACAGCGGCCCTGCCAGCAGGACCCAGGCCAGCCTATTCTACAAGCCCTGACAGCCATTAAATAGAGTCCTTGACCCAGAACACTAAACTATATCTAATATGACACAGGGGTAGATGGTGCAGAGGAGAAGCAGATCTTACTGTACAGTGATGTGTGGGTTGAGGTAACTAAAACTGTGGTACAGTGAATACAGCTGTCAGATCAAATGTCAATCAATAGGCCACAAAGGGTCAAATGGGAAACAAGCAAAATGCTTCTTTTACGCCAAAAACATTTTTGCATTTCCGCCTGCCTTTATGCATTTATGATGACTGTGATTACAAAGCGAAGAAAACTACATTTACTTCATAGACTGTATAAAAGATGAAGATGTAGCCATCCTGATGTCACTCTTTGGTTTGTGGACTACGGTTTTGAAGCCTTGAGTTTATTATTTTGGCTGTTGCCATCTTGGTATTTGGCCGTCGCCATGTTGGCTTTTTGCAACCAGAGGTGACACAAGAGGGTGGAGCTAAGTACAACAGAACACTGAATAAGACATTTTCAGGTGACCAAAAAGGATATAATTCACTTTCATTAACTGAAAATACAAACAGTTGTAAGATAAAAACACAGACACCGGACAACGTGGTAGCGACCAGTCAATCACAAGGTAGCTACGCCCTGAAGCATACCTTCCTTTATAGTCTATTTGACTCTAAATGGGACCATAATAAAATAAAAGCACATCATGCTGTATTGAAGAAGACGTGAAATAGCGATTGAGATCATAAACTCATGTTTACAATGTTTACTGAAGTAATAAATCAAGTGAGAAGTAGGCACATTTTCTCATAGACTTATTCAAATGGAAAACGCTGTTTACATGACCTGTATCAAATTCAGAATATTGACATATTCGGAATAATAGTGGAATATTAGTGTGCATGTAAACATAGGCTACATTTACATGCACACTAATATTCTACTGCAATTGATAAGGGTCATGTAAACAGCTTATTCCATTTGGATATTCAGAATTAGGCCTTATTCATAATGAAGCATTTTCCAGTCAAGATCTGTGTGATGTGCCGATATTATTCAGGAGCATTTGGAATATGCATTTCAGTTTTGACATCAGTTTGCAACACACTGGCTCTTGCCTGTTCACAGTCAGCTCTGTGCATTGAACACAAACCAACAAGCCAACAGTTTGCAAAGATGCATATCCAAAAGAAAGCCCACATTTCTGGTCAGAAAGAGAAACACCTACTTTTAAACAATGTGAAAAATTTGGATATCAACAGGTTTTTGGATATGTGCAAATATCACAATGCCGGCCTGTTCCTGAAGGTGGTTCATGCAAGATGGAGAATGTGTTTGCAAGGTCGAACAAGTTCGACCTACAAGAGTATGTATGGCTGCGTATGAATTAGTGGAATATTCATTTTCATTAGCCACGTAGGAACGCTTAGTAGGAATATTGTCTTATTTGGAATAAGGGCAAAAAATGAACATTTTGTGCATGTAAATGTCACTTTCACATGCATGGGAATTCCACATGTTCACACATGAAAACCAAAACGTGATGAAAAAGCACATATGCTTAACATGTGGGTAAACATGAGTAAGCTTACACTGCCCTTATTAAAAGTGTCTGGTACTTTGTGAAACAGCTGGAGAGAGAGAACTTGAGGATCCTGCCTTTTGAATTCGATGAGGAATTTTAACTAAATGTGTGTTTACAGCACAGGGATAATCTTACTCCTTCTGATACGTCCCCTCATTCCCCTCTCTTGTTCTGTCGCTCCAGCTGTGCTGTGTCCAAACACAAAGTCAGGTGGTTAAAGGGTGTCACAACATCTTTTTTTCACTTTCTCTTGCAGCTGAGAGTGATTAGGTCATCAGGCTGTCCTTTTGTTAAGCATGGGATGCCAAGTGGACGGGGGAACATGCTGGGGCCAGTGATGACATCAGGAGGACCCTGAGAAATATGATCACTGCTGCACAATATCATTATCCCAGTGAGTCAGACTGGGAGAGGTGGATTGCACACCTTACACCACAGCAAGCTTCGCCCCCCAACAGCAACTCCTCCAACCCCACTCATTCAGGCTGCTCTCATAGCTATACCGATGAAAAAGTAATGCACTGTATTTCTTATATACCTCACAAAATGTGTGTGTACTCCACATTATTGTGAAGCAGGAAGTTTAAAGAGCGATGAGTAAAGTGTTTGTACTCAATGTGAAGCCAGAATTCAGCATGGATTCATTTTTCACATAACTTCCGTATTTAAGTTACTCCACTTCTGCAGGTTTTTTAACCCAAACCATGATCTTAGTGGTAGTTTTGTTTGTTTTTGTTTTCTTGCCTAAACCTAACCAAGTGGATGTTTTACAAAAAGCTAATTGAGTAGTTTTGTTGCCTAAACCTAACCAACTCAATCTTTTTCCTAAACCTAATTAATCAGTTTTGTTGCCTAAACCTAACAGGTCAATGTTTTCCTAAACCTTGTTAAATAAACCTAACCAAGTCAGTCTTTTCCTAAACCTAATTAAATTGTTTTGTTGCCTAAACTTAACCAAGTCGATATTTTCCTAAACTGAACTAAGTAGTTGTTACCTAAACCTAGCCAACTCGATCTTTTCCTAAACCTAATGAAGTTGTTTTGTTGTCTAAACCTAAAAAATCTATCTTTCCTGAACCTAACTAATAGTATTATTTTGAAAAGACTGGAGCGGAAATTGACACACGTGTCATGACATTCGTGGGAAAACACAAAAATAAGGAATGCCTTGTTGTGAGAAATCATGCAAACTGTTGTATGAGGATACGCTAACCCATGGCAGCCCCTGCTCTTCATCATGTACACTCCACATTATCATGTTATGAAGGAATACCTGTCCCTCTACAAAGTTTTAATGGAGGGAGAATGACTCACTTAGCTTAGTGTTCTATAAACAAAGGAGTTCGTGGAATCACTGAGAGCTTTTTGGAAGTCAAAGGGCCATTGAGTTTGGATCCCCTTTGTGTGTGGCATACATTATGTCACACTGGTATCCAGGCTACGCTACACCTCCGATGACTTCTTCCTCCTCCTCTCTTCAGTCTGGGCTCTGATTAATTTGGTCTCTGGCATGGAGTCTATTGTTGCCATTCCTCGGAGAGCCAGAGAATCTGGGAAGCATTCTGATTTTGGAGGGTCCCGCTGACAGCTGCTGTACTACTTGGTCAGAGTCCAGAAGCCTATCTTGTGGTCTGTGAAAGCTCCTTCAGTGCCCTAATTGCACTTCAGATGTTCAACGTTGTTTTCACTGAGCTCTCACCTCATGTAAACTTGCCCAGGTTGTTCCCAAATGTCCGTTTACCGAATCGTCTCTTCTCTCTGATGAAGCTCTCATCACCCGCTGTCACCAATTAGAAGTGTGCAGGTATGTAACATAGCTTGATGTTTGAACATGTGTGCCCATCTGTATATGTTTTTGTACAGTTGTACATGTATGCCTGCAGGTCTGAGGGAGCCATGTGTCTCTGTTACCCAATTACTGCTGGTCCCTTGTGGTCCCATGCTGAAAGATGAAGTAAGTCTGCAGCTACAGAAATCAAACTTTGTCTCCCAGTGAAATGTTTTGCACTGCACACACACACACACACACACACACACACACACACACACACACACACTCCAAAGAGTGTAACAGACAAGAGAACATCCTCATTGAATTATGCCACAAACTAATCTTGATCAGTGTAGAATATTAAAATGCCGACAGCTCAACCCTTCAGCTTCTGCTGTTGCGCTGTGACAACGAATGCTCTAAAGTCATTATCAAAGATATTTCCATGCAAATATCACAAACTAAAGTTGACAGAGGCCATGAAATCACCAAAGATACGTTTTACAGAGCCAATACGTCTCACAAGAAAGCCTGAAAAATGGTGTTGATGAATTTTTCTCATAACCTGATATTATTATGGCTTGGCAAAACACATGGAGTAATAGAGTTACAGAAAACATAATGTGTCAACTATTTTCTTTTTTAGCTATGCAACTGGCATTGGCAATGTTGGACTGTTGGCCCCTCTACGCTGGTCCAGACTGATATATCTGTTTAATGGATTCCCATGAAATTTTGTACAGACATTCACATTCCCCAGTGGATGCATCCTATTGATTTTGGTGACCCCCTGACTTCTAGTGCCACCATAAGGTTGATATTTGTGGCTTTGTGTGAAATGGCTCAACTAATAGATAGATTAGAAGATAGATTGACACGCAATTTCAACACATTCTCATCTCAACTCAAAGCAAACTGACCCCTCAGTAGGGATGTGACAGTGAGGAAATTTTCCCACTTAATAAACTTGTGACAACAGCGGTTATATGTTACGGATTATACCAGACATTTTACAAGATAAGATGACAGTCAATATGTGTAGCATGCTTACTGTGATCTTTACCATCAGATGGCTGTGTGTCTGGTCTCTCCAGTCCAACTTTTGCTTCAGGGCCCTATGGGTCTACCTGGCGCCGCTGCACCGTGTACACCAGCTGTGACCGTTTTGTTCTCCTCATGGCAACTGCCTCATGAATGTTATGGTTCCCTTATAGCATTGGGTTTAAATCTGAAGTGTTGCCAAATCGGCATATTTGCTTTTCTGCTATGACACCAAATCCTCTGCCATCTCTTGGGTTGTCAACTCTTATGTGGACACCGGTGTTTGAATGGGCAGGTTGGCACCTTGCATGGCAGCCTCTGCTATCAGTATATGAATGTGTGTGTGAATGTGTGAATGCTGACGTAGTGTTAAGAGCTTCAAGCAGTGAGAAGACTAGAAAGGCGCAATATAAATTTATCATCCATTTATCATTTACCATTTACAAGCAACTTTCATAGGAAAGAATGGGAGCATGTCTCCGCTATATCCAGTTCTCTTTATTCATCATGATGCTGACGTTAGCATTTAGCTTAAAGCACTGCTGTGCCCCAATTCAGCCTCACAGAGCTGCTTGCATGGCTGTAGACCACCAGTTAAAAAATGCCTTTTCGTTGTCGTTTGTCTGTGATTAAAATGCAACTTCTTGTTTCAATTATGTATTACTTATGTTTTCCACTTCAATTAATTAAATTTTCCCCTTATAATGCCCATTTTGTACTCATTCATTGTACAAACACACATCTGGCTTCAAGTGGCTACATTGTAAACTGCTTGTGTGCTTTCCAATCCACTGCACATGGATATTGCCTTGTAATGAAGACATGTTCACCAGGCCAACAAAGTCTGCCGGGGAGGGGGCCGAGGGAAATGCAGAGTAAAACAAGATTTTGAAAGCTCCACAATTAAAGTGCATCTCTTTGAAATCCCAGGCCAGGCTTTGCTGCTTCATTCAAGCTTTCCTTTCCCCAGCGGCCTATTATCTGATCTGGAGGGGAAGTGAAGTTTACACTGCTGATAGCGGCTCTGAATGATGCTGCCTGCGCACAACTCAGGAAGGGTGACTCTGATGACCTCAATGACCATCCATTGAGAACACACACATACACACTCACAGCTGAAGTGACTCCTCCATTGAGAGACATGGGAAAAAGGGTCAGTTCATTGAGGATTGCGGCCAACACAATTCAAGGCGGAGCCGAGCAGCCCCTTTCTAAAGCTCCCATTGCAACATGTCAGTACTGGCTTCATGGAGCCAAATGGCCATTTATTGGGAAACTTGAAGTAGTTTTTCTTTAGTTAACTCAACTTAAAACTACAGCGAGAGTTGTAGTAGTTGTAGAGTTGCAGTTGCTGCAGGAATCAAAACACTGCCGAAGGGCAGTTACTCCCAACTGTTTTTACTTACCTGTGACCCCTGAGCTGTAAAAATGGTTTATAGAGAGTTCTGGGAATGAGAGGTTGTTGTGTTTAAAGAGGTTTGTGACCTACAGCTGCCCATGTTGTTGTTTTAGTTAGTTACCCTGAGGAAAAACTTTCAGATAACAAGGAGAACATAGGATGAAAACCAGCTCCTGTGCAAAGGTGAGCAATAACTTTTCCCTGCAATGTTCTAAATATTTTTTGTCTCCTTGCAAGTCACTGGTCTGAACAACCGGACAATCCGAGATCTCCGCCTAGAGACTGGCTTGTGAGTCAAGTCTGAACTGAGCTTAAGTGATCACATAGGCCACTGGTTCCCAGCCTGGGGGTCCCAACCCACACTAAGGCTACACCCACACTAATGCATTTTCATTTTAAAATGTAACTTTCACTATGTTTATGTCTAGCATCCAAAAATACTCAAGCCCCTAAAACAGAGACGTTTGAAAATGCTGCTGACCCTGTTTTAGTTTTAAGATTCCAGGATTGAGTTTTAGTCTGGACGGACAGAAACAGGGACCTTTGGAAAGGATGATGCAGACACTCACGTTCGCGTCTTAATTAAGTCTTATCAGTCATGACGTGTCATTCCCTGACATGCCACGCTGCACCATGGGAACCATTTTAACATAGATGATGAGTTATAAATGTTGCTGACCTTGTTGTCAATGCTAGCAGCTGTTGTGCAGTTAAATTTTGCATTTTATAATGATACTACTGCCAACATGCACTGGAGGAACGCTATTATCTGAGCGCTTTACACCAATTCTGGCACTGCTTCCTGTTTACTCTGGCATGTGCATGCCCAGTGTTTTTGAATTGTCATGTGATATGTGTTTTGTTTGGACAAAGATGTTAGTGTAGTAGTAGAGCATTAGTGTGGATGTAGCCATGGGGGCGGGGTCGCAAGACGTTCTTGATTTTAAGGAGTGTAAGAAAACATACTTTAAGAATACTGTAAACTGTTGGCTATCTCAGCATTTCATTCATGTCTGTGGAGAAAATTAAATGAAATTGTTATATTTAAACTTTGGATTATTATTTAAAATACAAACAGGATAAGGGCACGGTGAAGACCTGAACACAAGTCTTCCCTCTCTGCTAAACAGCTGTTAAAACAACCAAAGAGCTAACAGATCAATGGTCACGAGTCAGAGAGAAGAAAATTCTGATTTTGTCAAAAAAGAAGTTTATTAAGTTTGTATTATTGTTAAAAAAAAAAAAAAAATTAATTCTAAAGCGCTCTTTTTACACAAACTTCCTACAGAGTCTTCAGTGTACTCGCTGAAAAGGGGTCTTTTGAGGAAAAAAGTTGGGAACCAGTGACGTCAGCTATTCTGAGGAGCGTGTGGTTCATTATAACCGCTAATCTCGAATGTTACATTTCAATAACCTAATTAGTTCCATCATACTGGAAAATATAAGTGCTATCTGGTGCAAGTTGCAGGGTGGCCCCTTGATGTTTAATTTCTGATGTTGGTTGTGTGAAGAACAAAATTTATGATCATAAAACTTGAAATTTATTGGAATGATGTTCTTTCTGAAAAATGATCATGACTCTGCAGCACCACAGGCCTGCACATGTGATGACCATAATGACAGAGGCAGCAGAGCTTTTTAGCCCTGTTTTGACTCAGTCAGGGTCCTGTGCACAAACATCATCCTCACTTCACTTTATATTTTTGGATACCGCAGGCATTCCATGTGAGGCTTTTGTTTTAGGTGTGCACCTGCAAATCCCAGTTAGCCTCCTAAATGGCAGTGTATGTTGATTGTACACAGCAAAAGACCCGTAAAGTGCCAGCTGTTAGCATTTATCACCACATAACGGTGTTGTGGTGGAACATCCACAGACGCCTGAAGTGATGTGGCTCTGAGTGGAGTGACGGCATGGAGGCCGACTGAGTAACCTGCAACTCAGGACAGAGAAGCTGGTGGTGCTCAGGCACTGTAAACATGTTCAAATTGTTTTGCTCTAGTCTTTAAAATTTTGGAGATGACATATATTTTAAGACAATTCTCAAAATAATATGGTTTTCATTGCATTCATTCATATTTCCAGACCCTCTTAGGCTATAGCAGGCTATCCCAGTGCTGCTCAGACACTGGGGCAATAGATTTGACTCCTGCAGCCACAAATATTTAACTTGCATTAGACCAAGAAGGTCTCTTCAGAAATACTCTCATAGCATCATTATACGTTACTTAAAGTCTCTGTAAGTTGTTTGACCACAAAAGTGCAGTATAAGTAAGAGAATGTTTGCTTATGCATACATACGGTTGTCCTGAACACCTTCGAAGCTTTGGTGAGAAATATTCGAAGCTTCACAGCGCAGCAGGCTGACACGTTCTTCTGTCTGTCCATCTCCATCTCCGCCATTTCAGTGCCAGAAACAGTGTCACTGCTGCTCTGCAGTATAGCTACGCACCTCTACACATTTGGGATTAATCCTTATGTCAGAGGCTATCTTGGGTTTTATACTTTATTACATTTTTATATAAAAAAAACAAAACATTAAGCAGCATTCAAATACTTATTTGGACGTTGATTACCAGTCAAAGCTTCAAAGCATTCAGGTTAGCCCTAGTGCATACATCATGCAGCATTGCCTATAAATATCTTCATCATCTGTCATTTGTTCTGTAATAAAACGCACAAAATATTTTGCCTTATTCAACACTAATCCTATTATTACACTGTTTAAAATGAGGAAATTTTAGCAACTTGTCCTCGATAGTTTGACAGATCATGACAGCACTCTTACTGGCACTGTACATGATATCATGCTCCACACCATACACGGAGCATAATTATTTAAATGTTTGTCCACTGATGGTGAGTAGGTGTTTTAACTGCTGTAGACTGAATTATGGGACTATAACGCTTACATCCCAACCCTTTTTTCCCAGGAGACTCCTGTTTTTCATTGCCCTCTCCTGGTTTCCTCCTGGGTCACAATTCTCCTGTATTTCTCCCTATTTATGACATATTGTTACCCTTTTCTTTCCTTTTTGTTATCTTAGCCCGTTTGTGGAAGTGAGCAGTGTGGATAATCCCTACTGTTTCCACTCGGCCGACAATAGAGCTACACCAACTGTTTTTTTTTTTTTTTTTTTTGGGCTTTGCTTGATGCAGCGACAAGCCATCGTCAAGAGAACTAAGACAAAGAAATTCTCAAGCAGGAGCAAAAATAAATTAAAACGGATGAATATTAGTTTACACCAGAGGGGCAAATTATTGTTTTCTTTCCTGAGAATTACAATTAAAATCAAAAGTTTAACATTAAAGTGCTGTTGCAGTGCACGTATTGCTTTGTTATTATCACTCTTTTAAAGTCACCAAATGCAGGGAAGAAAGTCTCTGAAACTTGAGGACGGAGGAAAGTGCAGTTTATGATGTACTGATGTTAAGAGCATAGTCTGTTGTAGTACAGCTTCCGGCCACTAGTGGCAGCACTGACCACAATACTGCTCAACAGCATTTCAGTCAGTGAGTGAGAAAATCCTCCGCCATCTTTGATTTTACTGTCAACAAGTCTGAGAAGAGTCAATCGTATTTATTTCTGTACACCTGTAGGACAATATGATATTGTCACTAAAACGGCGGACCCACTGGTGAGTTATTATTTTGCTCTTTCTGCAACACCTGAGTGACTGAACCGTTTGTATTCTGTGATACAGTGACGTTATGATTGTCCTTTTCAGGTCTAGCTAATGTTAGCTAAGTTGTCTGTACTTTAATGTTGCTAGGCTAACATTAGCTACTTTCTACTCGTATTTGTCGAAAGTAAGTCAGTCCTGAATTTGTTCATTAAGTCCAGTTTAACCTACAGGACTTTTCTGTTGGTTGATATTGCATGTTTTGCTTTCCCATGGGAGAAATAGACAAGACAGAGTCATCTTTTTAGTGGTCAAGAAGTGTGAATGTTATGTTAGAAAAAAAATGTGAGAAAAAATAATCCTTATTTGCAGTGCTAAACTATATGTAATGGTGACACTGTTCCTAAACTACCTAAAACATATTTCTGGCATTTCTGTGCTGTTATCAGATGACTTATACAGCAATACCAATATTTATTGTGATGACCTTATAGACAATGTATTGATCTGGCTCTGGTGCATATTTCAAATATATTTGAAAAAATTAGCTGAGCAAGTTGTGTATTCTGTCTGTAGCTCTGTCTGTATATGATTTGGGGCAGGAGGCAGACTGGATACCCCGCTCTTTGATCCTCCACAAAACAATGGCTTCCATACAGCCGGTAGCATTGTTCTGCTGAGGAGACTATAGCTCATAAAACCATTATCCCTACACAATACCTTTTCCAGCACCTACTTAAGACCTCAAATCACTTCTCTATATGGCGACGCTGCTTGCCAGTTTGAATTTTGTCACTCTGTGATCCCGTGAACTTCTAAGTATACAGCCATGCCCAGATTATCTGGCTTGTGGCCCCAGGGCAGGCATTTCCTATATGGGCCCCACCTCACTGTCATGGTCACCGATCTGCAATGCACACTATGCTGCACTGCATTAAAGCTGCAGTAGGTTGAATTGTAGCAAATATGATTTTAAAATGTTATTTTTATATCCTGACTGTAGTGCATGAAATGGGTAATCTGAATTAAATCATGTGTCCTCCGGTGCTCCTAATGGCATCTGCAAGATTACACACACCGGAGGAAAACAACCAATCAGAGCTGAGCTTGAGCCTGCCATCTCTGAGCAGCTGTCAATCATTTCCGAACTCTGACCAAACGGTCAAACTAGGCAGCGCTGATCAAATATGAATCAATATTCTCTTACTGTAATGCCTGTTTCTCTCCTCAAATACCAAGCACCACCCACCAACCGGAGCACAGCTCAATAGGAACGCTCTCCTCTGAAATGATCTGTGATTGGCCAAAGTCTCCCGTCACAGGCTAGATATTTTAAAGCCTGAAAACAGAGCCATGGGAGGTGCAGAAGCTTAGTTTTCTCTCAGAACACTTGAATTATAAAGTGCTGAAAGGTTGTTATGGATTTTTATCCAGTGATGCCAAAAATATTCTACCTACTGCAGGTTTAATCCCAATAAAATATGTGAGAGTGCAAATTTACAGTTGAGTCACCCCATAAATATACAGTATGCACTTCATTAAAGCTGTCGTGGCTGAGATTGGAACAAATATGATTTTGGGATGTGCATTCCAAGCAAAACAAGACCAGACACAGTGGGAAAACGACATGTAGCATTGGCACATTTTCCCATCTAACGCTGTGGATTAAGAGTTTATTTCAGTCATGTTGCTGGAACAGTGGAATAGGCCATTGGCAAGACAAACCTTGACAGTTTTGGTGAGTTTTATTTTGTTTCTGCTGGGTTTGAGTAACAATATGTTCTGCTGCTTGAACAGGTGATCTACCTGCTGAAACCACAAGGGGCGCGTCACCACTTGCATGCACACACACACACACACACACACACACACACACACACACACACACACACACACACACACACCTGTGCTAACAGAAACGAGTCGAACTTAACGTGCCACACATGTTTTACCGGTAGTAACGTTACTACCAGGCAGCACCTGCGACGTTTAATACAAGGGACGTATATGTTTTTTAAGAGGGGACAAATAGTTGCATAAAGTATTTGATATGATTTTATAAAGTTATTTTTATAAAACGGTCATGATATCCTGACAGCAGTGCATTAGGTAATGTAAAAAAACAAACATTTTCCTCTGTGTCCTCTGGTGCTCCTAAAGGCATCTGCAAGATTTCACAGACCTGAGAAAAATAACCAATCAGAGCCGATCTGTAGTCAGCTGTATCTGAGCAGCTGTCAATCCCTTGAGAACTGTGATTGAACTGTCAAACTAGGCACCGCTGATCAAACATGAATCACTATTCTGTAATGCCTGTTTCTCTACTTAAATGCTTTCAGAAACATCTTGTAGTTACTGTTTAGCTGTAAAATGAGAAAATTTGCGACCCAGCAGCCATGTTGAGATCAGTTGAAGAAATACCAAGCACCGCCCACCAGCTGCAGCAAACTTTCTCATTTTACTGCTAAACAGTATCTACAAGATGTTTCTGAAAACATTTGAGGCGAGTAATGGGCATTATACTAGTAGCGCTGCCTAGTTTGACTGTTTGATCAGAGATTGCCAGTGATTGACAGCTGCCTCCTTTGAACGAACAGCCAATAGAAACACTCTCTCTCTAAAGTGGCCTGTGATTGGCCAAAAGCTAGATTTTTAAAAGTTTGAAAACAGAGCCATGAGGAGGTGTAGAAGTCTAGTTTTCTCTCACAACACTTTAATTACAATATGCTGAAAGGTTATTATGGATTTTTTGCCCAGTGATGCCAAAAACAACTCTTCCTACTGCAGGTTTAAGTCAGTAAATTCAGGCACTTGATCACTGGGGGGCCTGAGTATGGATCCTCTATAGGCTGGACTTCATTAAAGAAAGACTTGTGAACAACCCAGTCACCGATCATATCACATCATCCACATGTGTCCAGTGTAGTCACTAACGGGAGTGGCTTCGCTGTAGCACCAGTGTACCTTGCCTGGTTGATCCCGCCCCTATGGGAAAGCTGATCAGGCTTTGCAGCGGAGCCCATCGCAGTTGACTGTCGGAGCAGCCCACCCCTCTGCAGTATGCATGTTCGCCAGGGAATCCGAGAAGCGCTCACGTCCCAGCAGTGTACTTCACCGGCCAGAGAACATCTACCCAAGAGTCGAGGATAATAAAATTGAATGTGGCAGGCGGACCGGAGGCGGAAAGCCCGGAGTGACCGGAGGAATACAGTATTACTACAGGAATACAGGCTGCCGCTCTCCTCTGAACGTGGACAATCATGCATGTGCTCTTCTGGGGCTTGGGGTTCCTACTATTCCCTGATTTCTTGAATGTAGTCGCATCTACGGGGAAATTGCTTTTGAATTCAAGCACAGGTAAAGTATGCCGCTCTGACCATTCCGCTCATGGAGTAATTTCCTAACAGAGGGCAGAGAATGAATGAGATTCAGCCAAGCACATGACTTGCAGCGCTTTCTAGATACCTAAAGTTCACTGGCTGCTTATCTTTTCCTTGCAGTGCTGTAAAACATGTTTTAAAAGAAAGAACCTAAATCATCTGGGCTCTGATGCTATATGGCTGCTACTTAATCCTTAATTGCATTGTTATTCTTCTGCCTTCATTCCCCAGTAAAAGAGGAGCTTGGCGCTTATGAGATTGTAACACCGGTGCGAGTGAATGAAGCCGGTGACAAGTTTCCAACCAGTCTGCACTTCAAGAGGAAAAGACGAAGTTTGGACGAGAGCACCGGGAATACTACGGATCACTGGGCCTCGCCAAACATCCACTACAGGATATCTGCTTTCGGACAGCATTATCACCTCAACCTCACGCTGGATTCGGGATTTATCGCACCTCTATACACTGTGACAGTACTTGGAGTGCCCCGAGGAGATAACATAACGGATTTTGCAGCAGATGGGGAGGAAGAGGAGGAGGAAGACACGGAGTTAAGGCACTGCTTCTATAAAGGACTTGTAAATGCACAAGCAGAACACGCCGCGGTCATCAGTTTGTGCTCCGGACTGGTGAGTTTTTACGCACGGTTAGACTTGTCGTGCATGTGATGACTTTACGATCGGGTGTTTTAATTTTCCACCATGGATAGTTAGGGGGCATTATTGCTTATACAACACTTGTAAAGCTGTCTCAGAAAAAAAGTAAACACATTGTGAGTGCAAACTTTGCGCGCAACCTGCTTTTTGTACTGATCGTGTTTATAAAGCAGTCATGTGTATTATTGCGCTTTTAAACATGTTTGTATTTAGAAACAATTCAGAAATGCGCATATGCGTAAATACTAAAAAGTTCCATAAATATATGTCACTACTACGTGAAGCTGATTTAGGAAACAAATTAAGAAAAAAACGTCATATAAACTTTTATTTGTAGTATAATCACGTTGTTAGGCGCCTCAAGATGCCAAATAACTCTCAAAATATCGAAAAAATGTGCTGACTTGCGAGAGTTCCAAGTCTATTGCCGTATAGTCAAGTTTAGTGAACATACTGCTGCTCTAGATCTTACTTTCATGCCTCTCTCCGGTTGTCGGTGACGTCTTTACGCACGCTAGTACAGCGGGAGTACGGGTGGTACCGACGTCATCACAAATTGGTCCCACTCCCAGGCATGCGTTTCGGATTGGAGCAAAAGTGCACTCTGAGTTTATACAGAAAAGCCACAGTGAGGTGACAGACATGTAAGAGGTCAATTTATTCCCAAATGACAAATCAAACTGAAAAGCTCTGTTCCGCAGAGAGCTTTAGGGAGTTGAGCTGACATTTATGGAGCATATTTTAATATTTATTGAAGACCTCTCAGGGCACATTTGTTCTAAAACAGGCTGATGGCCATATTTTTTGTACATCCTCCTGTACATAACGTGATACATGTTTTCTTGCAGGTCAGTCAAAGTGCAGGTCCTAGTGTAGTACTGGGAAAAGTATCTTGCTCAAGGGAATGTACTGTAAGGAAGAAAGGAAGCTTCCCCTTGTGCCCCCTTGCTGAAGAACAGTCCACCCTGCTGCACGTTTTTTCTAATGCTCATTTTTTGTCATACTTTTTGTTATCAGGATAAAAGATATGGCTTGTGCCAGTTTTGTATCATCCCCATGATGATTCTCCACAGCCAATAAGCAACAAGCAAAATCTGCTTGGGTTGGCATGCTCCTTATCTGGAACATCATATCCCTCCAAGCTAGCCAGTCACACTGAACGTGCCATGTGAAATACATATAACAAGGCTTTCAGGAAGCTTACCAAGAACATGCAGTCTCACCATTTTCCCGATAAGCATCACAGGTCTTTTCCTCCTGGTTTGAGAAGATTCTTTTCTTACATGCATGCAAATTCATAGATTTCACATTTTTATGAAAGCCCTCAGGTCTCTGCATTGTTTATTTTCTCTAATGAATAGTACATGAACTACATTCCACTCTTGCTTGCTATGAATATTTTTGCATTACAGCGATATGGCGGCTCACAGATTTGCAAAAATATCTTTAAACTATATATTCCCCTGTGTAGATTTAGTGACTTTTCACCATGTTTGCATATGTTGCTGCTGTAAAGGAATAAGTATCTCCAGAACATGCATGGATGGAGACTAACTGAATTTTTTTCCCCCGTTGTCCAGCTTGGCACTTTCAGGTCTTCAGAAGGGGAGTATTTTGTGGAGCCTTTACACAGCTATCAAGGAGAACACTATGAAGAGGAACACACAAAACCTCATATCGTGTACAGGAAGAGCGCACCCAAGAAACAGACATCTGGGGAGAACTCAGCTTGTGACACTTCAGGTATGGTGTACTACATGATGGGTGTGCGTGCAGTTTAAACACACAAAGGCATCACAAATGTACACATGCATTTAGACAACATACACATCTACATATGCAACCTTAAAGCTTCGACATGTATGCTTGCAAACACACACAATTCAGAGGTACTGCACATGCAACCAGTGACCAATCAGCTGACGTAAATATCTTCCCTACTCCCTGCGGCCATATGAACAGTGTGTATCATGTGCATGTGAGTGTTTTCATGGGATACTTGTGGATTGCAAGTAGAATTTGCCATTTTGTGTGTGCCTCTATGTGCACGCATTATGTGACCTTCAAATTGGTTCCCACAGACGTAAGCAGGCGTAATCATTGTTACTCCCAACGTCTCTGTTATCAGTTGTAACCGGAACCGATTATGTAGTAGTAACTGAGCTTATTGAGCTATTACAGTTGTAGCATGGTACTGTAGAATCATATGTAGCTTATCTTTTAAAACCTTTTGAGTGTGTCTCTCTATTGAGGTAGATTTTGAAAGGCAAAGATTACGCTTAAGAAGAAAATGGCTCTGCAGAGCTGGATAGTTTACTATAAAATCTTAGAAAAATGGAAAATAAAAATAATGAGAAAAGGAAAAAATTCTAATTCTAATTGATTGAATATGGTAATATTGTTAACCAACCATTCAGTTGTTTGTTTCTGTCATTGTGATATTATAGCACCCTAAAACCACAGGTTTAGATGCCCTTCAGGCATATAAACCAAGGAAACATAAGAAAACACAAAATTAAAAATTAGGACAAAAATATTGCTTTCACAGTTAAAACACTACAATCAGGCATGAACAGGCCAGTCACTGTTATGCAAGAGGAGCAAGGGAAGTTATGCGCCAAGGTGCTTACTGTTGCTGACTGCATGCCAGCCCACAACCGCATGGAGTGGACAAAACTAATAATAATGAAATGGCACTATGTAATTTGGACATTCTCCCATGATTAGGCTACTAATAGAAGTGTATGACAGAATTAAAGTGAAAATATGGTGTGAAACGATCTCAAGCTGGCACATCGTGTCATAGCTTGCACAGTGCAGCGCCGCCAGCTGCAGCACAGTAGTGAGGAAGCTTTCCAACTCTCACACAGGAAAAATCATTTGGAAGTTCACCCTTGTATCATTCCATCTGAGTTTACTGGTGAACTTCCTGTTGACTCTTGCACTTCCTCCTCTTCTTTGATTAAAAAAAAAAAAACGTTGGGTTGACCCACTGCCTTGAGCATGCATTGTATAGTAGAAAAGTCACACCACTTGAAGCTGACAAATGATCAAAACTACGAAAATAAATCTGGAAATATTTTGTCTTTGTGCAGAAGTTGGGCTTCACAGTGTTTGTAAATGTTTGTGTGTGTTCTTGTTTTTTATATTTTGAGTACATTTCTCTTTTCTGTTAAACAACATGTGTTTGTATGTATGTGATCTCACAGCATGGAGGAACATAAATTTTACTAAGTGACATTTTTGGCCAAGAATGATATATGAATCATCCTTGTACAAAGTTCCATTGTTACCTTGTATGTTTTGAAGTAGAGCAAATTGTTCTTTTTTTGATCATAAATCATGCGTACTAAAAGCAGATCCACTAATATGCTCACTGTTATTTAGGTGGTGATGCATTGCTGGTGGTCCAGAAAGGGTGATCTACATGTAATGAAAAAACACACAACAAAAAAAATGGCATTCAGCAGTTTTGTTGCCACGCCATGATTAAAATCAGAATTAATTCCCCACAGTGTTAAGAGGTTTTGCTGCCCAGTTGTTGAACTGCCTTCTTTTGGTGTGCGCGCTGCAGTTTGTGCTCCATTTTTTTATGGCCGGATGCCAGGTTTACCTAGTCTGAACTCTTTGCCCTCCTCTCTCCCCTCTTCTGAGAGAGGAGGGGAGAGAGAAAAAAGGCATTCCAGGCAGCATTCATTTGTCAACCCACTCTTTGAGCAACAATAAACAAAAGAGAGAAAAAGGCAGCAACATATTTTAACAATATCCACTTCCAGACAGCCAACGCACCTCATTTATCTCCACTTAATTGTAAACACATTGACTCATACATTGACTGTTTTTCTGACTGAATGTATTCCCCGTTATCCCTCCATCTTTGTGTATTTACTCTATTCCTTCTGACTTCTCTCTCGAGGACACAAACACAGACATAAGAGACACAAGCTTAAGAGAAGGCCGGTGTCTGGGATGATCACTGTGTCTGACGCAGCCCCTGTGGTCAGCGCCGGTATATTCAATGACATGGAGTCACTGAGCGCCGGCCTGGCCAGCGACGCTCTGCTCAGATCGAAGAGCGGCGGTGCCAGTGCTAGACCATCAAATGATAGCAGCGGTGACTCAGGACCTCACAGGAGATCAAAGCGCTTCCTCTCCTACCCGCGCTTCGTTGAAGTCATGCTGGTGGCCGACAGCAAGATGGTGGAGCATCACGGCAGCAACCTGCAGCACTACATACTCACATTAATGTCCATAGTAAGTTCTGATATGTCTTCATGGCTGCTAGTAGAGAATGTGGTTGGCTGGGAGATGGAAGGGTGTTTATTTGTGTGTGTACTATGCACATATATGGCCAGAAAGTAGCTACATGTGTGCATATTTGTGCACTAAATGTATATACCTTATCTGCTGTGCCGCAAGTCAGTCAGTGGGCCTTTGGAGGAGGGCCATGGGAGGGAAAAGGGCAGCCTAGGGCAGGGGTAAACACCACTTTCAAACGGCCAGGGGGAAGAGAGGGCAGCTTGAGGTAGAGCCTGCCTGACAGCTTTGATGAATGTTAAAAATAAGCTCAGGTATGTCACATAGACCGCATACTCTAGGCCACTTCAAATACCAGCTTCCGCAGGCGTCTGGGGCCGACAGTCCTCAGGGGGAGGCTGAGATGACCTATATTCTGTTCTTGGCAAAGCTTGCCTTCTCCACAGGGGCTCAGGCCATTATCAACTTGATCTTCCAATCAACCCAAATTCCCCGGCACTTGCTTGAAATTGCAGGAAGTCGGTCCATGATAGAGTTACCACTCGATATACTGAGTCGCATTTTACCTAGGTTAAAGGAACATTTTGGGAGATGTATTAGAAGAAATGGAGTATAATACTCATAACTCTGTTGTCATTAGTGTATAATCACCTGAAACTACGAATCATGTTTTTATTAGGTTAGACTGAGCCCTTCACACCTGTGGAGTCCGTCATGTTACTCCGCCACGTTTCTACAGCATACAACCAAACACCGGCTCTAGCGAGAGCCTCACGTTTTTATTTTACCTGAGGGCCACCGTGGATATCCAACACGCTCGTGAAACTGTGGTAATGTGGGCCGCAGAGTGTAAAACTGACTGCCGTTGCTCCTAAAGTCGTGTTACTATGGTAGGATGGCCTCTGAGTGAGATGAACGGCGTTACCACAGCAACCACAGCAATCTGCACAAACCAGATGCCACCAAGTCCAACACACTGTACTATTAAGTAATGTAATTGTAATTTAATGAAAATATTGTGTTGATCCTAATATTAAAGCTAGTTTTATCTTGGAAATTTTTTCATGCGGAGGACTGAGCTCGTGTTTCTTTTCCTTTCTTCAGGTTTCTTCCATCTACAAGGACCCCAGTATTGGCAATCTGATTAACATTGTGATCGTAAAGTTAGTCATAATAAACAACGAGCTGGTAAGGTTGCTACATTTGTTTTAATCCCCACAAGTATAACAAGTATGTGGTGTCGTACTTGAAATTACACTAGTTCTCTTTGTATGTTCTCAGGATGGTCCAGTCATTTCATTCAATGCACAGACCACTTTAAAGAACTTCTGCATTTGGCAACAGAGCCAGAACATCCTGGATGATAACCACCATTCCCATCACGACACCGCTATCCTAATCACCAGGTGCAAGAAAATTATCAAGCTCTCAAAGGCTTTGCTGCATATGGAATATACCTTGAACAGGTTTTAGGTCTTTCAAACGATCAAATGTCTTATGAAGCAAACAGCATTTTAAGAGGTATAAATTCTTGGAGAAGCAGCTGCATCAAAGACATAAATCGAATGGGGTCCAAACGCCTGATGAATTAGAGCTGTAAGGATTAACTGATTGGCTGTCAGTTAGTAAATTTATCGGCAACTATTTTGATAATCATTTGATCGGTTTGAATCATTTTTTTAAGGAAATAGTAATAAAATCTCTAATTCCAGCTTCTTAAATATGAATATTTTCTGGTTTCTCTACTCCTCTATGAGAGTAAACTGAATATCTTTGAGTTGTGGACAAAACAAGACTTTTGAGGACGTCATCTTGGGCTCAAGAAAATATTCTATAGATTAATCGACAAAGAAAACAGTCATTAGTTGCAGCCCTGTGATGAATGAATGTAAGGAGGATCCCCTGAAGGTTGGGGAAGTCTTCTTCTTTTGTACAGCGCCATTGACCATGACCTATTATCTGCATCTTCACCACAGGCAGGACATCTGCAGAGCAAGGGACAAATGTGACACCTTAGGTAAGTGGATTTGTTTTTAAATGTGCTGATAGTGTTACAGCCATAAACTAATATACTGATAGTTGTATGATCATGGTGGAAAATGAGGAAAACTGAATGTTTTCCTTGCTTTTAAGGCCTTGCAGAATTGGGGACGGTGTGTGATCCATACAGGAGCTGCAGCATCAGCGAAGACAATGGACTCAGCACTGCATTCACCATTGCCCATGAACTTGGCCATGTGTAAGCACAGCATGTTTCCACTGTTTGTTTACCTTGAGTACTGTCATCACCCCTAGCTAATGAAAGTGTTGGCTTCAATAAGACATTGTTAGAGCTTCAGAAGGCTTTCTAGGAATCCTCACGCAAACCTTACCAGCAGATGGGGATCAAGGAAACTTAGCGTATACGGACAACACAGCAGAAATACATTCATTTTAGTTTCCCCAGTATTTTTTTGATGCTTTGGTGTGTGTCTGATCACATCTCCTACGTTTTGCCTCCATTCATTTTGAGATTTTCAGAAAGTAAGAAAGTAAAACCTGCAAAAGCATTGTCCAATGTCTTGAGTCTGCCAGATCTAGGGGGATGGGGGTGGTGGGGTTAGCCCTCTACAGTGGAGACTGTTACGGACCTTAACAGCCCTCATCATACTCCCTCTAACCACTAAACAAAAGGTGGGATTGTTCAATTCCACGTTTATCCGCATCAAGCGGTGACAACATGCTTGACGCCTGCTTAGCCCCAGAGCTCAGTGTTGTATGGTACCTGTCAGGGCAGTGTGGTGCTGTACCTGTCCACCACCAACCACAGTCTTATTTGTTCACCCTGCAGGAGCTTGATTGGCTCTCTTATGCTCACTGTGCTCTGATATTCACATCAAATTTTTTCTGCTATGTCTATTGCCCAGTGTTCAGATAATTCAATATTGTGCTGCTGGTTTCATTCCAAAATCCCCACAAGCAGGAAATACAAACGCTCTGTATTATTTTCAGCTGTAGCCGTGAATGTGATTCCCAAAGCCACTATCACAGTGACAGCGGAAATATAGAATCAGTGTTAAGATTTAAAACATGTGCATGGACAAATCAAACACTGAAACACAAAAAAGCTACCATTTTTCAACTGGAGGCTTGTCTATGTTAGTTTCTGAACATAGAAAAACCTTGAAGTCCCAGTCAGAAACAATAAAGAAGCATTCAACACTGACTTTTGTTACATTTGTCAATCGATTAAAATTTTTAATCGCGATCAATCACATGATTGTCCATCGTCAATTGTGATTAATCGCACATTTTTTGTCTGTTCAAAATCTACCTTAAAGGGAGATTTGTCAGGTAGTTGATAGTGTTATCAGCATGGGAGTGGTTCAGTATTCTGCTTTATGTAAATGTATGTATATATTTATTGTTGGAAATCAATTTACAACACAAAACATTGCCAAAACCCTGCAAGGTACTGTACCCCAAGGTACTGCATTTAGCATAACGATACACATGAATATCATGTTAACTTTGACAGCCCTAAATGTAATGTAGTATATTTTATCTCTTATACCTGAACGTGTGTTCATATTTTCCCTCTGCTAGGTTCAACATGCCTCATGACGACAGTAACAAGTGTAAAGAGGATGGAGTCAAGATTCAGCAACACGTGATGGCTCCCACACTTAACTACAACACAAACCCTTGGATGTGGTCCAAGTGTAGCAGGAAGTACATCACAGAGTTCCTTGAGTATGTCATACTCTTCTTCAGGATTGTTTTCAAACATGCATGGAGATTAGATCACGTAGATGATGTTTTTCTTCTGTTTCTGTACAATCCAAACACCCTGAAATCAAACAGGATATACAGAGTAGTAAAGTCAAGTAAAATGACTGAATAACTGTAAATTCAAACTGGCTGTAGTTTTAAATCTCTGGCCAAATATCCTTTAAAAATATGGTATTTATAAAAGAGCATCACAGAGATTTCACAAATGCTTCCTTAAACACACACAGAGTGCAGAGTTTGCATACTGTATGCTGTTATTTCACTTTTGGCAACAGTGGCCACATTTTGTAGTGTAAATGCATCATTTCTCAGGGCTTTTGCAGCCTCTAGTCTCTTCTCTTCCAAAGGCTCCTCAAACTGCTGAGAAAGACAAGACCTTACTGTAGGAGGGCGTAAATGGGATAGTATCTGGCAACTATCCAGCTATCCAATGTTCCCCCTGCATCTCCACTTTTGAGATCCCCACCACTTACTACATATAGCTGACTGAATATAAACAGAAACCTGTCAAGATACTGAGCAAGCTGTGTGTACAGTAGGAGCTCTATATACAGTATGTACAGTAAAATAACCTCTCCGGCTGTACTGAGTGTGTTTTCTGTCTGTTTGTGTCTCTTGTTTCTCCCCTTTTTTCTTTAAGTCATTTTATTTTTATTTCTTAATAGCACAGGATATGGTGAGTGCTTGCTCGACGAGCCCGTTTCTAGGCCGTACAGTCTCTCGCAGCAGCTGCCCGGACGGATATACAATGTCAATAAACAGTGTGAATTGATATTTGGGCAGGGAACGCAGGTGTGCCCTTATATGGTGAGTGGAGTCGGCGTGCTAATCTAAACTGTCATGTTGCACGTGAGGGAAACTGCTTGTGATGATGTGCTGTGCTGCAGAGGTTCTCAGCTGAATTTAACAAGTTGTTGTGTTGTATTTAACAAAATACTGATCTTTCTGAGATACTAGTAAACATTTTCACACACACACTTTCTCATTTTACAGCTAAACAGTAACTACAAGATGTTTCTGGAAAAGATTTGAGTGAGACATAGGCATCACAATAACAGAATATTGATTGATATTTAATCAGCGCTGCCTAGTTTAACCATTTGCGAGTGATTTACAGCTCTTTCTGTTGAATGAACAGCCAATAGGAATGCCTCAAATGATCTGTGATTGGCTAGTGTCCTGTCACGGGCTAGATTTTTCGAAAGCCTGATAACAGAGCCATGAGGAAGTGCAAAACACTTGAATTACAAAATGCTGAAAGGTTATTATGGAATGTTTGCCCAATGTGCCAAAAATATTCTGCCAACTGCAGGTTTAATATATAAGATTTGATGTCTCAGCACCTATTAACTCTGTTAATGACTATTTAAAACATGAATATGAAGAAAGGTGGGACCACTGTATATTTGTCTTGTTGAATTTTAAATAAATTCTGCAGAAATGTCTCAAAAATAGGTGTGACACCCTTAAGCACTGTGGAAAAGTTTTCTTTGCTCGTGTTTTCTGGTCAGACGGCAAAGTCTTGTGGCTGAGAGACACTTGGCAAAGGAGATGGCTGATGCAGCAAACTTATTGTATGGAGTCACCTTCTGGCATAATATTTTATAATGTGTGATAAATTGAATGTCTGCCAGCTGGAGTCAGTGAGGTTATTAACCTGGAATTTATGTACGCTGTCTTTTTCTTTGTGGAATCTCAGGGTTAATGCTGTGTGTGTGTGTGTGTGTGTGTGTGTGTGTGTGTGTGTGTGTGTGTGTGTGTGTGTGTGTGTGTGTGTGTGTGTGTGTGTGTGTGTGTGTTTGTCAGACCCAGTGTCGGAGGCTGTGGTGCACCAGTCCAGAGGGCGCCCAGAGGGGCTGCAGGACCCAGCACATGCCGTGGGCAGACGGCACTGACTGCTCTCCTGGAAAGGTAGGTGTGATGTGAAAATGAAGACATTTAACTTAAAAAAGTTAATTAACTACAATTTATTAAAGCTCATGTTTGTGGTGAAAGTGTAAAAGGGAAAAAGGTGTGAAATGTTTCAACACATTTTAAATCCGTTGAAATTATGGTTTAATACGCATATGTTCTGTGTTACGATCTGACAATTGTCCTTTTTTTGATCTTACAGTTTTTCCAGTGACATGTGACCATAACAGGAACCATGTTCACAGGTGTTTTTAATTCAGAGTGCAAAATGACACAAGAAAACAAGTTTACAAACATTGACACATATGTAAACTGTAGTAACTCAACATGGCTGACATGTAAGTAGGTGGCGTGAAGTTGAAAATTGTGGAGGACTGTCTTAGTGTAGCTTTTAATTAGGACTTTCTTTCTCACTAACCCCTCGTTTCCTGCCACTCAGACTGAGAGAACATAAAAGTGACATGAAGTCCAGATACACACATGTTGAAACCTTTTTATGTTTACACCAGCCTCTCATCCCATGCCATGCACTGCACCAGACTAAACACTAAAGCTGGAGTCTGTTTGTCGAACAGTGTAAGATTATCCTCCTGTTATGAACTGAGATATATTTATTGACTATGTGCGTGACGTTAACTTGTCTTCTGTCCAGCCAGACCTTGCCGTGAAATGTCTTTTTCAGTTCCTATTTTTTCCATTTGCTTCGCTGTATAATTTCTCCCAGATTAGCATCAAAGCACGGAAGAGCAGATAGATGTGTTGCCAGGTCCAAGGATAAAATTTCATGCGCTCACTCTGTCTGTTCCTCTTTTTGTCTTTTTCTCATCTGCTCCTATTCTTACTCTCTTCATCCATCTTTCTTCTCTGTTTCTCTCTCATTGCAGCACTGCAAACACGGCCTGTGTATAGCCAAAGAGCACGACGCCACACCCGTGGAGGGGGCATGGGGAGTCTGGAGCCCTTTCGGTACCTGTTCGCGGACATGCGGCGGGGGCATCAAGATCGCCGTGAGAGAATGCAACCGACCCGTGTGAGCAGTCCCTCTCTTTGTAGTCATGCATGCCTAGTGGACCTTGTCTCCATCTTAGCTGCCAAAGTCAGTGTTCCATAGATCAATCCTCCTTAAGGGGATTCTTTCCATAGCTAGTGTTCATCAAGACTCAGATGGCAGATCCTACAGAGTTGTTTCCTGGTAAATAAAGAGATCACTTGAGAATATTTCCTTTCATCCTAGTTTAATGGACAGATAGAAAAGAATGGAGTATGATGGGAATGAGTTTGAACGTGAAAACAATGCCAATGGCTTACTCAAGGTGTGCTATGATTAGCAATGGAGCTAAACAGTGACAGCTTACATCTTGATTGGCTGAATTTTCCATTCATTCACTGCACTGACGTTTCAGAAAATCGTTATATAAAGAGTTTTTAGCATGGAACCAAACCAACCAAGCTATGAGATGATTTGTGACTATAAAACATTTGATTCTGAGCAAAAAAACTTAAAAAGGCAAAGTAACAAGACTATGTACATAATTATTAAGGCGTAAAGCATGAATGAACACATCTTCCCATTCTCCACCTCTGGAAACTCCCGAAAAATGTTTAAACTAACCATTGTTGAGCTAAAATGAAGACAGATTCAGTAATTACATGCCTTATTTCTTGCCTCAAATGTTTTCACAAACACATTTTGGTAAACTGTTTTGGTGATATAAGAGAAAGTTTCCAAACGAGCCTCCGTGTTTGCCCAGTTTGAAATCCAGGGTTGTGTCTAGATCGTAACCTGTAAATTGTGAGACCCGTGCGGAAATGTGCAAAACCTTTGCGAGACTCGCTGCCCCACGACCTATCATAACCTTAACTATTCAAAATCAATGCCTAACCTTCAAAACTGAGCTAACCATAACCATCTCGCAAGAGCTTCCCCCAACTTGCGGGTTCCCTTCTAGACATTATCAAAATCTGGGTGCAGACCATGGAGCAACACATACGTACGAGCTCCACCAATCAGAGACGTCGCTGTTACTCTTAGGATTGAGAGTAGTGTTGTACTTCTCCGTGACATAGAGAAACAAGGTTGATAAGATATGGGCTTGTGGCTTCTACAGGAGCATATACCAATGTTTCACAGTCTTGTAGCTCATGGTGACTCTCCTTTGGATGGTTATGACATTATGGCTAATAATCAAATCCCTGATTCAGAATATAAATGGGATTTTCTCTTTCAGAACCTCACTGTTGAGCTCTATAGGGTGAAAATGAGAATGGGCAGATAGATGAATGTTTGAATGTGTAGGGAAAAGATGCTAAAGCATCTGCTTAAAATATTTACTAAATTAAACCAGTAATTGGTCCATTCGCTCCCTCCATCTTGCCTCCAGGCCCAGGAATGGAGGAATGTATTGCGTGGGTCGCCGAATGAAGTTTCGTTCCTGTAATTCTGAGCCCTGCTCCAAGCAGAAGAAAGACTTCAGGGAGGAGCAGTGTGCGGCTTTCGATGGCAGGCACTTCAACATCAACGGTCTACCTCCTAATGTTCGCTGGGTGCCCAAGTACAGCGGAAGTGAGAATCCTTCCTTTCAGTCACCTTGCTTCACTTAATGGACATACTGAGGGCTGCAGCTTCCGATTATTTTCATTGCTGATTAATTGATTAGTTGTTTTGTCTATAAAATACTGATAAATGACCGTGTTTCCCAAAGCCCAAGATGATGTTCTCAAATGTCTTGTTTTAACCACAACTCAAAGATATTCAGTTTACTGTTATAGAGGAGTAAAGAAACTGGAAAATATTCACATTTGAGAATCTGGAAACAGAATTTGGACTTTTTTTTCTTAAAAAATTACTTAAACTGATTAATCGATATCAAAATAGGTGGCATTTATTTTAATAGTTTCCAACTAGCAGCTCTAGACTTAATGTAAGTCTGACACTGACATTTATTGGTAGTACGTGTTAATCTCTGTCTTGTTTGCTTTGTTAGTCCTGATGAAGGACAGGTGTAAGCTGTTCTGCAGGGTGGCAGGCAGCACGGCCTACTATCAGCTCAGGGACAGGGTCATTGATGGCACGCCGTGCGGACCCGATACCAACGACATCTGTGTCCAGGGCCTGTGCAGGGTGAGGTCCCTAACTCGTACTAATTTGGTTCAAATGCATATGTACAACTAATCTTTGTATCGTAACAGGGACCATTCTTACTGCATGGAGTGGATATAATCCTTTATCTTTACAGCAAATATTCTCAAAAAACATTTCCATCTTTTGCTAATCCACTCTATTGCCTCAAACCTGTGACAAATAAAGTTTTAGTTTGAAAGCTTTATTACTAACATACTGTACTATATACAGTACATTCCCTGTGTTCACCACACACAATGTTTTGGTTCAG
This sequence comes from Pterois miles, assembly GCA_947000775.1. Lineage (NCBI taxonomy): Eukaryota > Metazoa > Chordata > Actinopteri > Perciformes > Scorpaenidae > Pterois > Pterois miles. Next base: position 6,585,144 of record CAMQGK010000194.1, on the reverse strand, counting down.
TAAGTTGCCTTCCTGGCCTCTGCAAATGGATTTTGACCCATGCTGTGGCACTAAAATTATGCTCTCCATCCTTTATAGAAAACCCAATTACAAGCAGAGCTCATATCATTTCCAGTGTACTGTTTTAGAGGAAATTTATTTCAGATGGGTGTCAGTGATGTGGCTATAAATCAATAAGTCATTGAGTAACTATTTAAGGGTCACTGGGTTTGACTTGCTCTTTCACAATCAGTATTTCATTAAGAAATTATGGCCAAAAAGATGGCTATTTATCTGGAATTATGTTAATATTGCAGTGTTCAATTTTTGCCAAGCAACTTTCTTTAAAGAGAAAGTTGTCTTATAATGTCTGGACATCGTTCTCGTCTTTCTCCCCTTCACCCTCATTTGTCTCTTTTCCTTTTCAAACTTCTCTTCTACTTTCCCTCCTTTTTGTCCCTTTCCTACTTCTACCATTTATATTACTCCTCCTCCTACTCCGCCTGGTATTTTTTTAATTTCGTATTTTATATGTCCGTCCTTTTTACCTTGTTACTGAGCAGCAAGCGGGCTGTGACCACGTATTGAACTCTAAAGCCAGGAGGGACAAGTGTGGCGTGTGCGGAGGTGACAACTCTTCCTGCAAAACTGTGGCAGGCACCTTCAACATCGTCCACTATGGTGAGCTATAGCCTCTTTTATTACGCCATCATTTTCACTTTCAGCAAGTATAAAAGACAGCAGAGCAGAGCGTTCTGCTCTAACACATTCTTACATGTGCTTAGATGTCAGAATAAATAGCACAGTTGACTTAGCATCAGCACAGACCTTGAGTGTACTAATGATCTAAACACTCCACTCCTATTGCTATTTGCAGGCTATAATGAAGTAGTGCGAATACCCAGTGGTGCTACAAATATAGATGTGCGTCAACACAGCTACTCAGGGAAACCAGAGGATGACAACTACCTCGGTAAGAAACCCAACATTTTGTTTAAAAGAGACTTCTGATAATATTTTCATTATATTTCCCTCATTTCCATAAATATTTTAAATCCAGTCAATGTGCTGTTGAAATCCTGCATGTTTTGTCTCTGCCTGCCTCAGTGAATGCTCAGCCTTTAGTGTAAAGTCATGTATTACAAACACAAGGAGTTGGCACTTAGTGTGCATGCTAACACGTTAATGAGCCAGAACTAGGCCTGTGGGTACCATTCCAGCAAGGTCAGTTGGTTTATAAGCGTTTGCAAATTGTGTGTGGGAGTGCAGGTGTGTAATTTCTTTGGTTCTGTAAATGTGTGTTTTGTACCATAGGCCTGTCTGTCAGGATGTGGCTGCTTTGTCAGCTCTTAGTGTACGTGTCTTGTTGGCACGAGCATGCTGATACTTGAGCTCAGATAGCCCTCTGGCTCCCATTCCATTAAGGTCAACTAAGGTGTGTCTGTAGTGCGTATATGTCAGTGCATATTACTATTTTCTTTTATTCTGTGTGTGTGTGTGTGTGTGTGTGTGTGTGTGTGTGTGTGTGTGTGTGTGTGTGTGTGTGTGTGTGTGTGTGTGTGTTGATTACACTGTGTGCCACTACGTAACCACAGTTTTTCAGTCATCATTTTGTACGCATATTTATATGTTTTTGTGTATGGTTACAGTCTTTAGGGGCCCAAAGTGGAGAAGATTTTACTGGAATGAGGGCCGCTCTCTCCACGGTCATATTAGTGTAATGTGTGAAATGGCGAGGAAAGTAAAGGCAGGAAATTAGCTCCATAATCTCATTAGGGTGAATGAGTGCAGTAGACTGGCTGTTGAGCAGAACAGGATGCCCCTGGATGGGACTTCTCCAGGAACAGAGGATTATTCTACCCCAATAAGACTTTACTGCTGCCTACTGCACATACCTTACTGTACATGAAAATGTTAGCCACGGTGTTGCTAGCTGCCCTGTCACATGCTACAGCAAGCTTTTGTTTAAGCTTGTTAGTGTCATGACAATACTAATTTTCACAAATCATTACACATTTTTTATTTACTTATTTTTTCTACAATTTTGTGACACTGGCGACCTGTCCAGGGTGTACCCCGCCTTCGCCCTATGCCAGCTGGGATTGGCTCCGCCCCCTCCCCGCGACCCCTAACGGGATAAGCGGTTGACGATGGATGGATGGATGGATGGAAGCAGAGATAATTTGTTCTTACTTAGAATGCCACTCAGTCCTAGCTCACAGTACACAACTTTGGCCTAGATGTTTTTGCTCCCCGAAAAGCCCCAGATCAGCTCGTCGGCACTTGAGTATCATGTATGAACTGCTCAAAGATGTGAGCTGAAGCTCACAGATGCCTCACAGATGCATTACAGATATCTAGCATGCTAAATATCTGGACCTGCCGGGGGCTCTGGCTACAGCCAATAAGAGCGCAAAGCACAGGTTCAGTTGGAAACGTGGGGGAGGAGGGGTTACTGGTAACAATAGGAACTTATTGTATGTAACACAGAGCAATGTTGTTGCATCTAGAGGAATAAATAAGAATGCGGAAACAGTCTATTTTGTAAACAAGTGCCAATTAAAACATTGGCAATGTGTCTAGGGTATGGCATCATGTAATTTACTGTGTATTTATCACTTTGTTTATGTTACAAAACAAAGTTTGGAGACCTCAGCGGGGATTGAAAGATCTTGTAGTGTGTGACCCTTGGTCATTGGTCAGTCATGTAGTGTGAAAACTACGACTTAAAGACTCCTGATTACAAGACAGCATGTTGTGTAGTGTGAACAGTACAGTGTTCTGATAACTTTGAAAGTAGTGTTGTGTGAACTTAGCTTAAGTGTTTTCTCTCTCTCGCTCTCGCTGTCGCTGTCTCTCTCTTTCTCTGCAGCCATATCAAATAGCCGTGGAGAGTTCCTGCTTAATGGAGAATTTGTGGTCAGTATGTTCAAAAGGGAAATCAAAGTAGGAAATGCCGTCATTGAGTACAGTGGCTCTGACCATGTCATTGAGAGGATCAACTGCACTGACCGCATCGAGGATGAGATCATTGTCCAGGTATATTGTCCTTTTCCCGTTGGCTTTGTATGCCATGAGATGCAGAGCAAGACTGATTTAGAACCAGTGGCATGAGTAAATCTTATTATCTGTATTCTAATGCATATCACATTGTCTGCATTTTCCCTAGGTGCTGTCTGTGGGGAACCTTTACAACCCAGATGTCAGGTACTCCTTTAATATCCCCATAGAAGACAAACCTCAGCAGTTCTTCTGGGATGCCTATGGGCCCTGGCAGGAGTGCAGCCGCCTGTGCCAAGGTGAGGGGGAGGCGCAAGTGGTTGGCACAGTGAGATGATGGTAGCAGTCAGTGATAAACGGTGTGGTGAAAGTAAAGATGAGATGCAACAGAGAGAGGAGATGTGGGAATCGCTGAGCCAGAGGCATAGGAGAGAGAGGATTGTCTGGCTAAACTTGACAGCTTCATGCTAGACGTATAGGTTTGGAACAAGTGATTAAAGGCCGACCTCATAGTACGCTGTGTCAGATTACCTTCTTTGACACCATGCTGGATATGTCAGAATGTGTAGGCGTGCAGAGGCGGATCGCAGGTAAACTCAAAAATCTGTTGTGTTTTATGGCTCAAACATTCTTTCTCCACTTTTTGACACTGTCCTGCTTGAACAACAGTAAATTCCAAAGAGAAACCAATGAGTTCACACACCAGGATAAACACCTAACATGCATTGCCATCAGCACCATTTTTGATTTTCCAACTTATACGGCTTTTCTGGCAGTCTGCGGCTCACAAAGCTGTCATAGCACCAAGCTGCAAAACTTGAGGCACTCTCTCTCAACTGCACAGTTGGTGCACGGTGATTCAGTGCAGGGATGTCAACACAAGAGGGTGAAGGTGAAGCACATTGCTGCTGGTAGTCAATACAATCCTAAGATGGTCATAGTGTGAGCAGTCTACTGCATCAACTCAGACAACTATGTGCAGGATCAAACAACCTGAGGTCTGGCGGTGGAAGGTAGTGGGGTTTCATTTGAAGATGACTTTATGAAACCCTAGTTTCAACCCTAGTCATGCATTTTTGCACGTGATGAGACTTTTGTGTCTGTCTCATCAAAAATAGCAAAATATGCAGCAAAATTAATCATTATTTAAATGGCTTAATATGCAACAAATTTTCTTTAACTAAAAAAACACTGTCATGGGTTCAGCACTTCAGCATTTGTTTGGTATGTGACAAAGGGAAGCACCTTTTATGTGGCTATCCAGTCAGTGTTGATGGTAAACATAGTCCACTGGAGCAATAAATTCCACATATCCTGTGCGCTATATTGACTGAGAAACTGAGTTCTTGAGCCTGCTGGGCTGTGCCTGCAGTGCCTGCATGTTCCAGGATGCATTGCACTAGCTACTGACTCACAGCCAAAACATAGTGTAGGTGAGTTGCGCTTATACTTACTGTATACCAGTAATAAAATAAAAACACTGAGGCACCATTGTCTGAACTAACATGAACCAGGACGGCAACAACTTTTCATTATTTTCCACATTGTTAACACCAGAGCATTACAGCTTCACTCCTTCCATTTTCACCTGTCACAATGAAAGCCCAAGTTGAATTCACTCATTCACTCAGCATTCTGTTAGGAAGCAACTCAACAAAACAGATTACAACAGCATTACGTGTCAGAAATACCTACCCAATGGTCAGCTGCCTTCTGGGTCCTGCTGTTCTTGGTTGTTGATATGTTGCAGTTCATCTTTGGGATCCTGAAGAACGTCTCCAGCACCTCTGTCTGCGTGAGGAGTAAAACTTTCATGCTTAGTAGCACACACAACGGCTCTCCATCAATGACAGCGTCTAACAAAAACTGCCCACGCTGACATTCATTTCACAACGGCACCACCAGTTGGTGTTTTCTCTCAGCATCCCAGTTTCTGGTGGGTCGCTGCCGGTCATTTCCCTCTCGCTGCAGCCGCAGCACAGGTCTTTTCGCTGCATTTCTTCAGTATACTCTGGCTCAAAAAAATATGGCTGACAATCCAAGTCGGGGGCGGCAGTAGCTCAGTCTGTAGGGAGTTGGCTTGGGAACCGGAGGGTCACCGGTTCAAGTCCCGACATGGACCGAAAACTGAGTGTGAACTGGTAGCTGGAGAGGTGCCAGTTTACCTCTTGGGCACTGCCGAGGTGCCCCTGAGCAAGGCACCAAACCCCCAACTGCTCGGGGAGCTTGTCTGGAGCAGCCCCATCACTCTGACATCTCTCCATTACTGCATGTGTGTGTGTGTTTGTGTGCATGTACCATGTATAAGTTAAACAGTGTAAATTGAATTTCCCCACTGTGGGACTAATAAAGGTAGATCTTCTTCTTCTTCTTCTAAAAACACAGTAAAATTTATTCGCTGTTGGAAAAGTAACAATTTTGCAATCCAAGTGATGAGAAGCAAGCTCTGTTTTTGAGTGGCATAAAGAACACAGCGCCCCCTGGCTCTCCAGAGAGATACAAGATAGTGGTTCTTTCTTGCCTCCAAAATTCATGGTTTGAGGTCATGGTTTTCAGTTCGGTACAGCAGTAAACGGTATTTATGCTACAGCAAGGCGGCCAATTTCCATTCTCAATTTCAATGGTCTGTGTTGGACAGTTCTCTCACAATTCCTCGTTGTGTCTGTTCATACAGTTCAGGAATTACTGTGTAGCTTATTTGTCTGCGAAACGGCATATTATAGCGCAGCTCAAGCACCCGAATCATATGCTGAAATCCAGTGTCCTCCACGACTGCTTCAGTTGTGTTTTTTGCTCAGTCTGAGTCTGCATGTAGAGGCTGTTTAAATGCTGCTGAGATCATCATATTGGAAGTATTGCCGCTAGCATAAGCCACATGTGTTGCACAGTGCTTACACACAGTTGATGTTTTATTTACCACTTTTTTCCCATCACTGTCATAGGAAACACCAAACCTGTAATGCTCCCACAGAGCAGAGCGAAACAACGCTGGTAGATCCTCTACCTGTTGCCACTCACCATTTCCTTAGTAGAATCACAACCATACTCTGCACTTTGTCAATGTCCCTGCCAACTGAGAAGAAGTTTGAGAAGGAAGGAGGCTGGGTCACGCGTCATCAGAGCGTCATATCTTTGGCGGTACAACACATGCACAGTAAAATCTGGTCCGCCCTTGGCAAAATTGAGCCAATAACAACACACGAGTGCAGCTTCAGTTACTCTGTGCAAGTCTTATACCTCATATTCCTGTCTGCCCGTGTCCCAGCCTCTGTCCATAGGCCCTGATTTCTAGTGTGACAATAAACGGGATGAAAAAAATACACAATCGACCTCATAACCAATTTCAAATGAAGCAAACGATACATACACAAACTGAACCGTGACTAGCGAACAGAACGTTTTTTTTTTTTTTTTTTTTTTACCCAAACCATTCCCATCCTTAAATACAACAGATTTTTACAGCAGAACAACTCAGTTTTGTCTGTCAAGATTGCACATACTGAGGAATCTATTGCTTCAATCAGCTACATTTACTGTCAACACTGAATTTCAATTACAAGAGAAACTTTTGACTTCTTAAATTTACCTGCTGGCCAAACTTGCATCATTATGTTTTCACAGGAGAGCGAAAGAGGAAGATTCTCTGCAGCAGAGAGTCAGACAGGGTGGTGGTGTCAGACCAGAGGTGTCACGGTGCAGCTAGGCCTGCTGTTATCACTGAGCCCTGTAACACTGAATGTGAACTCAGGTTTGTTTTACCAATTCAACCAGCGTTTAGTAGTTGTTATGATCACTGATTCTTTCTTCACTTGATCATTTAAACACACTGACAAGGATTTTCCATCTCACATTTACCGCAGGTGGCATGTGGCTCGTAAGAGTGAGTGCACAGCTCAGTGTGGCCTGGGATATCGTACCCTGGAAATATACTGTGCCAAAATCAGCCGTGCTGATGGTAAAACCCAGAAGGTTGATGACCGCTACTGCAGCGGTCAACGCAAACCTGATGACAAAGAAGGTTGCCATGGAGACTGTAACCCGGGTGGCTGGGAGTACTCTCCTTGGTCAGAGGTAAGATTATAAGAAGGAAGTGTGGGGGTTATGTGTGAGCATAATCCAGATGTTTATAATGGGTTGCGTTTGCCCTCGCTGATGTTGAATCGTTTGTACTGCAGTGCTCCAAGAGCTGCGGTGGCGGCACCCGCCGTCGAGGGGCAGCGTGTCGGAAGGCAGCCGAGGCTGGCGGCGACGAGAGCAAATGCAGTCAAAGGGACAAGATGACCGTCCAACCCTGCAATGAATTCCTCTGTCCACAATGGAAGACTGGCGACTGGTCTGAGGTCAGTTCAGCTCTTATCGTATTCTCTTGTCTCTCTTCTCACTGGTCACATATAGTAGATTGAGGTGATATACGCTCAATGTTTGAATTACAACATTCCTTCTTTAATTTCCAGTCGTACACTATATACATAGAAAAACATCTTGAGAAGAATACTGACTGTGTAATTTGTGAGTTTCTGTTGAGGCATAGACCTCCTGGTGTTTATCAAGCTGAGTTTATTCTGTAGTTTTAAGCCATCAGTGATCTGGGTCAAATGTAAAACCCGAGTGTTGATCGTGCATGTTTCAGCATCGGGAGAGTTACCCCCCTCCTTCCACTACAGTGAGTGTTGGGAAATTGCTGATTGTAGAGTGAGATTGTACTTAACTGCTGTACAGTTTACACATTGTGGAGCGAGCAAACCTTTTGGCTGCATTCCAGGAATATTTCAGATCTCCCATGTGGTGCTAATAAATACAAACACCTACACTGCACTGTATACATATGCGCTGTACTCACTCATAAACAGACACTCTGGCCCTGTCTTTTTGTCCCTTCCAACCACTGTTTGTTTTGTAATCTGCATATCGTGCTTTCCACAACACCAAGCGATCTTCCTCGTTCATGAACTGGAATTCCAGCAGGCTTAATGGCTGGGAACAACCAGTGCTCATATCATGTACTGTATACCTACAGTATATATCAGTAAAACATGTAATATTTTCCTTTCAGTGCCTGGTGACATGCGGGAAAGGCTATAAGCACCGTCAGACGTGGTGTCAGTTTGGTGAGGACCGTTTAGACGACCGCTTATGTGGCTCATCTAAACCCGAGTCGGTGCAGACATGTCAGCAGCAGGAGTGTGCCTCTTGGCAGGTCGGACCCTGGGGACAGGTGAGTCTTCACAATCTTGTATAGTATACGATGACACCAGCAGTTCACTTATTTTAAGCCCAATTATGACGTTTTTCTTTAACCAAAGTGAGTGGTTTTGTTGCCCCCTTCTGGTAGACCACTGCACTTTCATGCATGTATGTAATCACGACTCAGCGAAGCAAAACGTGACACTGGCACGCTATCCTCTGGTGGAAAGGCGGGACTATTAAACGCTTTGACTTGATACCGGTTTGACTGATACAGGGGTACAGCTGATGGTCAATAATCAATGTATATTCACAACAGGTCAAACAGAAGATCACTCTGTTTGGTCTTTGATTGGAAATTGCACTGTTAATCTTATAGAGAAATCAGGTGTCATTTTCTAAGATTGGCCCGTTGACTTCATGATACAAAATAATTCAGAATCGCACAAAGACTGTACAGTGACAGTGCTTCTGTGCTTGATATGATTCTTATATCAGAAACGCAATCGGTGTTTTTTATGAGGCTATTCTGGATATTTTGATCCACAGTTCATGTGTAGGAAACATAGAAGTCTACCCATTTGATGAGAAGCAGCATAGAGCCCGAGGTTTAAAATTACTGTTGCTTTTCTGGTGAATTCTCCCCAGATGTAAATCAATAGGGGAGGACACAGATGAACTAAGCTCATCATTTAGCACTGTCCCCTTTTCTTTCGCCTGTTTAGACACAGAGCACATCCTGCCAAAATAAACATACAAAAGCTATGATGATGTGGGTAGGCGTGTTCCTCTACAAAAGAATTATATAGGCTTATCCCCACAGTATATAGTGTCTGTGTGCAGTCTCATTTGTGTGTGCAGGGGAGAACTGAACACCCAAATATTTGAGCTATTTTTGTGCCCCCCCCCCCACATCAGAGGATGTGCACACGTTAAGGTATATTTGAAGTTGTTAAATGAAGCGATGTCAAATGGTAGTTGAAGGTGCCGCCACACAAGTTTGACCCTGTTTCACTGGAGGCAGTGAGGCAGAAGGGAGTGTGGGCTAGTAGCCTCTGACTTGGCTACAGTGGAAAAAAAGACAAGTGCAATGTACAGGAGTAAAGGTTCCTCATGTATTTGATCTTGGAGACTCTCATCTGCTTGAAACTTGGATGTCAGATTTTTTAAGGGGAGTGGAGGAGTAAAACAAGCTTTTGTTTTATTTGTTAAGCCTGGTTTACAGTTTCTTTTTATTTGTTTGTGTGTGGGAGTTGCTTTTTAGGCTCAGATGACCTGTTTTTTTCTTGCCTCTTTCTATGTTTTCTCTGTGGCTCACTGTTGCTAATGTTCCCCAACCACTCCTTTTTTTCCCTCTCTGAACCCAGTGCACTACCTCGTGTGGGCCAGGCTACCAGATGCGAGCGGTGAAGTGTGTAGTTGGCTCTTATGGTGCTGTCATGGATGACACTGAATGTAATGCTGCCACCCGACCCACTGACACCCAGGTAAGGAGGACATTATCTTCCTCTCCAGCATCTTTCTTTTACTTCTCTCAACTGCCCACAGTTTCTGTATCTCGTCCTCGCTGCGAGACCAGCAGTTGAGTCTCAAACTGATTCATAATGTGAGGAGAGAAGGAAGCATTCACATTCATGCATGCTGACACTCAAAACACACACAAACACACACATTTCATTTCCACCTAGTCTCAATAAAGCTATGTTGTCCGATCTAGTCTAGAGGGAGAGGTATACCGGCCGGTACCGGTAAGAGACACTAAGGGCTGGCAGAGAGCATGTTTGTATCTCTTATAAGTATTTGCTCTTATTTTGGGTCTTGCCCATTGGGGTGGGACAGAGGCTCCATGATATGATATTTTCACAAAACTTAAGTCACAATACAACCTTTTTGGAATTTTTAAAATTTTGCAATATGCTGAATATTACAATTTATTACCCTTTTTCAACTGCAAATTATGCAGTTTGTCAACGTCTAATATTTACTTATTAGATATCTAATAATATCTATTAAGATGAATGGTTGTCTGTCTCTACGTGTCAGCCCTGTGATAGTCTGGCGACCAGGGTGTACCCCGCCTTCGCCCAATGTCATCTGGGATCGGCTCCAACTCTGAACAGGATATTAGTTACAGATAGATAATTTCCCTTCGGGGATTAATAAAAGTTCATCTATCTAATGAATGATGGTGGAAGATATAGTTTTCACTCTGTTCATCTTAGAGTTTTCAAGGGACCCCTTTGAAAATGTCCTTGCCAGGTTTTCCTCACCAAAATTTAGCATAACTGCATTATTTAGCGTTCTTCCCGACAAGCTAACATGATATAGTAGTAGTGGTACCAATCGATCCCTTAGGTTTTCTAGTGTCATATGATAGACCAGTGTATTCACTCTAGCTTTAAGACTTTAACACTTCGAAACATCCCATGGTTATGGCAGCTGTTCTTGGACACTAAAATAAATAGTAATTCACAGAAATACCACAAGTTGCATTTTATGGATGTTCTTCAAATTACTTACTTACTTATTACTTACTACTACTACGTGATAATAACACGTTAATGCCAATTAATTTTAACGCCACAAATTTCTTTACCGCATTAATGCAACTTGGCATTTTTAGGTTGTGATGGGCTCAGTTGTAAAGCTAGAGTGAAGGTATTTTTTCATAATAAACCAGAAAATCTATGGAATCCATTGATACAACCATGTCATACTAGTTTGCCACAAAGAAAAATAAATAACGCTCCAAACATACATTAAATTTTGGCGAGGAAAAACCATCATGGCCATTTTCAAAGGGGTCCCTTGACCTCTGACCTGATTGAAAATGGGTTCTGTGGGTACCCACGAGTCTCCCCTTTACAGAGATGCCCACCTTACGTGAATCACATCCAGTTTGGGGCAAGTCATGGTCAAGTCAGCACACTGACACACTGACAGCTGTTGTTGTCTGTTAGGCTGCAGTTTGCCATGTTATGATATATATATATATATATATATATATATATATATATATATATATATATAAAGCAGGCTAGTTGAAAAGTGATGCTAGACACTAAGAAAGTGCTTAAGTTTACATGTGGAATTGTGTTTGTTGTCAAAATCTGTTGTGCATCTGTTTGTTAAATGTTTCACATGCACAAAGAAACACAGAAACACCAAAGAAATCTATTTTGAGCGTGAATTAGAGTTTTGTTTGGTCAGCATGGGGCGTAAATCCATTTCAGAGGGCTGAGCATGCAGACTCAGTATGAGGCCCCCCTCTAGTCACAGCGGCTCTTAATTCCGGTGCCTGGGCCGACAGAGCCAGTGACCCTGAAGCAGTCGCCCCACCTCGTTGTGATTCTAACCAGCCAGCCATGAAGTGGGCCACCAGCCGTCAGTCCCACCAGCCACCAAGCAGGGCTTAGAAAGAGAAGGACCGATAGATGGATGGAGGAGAGAGGCTGAGGCAAGAGGTGCTTTGCTTGATGCTTACACACTATTATAAACGCTCATATTTCATGAGCTTATACATGTAAAATGTGACAGGAAGTGTGCGTAGAGCTTCTTTAAATGCCGCCATGAGGACTATTTGCTTCTGTCGGGAGGCGCAATGTGGAATGTGGAGCCTGCTCGGAGCCGATGCAACCTGATTAAGGCCCTCATTCCTAGAGACTGGGGGTCAGAGGGCACCAGAGGGCATGGGGGAAAAAGAGGAAAGGGCGGAAGGTGAGGGACAAGGGGGTGGATTAGGGGTGGAGTTTACAACCACGCCAGCATTGGCATTGGAGCCCTGAATACCACTCCACTATGACCTGTTATGACAGGGATCAGGGCTTTATGCTGAGTGGCTTACCGCCACAATCCATAGTTTCAACTGACGGGGCGGACCCTGTTAATGTTGTTTTGATAAGGTGGGGGGGAGTAGGGTTGATGGGAAACTACTCTCAAACGTAGAGCTGAAGGAATATAGTTTAAGTTGTTAATGACGGTCCCATGTCAGAGGAGCTATCTCTGATATTCATGGTATTTTGTGGTCAGGGACAGATGTTGTTACAGTATATTCATTTTGTTAATCACTGCATGAATGGGTGTATGTGTCCTCCCTTCCACAGGACTGTGAACTGGCCCAGTGTCCCAGCAGCCACCCTGTTCCCCCAGGGACTAAAATCCCCTCCAACCAGGGCCACAAAACCCAGTGGCGGTTTGGCTCCTGGACCCAGGTTGGTACTCCTCTCACATCTTCAGTTCATTTTGTGTTTTTGTTTGGTTTCCTGCTTCCTAACCTTTCTCCTCTGCACAACAGTGTAGTGCCAGCTGTGGCAAAGGGACACGTATGCGCTATGTGAGTTGCCGTGACAACCAGGGTGGCGTGGCAGAGGAGTCGGCGTGCGCCCACTTACCAAAACCTGCTGCCAGAGAAGTATGCTCAGTAGTGGCCTGTGGACAGTGGAAAGTGCTGGAATGGACAGTGGTAAGAAAACCACCCGTCATCATTTACTCACTTGTATCTGTCGCAGTTATATTATCTGAACAGTGCAATTTAAAGTTGCTGCACCTACGTTCATATTGGGCTGTCCTCAACCAAAGAATGTCTTAGTGACTAACACTCATATCTTTTTGTCAACTAATCAGTTAGCTGATTTAAAGCTGCAGTGCGTGCAATTGGATCAAATATGATTAGAAAAAGTTACTTTTATAAAACAGTCACTCTATCCTGACAGTAGTGCATGAGACAGGTAATTTGAATATGTGTCTTTGTGTCCTCTGGTGTCCTCCGGTGTCCTCCGGTGCTCGTAATGACAGCTGCAAGATTTCACAGAACGGAGGAAAACAACCAATCAGAGCTGATCTGGATCAATACTGTGTTATGTTAATGCCCATTTATCACCTCAGATGTTCAGTTTGTGACCCGGCAGCCATGTTGATATCTGTTGAGAAAATACAGCCCAGCACAGCCCACCAGCCAGAGCACAGCCAATAGGAACGCTCAGTAGGAACACTCTCTCTCTCTAAAATGACCTGTGATTGGTCAGAGTCTCCCATCATGGGCTAGATTGTTTAAAGCCTGAAAACAGACCCATGAGGAAGTGCAGACATCTACTTTTCTCTCAAAGCACTTGCATTACAATATGCTGAAAGGTTATTATGGAAATTTCAACCTATGATGCCAAAAAATTCTGCTTACTGAAAAACAAAAACAACAAAAAAAAAAACGACTTACAGACTAAAGAAATCTTTGTCAACAAAGACCAAAACGACTGATGATTCAACTAATCGACTAAGAAGAGTCAGCCCTGTATTTATATAACCTCACCCAATGTTCTTTCAAATAAGTGGAATTTTGGAGAAGAGTTTTCCTGTTGAATCATACAGTGTTTTCTGTCAAATCTGCATCTTATTATATTGACAGACAGTGCTGTTGATTAGCTGTCGATATATACTATCCAGATGTTTTTCTTCATGCAACATTTCTTTATTTCTGTACACGCCGCATTATTTTTTCACCCACACTGACAATTAGTGTCTGCACACGCTATGTAGATGTTTGTGTGAGCAAAGATGCGGAGACAGGGTGGCAGCTGGAAGGCAAGTGTGCATGGAGGCCTGGAGGAGGGCAGGAATAAGGCTAGAGACGGAGTCTGTGAGAGAGAACTGGAGTGAGGTGAATGTTTCTGGATCTGAGAGATGCAAGGGGCTGCAGTGAGGGGCTCCAGTCTTGTTTACAGATGTTTCTCATCAGAGTCCTGGTGATACACTACAGCCAGACTGCAGGTCTGCTCACCATACACACACACACATCCACACATATACCACTAAGCCAAAGACACTCATTGACCCCCCAAAAGGAAATAGTTCATCTTAAGGCCAAAATAAAGAGATTTCAAAGGCCTATGTCAGCCAGCACACTAGATATACTGACCCAAAGCAAAGTAGCCTTATTTGTCCTGCAGTGACAGAACACTTTAGCACGACAGGGATTTGTTATTGTTCTCAGGGTCCGTACAGCCCACATTATGTTATCCAGCAGCTTCATTTAGTATCACCACCTATACATCGACTTACTGTATGTAAAACGTTCTTACAGTATCTAAAATCATGCAAAATTCATAACAGTTTGACAGAGCTGTATAAACCTCTGGACAGTGTAATCCCAGGCGAGGTTTTAGAGCAGACAGCTGTTGCATAAGTGTAATAGATCACTTAATGCAAGACAGAAAGTGGACTCTGCAAGGGAGGAGCTGAGTGAGACACCATTAGTGCTTGGCAGAAGATCTGCTTTGTGTTAGTGTCCTAAAAAGAAAGACATGTGTGCCTGGGTCCTTTAAGGAGACACCACATTGTCTGCATTTGCTTAATGCCATGTAACCGGAATGAGAGTTGTGTCAGTTTTTACACCACCAAGTCAGTCTTGCTTTCAGTTGGTTTTGACCCTGGCAAGAAGGAGCTTTCACAATCCATAGTCCGTTTGGCTAGTCTGCATTAGAGTTATATCTTTAGTCTGGTTTGAATTTATCGTTTTCATTTCGAGAGCTGCATCTTCTATGCAGAGAATCGCAGACTTTGATATATTGCTGTTCTTCAGTTTATCTGTAATGACTTTATAAAGGTCACTATTTTTGTTGACTATATTCAGCATATTCTGTATGATCTTTGGCCCAGATGTCAAGCAAACATCAGACTTCTGCAGAAGTCCAGGTCAGTCCACTCATCTTAACCTGTCGGTTACCTGAGTCTCGGAAGTCTGTCTCTTGGAAACGGTCCGAGATCGCCCGTCTCAGACTAGTTGTTTTGGTCCGAACCAGAGTATGATTACTGTGTTCACATTCCCCCCAAACAAACCGTACCAGAGTTCAATTAAAATAGACTAAAGGTTGGCTTTTGAAAGTGCAAGAAGGCCCAGCTGAGGAGTGGAAGGTTTCCACTTTGGTGGCATAAATAATCCCTCTGTATGTAGTTAACGTAATTCTGCTGGTGGCCCCTTGTTTTGACCTTCATCTGGCCGTGGGGTGGTTACCCAGTTGGGGGTTGAGCCTCCATATCTGAGGAAACAGGCCACCAAATTGATTGTCAGTTTGCTGGCCCCCAGTGAGAGGATTTAAGTTTGTTGGGGTCTTAAGAACTACAGTTGGATGTATGCAGCAGTCACAGTCATTCAGACATTATTCCAGACCAACACAGGGAGCTAAAGGTGTGTGTGGCTACACATCATTTTCTATAATGTAGATACATAACCACATGTAGCAGTGTATTCTGCCCATAAAGTGACCCACCAGATGGTTTATTACACACAACATAACCATCTGAGAAGCCGTCATTGGAAACTGTTTGGAAAAAGGCAGGCACTTGAATTAACTAACTGTCAATCAAACTCGGCCAGCTCTCCAGCTCTGATATAACTGCTGCTTAGTGGTGCTGAGCAAAACTCGAGGAGCCGCTTGTCTCTAAAATAAGAGTAGTTGCTCCACCCTAAAGGTCAGCCCACCATTAGGCGAGCAAACCTGAGCCGTTGTTGCTAACTTCAGGGCTAACGTCTTTCACTTTAATCTGCAGGTGACAAGCAAGACACAGGGAGCTAACTTAGCCTGGGGGATGTAGCCAATCTGTAAACACACTTCACTGCTACATTCACAGCTATAACGTTACTGTTAATTTCATACTCACCGTCCACACTAAAGTGCTAGTGGTAGTTGGTTCGACGTTGTCAAACCTCTGTGAAACATAGGATAGAACCAGGTTTGGTGGCCCGTTTTGAGCCATTCATACCAATAGCAAGTCTGTATGAATGGTTAATTTTTTTCCCCCGAGTCTTTGCTTCACACATTGTAATAATTACTATTTCTTCCATGTTTCTTTGCATTTAGATGTATATGCATTTATACTCATGACTGATCTCTTGTACGTGTGTGTGTTTTCAGTGCTCAGTAACCTGTGGCCAGGGGAAGACGACACGGCAGGTACTGTGCGTCAACTTCAGTGACCAAGAGGTGAATACTAGTGAGTGTGACCCAGACGATCGTCCTACCACAGAGCAGGACTGTGCTATGTCTCAATGCCCGTCCCGCTCCAGTGAGTCCCGACCTTTCCCGTCCTCACCAAATGCCAGCGCCAGGAACAACCTGCCCCGCAGCCAATCCCACCAATGGCGGACTGGACCCTGGGGCGCGGTAAGGCATCTTACGCTCAGGGGCCTGATATCTGAAATGCTGTGCTTGATCTTGTTAAACCAAAATCTCAGCTCAAACAATGGAAGTCCGGAGGATAAGTGGGAAAATGGAACATGTAGAAATGTAGCCCAGATACCACTTTGTATAGTAAATAGGACGCTACAGCCATGAGATAACATAACAATAACGTTCATTAATGCACTTTAGAGGTCCTTGTAGACAGATTTTGTTACCTTTGGAGCCAGGCTAGCTGTTTCCCTCTGTTTTCCAATCTTTGTGCTAAGCTAACCAGCTTCCATACAGACATAAGAGTGGTTTTGCTCTCCACCTAGCTCACAGCAAGAAGGTTAAGTGTAATTCACTTAATGTGTCTTGACTAACTTTGTCCTCATGATATCAAGTATTCTCAATGTGTTGTAGTGACTTGGCACTAAATTCTAGTCCAGCAATTTCTAATAACAGATTGTGAACTACTATTTACTTCCTAAAATGCAATTTGTAACCTGATCTTGCAGACTTTGACTTGAGCTCATGAAGTGCAGGTCTGTTCCCATGGATCTCTTTTCATGTGTTGTTGAGCTTTTTTGTTTTTTTTTGTTTTTTTTTAACTGTGTTAGTGATAATCTCTATCCAAAAATAACTTTGACCTTCAAATAATTCTGGGAAGTGATTGAATCTATTTCTGGCTCTTCCTGCCTCTGTTCTGAGGATGTGTATTTTAATATAGCAGCAGACGTGGTGAATCATTTGACATGGGATGTGTCTTGTTCTCTGAATTTTTGTGAGTGGAGGCTTTGTGTGCACAATATACTGTATACCTTACTGCAGAGGTGTGGACTCAAATCAGTGTGGACTCAGTCACAAATTTGATGACTTTAGACTTGACTTGGACTGGATCCTTGAGACTTGAAAATACTTAATGCCTTCTCCCTTAGCTCAAACATTTAAAAGTACATTATTTAAAGTGTGTGCATGAAAACGGTGAACTCTCTCCAACGGTCAACTCTCACAAGGTAAAGTTATCTCCAGCACTGGGAGGTAACTTTACTTTGTTCAGGAAGAGGATTTACTTGTTGGAGAATAAACTGAATAAACTGTTTTTTGGTGAATATTATTGGCACTTGCATTTGATTATCTAACACGTAATTTCCCAGATCCACTTTGTTTGAACCAATCTGACAGCATCTAGTTAAGAGAAAATCAAGAACTAATGTTAAGTCACTGAGCACCATTTGTCAGTCAGTTACTCTGTTGTTAATATGGCATTATATTTGGTGAAGAACGCATTATGACTTTTTTTAGTAACCGAAACTCAAAGTTTAGGACTTGTCAGTCTTGACTTGGGACTTAACTTGGTATTTGAGTGCTTGAGACTTAATTGTGACTTGTAAAACAATGACGTGGTCCCACCTCTGCCTCATAGTACACATTGATTGGTGACATGTACTGTACTGCATTTAACCATTGTTTTATTTATGTATTCAGACATATTGATTTAATACTTTGCAGCTGGTTTTTTACATCTTAGTGTGTTTGTGCATCATTATGTCTTAAGGAAATGTAAATAATATACAGCATATCCCCCATGAGACTTATTCACACCTACACACTGTTTGTCTCTGTAGTGCTCCAGCACATGTGCAGGAGGTTTCCAGCGGCGTGTGGTGGTGTGCCAGGATGAGAACGGCTACCCTGCCAACAGCTGTGAGGATCGCAGCCGGCCCAGTGAGCAGCGATCCTGTGAGTCAGGGCCATGTCCACAGTGGATCTATGGCAACTGGGGAGAGGTAAGACACACACACCGCTTTACTGATCAAATTACAGTTTACCATGGCTCCTGAGTCTTCTAGACAGACATTGGTCAAGCTTAGAGGGAAAACTGTAAACTGTGGGATAGACCAGACTGGCATTGTGTCATTGCCAAGGCCACGGCCCTGCTAGGGAACAGAAAACAGAAGATCGGATAGATGGCAATGCAATTTGACGTGTTTGGATTGTAATTTTGACAAGTTTGTATGCATTTATTCTTTGTTAAACAACTGTCTGTTTTATGTCTGTGTCATGTCTATTAATTATTTTATGACCCTGCCTGAACCTGATACCGTAATAAATTAAGGGAGATTGCTGCCATGCCCCTCCCTTGCCAACACAGTGGCCGGATATTGCTTATCCAGACATCTGGCAGCAGACAGCTTAATGTTGTCTGTCAATAATCAACCTGTTAATAGCCAACAATTTGAATTTTAGGCTGAAATTTAGCCTTGTCGAAGACGACGGTCTGATGCTGCTATACTGTACGACTGTACTGCAGCAGACTCCCACTCAAGCTAGCTAAGGTTACGTATCCATCGGTAGTAACTGTCAAACATCATTTAGCAATTTACCACACTGACAGTGAATATTCACACATCTTATGTACCTCAATTCTTAGTGTGAAAACCGCTGCACAACAGTTTTTCAGCATTTTCCCGCATATTTCTTCCCCCCAAAAGGGCGCGTAGCCTTGGCGATGACATAAAAACTCTATGACGTCTAAACTGATTTGTTTGAATAGCGTTTATAAAGCAGAACTTGCTTATTGTGGATGTTTTAAAAATGCATTAAGGTGTTGTGTTCAGACAAAGAGTGAAACAAATTTTTGCCTCGCTTTACATATGGGAGTTGGACCGCCGGTATCATTTGTGTTTATTTGTGCTAGACACGCCGGAGAGAGCTTGTCTCCACTGATACCAACAACTTTTCTTTCCGCCATTTTTGTCATCAGCCATGGAAGAAATAACCACTGTTGCTGCTTCATACATGTGAAAGTCACAGACATGTCAGAAAACCAAACGCTGTTGTGTCTGTGTCATAACATCACCTGGCGGTGAGCTCTATTTACATACAGTGCCATTTGCACTGACTGTATCTAGGAAGCCACACGTCACTACTGCAGTATGAACCCAAAATAAACAGATTGTGCTGTGATTTATTTGCAATAGATAGATCAAAAGGATGCCAAAATAACTACATAATAATGCAGATGTGTAAAAAGTCTGAACTCGTGCTCAGTTCTGTCCACAAGCCGACAAACAAACAACTTTTAAAATGTTTATTTTCTGAATGGAGTTTGGATCAGTCAGTGCCAGGCTATGCGGCTGCTCCATCAACACTTACAATAAGGTCATCTAGGCATCAGAGACAAGTTGTGGTTTATACACATACATTTATACGCAGTTTCATCTGGTCTCTGTAGAAATATGATGTGGTGTCCCACAGACAGCAACAATATTTTTTTCCTCCATGCGTTCTTTCCTTTTGTGTGTTCGCGTCGCACCATTTGCACCTCCCGGGTGCAACTTTACATCTATTTGCCTCTTTGCATCAACTCTGTATGTAATTGCCCTTTTCTATTCTATTCTGTTTCCACGTGAAAAATGTCCCTAGTTTTTTTTTCTTCGCACTCAGACCTATCTGTAAAACACAATCTCTCCTCCTGCTGTCTTCAGTGCACCAAGCCATGTGGAGGTGGGATAAAGACGAGGCTGGTGGTGTGCCAGCGTCCAAACGGCGAGCGTTTCAATGATCTGAGCTGCGAGATCCATGACAAGCCACCAGATCGTGAGCAGTGCAATACTCAGCCGTGCCCATCTAGCCCTCACTGGAGCACAGACCCATGGAGCTCGGTACGCTCATAAACTTTGTTTTTCAACCTCACTTTTTTTTTTTTTTTTTTTCAAATACCTGTAGTCTTACTCTTTCACCAACAGTCTTAAAGGGGCTCTGACTTTGGTGCTTTCGCACTGGAGAAATTACACTTCTCTCCTTTTACTTTTAACCTCCTCCACTTCCTGTTCCCTCTCTGGTGCCTACGATTGGTCAACATTTCCTCAAGACATTTGGAAAGTTAATGTCTTTTGGGCTTATATAGCAAAGATACACTCACATGCAATATGCCAAAAAAAGTACTGTCAAAATACTTCAGTGACAGCTGTGACCACAAGAACATTTCTGTCAGTCCCAGTTTCCATAAAACTGTTGTTGAGCCTTGTGTTAGTATTTGAAAAATTCAGGATCACTTTGTTTCACAATCAAAGTTAGTTTTGTAAAATATTGTTTTTAAAGATAATTTATTAAGATATTTTTTGTTCCTTTTTATCTTTTGTATATAGCATTAACTTTTAAAAGTGATATATTTTGTGTCTTAGCTCTTTGTATTCGCACATTTAGCCAAACTTTGTTCATATGCAAATACTGATGAATGTTTTTGTATATCAGGAATATACAGTACGATGCCTTGTTCTTTTATTATCCAAAGAATGGCCCTTAATCTCCAAATATGTGGTGCTACACAATGTAGTAACTTTAAAAGCACCAACTTACATAGGACAGTATTTGGGCTGTGTACTATATATATACATCTTTTGTACTATATACATCTTTTGAAATGGCTATTGTATCAAGAATTCAATTTGTCTCAAGGCACATGTGTTTTTTTTTTGTTTTTTTTTTTTTTAGAGAAGTTACTAATCTTATTTAGACACTTTATTTTACAGTTTCTGTATTTACCCTCTGCTATGAAACAAACAGTGGTGTTGCCCCAAAATGACAATGACGCATGTTGATTCAAAAGTTCCTGAAACGTCCAGTATCAGTAGTAAACACCAGCAAACAGCAGCTGTACTAGCACTGTAAAATAAAATGTCTCACTGAGTTTGTGGTAATTAGTACTAATAGCCATTGTATTCCAGTTTGGCAGAGGGTTTTGACCCAGATTTTCCTTAGTGTGGCCAAAACAATAGGTTTAAAACTCTCTGCTCCAAAGGTGCTTGATATGAGTGTATTTATATTGTGTTAGTTAATGTTTTTTTTGTACAGTAAGTACTTGGAGTTGCTAAATATGCTATGCTCAACAATACCTCATTTGGAACAAAACACAACTCAACTAGCCATTAAACTATGGCTCTGTTCACACCTGGCATGAACATGCGTCTTGGGTGAGTCGATCACAAGTGGACAGCTCTACATACGTCTGTTCACACCTGGTATTAGGATGCGTCTCCACAAGTGTCTTCAGGGATCTGACTTCCCCGCTCTATTTGCAAATAAACACGTAGTAAAACACAACTAATACAGCCGACGTCGCAATGTTATACAGGAATGTCTGTAATAATACCAGTCAGGGTACTAAAGTATAATCACAACATTTTATTAACATCAAAATAAGTCAATCAATTAAGAGTTAATCATGATTAATCGCACATTTCTTTATCTCTTCAAAATGCACCTAAAAGGGAGAATATTTAATAATCTTATCAACATGGACTGGGCGAAAATGCTGCTTTATGCAAATTTTTGTATATATTTATTATTAGAGATCAACACACAACAACACAAAACAATTACAAATATTGTCCAGAAACCCTCACAGTTACTGCATTTAGCATATGAAATATGCTTAAATCATAGCATGGTAAACTGCAGGCCAACAGCTGTCAGTGTGTCAGTGTGCTGACTTGACTATGACTTTCCCCAAACTGCATGTGATTATCATAAAGTGGGTATGTCTGTAAAGGGGAGACTGATGGATACCACAGAACCAATTTTCATTCACATATCTTGAGGTCAGAGGTCAAGGGACACCTCTGAAAATGCCCATGCCTGTTTTTCCTCACCAAAATTTAGCATAAGTTTGGAATGTGAATGTATGACCTGGTTGGTACCGCTGGATTTTCTAGTTTTTCCACATGATATTAGTATCTCCACTTAAGTTAGTGGCGTTAAAACGAATTTGCGTTATTTTAGCACATTTTGGCAGCCCTAATCAAAATATAAATTTATTGTAACAGCGGTCCCCAGGGATCTCTATGCCACCAACACTGCCACCTTTGCTGAGCAACGACAGCCCGCAGAACTGCAGAGAGCTCGCAATGAGTGTGTGCGGCAGGGTTTCAGCTCCGTGCAAAGCACCAGAACAAAAACACTGACATATCTCCAACATCAGCATAATAATGCACTTCCCTTCCGTAGTCTGTAGATTATGTAGCCTATACATAGATATGTTTTATTAAAATACAGTTGTACCAACAGAATACAGTAGAGCACAGAAGTCGTTTCCATGCCGCAAGGCAGACAAGCACTCGCATCTGCCGTCTTTTCAACTGAGGAGCGCAATGAGACCCAGCAGATCCCAGCGGGACGTCAGTAGAGTAGGTGGTCCTTAATGTGGCCCAGGACACATTCACCTACACACTGTTGTAAGAATGTGGTCATATGTGGCGCAGACCACCTCTGAATGTGGTCTGAGTGAGCGGACCTCAATGCGTCTGGAGTGCGCTCACACCTGTATTTAGAGCTGTCCGCATGTGATCGGATCACCCAGGATGCATGTTAACACCAGATCTGAACAGGGCCTATGATAACCTACACTACAGTGGTGCTTTGGCCAAACAAGGGAGATATAAGATATAAAAAAATATCAAAAATGAACCATCACATTTTTGGTCGGTTAGGTGTTTATTGTGGCATGTTGCTCTTTGATGCTGCCTTTTCTGTACTTTTTTTTATGTCTTTCCATGAGCAGTTAGTGGATTGATCAGATTGATCAGCTAAAGTGTGTCACAGATTTGATGTCTTCGAATGTCCATCAAACAACTTGCTCGAGAATGGACTGTTAAAATGTCGTACTCTGAACACGTGATACCTGTGACCACAGGGGAAGTGTTTTGTATCCAGAGCTCTCACTCTGAGCCAACCTAATGTGTCTACCTCAGTCTCTGTTATGATTGCCCCCCTGCCGTATCTTTCTCTCCCTTGCACTGGAGGGATTTTGGCTGGCTAAGATTAAGCATGAGTTGTTGTGGCTACTCAGTGCAGTTGATGGTCCTAAACACAGATCTAGGGTGTCGTATCCCACCATGTACATCCCAGGAGAGTGAAAACTCATCCAGAATCTGTGGTTAGGGGCAACTTTTGCCTGCAGCCCACCCAGTTGACTCCTCCTGGTCATAAATGTCTGTTCTGACATCACACCTTATTTTAAGGGCCTGTTAACACAGCAGTGACTACATTTCCTTTTTTACCACACATCATTTACTAATGAGAACTATCGCTTGTAATGACTCCCACATGTATCACATCTAGGCTGAAACAGCGAAACTAGAAGCCCATATTAAGACATCCTATTATTCCTCTTTAGTTTCATTTGACTCCTTGTGGTCAACGTCTTGGTGCAAACAGCAGTATAGATCAAACACCAGATCAACAGGCTCTTGAAATAAGCACATTGTATGTCTCTTATTCACAAATGGCAGTATTAGTTTGTGTTTCAAGAAGATTTCTGTATATTTATGTAATTACTTGTATTTATTGTTACTTCATTATAATGTTATGTCAATATTTAATTTTTTTTATGGATTTGTTGGATTTCTGTTCATTTCCAGAAAAAGGTTACGATTAAAGTGAAGTAGAGGTACTATCAAAGGCTTTTTTTTCATTCTTATTTGAAGAAATATATTTTGGCAACACTTAAGATTACAGACCACAACATACAGCATACTTATTCCCAATTTACAGTATAACAGTGTACCATTAAAGTACTTACCAGTACATTCATGTAGGTACAAGGGAACAAAATGTGAAATCAGGGAACAAGGACAGCAACAATCTGGATACCTGCGCTAATATTAAGAAATACAGCGCCACCTACAAAGAAACAAACTTGGATGTTTGGGGAAAGATTTATCAATCTGCTTAAAAATCACCACAGTATATACCACAAACTACATAACTGGGTAATTTCACAAGTTTCAAAGTCAGCACATCTTTTCCAACTACAGCTGTGTATTGGAAAGAATCTAGTGATACAATATGTAACATGATACAGGGGTTACGATACACCTTACACCTCTATTTATAATGGTAAACTACCTCAAAATTTACATTTGTGTCCAAAACTGAGCAGACATAATGCCAAAACCACAGGCAATGACTGCACCAAACACAGCTTCCCTCAACAACAGAAGACGGTCCACTTGCTACCAGTAAACATCGATGGTTGACGCTTGTAATGATCCGTGTGTGGCTCTCAAGGAAGGTCACGCTCATGTATACTGTAATATTAGAATAGGTAGCTGGTAGCTAAAATACCTGCAGTACAGTAAGAGGCTCACAGTTCACATCTTGCTCTCTTGTACCTATATGTATGTAACTGTGCGTATTGTACTGGTACACAGTGTACAGTACAAAATTCACACTGTAAATTCTGAAGAATTAAGATGTACGTTGTGGGCTGTAATCTGAAATAAACAGTGAACAGGTCACTCCAAACTAAGAAAAAGGAAAAAAAAATGATTTCAAACTCACTGGCAATTTACATGGATGTCCAAAAAAGTCAGAGGCAGAGGTAACTGATGCAAGAACCTGTAATAAAGAAAACAAAGTGCCATAATAAAAGACAAGCAATAAGGAAAAAGTAAAAGGAATAGGGAAAAGGATAAGGAAAAAATAAAGCAATAAAATAAATAAATGACATTATATAAAATTAAAAATTAAAAACAAAGAACAGTTATTTATATGCAAAAATAAGCACATTTCAAAAATACATAAATATATACAAAATAAATGAGCAAATAAATATGAAAATAAATGAATGCTTGTAATTATACCTCTGTGTTGTATTTCTTCATATTTCCACATGTATTTATTCTTTTATTTTTTTCTTTACATTTCCACATTTATTTATGTACTTACTTATATTCCTTTATTTATTCCTCATTATATTTCCACATTTACTTATTTACTTACATATTCTTTATTTATTTCTCTCTATATTTACACACTTTTAGTAAGTCCTTTATTCTCTTATTTATTCCTCTTTATATTTCTACGTCTTTTGTTTAGTAATTTATTCTTTTATATATATATTTTTTTATATTTCCACATTTACATACTTACTTAGATTTTTATTTATTCCTTATATTTCTACATT
Source organism: Pterois miles (assembly GCA_947000775.1). Classification (NCBI taxonomy): domain Eukaryota; kingdom Metazoa; phylum Chordata; class Actinopteri; order Perciformes; family Scorpaenidae; genus Pterois; species Pterois miles. The sequence continues at coordinate 6,559,857 of CAMQGK010000194.1, read as the reverse complement.
TATTTATTTACTTACTTATAAATTCTTTTATTTATTCCTCTTTATATTACCATGTCTAATTCTGTAACACATTTGTTCTTTATTATGGCACTGCTATGACTCCATAAGTACCAGCGTCTAACAGCATTCATTACACCAGTAGCCTCGCTGCTTACAACATTGTAGTTAATCCCTATAATGAAGTACTTAACTTACTTACCAACCTGCTTTATGGTAATTATAGTGTGTTCGTGGATAAGGAAGTGTCCTATATTATTTAGTGTTTTACTTTTGGCTAAGAGATTTAAAAAGACAGGCAGGCAAATAGCCTATGAAGCAGCCCTCCCTGCCAGCCTGTTCAACAAGTGTTTTTCCTGAATGAAAACGTGCAAATCACTGAGCGATATCCTTGTTATTCTAAGTGGTCAGGGCCTCTGCTGACCTCTTTAAGCGATCATGCTTTTACCATCTGTGTCAGGAGTTCAAAGCTCTTTCCATCAAGGTAAATCTTTGTCCAGTGTGTGACAATGCCCTAGTATTACCCCCCCATCCCCTTTCATTGACTGTGTTCATTCACTCTTAATGCCTCCCTCGGCTTTTTCTGGGACGCCTGGTGACGCGTGCTCTGCTATGAAGTCGCCAGCGCCCTTTGCCCCTTTCTGTTGGGCCCCTCTACTCCGGTCTAATGCAAGTTGATGACAGTGTACCAATAATAGGGGCCAGTGACAGTGACTCAAATGAGAAGGGGGGGGGGGCTGTCAGCAAGACAATGCAGTGGTGTATTGGTGGGTCAGGGGTCACGTTTGATCTGGGGAGGGGCCCCTTCCTGGTTCATCCCATCAGCACAGACAGACTTCTGGGAAACTGCTGTGATCCCAGAGGGGAAAAAAAAACAACAAAACAGTTGAAAAGGATTCTCAAATATTATGTTGACATTGAAATGTGGTTTATTTAAGGGGGTTTCATTTCACATGCTGCTTACGGAAACTTTGTCTGGATTTTTACACCTGAAGTTGTATGATTTGAGTTATTCATTTTGTATCTGCAATAGTACGGACTTGTATCACCCTATGAGCTGTGTTTAGCAGGCAGTTCAAACTGATCAGACGGCAGGGTTTAACATTAACGTTTTCATTCACTTGCCAGGTCGGGCAAGTGGGTCAGAACTCTATTTGCCTGAAGTAATTTTTTACTCTCTGCGATACAGATTGTTTTATTTACTAGCCGGTACCAAATAGCTAGAAATATTCCCTTATCATTTTTTTCCTTCGTGATACCAACACTTGAATTTGCTGTATCGGCTGATACTGAGTAAAAAAAAACAACCTTGAAACAGATGTCTTATTGTACATATTGCTTTTTAACTTGTTAGATTTTCCACTGTGAAATATTGCCATATGGCTGACACTTTCCTCACTCTGACTACCGTTACACTCTGTAGCACCACACTTGTTGTTTCCTATCGTCACATTGCAAACTACCTGCAGTCAGTACTTCGCTGCTGTAAAACGGTAGTTGCTGGTGGCAGCCGTTGTACAGGGCGACAGCACAGTGAAGGCTAGTGTTTTTGAGCGGCGAAGAATTGATTTCCGGTTAAACAAGTTAATTTTTTTTCTGGGTTAATAATTGATGGTAACGGATCAGTTCATAGACTGGCGTATTTGTTGATACCTGATCCCGAATTCTGGACAGTATCTAATGCGTTCCCAGTACTGGTATCTGTATCAGAACAGCTCTACAAATAACAACAAAGACCAAAATAAATTGTCTTGTTTAATCTTTATTTGTGTAAATTAATCTGGAGTTTCAAACACATCCTCTAACGCAGTCGTTCCCAACCAGGTAAATAGTTCCAGGGTGTCCCCAGAAAATGAGGACTGGTTCATTTTCACCATGTAATTCACCATAGAAGTGAGCTTAATGTGAGTCACAAGAGTGATTATTCTGATCGTAGGATTCACTTCCTCCACAGTAGTTGATATCTGTAGTAATCTGGTCTGAATCATATACAACAACCAAAATGTTTTCAGACGGGGGTCCCTGAAGGAAAATCCTGACAAAAGGGAGTCTGTGACTTAATGTATGTTAATTTAGGGGTCCTTGACACAGAAAAGTTGAGAACCCTTACTCCAACGCCACCCACCTAATCTTTGTTTAACTCTCCACAGAGATGAGAAGGAAGCGAGATGGCTCCCTCCTTCGCTACTTCCATTATCAACTCTGGGAAAAACAGTGTTAAATTATTTTTTGCCACTTGCCTGAGCCTGTAGTGGCCTGTTACTTGCCCCGGGCATGTGGGCAATCCTTGTTGTTGAGCCCTGGACTGGTGATTGACACTGTTTAAATTCCATGTTGCATTATGGTGAACGATAACTTATGTAGTGCTTTTCTACCTTAACGGACAATGCTTTTGGTTCAGCTGATTCATCGCTTTGACATGTGGACAGGAGGAACCAGGGTCAAACTACTAATCCAGTGATTGGTGGATGACCCGCTCGACCTCCTGCGAATAAAACGGATGCAAATAAACTTGTTTATACTGTTTAGTGCGTTTGTGGTACGAGGAAGTAGGAAAGTTCAAGTATGTGTGAGCAGTGATATGTATTAGTGAACTGCTCCGGATGATTACAGACCTCCAGAGAGCTTGTGGGCAAAGTTAATGAAACCTGCATGTACTGATACACATGGTGTTTTAATTTGACCCATTTGTACTGATTCTCAAGGCATTCTGAGGGCATTTCAGCACATTACAACAGCAGGAAAGCCCTCGTAAAAAGCATATAAACCTTTTTTGAGGAACGACCTGATGTTTGAACGGAACAACAGTCTGGGAGACTGCCTTAGGGTGTAAATGCTTTCATTTAATGGCTTGAATCTTTAGTGGAAAGTCCCTCATCCATGGTTCATCCATGTGTTCATGTCAGGCAATGACATTAATAATACAGTCTCTCTTGTTACAGTCAGAGGTGGTATTTGATACTTGGGGAGCTCTAAGTGACATCAACCATGAAGTCTTCTACTCGTGTTACAATTCATGATGGATCCCAAAGACATACAAGCAACACGGTCGTGTAATTTTTTTTTATTAAAACTGAATCACGTCAATATCCACATGAGATTCACACAGTTGATTTGACTCATTTTCTTTATTTTTTGGCAACAAAACAAACTGAATTACCATTTTTTTCATCTTTATTGACTTTCGTCACATGAGTGATTCCAATAAATCTAACTCATTACAAATCAAATTGGGGTTGCACACATTTAGAAGGGGAATAAGGATTTGATGAGCCTTCCTCCCCCCGTGAATGAGGTGAGAGGTCACAGCATGTTCCTGTGCAGTGCCGTCCCTTGCTGCTCAGGACAGCGCCGCACGCTGCGCCGCATACTCGTTCAACTCTGAGCCTGTCGCTTCCCATCCATCCCTGCATGCAACGCCCCCTGTGATTATCCGGGCTCGGTCCAGCCCTCCTCCACTCCCTCCTACTGTAACGTTGCTGTGTGTTTGTGTGTGTGTGTGTGTGTGTCTGCCTGTCACACCGAGTTAGACTGCCAGTAACTTGGTGAACCCGGAGGTGAAACAAACTGCTGCCGGTGTGATCGGGCGCACTTTTCCATTGGCCTAGCTACCCACGTGTAACTGGCTCTCAAAAAACATCCACAAAAACATCGACATTCATCTGTTCAATGAGTACTTGCTTTGTTAATAAATATAGCTCAGTTGTCATCAACTTTTTATCATTCAGATTGAGAAATTAATCAACAAATTATGTGCATTATGAATCTCAATCATGTTGTTGCCAAAAAAAATCAAAATTTTATTGCTTTGTGGTGTACCCTTTTTTTTTTTACAGTTACACAAAGCATACCTTTCTTGATTTCATTTTCACTTTTTTTGTCCTTTGCCATCTTGCAGTGCTCTGCCTCCTGTGGAAGAGGGTTCAAGTCCCGTAAGGTGGGCTGCGTGACCGGGTCAGGCCGCCCCGTCCCGGAGGAAAACTGCCAGCATCTGTCCCCGAAACCCGGCAAGCAGAGGCGCTGCAGAGGCGGTCGATGTCCCAAGTGGAAGACCGGCAGCTGGGGAGAGGTAGGACTCTCTGACCCTGCTATAAAACACTCCTCTACCACTCTTGTTCTCATGCTGCCAGACATGTAAGCTCTCTCTCTTCCCACTTTAATGCTTACCAGCTTGCTGGCAAGTATATACATATGTGTGAAAACATCTGCAGCTAAACCTGACTGTGTTTATGCACCATGCCAGGCCACTAACTAGTGCAGGGTGCTGCTTTTACACATCACATGCTGGTTTGCAGCACAGGCCTGGGGTGGCTACAGTGGGACAGCAGGAGGGACATGCACCCTTCTCCTTGATCTAAGCTTAAGTCCAGCCAGTGTTTATCCAACCCTCTCTATATTTTCTCTTCTCTCCAACCCTTTAATCCTCCCTCTTACTGTTGCTCTTTCCCGCACTGATCGCTTTTTCTTTCAAGCCCTCTTTCACTTTTTTCCTCTCTGTCTTCTTATTCCCCAATGGGAACCACATGTCTTTGAATGCCCTACTAAACATGCCAGACACACTCTCATCGTGCACCTGGGCTGCCGTCTGATGCCTGTCCGCTTTCTCTTTCCCTCCCTTTACTTGCTCTTTTTCTCTCGTCTTTTTCTCGTGTCCTTTTTCTGAATTCACCCCGCTCGCCAAGAGTCCACGCACACATCTGTGCACCACACGTCAGAGAGGATGTGCATTTGCTCTGAACAGCTGTGGAGTGGGACACATGCCAGGAGAAAATGATACTCCACACGAGGCTCCCAAGTACAGCATGTTTACCCATGATGCAGCAGGCTGCCTAGTGGTTCAAATGCTGTAATGGCAAGGCGGATAACACACAGTGAAAAATGTGTCACATATGAGTGGACATGTAAATATCGCTGTATGTAGATTCATGTAGAAATTCTGCAGCTTGATCATCTGCATATGTTTATCACTTCCTGCAAAAATATGAGCAGTTGTCATGCGGATTTCTCTCATATTGCACATACACGACGACTCTTTGTGATGCTGTATTCCCCCGAAGAAAACTTTTAACGTCAAAGCTACATAAGTTGTCTATTAGTATGTACATATTACGCCATTCATTAGCGTTACATAACATCAGTGCAGTACAGGTTGTTCAGATTCATCAACATCAGTTTGCAAAGAGACACAAGAGAGTGTTAAATATCACCCTCAAATGCATGAAAACAAAGTTTTAAAGTAACTTTTTTATTTATGCATTGCTTATATTTTGTGTGTTTTTTAGTCATCTTTAATCAACAGCTGAACAGAATTGGTAGAAACAAAGGCTGTCAAAGTTAATGCAATACTAACCCATTTAAAGCTAATTTGTTTTAATGCCACTAATTTCTTTAATGCATTAATGCAATCGATCTTCCAGCAGTTGTAGCAGGATCAGTTTTAAAGCTAGAAGATACTGACAACATATAAAACTAGAAAACCTCAGAAATCCACTGGTACCAACCATGTCATACAAGGTCATTGCAAAGGAGGTTAAATAATGCTCTAAACTTATGCAAAGAAGAAAGAAAAGAAAAATTCTACGGACCATTTTCAAAGGGGTCCCTTGACCTCTGACCTCTAGATATGTGAATGTAAATAGGTTCTCTGGGTCCCCACCAGTCTCCCCTTCACAGACATGCCCACTTTATGATAATCACATGCAGTTTGGGGCAAGTCATAGTCAAGTCAGCACACTGACACACTGACAGCTGTTGTTGCCTGTTTAAGTTTGCTATGTTATGATTTGAGCATATTTTTTATGCTAAATGCAGGACCTGTGAGGGTTTCTGGACAATATTTGACATTGTTTAGTGTTGTTAATTAATTTCCAATAATAAATATATACATACATTTGCATCAAGCAGCATATTTGGCCACTCACATGTTGTATTAAGTATTAAATACTTGATAAATCTCCCTTTAAGATGCATTTTGAACAGATAAAAAAGAACAATTAATTTGCGATTAATCACGATTAAGCTAGAAAATTATGTGATTAATTGCAATGAAATATTTTAATCGATTGACAGCCCTAGTAGAAAACAAACAGATTCATCATGCTTCTCTAATTATTTGTGTTTTCTGTGGAAATGTGTTCTGTATTATAGCTGAAAAGACACAATTAAAAACACACATCCACTTTCCAGGCTCCAACTTGAATTTCTTCACATTTCTGTAAACAACATCAGTTAATATAAACCAGATAACTTCAATATGCAGTTATTTAATCATTATATATTCCCCTAATAGTATTAATAGTATTAATGCACCAAGCTCTTTAACATATTTACATTGTTAAGATAACAGTTGGACTGTCTCATAATGTGGTTAGTAAAGAAAATAAAAGACAAATATGCATTTACAACTATAGACTAGGGATGCACCGATCCAACCGTTTCAGTCCTTATACTGATACCTGGGCTTTGGGTATCAGCTGATAACGAGTACCGATACCAGTGGTAAATTAATAAGCTGTATGCCTCAGTGTGTGGAAGTGACTGGGATCATTCTGTTAAGTGTAAGGCAACATCAGGCTTGACTTAAACATTGCTTTCCTAACTTTGTAATGCAAAATGTGACCAATAAATGCATAGCTCTATATTTATGTAATTATTTATTATTAAAATAATAAATCGAACACCGGCAACTTGGTAAAAAATCTTAAAAATGAACAGGAATTATTATCCAAGTGTAAACCTTTTTAACGCAGCAAAAAATTAGTCAAAACTAAAATTCCAGTATATAATATATAAACTACATAAACCGAATTTAATAGATCGGCCACATTTTCACTGACATCTGATCCAGCTATTTGAATCAGTATCGTCCCGATATCCGATCTGTTATCAGTGTTGGTGCACCACTACTATAAACATCTAATTCAGTTTTGGCCACATTTACACAGATATGAATAATTACTTAAAAAACTGAAGTGACAAAAAGTGACATCTAGAACGTAAATCAACAGCCACAAAACCTTATAATACAACAAATTAAATATTAGTTGGTTTTAGACAGGTATACTACCTTATATAAATGCTGTCCTCTATCGTCATACTTACATCATATATAATAAATCATATAATCATAGCTAGAAATTAAATGAGAAATACCTTGAGGTAAATAAACTCACAAGTCACAATATTACAGGAATATAAATTGATAATTTGATACTCAGTAAAACAATAAAGTTAGATGGTTGCTGGATAAACGTGTTAATGTACTTATCCTTCCTTCTTTCAGTGTTCAGCCTCGTGTGGAGACGGCATCCAGCAAAGGGAGGTGTTCTGCCAGGTCAGAGACCGGCGGAGTCCTCAGGAGACCGGCTGTCCTCAGCGGTCCAGACCGGCATCCAGCCAGAGCTGCAGGGCCGCTGACTGTCCCTCCCGGTACCGGTGGAGAGAAGGAGACTGGCAGACGGTAAGCTGCAGAACAGCATGGCGACCTGTATATGCTGCTGAACCCAGTAGTTTTACCAGCGAGTCTCCACTGGTCAGGATGAATCTGCTCAGTCATGTCTGAAGTATGAAGCTCTGCTGTCAGGAGGCCAGAGGGAGGAGGAGGAGGAGGAGGAGGAGGAGGAGGAGGAGGAGGAGGAGGAGAGAGGAGCTGCTGCATTATAAAAATCAGATGATCTGGCTTTCTCTTTTTTCAACACAGCCAAAGCCTTGTTGTAAAATGGATAAATCCGGTCTTAGTGCTGATCGGTTAATTTTAACTTTTTTAGAAGCAGCTGAAAAGTAAATGTGAGTAAATTAGGCCTGAATACACCCATGTGAGACATGACACTATTATCTAAACATTAACAAGCCCTCTACATGCTGCTACTTTATAAGTTAGGTTAAAGGCCCCAAGAGAACAAACTGGATTTACTCAGTCAGCTTCTTTTTATGAGTGATGTGGTCTTACATGAACACTAAAGTCACAACAGGTTGGTTATTTCTTTGTATTGGGTGGAAAACCTATGCTTCAGACTGGTTTGAACTTCTCGAATCTCAGTTGAAAATAAGTGATGTGGCATACAGCTGTGCACCAGTCATTAGCAATATTTGAATCCAGTGTGATGACAGTTTTGGGGTTGTTTGCTTATTTCCCCGCCACTGTCAATTAAATGTGATTAAACCACACTCAAACAGTCCTGATGAAGCAGATCAGTTCTTGACTTTAAACTTCAAATGTTTTTATCCCCAACTTTTGATCATTTGCTTATTTAGTCAATTATTTATGTTATTGAGAAATTGATATGAAACCACATTGCAGAGACTTATAAGTACAAAGTTATTTGTACAACTGAATATTGGTGGGCACCCAAAGAGTCTTGCTTAATAGAAGTATCCAGTCATACCAAAGCTGTATTTAAAGGTGCAGTGTGTTTGATATAGCCATATCTAGCCGTGAGGTTGCAGATTGCAGCAAAGTGACGCTTATCCTTTGTGCAAAGTGTGTAGAAGATTTACAGTGGCTGATGTAAAAATGAGCTAGAAAGAGTTGTTTTAAGAGTAGTGTAGGACATTTGGAGATTAGCAGTGAAAGTGAGTGGTAAAGCAAAAGAGAGAGAGCGGCGGCGACAGCAGTGAGTAACGTTACCGTCTCCGGCCCAGAAATGAATGTATAAAGAGAAGTGGATACAGCGTTGTAGGCGGGCTCCCATTCATTCCTATGAGAGCTGCTCAGTGGCACATGAAGTCAAAATGGCACGACCGGCGAGTGATAAAGTACCCAGATCATCTGGTGATCTTCAACATTCACACTGGAAAGTTCATTAACCTAAAAAAAAAAAAAGACATCTTTACACCTTTTACACCTTACAGACATCCCTTTTCCAATGTAAGTCTATGGGAAAATGTCTTTTTGGACCCAATGGCATCACATGACGGATACAGAAGTCATAATTCCACCGTTTGGCTACAAAAAGTTGCTTCAAAGCCCAGCGCTTTTCCTGGGGGCTTGGTTCCAACATGGTGGAGCAACATGGTGGACTCCGTAAAGAGGACGCGCTCCCTATGTAGATATGAAGGACTCATTTTAAGCTAATGAAAACACAGTTCTTATCATCAGGTGATTGCACACTAAAGAAAACATACTTATTAATACCGTATTCCATTTCTGACAATATGTCCCCCTAATTGTTACACACTGGTCCTTTAAAAGCACAATATTTCTGTTGTTTGAAACAAATTTGCAGTCATACCTAGGCTGTATTTAATGGGTACATTCCTGCTGTTGAACATTCAGATATTGTCTATAGGCAAGAGGATACAGATCCTTGTTGAGAGTTGGGATTATTAGAAGAGGCAGCTGCAGCAGGAGTTTCTTCTTCACTGTGTGCAAGTGATGTTGAATCTGGGTCACTGAGCAGCATGAAATGTCTCCTCTGAAAGGAAAGTCTAATTCATCTGGAGAAGTGTTTGGAGCCTGGGTGTCCCAATTAACAGCTGGAGGTAATTACAACAGTTCATCTGCCTATTAACATGCCTATGTGTTTTATACACTTTATACACTGTGAAGTCAATCTCCACAAATCAAAGATGATGTCTTATACCAAAATTTGTACTTTTTTTGCACACATAGCTTCTTTCTATAGGCCTAACCCACCTAGAATGGAATATTTTTGCTTATAGCTTTGTCTACCGTTGTTGTTATCAAAACAAACTCCCCCATCACGCAGGGTTAGTTTCATTCGTGCATACTAACGTTACAGCAGCTCAGCTCACAATAGCGGGTCCAGGTATTTCAGTTGTTTGACAGTGTTGAACACACTAAGAGTGATGAAGACCAGCTGGAGTCGGCAGCATCAGAGTGTTTCTGACGCAAGTATAAGCCTCTCTGAGCCCTCGCTAAAATGTTTAATGCTCAGCTTACGTCTCTTGTAGATTGAATGTCGTAATAGTTGAGTTACTACATGGACCTTGATGTAGAAAGACATGCAGGGTCCAGGTGGTTCTGTGGCTCTGAACTTGCAAGTCAAGTACACTTCATTTAAAGACACTGCTTTCATAGCAACACCATTAAAAAATAGCCCTCGTCACTTTCTTGCCAAAGTTTGGATGAGAAGATTTAATGTTAATATGTTAGATATGAAGCTTCAGCCAGGAAACCGTTGGCTTATTTTAGTTTAGCTTAGCATAAACACTCAAAGACATTTGAAGAAAAATCACCTACTATGCACTACATACTCAATATGTGTATTATCATTTAACATACTTTTGTTTGAATAAACAGTAGTATGTATCTTTTCAGTCACAATGAACAGTAATCTACGTCGTCACTTCCTGAGAGCCTCCTTGCCGGCTGGAGACATGTAACCCTGGTAACCAGTACCAACCTTATGTGACCATACAGTCTGAATTAAAATATACAGTATATTATACCTACCTAATGAAATCTTAACTTAACTTAAATTGAAGCGTTATTGATGTTACAGAGCTGCCCCTCATTGTCTGTTATAGAAGTTGTCGTCTATATCGCATTGCATTGTGGGATATTCATGCCGTTGTAGTGTGCAGCATTTGCATACTGTAATATTTTACCAGAACTAGTATGCAATTTGTGTACAATTGGTTTCATACTAAGGTTTCGGACATACTAAAAAATCTCACACTGTTTTACTAAATATTTAATTTTGGACGCCACCCTATTGTCTGTATGTTAAATACGAAGCTTCAGCCTAGAGACTGTTAGCTTAGCGTGAATGAGAAAAAAATATCTACTAACATTTCTATAATTTCCTAGTTTACACGTCATACTTGTCTGTTTTATTGGTAGAAAAAGAGAAATGGAAAAACAAGTTGTGGCTTTATTTGTGGTACTATTTCGTAGTCAGTCACTGTCTGTCACAGACTAGACATTCTCCTGATTGTGAAAACAATAGGTCACCACTTTTATGCTGTTTCTCGTTTCCTGGATTTTTTAATTTCTCATGTAGACACATGCAGAAGCGATCACCAGAGAAAACTTTGGTTTCCAAGTCAGGAAGATGGCTGCGCTGCTGTGATTGGCTGCTTGTCTTTGCCTGTTGCCGCTCCTGTTTGTCCTGGCGCTGTTTGTACACATGATGTGCAAACCATGATTATCTACGATGTTATGCTGATGACACACAGCTTTATCTCCCCATGAAACCAAATGACCGGTCCAATCTAATCAGTCTCATGAACTGCCTTGAGGGCAGACAGTGTTGGATGGCACAAAAGTTCCTACAGCTGAATGAAAGCAATTCTGAAGTTGTCCTATTTTGCCTCTACATTAAAGTGATTACAGTCTTGGTAATTTGTCCACCTTGTAAAAACTCCATTTAAAGGAACATTTTAGGGATCTCCTGGCAGAAATGGAATATAATATTCATAACTATATTTTCATGAGTGTATAATCACCTGAAACTAAGAACTGTTGTGTTTTTGTTAGCATAGAATGAGCACTTCATATCGATATAGGGAACAGGTCCTCTTTATGAAGATGGCCATGTTGCTCTGCCATATTTCTACAGTAGCCCACAATGGACAAAATAAACACTGGCTCTAGGGAGGGCCTTTAGCATTTTTAGAGTCTCAGAGTATAAAATTGCAATACAGGCAGCCTCTATCTGACTGCCGTTGCTCCTAAAGTAGTGTTATTATGTTAAAGATGTCTTCTGAGTGAGACAAACTGTGTTAACACGGTTTTGCATTTAGTGGTTCACGTTTCCGCAGTCTTGGAAAGTGTGGTGTGAGTGGGGAACTCAGTTGGTTGCAAACTGCAACCACACCACCAGACCAAACCACACCATGCCACCAAATCCTACACACTGTCCCCTCACCTTTGAGAAAGACAGTCACTGCAGTAAAAGCCAGTGTTTTCCAGCTTTGTACGACAGTATTGCCAAAATTGAGTGAAATTGAGTTAGTCATCCACACCATTATATTCTCCCACTTGGACTACTGCAACTCCTTGTATATGCATCGTGATAGGTACCCAGAAGAGGGAATACATTACCCCTTTTCTGGCCTCTCTCCACTGGCTGCCAGTACTGTTCAGACTTAATTGTAAGGTTCTCCTGTTTGTCTATAAAGTCCTAAATGGGCTGGCCCTCTCTCTCGTTTATGGCAGACCTCCTTACCGCTTATTCTCCCTCCAGGTCCTTCAGGTCAGCTGACTTGGGGCTCCTGACTATCCTGCAATCTAACACTTCTGGTGCAGCCCCTAGAATGTGGAACAGCATCCCCTCCCTATCAGATCTACCCCCTTCATTAACTCTTTTAAGTCCAGGCTCAAAACACACTTTTACTCAACGGTGCTTGAATACTCCTGATGTGGCTGACTTTTGAAAGGTAGAGCAGATCGTCCACCATTTGGAAGGTCGGCGGTTCACACTCTGGCTTCTCCAGTCCTTGAGCAAGACACTGAACCCCAAATTGCTCAAGATTTGCTGTGCCATCGGTGTGTGAACGAGTATTTAGATTAGATTGTGATGGGCAGGTTGTCACCTTACATGGCAGCCTCTTCCATCAGCATATGAATGTGTGTCTGAACGAATGAATGCCGACATGTAGCGTAAAGCAATTTGAGTGGTTGGAAGACTAGAAAAGCACAAGTGCATCTAACAGTCCATTTATTTGTGCCTCTAAACTGTGTGCATTGATGAGTATGTTGTTTTTTTTTTCTTTTATTGTCGTTTCTAGAAGGTAACCCCCAAGTTGTGAAACTGTTAGGCAGAGTTAAGGTTAGGTAGACTTTGAATGGTTAGGGTTAAAATAGGTCATTGGGTAGCGAATCTAGTGACAGTTTTTGTACGCTTTTGCAATTTGGGTGTTAGTTTATAGACGCCACCATCTTTTATTTGTGATTTTAGCAATGTGCTCTGGTCTGTACAGCACTTTGGTCGATGTTTGTTGTTTTTAAATGTGCATTCTAAATACATTTGATCAATTGAACCTTTCAGATTTGGGTTGGAAACATATCTGATGGGTCAGTGATGGTATGAAAGGGTTTACACGTAATTCTGTAATACTGTTGGATTATTATGACCTTATAGTAGATATTGTTTGCATCCAGCCCTCTCAACCATGTGTTCTGCTTTAGTCACAGAGATACTAGTCTAGGGTCTATGTTTTATTGCCTTGCATATTCCAGAAGCAGCAGAAAATATACAGCATTTATATTAGGTCTAGTCTAATTTGTGGTTTAGCTACGATGTGAGAGACAGATATGAATTTAAGACATCAACGTAGTGGTTGTGTGCCACTTAGAAAATAGCTCTTTTTTTAAAATATTGACTGTGTTGTGACATTCCTGTCTTTTCGGGGACAGTGTGCAGTCGCTTACTGCTAGTGAATTTCGGCTCTGACCTTTCATCAGTCATTGTTGGCATGGTCTGTAAACTGTTTCAGGAGTTAGAAGTTGTGCAATCTCTTCTCGGGACTTGGCCATGTCTTCAGCTGAGGTTCGTCTGCTCAGCAACATGGTGTTTTCCTCCCAGCAGCTCTTATCTCCTGTTTTGACATCTTTAGTCTCATGTGGTGAATGTACTGCTTCACAAGAAGACACAGATCTCAGACTGTTCATCCTTGGTTCTCCTTTTCATTGATACCTTTACATGATGATTATTGAGAATCCTAACTCTAAAACCTCATAGTTGCACCTGCAGCTTCCTGTTTGCAGCTGGACAGATGTGCATACATAATTAAGTTGTCTTTAATCCATTAAATTGTCATAATGCTTCTTCTAATACCACCCATGCATGATATTTGTAAAAGATCAGTGTCTGTCTTGTCTCCACCACAGTGCACTAAGTCGTGTGGAGTGGGCCACCGACGACGAGCCTTGCATTGTGTGGACCACAACCAGCAGGAGGTCCATGAGATGTATTGTGTGAACCAGATCAGACCTCCAGACATAGAGAGCTGTAACACCCACGCCTGTGAATTGATCTGGATCACAGGGGAGTGGACTGAGGTGAGAGCCAACAAACTCTGTGCCATTTAAATGATGTTGTCCCACTAAAAGGCTTTGAGATCCTAATTGTAAAAAGTCAGTTTGGTCTGAAGAGGCAATACTTTACTCTTCATGTGATCTTCAAATCCAGTGATGCTGACATGACAGAAATCACTCATATTTCCTCCCGTGTGGAATCCTGTTGTTATTTCATGCCGGTGATTTATTCTCTCCTCCAGTGCTCAGCCAGCTGTGGTCAGGGCTACCGCCAGCGTCTGATCTCCTGCAGCGAGGTGCATGTGGAGAATGACAACTATGAGTACGGCCATCAGTCTTTGTCTAACTGCCCCGGGACCCCCCCTGAGAGCTACATGCCTTGTAACTTGGACATGTGCCCGCCACCACAGGAGTGGAGGGCTGGAGTCTGGGGACCGGTGAGCGACTCCGTGGTTCTAAATGTATCCACTCATTTATCAGTGTGTTGTCAAGGTGGAACATACATTTTTTTAGTCTTACTTTCCTAAAATATCACCATGAGACTTTGTAAAAAAATAAACTTAGAAAAACATAAGGTGCTATTGACAACAATAATAACATTCGGCCATGTCACATTTTCCCTCCCTGGTTCCATTGCATTTATTTCACAACAAGTCGTTGCCAGGCACTTACCATCAATCTGAGCCATTTACCCATTTTTTTCCACACTAACTGACAACCCAGAGATGCCACATGATACCAGCGTCATCATACTATTAACTCATAAACCTTGTTAGAAGTGAAAGCCAGATATTTTCCACAGAGATAAACATAACACACATTTTGGACCCAATGGGATTTTTTAAATGATTAACAATGATAACAATGATGTTTTTTTTTGTTTTTGTTTTTTTTCAGGAAAAGCCATATTTTTATTTGGCACCTTTCTATTTTTTTTCTAAATGTTGTCATATGGTGTACATAAAATCAATAATCAATCAATAATAACCTTGAATTTGTAATTTATCAAAGACTGATTGTCTATTTATTTGTGACTAATTGCAAGTATTTGTAATAGTTGTTCAAATTTAAATTTTTGCGGTTGTCTCCTAATACTGTATTCACATACAGTAATAGTGAATGGAAACATGATGTGGCCATTATGTAGGGCTACAACTAAGCATACAATATAGTTTAAATGTCAAATAATATGTTGATTATTTTCATAATTAATCAATTAGTTGTTTGGTCTATAAAATTTCAGAAAATGTCGATCAGTGTTTCCCAAAGCCAAAGAGGACGTCCTCAAATGTCTTGTTTTGTCCACAAATCAAAGATATTCAGTTTACTGTCATAGAAGAGTAAAGAAACCAGAAAATATTCATATTTATGAATCTAAAATCAGAGTTTTTACTTTTTTCTTGAAAAATGACTCAAACTGATCAGTTATCAGTTATCAAAATAGTTGCTGATTAATTTAGTCGTTGCCAACTAAACAATTAAGCTCTACATTGTTTCTTTCACATAAATGATTTCTGCTTGACATTAGTACCTTTGGCTTCAACCAAGTGGTAAAGAAT
Source organism: Pterois miles (assembly GCA_947000775.1). Taxonomy (NCBI): domain Eukaryota; kingdom Metazoa; phylum Chordata; class Actinopteri; order Perciformes; family Scorpaenidae; genus Pterois; species Pterois miles. The sequence continues at coordinate 6,544,359 of CAMQGK010000194.1, read as the reverse complement.
CTGTATTAAAATGACAAAAATATATGTGCACATAAATGTTATGAATGGGGCCACTTTGCAGATAAAAACTGACTGTCATTCACAAGTTTTATTTTCACACTGTCATGGCTCTCTTCCCTCCCTTCAGTGTTCGGCGAGCTGTGGCGATGGGGTGATGGAGCGGACGGTGCAGTGTGTGTCAGCAGACGGTGAGGAAAGCAATAGGTGTTCTCAGGACGCCATGCCGGAGGCCAGAAAAGTCTGTAGGAATCCAAGCTGTGAGTACTGCGGGGCTACCAGGGTTAAGTAGAGGTCAGCTGAATGCATTATTAGGTATAGATTTACTTGATCCGGTCATCTCAGAGATCTGGCCTGTAGTGAAATATTTATGATGCGAAGCAGACATCAAGGATTCACTGTATTTACTTCCCTACGGTAGGACACGACATCAAAGAGTGAGCCACTTTTCCTTTTCTTTAATTTGATGCTCCGATTTGCCACACTTCAGTCCTGAAATCTGCGTTTGCATGCACGCACATGTGTGTGCGCATAAAACCTGAGCACAGGCATCCTGTTTTAAATCTCTGCATACTACATAATACTCTCTAACTGCTTATTTCTACTTCTTTTGTGTCTCCAAGGCCATTTGCCTTCTAGCTGTCAAGAAGTCCAGAGCACCAATGGCCCCATCCCAGACAGCGAACACTTTCTCAATATTCAAGGAAAAGCACTCAAAGTAAGATGATATCATCCCACATCCAACATAAAAACACACACTTCACATTAAACATAAAAGGCACACCCAAACAAAACACATAAAGGCACTTTGTCTAATAAAGATATAAAATATGTAAATACTGTATATATCGAAAAGAAAAGTCTAAAATAAAATGAAAAACTAATTGAAAATTCATAACTATTATAACCTTGATGTGCATGTATCTGCATTACAGTACAAAGTGCTTTATTAATTCATCATCATCAGTTTATTAATTCATCTCTACTAGCTTGAGTTTAGGCGTATGTTGGGCATTATAGCTTGGTGCAAAACCCAACTGGTCGAGGCAGATGGCCGCCCACCCAGAACTAGGTTCTGTCTAAAGTTTCTACCCGTTAAAGGGGAGTTTCTTCTTGCGACTGTTGCACCAAGTACATGTTTCATGGAGGATCTCTTGTTGGGTCTCTGTTCAAATAGAGTACGGTCTAGACCTGCTCTATATGAAACGTGTCTCGAGATTCTGATATGATATGACGCTACATAAAATAAATTGAATTGTGTTGAAATTGAATTTGTGTACAAGTGTGCAAAAAGATGCAGCATGTTTCATAACACAGTCAGTCAGTGGAAATTCTTTGACTGCCTTCAAAATGGCCCTTAAGGACCGGCCCGCTCAGGTCACCTGAGGTTGTCTGCACTGTGCTTCTGTCTTTGATGGGACTTGTAACTGCCATCATAACATCTTCTATACTCCTTTTCCTCACCTCCTCATCACCATTATTGTTCTTTCTTTCCTAACCTGCTCTTCTCTGCCGTCCTCCATCTCTTCCCTTCATCCTCACCTCTCTCTGGATACTACCTCTCCTCCTCTTCCTCTTTTTTCTCCTCAGGTCTACTGTGCAGGAATGCAGACAGAGACTCCGCAGGAGTACATCACCTTGACGACGGGAGAAGGGGAGAATTTTTCTGAGATCTTTGGCTTCAGGTAAACAGCTAACAGCACAACAGTGAGATTCGCCTGTTTCATTACAAAATCAAGCTGACTCCTGGCAGTGCTTTTGTCTCTGTAAATGAAGAAATGCCATGGAAGTGTAAAGTTGAGCTCAGGTATTTTGAGTGAGTTTGTGTGTGTTTTCCAGACTCAATGACCCCACCCAGTGTCCAGAAAATGACTCCAAAAGAGAAGATTGTGACTGTCGGAAAGACTACACCGCCGCTGGCATCACCACCTTCTCCAAAGTCCGCCTGGACCTCAGCAAGATGAGCATCATCAGTAAGTGGCTCAGACACACACACACACACACACACACACACACACACAATGCACATACAACAGCATCCTGTGCCAGTGTTAACTCTACATTACACTCAAATAAGAACTTCCTTTGCTATTTAATTATGTCCGTGCTGATGAGGGTTAATGGGTTCAAGATGTCACAATTACAAGGCTTGAAGGGACTAAATGGAACTGTTTAAGTAGATGAAATTATACCGATATTTACCATTAGGCTGACCCTAAAACTAAGGCTCCATTTAGATCAGTTAAATAACACAAGTCATTATGGCTGATGTAAGCTATCATTACAAAGTTCATCTGAGGTCCTGGAGAAACAAACATTAACACACAACTTTCCAAGAATATTCACATCATCCTTTAACAGCTGTCTGTTTATGTTGGTGCTTAGCGACAGATTGGCAGTTTGCTGTCACCCGTGAAGGGAAGAGCGTTCCCTATGCGACAGCTGGAGACTGTTACAGCGCAGCGCGTTGTCCACAGGTGAGTGCAGCAACAGCTGGTAACTAGATGACAGGAGAAAGTGGACATTACCCCTTTGCACAGCAGATTGCAGAGCTGTCATAGCAGGAAGAGCAAAAGTGTAACTAAAAACAGTAATGATGGTTCAGTTCTTTTGAGGGTCCTAGTAAGCCTTTCCATTTAGCCAGAATGGTATGCAGTTGTTATTCTTGTTGATAATAATAATAGTAAACTTTATTTATATAGCACTTTTTCTAATCAAAGTTACAAAGTGCTTTCCAGGAAAAAAAAAGACCAGACAAATACCAGAAACAGCAACAATACCAACAACAGAGGGATCATAAAAACAAACATACCCCGAAGCATCAAATAAAGCAAATACACATATGAAATGGCCAGGGAAGGATGATAAAACCCAGCAAAGTTTTAAATATTCATAAACACTTTCTTACAAAAGAAAGTTTTAAGATGGGATTTAAAAGATGCTAATGATGTGGAGTGTCTGATTTCAATAGGCAGAGCTGTCTGGGGGCTCGAAAGGCAAAAGTTTGGTCACCTTTGGTCACAAGCTGGGATTTAAGAACAACCAGGAGAGCTACATCCACTGATCTAAGGGAACGCTCAGGCATATAAGGGGCCAATAAATCATTTATATACTTTGGAGCAAGGCCATTTAAAGCTTCAAGAGTGATCAGTAGAAATTTAAAATCAATACATACATAACAGGCAGCCAGTGTAAGTTAGGCTCGTATGGTATTAATGTGGATTTATTGTTTATGGTTTATGGTTTTGTATGGTTTGTATCTCTTAATGCCTGTTAAAATCTGACATAAAGAGACAATATAAGCATGATAAAAAAAAGTGTTATTGACTACACCTTTGCTTCTCCTGCTACTACTACAAAAACTTTATCCTTTTACAACCAGTTCATCCATCTAGTTTTGGATTATGTTATTTGCTTGACTCTCAGTTGTCCTTAATTGATAAAAAGAATATTTATTCTTGAAACATCCAGCAACTAGTCCAGTCTCATATATTCTTTGACATTGCTTTGATACATTTCTAATATGGGATATCATATTTATACATTCTCTCTGTGTCTTATTTCAGGGGCGGTTCAGGATCAACCTCTCAGGAACAGGTTTTAAGGTGACTGAAGACTCCTCGTGGATCTCCCAGGGCAACTATGCAGAGGCTGATATACGAAAATCACAGGTATTGGCAATATGTCACAGATGTAGATGTCACAATCTGGGAAAACTCACAAAATTACCGCAACTGAGCAGTCTTAAAGGTGCAGTGTTTAATGTCTAGCCAACTGATGAAACAGTTGGCAACATTTCACCTCTACTAGTGGGTCCTCATTTAAAAAAAAAAAAAAAAAAAAAACAACAGCAAGGCAACAATATGTAAAATTCAAAATATGTCATGAAAAGATGTGTATTTACTATGTGACTAAAGGGGGCTCTGTACGCTTTGATAGTTTGTTTACTGGACTAAACCCAAAGTGGCATAAACGAGAAAAAGACCCGTGTCCTCGTCCCGTCCTCCCCACGTCCTGGAGACCACCACTGAGAGAACGGTCAGCACCCAGTAGTCCTGGGAGACGGGCGCCCAGTCAGCGGCTGCAGAAACTCAAATACAGCCACCCCAGCGTTGGGAGTCACAGCGGGCTGGTGGATCTCTGGATCTGACCTGCGTAACAGAGAGTTTGCTAGTCTGGAAGGGGGTTACAAAAAAATTGCTAACTGGGGGTCTGTCTCCCCGAGATGCCGTACACTCTAATCACAGCGAAGCAGCCTCCTAGTGGCAGGGAGGAAGAGGCCAGTGTGGGAGTTTTTTCCTCATTTCTGCTTCTTTGGATTTAATCTAATAAACTAACTATCAAACCGTGCACGGACCGTGGAAGTCTTATTGACAAGCCCTCGGTGCAGCTCTACTTCTTCATCCTCTAGACTGAGGGCAGTCCAAGAGGCTGGGTCATGCATCATCAGCACATCATATCTTTGGGGTACAACACATGCAGCAAAATCAGGTCTGCACTCGCCGAAACTGAGCCAATCGCGAGGCAAATCCATAGCTTCAATTACACTGCGCATGTGTTGTGCCCCATGCCCCAAGACCCGTGTCCATGGCGGTCCATATATATATATAGATAGATAGATAGATAGATAGATGGACAGATCGATAGATAGATATAGATATATATATAGATATAGCCATAGATATATATATATTAGCTCTTTTAGAGCCTGCATTGTTCTATCCATCTGTAAATCTTTGTATTTTACTACCTTCTCTGTTCAGTTACCTCTCGTACTCCTTCCCTCCACTATTTCTCCTCTCTGCATGTCGTCTTGGCGTCAGAGCTCAAAGTGGGCACAGTCCCAAGTGGGTTCTGTATTCCTGACTCCACTTCTCCCCATAAACTCACTGAGAGAGGACCCTTATTGAGCAGCTGGTCTCTGTAGCGCCCCCATACCTCTCCTCTTTTGAAATGGCGCTCAAGCTGGAGAGTGCATGTTGGTAAGGTGAAAACAGGAGGCAGTTATGATGCCAAGAAGTGTTCACAGTCTGATATCCACAGCCAGCCGGCCCGCTGTGGGCTCTCCAGGCTGTTCAAATAAAGCCAGGTTGTGACGGTGGGACGAGGAGAGCACTCCAGAGGAGATCAGACAAACCACTCACTGCGTACTGTGGCTTTCATGTCGTGGGATCGTGCTTTTGGCATTCTCGTCTGAAGCAATTTCCTTTTTGTTCCTAGATGTTTTGGACAAAACTGTCATTGCCGGAGACATCAGCGCTATGTTTGAAATCATATATTTTTTTACTTTAGTACTTTAGTATTTATACAAAGGGGTCATACTCATAAGATTGCGCCTTGAACTTTGACCCTCTTGATCATATATCCGGCGGCATCATTTGAGATGTCAGTGAGCTGTCATATGTCTGTGCTCTCTTGGCAGCTCAGTCAATGTGTCGTATCTTCCACTGTGCAAAGGATTGTGGGTCAGAATGGCCATCCAGCTAAAATCACAATATTACTATATAGTTCACATACTTGGCAGTAATATTAGCTTACCAGTCCAATGGGAATTTTGCCAGAATTTTGATACCCAAAACCAAATGAAGGTCCCTCCATGAATCGAAGGCCCCGCCAATGTTGATCCTAGTTTTCCTCCGACATTGTTCGACGACGAGCTTCAATAGGTATAACTTTATTCTTGTGCTGCCGAGGAGTTTGTGTTGGAGTCTGAGTTGCGGCGGGGGCTGGTCTTTTGTTGGTGTTAGCAGGCTCCATTTCTAACTGAACGTTAGCTACGGTTGCACACTGTTCGCCCTGAGGTGGAGCTTAAGAGAGTAAAGGCACTCGTAAGCACACATGGCATCATAACCGTTGGATTTTCCCAGAAAAAAACGGCCTGCATTCTTCATATGAAAAGCAGTCTGCAGGCTGATAGAGGAAATCCAGAAAGTCATTGGGGTCTCATATTTAAGGTTAGGTTACATTCTGTTCATACATTGACAATAAAAAACAATTAAAGCGCATTTATACATGTAAAAATTTACATACTGTACATTCTCTCTGAACAACAGCAGCAGAATGACACATAACTGATGTGATTCCTCTTGGGTCCACAGGGTGGCAGCAGAGTATCAGGAATTTGTGGAGGCTACTGTGGTAAATGTACACCGTCCTCTGGCTCCAGCCTGCCTGTAACAATGGAGCTGATCTGATACCATCAAACAGGTGGGATGCTTTCTGAATATATATGACAACAATAGTTTTCATTTCTAAGAGGTACAATCTGCAATCCAAATAAATACGAGGCTTTAGCCTCACCACCAAAATTCAAAATACATGACTAGAACCCGCTGTAACCAGTAACTCTAACTTACTATTTATGCATTTAATGTTTTTTATTAATGCTCATAGGGGATGAGCTACACCAGTAATACTTATATACACTTAAGGGGAAACACTACAGGTGAATGTAGTAAAAAAAAAAAAAAAAAAAAATATATATATATATATATATATATATATATATATATATATATATATATATATATATATATATATATTTCACCAGTTGCTGACTTACGCTAAGACTAAATGTGTATTTAGGATGTTTTCTTTCCATTAATCTGACATGTCATGGAAGCAAAATAGCCCAAATTCTCAAAACGGATCAGTGCATGAAATATGATATTTTTACCTAGGGTGTCTCACCGTAAATTATGAATGTGAATACACCTCTAACATATGTGGTTAAAAATGACTGATTGTGTGTGTAACTCCAGAGAAATCAGTAAGCTGAATGCCCTCTCTGAGTTTGACTGCAAAGACTGAAAGCATGACGCAACATGAAAATGATGCTCCCTCCTTTGCATAATAAAGCAGAAACGCATGAAGAAATTTAAAAACAAATGTATGAATTAGTATATAACGAAAACAATACCAAGATAAATAAGTTAGGGGGAAATAAATAAGAGGTGAAATTTGAAAAATCACACATAAATAAATAAATGAATAAATGGTTAAGCACATAAATAAATACATACATTCAAAAATAAATATTAAAAAAATGCAAAAATAAACACATAAATAAAAATAAATGTCAAATTAAATAGATAAATGTAACATTTCATAAAATAAATTCAGAAATAAGTAAATAAATAAATGGTTAAAAATGGCTGATTGTGTGTTTAACTCCAGAGAAATCTGTCAGCTGAATATCAAATATTGCATATTACAAAAATATAGAACTATTGTAGAAATGCATTTCTGTTCAGTGAATACACATCTTTACCTGAGTTTTTAATGAGTAACTGACTGAAAGTTAATGTCTTTTCATCAGGCATCTAGTTCCATTCATCTCGGCAGTCGTCTTCAGGTGCTCATTGTGTCCAGACGTCCCTCCTTCTTGGTGCTAAAACAGCCGATTCAGAGCTCAAACCCGCCCTGACCTCTTTTACTCCAGTGTGTGTACAGTGTAAATAACTCTGGTGTAAGTACTGTACATAGCAGGATAGAAATGTCTTATTTATTGTACTCTCTCCATTTTATATTTTTGTATTGTAATATAATGTAACTGTTGCCCTTTATCAGATTTTTGCCAGAATGTGCCTTCCAGTGTGGATAGTTAGTACTGTCACACTGCATGTGTTACAGCCATATGTTCCTTTTAGACCAATTCATTATGTTGTTATGTTACTGTTGTATTAGTGACCGAGCCTGTTCATATTCAGTGAGGTGCCTCCAATCAGCGGGTCTTTTTAAAAACCTTTATCACATCTTCAGGCAACATTAGTGGATACCTGCACAGGTGCCCAGAATAACTGTAGTCCTGTTTTATACTGTGAGTGGTGCAGGGATGTATTTTTGGGGCCAACCAGGAAGTTAGCATCGCATCGGTTCCCTCGACAAAAAGCCAAACATTTATGATACTTAAACGTTTTGTTCAGTAAGATAATCTTCACAAATTAACACCACTTTTTTGATTTTTGAAGCATGAATGCAATCACCAGAAGTAAAAAGCTAATGTTAGTTTATAAAATGAGTGTGATGACATTTAGTAGTCTCATTTAGCCACTTGTTAGCGATCGCTTATTTCAGGCATCTGACTAAAAACCCATTTAAAAAAAAAAAAAACATTGACTTTTAGACAAGGGGACCAGAAGCGCAAAAATGCTAACTGATTTCTGGGTTTTAGGACTCATTGCTGCGGCACTCGATTGAGCAACTCCTTTAGAGTACTTTCCAGTAAGTCCAGCGACCCATCCAGTCATTTCTGTATCTGTATCAGTCTACAACATTCAGTGCCTCACCAATCCGATTCGACTGTTCATTAAATCAGGCCGTTAAAAACACGTTAGCGATCATTGTAAGCACCACAGATGTGGGTCAACAGGGGCCTACTATGCCTACTACGTAGTAAAATTAAAAGAAAAATTTAAAAGCAGTGCGTTATTACACGTAACACGAAACATCACGCTTTGAACACAAACAAAAAGGGCTCTTTAGGTTTAGTCAACAAAACCGTTAAGTTAAGGGAAAGTCATGTTAAAATTATCACAAATGAATGTGAAACATGCTTGTGAGCACAACGACAGGTAAATGTTGCATTCAAACAGGATGCGAATCCTGATCTCCTGGGTGAAAACCCTGTGTTTCACTCTATATGAAGTTTCACACTATCTATGCTCCAGTGCCTTAATCCAGCTTCTGTTCGTGGCATAATTACTGTTTGCTAGAGGTCACTGTTGTGTTGTTTTATACCTTCTTTCGCTGATCTACTATGTGAAAAGATGATAAAACCTACTAGTGCATGTAGTAAGCTGCTATCACATCTATGATGCTTATAGCGACTGATAATACCTATTTAACGGTCCGACAACAGTCTAATTGGCTGGCCTCGCTCACTGGCACACTCATCTCAGTACTTTTGAGGTGTTGCATTTGTAGCCAATCATATGCAATTTATTATAATTTAGTATAAATCAACTGGTTTGTGGTCAGACTGCCCCACCTGCATCTCTCCAGCTGTTAACTGCAGCTGTAAGTCTTTGTCCAGCTGGACAGGAGAGAGGAAAGTGCAATAAAAAATAACACACTGTGGCTGCCATGACAACCACACCTGCATTTTGAAAATACACTTGTATTGATACTGAAGTAGTTTTACTGAATGTGAAAAGGGTGCTCTGGGGATGAAGCCAATTCATTTCATTTAGTGCAAAATATAAGGTGCAACAGAGCAGTTTTCTGCCAGTGAATGGTATAGTGTACTCTATTTTTCAGTAAAATAGAAACATTTCTATGATCCGTACATCAGTATCATTCTAGATATATTTAGATTAGGATCCATTCTAGAGCTGTCGATTAATCTGTCAATCATTTTCTCGATTTATTGATTAGTTGATTGGTCTATAAAATGTCAGAAAATGGTGAAAAATGTCCATCAGTGTTTTCCAAAGCCCAGGATGACGTAATCAGATGTCTTGTTTTGTCCACAACTCAAAGATAGCAGGTTACTGTCATAGAGGAATAAATCAAAATTACTCAAATCGATTGTCAAAATAGTTGCTGATTAATCTAGTGGTTGACAACGCATCCATTAATCGTTGTAGCTCTAATCCACTCTGCTTGTGGCTGAGTTGAAAGTAAACCATCACAGCTGCAGCCTCTTTGCAGCAAGAGGACAGCAGGTATGGGAGAGCAACTGTGAAGCAGTTGAAGGGTATGATAATAATAACTTATGTTCCTAGAAGAGTTGGTATGGAGCGAAGATGTACAGGCCAGACAGACCTATAGGAATTACAGACCACAAACAAACACACTGTACTCACAAACACACTGGAACACAGTAATGGGTCTTGAGGAGAAGGTTGTAGGTCACAACAGAGATAGAGATTAGACAATAGAGATTATGCTGCCAGACATGAGGAGAACCACATTCCTCTATGTTGTTGCATATCTCTCAGGTAGTGTGCAGTGACCAGGGAGAGCCATTAGCCTTTAGCTTTCACAGAGCAGACAGGTTATCTTATCTGGAGTAACTTGAAAGAAAGACTTCACCTCGGGTCAATAAAATACCAGTAAATACTCTGGAAATATAATGCACTGGTCCGGCCCCGGAGACACCTCTCAGACTGCTGAGCCCGCCGGCTTCGCAGCGTGATTTCTGTCCAGATGCTGCCTATAAACCGTTGCCTTCTGTACCTCACATTCTTCTCTCCGTCTTTGTTTTGTCAAGAGTCTATCCAAACTGTACATACTGATATGCTCCTGTACAGAGCATTCTGACATGTTGTTTTTGTGATAATATCAGGGTACTTGTTGTGTATATTTTTGTATCTCTTTAACCAGGTTTATGCAGTTTTACGAGCAGATTTGATTTTATTTTTTTGCAGAAACATTGAAAGACACAGGAAGAATTCAGCCGGTCGAGAAGAAATTCTGTTTTATGTTCTTTAAAGGTTCTCTGTATGGGATTCGGAGCATTAATATAGCAGCAAACAAGTATTTGCTTTGTAAAGATACAGAGGAGTAATGTCTACCTGGCCACGCACAGTTTTAGTTTATATTCATGAACATGATTGTGCCCCACTGGCTAGCTCACGGCCATTGCTCTGCACTTTGCTTTTACGGCAGTTACAACAGATAATGCCGTCCCACCTGACAGCAGCATAGCACGCGGTTCCCCCTCCGGTAAACAGGTTAGCTCTGCTAGCATTGTTAGCACTGCTTAAACCAAACCTTTTAGTTTGGCTCATGTCCCATCCTCTAAGATGGAGGGGGTGGGACTTATAAGCTATGCTGTAACCAGCCACCAGGGGGCAATCCAGATGTTTTGGCTTCACTTTTGGGGAGCTGCTTTATAGAGAGTCTATGTTTGCAACGTCCTCAGTCATTGCCCTGTTGAGAGCCGTGCAGAGGCAATCAAAATGCTTCTGATTTCCGTATTTAGCACCTTTAAGCCTTAACTGTGCGCATACTTTATGTACAACTGATTACGAAGCCATATTTGCCTTTATAAGCCTTCCTGTATATGGTGCTGGTTCAGTGCCTGTTCATGATACTGTGTACACTTCAGCCAAAAGGGAATTTCACAGTCTTAATCTGCCTCTATACAAGCATGAAATGATCTCTAAAAGCATGGGGAAGTAAACATTTTGTGTCTTACTGACAGTTGCAACTGATAAATGTGCTTTTCTTTGTGAATGTCAGAAATTAGTTCAGTCAACAGAGTTCTCAGGTGTCATAAATGAAGGGATTATTATGATATTTAAGTGTATTTATCGTATTTTAAACATTTGTCACATGTTTATCAGGTAACTGAAAATGTATTATTGAAGTTTAACAAAGCAAAAGTGCCATTATATATGCTTTATTTTATATGCAAATATTTATTTGACTTTTCTTTATGTGAATGTACATACAGTAAATGACTATGAATTACCATTCAGTATCGCCATAAAATAAACCATCTGGCAACATATTTCCTGTTTTGTGAATACATTTATTTATATGTATATAAGCAGGGTTTTGTGCTGCCTTATGGAAAGCATGATTTATGTATGAGATCAGATAAGCAGGAAATAAAATGCCCGATACATGCCACGCTTGCCTGTCTGCTTCTTATACTAATATCTCATTTTTACTCCATTCTTGATGTATCATCCAACTACAAGACTGGCTGTAAAAATCATAAAATTCTTGCTCCATGGGGCATCTGCTTAATTCTGATTACACACGTCTACCATGATAACAGTCTGGCTTGTGACTTGATGGATGTGTTTTATGGCTCTAATCTAGTTTCTGTCTGTATGCATTACAGTGAATTATCAGTGTAACGACTGTCAGGTCTTAGGTCATGGTTTTTCTTGTCTTTTCATTTTCTGCGTTCACTTCCCTGCAGATTTCAGGAGACAAAAAGTGAACGAGGTCTGACCAGATCCAAACCTTTGGTACTGTAAATATCCCTCCCAGACACTGAAAAAAATACTTTGAATGATAATATGTCTGATATGGTTGTTTAACAAAGTTCAATTACCTCTTTAAAAAATCTTAAAATTACTGTACATACTATATGTGAACATCCAACCATTTTTTGTTGCAGACACCTCCTTCACTAAAAGGTCCATTCTCATATTTACACTTGTAGGTTGCATGATTATCTTCCAAGCTAGTTGTGAAATCACAAAATCCTACTTGTACGTACACGTATATCAACTATTGTCTGACAGCGATTTAGTCTTTTTATCAGCTTTTTTGAAAATTTTTGTTTAATCAGATATGTCAAAATGTTGTCATAGACATCATCCCTCAACTCCAACTGCATTCTCGCGGATTTGCTATTCGGACTGAAATGGCGACACACAGGAGCGGAAGTCTTAGCCCAGATATCCTTTATCCATTATCCGGATATTCTCTGGCTACACTGGAACTCCTGATTTATTTGCCGTTGCCCCCAGATCCTAAATCGTTGTCAGACTGATAGCTGATAGGTTCGGAGATCAGCTCACTGACTTTGGTATTCTTCTATTCTTGTGCTACTGTTTTATTTTGTTTTCTATTAACCATTACCCATAATTGGTAATAGTGAACATAGTGTTCAACAAAAGTCACTGCGGTGTAACTTTAGCTGTAAAATGTTGACTTGAGTGCATGCAGCTGACTCTTGCATCCTTTATGTAAGTTCATAAATAATTTTAAGAGAGGAATAAAATGCTTCTTGACTGCAGGGCATGGTGAATATGCATTAAAGCTTATATGCAAGCTTACATAATCTACTGTATATTTCATGTTGTTTTGGTAATCTTAGATGAGGTGGAGAAATAGGAGCCAACAGCACATCATTTGAGGATTGATCCCTCAAATGTGTGTCAACACGTTGAGTAAGCTGCTGCTTGTGAGTGGCTGCGATACAGGGAAAAGTACAAGTGTGAAAAGGAGAGCGGGGGAAGGAGAATTGGGGAGGCAGGAGCTTTCGACAGCTCTAGAGGGCTTGTCTAAACTTAAAGTGATTCAGAAGTCGATTTTCAAACATCCTAGGGGTCAGTTTGTAGAAGAACTCTGTGCGTTTCCCTTTCTCTTTATTGCTCACACATCTGCAGAGTAGCTAGATGACAGCAGCATGTCAGCAGGTTTGTATTACATCAGATATTTCTGAAGAAATAATGACAGACTTACAGGGAAATCTTCTTCCAGATATAGCCGAATGTAATCCAAAGAGCTCTGCCTCAGTGCTCAGAAGTAGTTTCATCACTGTTGAAAGTTATGATGAGGTTCCTCCAAGAGTGCTGAATGTAGGTTTTAGCATTACAAAGACAAGTAGCTTCTAGCTGTGAGACTTTATCACTCCAGGTTTTCAGCAGCTTATCTGATCAAAACAGTAAGTGGCAGCCATACTTACTTAGTCTGTGCAGGGGAACTCAGGTGAACCATAGTTTGGAAGATAAATTCATGTTTTCCATTACAGGAGATAATATGTCAGAGTCACTGGGAAGGAATCTTACACATCTGATCTGTTGTGCAGATATTGCTGAGGGTGATTTAGTACACTGTGTCTGCTATAATTTGCTATAATTTATAAACACCTTATAATCAGTGATAGTCGAACGGAAAAGGACAGGGTTTATTTTGGTTGATGGCACATATCAGAAAGAGTTAGATGCACTTTTAATGTGTATTTGACATCTAAATAATGTGAATTTGTGTGGGTTGTCCAGGGTTTCCGTCTCCATGGTGACCTCACAGGGGCGTCTTCTGTTTGAACCAGGATTCAGCACATGCATGCAGGCTGGACAGGTGAACAAAAGCAGAAACATAACAATGTATGAATGTCCTAACTCCAGATTTTAAAAGCATTAATCATTTTGTCTTGTATCTGTGCTTGTATGACTGATCTTCATACAGTATATCAAAGATGGTCTGTGTGATAGCTAAACATTAATATAGCATCAAACAACTATTTGCTATGTAAAGATATGAAGGAGTGATGTCTATATGAGTAAAGAATGAAGTCACTCTCCCTCTATGTGTGTTGTAATCTGAGTTTTTCTGTGTTTTGTTGATATAAAATTGCTGCTGCTCATGCTTTTAGCGTATGGTGATTACAGCTGATATGCAGTCGCCGCGGAAAGGTAGCACCCGCCCTCCATATCTCCCTCAGGTTAACACTGTTAGCCATTGTTTGCACTGTTAGCAGCTGCTGCCAGCTCAGCGGGCACCATGTTGAGAGCCACTGAAAGGCAACACAAATGCTCCCAATCCCATATTTAGCACATTTAATCTGTGCATTAATTTACATAGTGTATGGGTATGGAAGCAAATGATGAGTCTGAAAAACCACTGAATACCTAATTTTGAAATTTCATTGCTTCTTTACAGAGTTATCATATTTAACATGGACTAGAGATCAATTTCATTTGTCTCGATTGCTCATCCTTGGTTATCTTGGCTGTTCAGGTCTGAATTTTAGTGTCTGAATTTGACCAGGGCAATTGAGCAGCTTGACTTGGGTTGTTATATTTGAATAAAATCTTACTGGAAATATTTACAGTATATGCTGGGAATCAAGTTTTTGAAACTGACTACTGAACCTCTCAAAGAGGGTAATTGAGACCACATAAATTCAAATACATCGTGAATTCAGTGGATTTGAATTTTCTTTTCTTCTTCTTCTTTATTGCAAAGGGAAAAAAAAGTTTTCTCACAATCGGCAAATATTGTATTATTCTTTTTATCATTATTATTGTTATTATTTTAAGATAGTGAATCATAATTATGATACGAGGCCTCCGTTTCAATATGGAATACATTGTATATTCATTAGGGAGTAAAGCCTATAGGTCTTTTCCACCAAAGACATTTGACTTGTCACAGTAGGGAAAGCACTGGTGTATATAATGAAATTAATTATGGCTGAATTCCATTTAGCTGCTTTGATTTCCTCCTTGCTATCATGCTCACTGTCACTGGAACACCTGGATAGAGAAGATCCATAGTTAATGTCATCAGTAACACCTGTGCCTTTCCTACTATGACAAGCCAAAATGTCTGCTGTGAGAAAGACCTATTATTAATAATCAACATCAGCTCAGTGGATCCACTCTTAGCTATAGTTAAGTCAGTAGATTCATTGTTTTCACAAGAGCAGTGCAGATAAAGTTGCTTCACTTTGGTGTTCTTGTTGGTGCACTGGCCTGTAGTTTTTCCTCTGCTCCTCTGGGTCCTTTACAGTGATTTGCAGCCCTCCTGCAGGCAGCTGAATGGCACCAACCACTGCCATCATTTCACCCCCACTCTCACTCAGTGGGGTCTGAAAGAACACTGATATGTGTCCCTGGTAGAAAACAGAGGTACTGTTACTGCTGACTGAGGAACAAGGAGAGGGTAAATTATGCAGCAGTGAAAGGTCACTGAAACCAGTTTTGCTGACTGCTTTTGATAGTGCATCTCTAAATGTTGTTATATGTGAGGAACTGTGTGTAGCGGTGCATATCTGAGAAAAAGATTAGGAGTGGGGCGGGTGGGGAGAGAGAATAGGGAATATCTGACACCACTGTTGACAACAATAGCTCAGAAAACTCAGAAATCACCTCAATATTTACCTCAAAATTTACCAAAATGAATTTATTATAAACATTAGTTAATAATATTGTGCTAAAATAGCATATAATGGTTAAAAACGGGCCCTTAGGCTTGAGAAGCGGCAGAAGGTGGAAAACCAAAACTAACAGAAGACACTTCTGATCAGCCACAAATCTCACCATTGTGACTTATTGTCTACACAAACGTAACCTGGCAGCTAATAAAATGATTCAGGGAGTTATTAAGAACTTTAAAAGAAGATATTTGTAATTATTATCTATTTATCAGCAGACATGGAAATGAAGCATATCAATTAACTTTGTATTCTGTTCCTGGAAATGTATTAAATAATTTACCAGCATTTCGGGAGATAGCAGATAAATGTCAAATAATGTTTATAATAAAGTAATTTTTGGTACATTTTGAGGTAAATGTTGGAGTAATTTGGCATTAATTCCAATGAAATTTTAAATAAGTTACTTGCTAATAATCACTAAATTACCATACAATTTGTGGACCCGTGAAATGACTGTTTCCATTATAATGGGACTAAAGGTGGTGAATATGAATATTTGTGATGAGTCTACTTCCTTGTGTATTTCCGTATCTGTATTCTGATGAGAACAGTAGTCTCTCAGTCCTTCCCACAAGGATTAAATCAGAGCTAAGCAGCTGTACGCTTCTTGCTGTTCTCGACATTCCTCTGAACGCCCTGAACGTCCTGAACGTCCGCCACCTTGCAAGCGGCCGCTCATTGCAGCCAAATCTGCCCTGACAGACTTCTGCAGGTCTAAAAGTTCACTGGCAAGATATTTGAGATAATGTGAGGTAAAAAGCACGGCATCAGAAATCCAGGATTAAGCTTTTATGAAGACACTCACTGCGCTCGGTTGAATGTACAACCAAAAAAGGAGCTTTTGCTGCTAGGAATAGAACGCAAGCTGTTTTCAATTCTGCCAACAGTGTTTAGGCTCTTAATTCAAGGCTTGATGAGGGGAGGTTTAAAGTCATGAGTCCCCAGGGTCAGCTCCCTCTACCATCATTACCATCATCATTCCTCACGGTAATCTAGGATGGCTTTGAACTGTAAGCCTCAGGCCCACATGCACACACAAGTAATGTGGATGCCAGATACAGTGTGTGTTTATCTGAATGTGGAATGATTGCATTTTCTGTTCCTTCTCTTTTTCTATCCCGTTGTCATTATTTGACTTCAGACTGCTGATGCGTGACCAGGATGTTTTTCGGTCTTCTTTATGCACCGGAGCAGCGGAGCGTCTCAGGGTTACCCTTTTGTCCTTGAGAACTCGCTGTCTCAGTTCAATTCAGTGCATTTTGTTTTGACACAGCAACATCTGCCGCTGCCTCCCTGTTTATCTTGCTCCAAAAAAAAAAGGATGGAGGGTGAAAGAGCAAGGCAAAATGTTGTGCATGCAGTAACTCTTTAGGAGAGAGAGAAGACAACAGAGGCTCTCTTTTATTGTGCTTTTGATGAATTGGCA
The DNA here is from genome assembly GCA_947000775.1 of Pterois miles. Classification (NCBI taxonomy): domain Eukaryota; kingdom Metazoa; phylum Chordata; class Actinopteri; order Perciformes; family Scorpaenidae; genus Pterois; species Pterois miles. Next base: position 6,527,305 of record CAMQGK010000194.1, on the reverse strand, counting down.
GATATAACTTCTACTACCACTTTAATATTAATATATCTTCTCAGATAAGGACAAGTATCAATCAAAGATTTAAAAAAAATATAGAAAATGTTCATATAAATAAAATCACATCAATGCATTATTATCCGTTTATTTTCTCATACACAGCGAGTGCAATTTTGGTTACAAAGCAGCTTTAATCAATATGTTCAAGTTAACAATTAGGGATCACATTACTTCTTCCATGTAACAGTGAACGCTAATAGTGGCGAATCCACAGATTTATCACCTGACTCTACCGTGTTATGGAGCTTTATAGCATCTTTCAGCTCATTGTTTTGGTTTTCCAGCCCACAGCTGTACTGGCTCACTCCCATCACTCTCACAGTGTCATTTTCAACCACAGCTTTCAGTGAAAAACTGAACATAGTTAAAGGAGTTAAAAGCTAAACGGAGACATACTGTAGGACTTGTATTCTTTAGATGCACTCAGACACAACTCTGATACGACACGTTGCTCTGTCTGCATGATGTGTAAATGGGCAACTGTTTGCTGACGTAGAAGGCGATACGTCAGTGGCCTAAAAACTTATTGTTTGATCAAATTGTACTGATTTTAAAGATATGCATTATTAGCAAAAAGGGGACAAAATTTAAAATATATATATTTGAAATATATAAATAAATAATGACTAAATAAATAAATAAAATAGAAAATTTAAAAAATGAAAATGAAAAAAATTGTAATTAAAGTTTAGAAATTAATATGATACAATCAAAAGCTCTGGAAGAGCTACGTGATGGAACATGTGCTGAGATCATTGACGCCTGTCTGTCTGTTTGTTTACAATCATTATCCTAAAATTAATTTCAGACAGACATTTTAATTTCAAGCTTCAATTTACCCTGATTATTGATTAAAGCACTTCAGTCTTTGCCAAATAAGTGGATGGTACAAAAAACAAAAAAACATTTACAGTACGGTATATCTATTCACTGTTTCATTTTTCACAAAATTACTGTTTTATTATTTCTTGTATATGTTACAAATAAATGTGATTTGTGATTTCATTATTAGGAGCTACTCAGGAAACTGCCTCAGAGGTCTGGGGTGTCTGTAGGCAGCGCTAACATTCATGCGATCTTAGTGCCACTCCATTTAAAAGAAACAGAAATTAAAGAAAATAGGTGTCCAATAGAAAGAAATCCTCCCACAGCTGTTAACGACATCCAGCCCACAGTATTGTGCATACATAGAGAGGCTGACAGGGCTGCATAATGGGAAGGCTATAGAGCAGAGCCTTGAGCAAATATGTGTCTAGAAATGATAATATAGTTTAAGATCATCTTGGTGTGAGAGTGCGTCTGAGTCAGAGCTCTCTCACACTGAGGCTGTGCTGAAGCCTTTTCTCTGCTGATGAATAGTAGGCGCTCGCTGGAGAAAGTCAACTCTGTCAGACCGCTGGGAAGAAAAAACGCCCCGAGGGGTTACATGGCAGACATTTCTATAGAGCTTAGGAATTAATCTGTCCTGAAGAAATGTGAATTAGAAGATGCTCAGAGAGAGAGAGAGAGTATTGGCATGAATGTCTCAAACTTGTGAGTGGGAGCAGGAGGAAAGAAAACTTGCATTATGTTATACTGTGACTCATCAGTGACATCAAAGTGTGACAGTCTGGTGAATTAGTCTAATGTGGAACATTTTTTGCAGTTCAGGCTTCTGAAATTGCAGATTAAAATGCATATCATACCTATCATATATCATCAGACATACAGTATCAGTACTCTTTGTGCCAAGTTGTCTCTGACAAATCTTTATGTCCTGGACAGTCATGTCTGAATTGTGGGACACTGAATAGTGCAATCCCATGTTCAGTAATTTTACCATTTACCGTGTACCGTAAAATCTGGGCTCATAGGTGTGGATGTTACATGGAGAATCAAACAACATCAAACGGCATATTAGAAAGGCATGAAAGCACCAATGGGTAGAGTTGAAGCAAATGTGAATTTCAAAAGTACTATTTTTATAAAATGGTCACTATATCCTGACAGTAGTGCATGAGACAGGTAATATGAAAAAAATCAGGTGCTTCTGTGTCCTACGGTGCTCCTAATGGCATCTGCACAATTTCACAGACCAGAGGAAAACAACCAATCAGAGCCGAGCTGGAATCTGCCGTCTCTGAGCAGCTGTCAATCACTCACAAACTCCAATCAAACTAGGCAGCACTGACCAAATTTGAGTCAATATTACTGTAATGACTATTTCTCACATCAAATGTTTTCAAAAAACATCTTGTAGTTACTGTTTAAATGTAAAATGAGAAAGTTTGTTACTCGGCAGCCATGTTGAGATCAGTTGAGGAAATACCGAACACCTTCCACCAGCTGAAGCAAACTTTCTCATCTTACAGCGAAAGACTAACAACAAGATGTTTCTGAAAACATTTGAGGAGAGAAATAGTGATTACACTAACAGAATATTGATTCATATTTGATCAGGACTGCCTGGTTTGACCGTTTGATCAGAGTTTGCCAGTGACTGACAGCTGCCTCTGTTGAATGAACAGCCAATAGGAACACTCTCTCTGAAATGCTCTGATTGGCCAAAGTCTCCCATCACAGGTTAGATATTTTAAAGCCTGAAGAGGTGCAGAAGTCTAGTTTTCTCTCACAGCACTTGAAATACAATATGCTGAAAGTTTATTATGGAATATTTGCCCATTGATGCCAAAAATATTCTCCCTACTGCTGGTAAAATAGCCTATATTATCATCTTTGTTGTACAAAAAAGCTTAATTAAATGTGTGACTAAAAATGAAATAATAATGAAATGAATGGGAATGAGAATGAAAATGGGGTGTTTGACGCAGAATGCAGGCATAAAACATGTATTTCCTCAATAATTACAGGGTGTGTTATTTGAGATGCTCTCAGACTGGACGTCAGTACTCGCCCACACTGTCATTTACTACCGCATCACTGGTTTTGTCCAAGTCTAATTATAGTTTGTCCCTTTTTTTTCCAAAATTATTTTTCTAGTCCTCTATTGGCTGTGAGGAAACAGGGTGGAGCTGCAATCCGGAACAGGTCCATTCATTAATGAAGGCGGTAGGTTAATAGGACAGGACTGCAGACTGGGCTCGTTGCGTTTGGACAAGTCGTGAGGACGTTTTAACACTTTGCGCACTGATCTCCAGTTTGTTCTGTGCGCTCCAGGGGCCGACCGTCCCTCCGCTGTCCTGTGATCAGCCTGTCATGTTCAGTCGCAGCTATAAGAAGAGAGATTCCAGCAGATCGGTAGGTAGGAAAAACTAACTTAGACGTTCGGTGCTTGTCTCGACTTGCTTTTACACTCTAATTAAATATATACATGTTTACGCACGCGACTTATTTTTAGTTTGATGTGAAGTTTCCCCTGTTGTTTCTACTCTGCAATGTTGCTAAGAGCATCAAGGTCCATCAACACAGCATGAGACATGGCGAAAGACATGTTTTCCCTGTTCCAACCAGTGGCTTTTGTCGTTAAATATATCGGGTGGCATCTGGTGAAACGAGCCACTTTATAGTAAATGATTTATGAGACCTTTAAAAAAGCTATGCATGAGATCTAAGGATATTTTTTTATCAATTTGCATAACTCTGTTCAGTATTTCTTTGTACAAAAAATGTGAAAAAAGTATTTTGGAATTATGAGAGTATCAGCATATTCCCTCTTGAGCTACTACACTATGTTCAGGTAAAATGGGACAATATAAAAAGAGGACAACACAGTCATTTCAGCTGAAATCATTTTAATTTTAATAGCAATTATTTTTTTTTTTAACAAAAACTAAGATTTATGATCCATTCTTAAATTAAATTGTATGAAAGAGCTTGTCAAAACATTGCTCATAAACATTTTACTTTGCCAGCTTACTTATAATTGCTTTATCATTCTTACTAGTAGTGAATGACACTTGCTATGTCATGTTAACTATAAAATGTCTCTGACACATGGTGCCTTCAAATGAAACTCATGAACTCACATGGCAACGCATGTTGTTCGAGTGGTTACGTCATGAAGAACACCGCTTCTAAGCAACGGCAATATTAACGTTACTGTTCAGGTCTAGAAGCCACAGAGGTTAACAATTTAGCAAACTAGCTGGTGGGTTACATAATGCAGGAAAAGAAAAGACACAATGACAGAGGAGAAAGACGAGGTTGTTGAGAATATCAACATTTTTTTCAGACACATTATAAAATTACCATGAAAAACAATAGATGACTAAAATTACAATATTCTTTTTAATATTAGCTTATTATGCACCAAGAAATGAACTTCTATGGGCTCCTCCATTTCTCACATCAACAAACACGTCACAAGTCGTGAACTCAGATTTCAGAAATTTTCCACTTACGAGGTCGTGAATACGACATGAGGGGGCGTTCATATGGGCCCAACTCATAAACACGGTAAACACGACCCCATTTGAAGGCACCATTTCTTAAGATGGGCTGTTAAGGTGGACTCTCAATGTTGACCAGCTTTTCTCCTTAAAGTGATGAGCCGCTCCTCTGAGTTTTGATTTTAACTGTTTAGCCAATAGCGTTAATCGGTTAAAATGCTTAGTGTGGGTTCTCCAACCTTATCTGGCCAATTTTACCTGATGGCCCATTACCTGTCTCCACCTGAGCACATTTGAGTTCTGCAGGATGCATTATTTTTACCTGATAAGAGCCAACATGTATGATTGCTTTTAGTTTTGGGTTTTTTAATTAACGTATTAATGCGGATTACACAGAGTATCTAAAATCTGTGTTAAATTAGGGCGTTGTTACTGTACGTTGTGGTGCATTGGAAACAAAAACAGTTTGATCACTCCTGCCAACCTCCATGTTAGAAGATGAGATGTGGGCCAAACTAAAAAGTCACATCAAATACGTTTTCCCAAAATTTCTGTCATTTTGTGATTGCCAGTTGATCTGAGTGAAGTAGTTGCCAAGCCGCGTGTATAAGACAGATATAACGTTAACTTTTAGGTGCAGTAGAAGGTGCGGTAGCATCCGCTCAGTCACAGGGTCACAACATCACGCTGTTGTCTCGGCTTGCTAACTCCACCTCCCGGCCCTCGCTCCAGCCTCAGTCTGGGTCTCACACATCTCTTTTCCAATGTACATCTATGGGAAAACGTCTTTTTGGGCACAGTGGCATCACACGACAAACACCAAGGTTGTAGTACCACCGTTTGGCCACTACAAAAATTGGGATCAACGACCGGTGCTCGTTCCTGGGAAGTTGGTCTAAATGGACAAAGCTAATGCAAACTGTGACACATCATTTCCTGTTACTGTTTCTCCCAAGCTGAACCCAGCAGATGAGCCGCAGAGAGGACAGCCCTGCATCACCTGTGGAGAACAGTGTCCTGGCTTCACCCTGCACAAATGGAGGTACAGTAACCGCATCGCTTCACTGCATGCACCAAAATCACCTCAGTACTCGCACGGTTTCCTTTCTCACGTGCAGATGCTTCCATGCCAAAGATAAACTTGTATTTGATGTGAAACCACTCTTGCGGCCTGATGTGAATTTTTGCAGTCAGCTGAGGCATCCATCAATAAATGCATACACAATGGGAATTATTTGCTGCCCTGCAATAGTGTAACCAGCTGATAATAAAACCACTAGCAGCAATTTGGCAAAGTACCCATTCTGCATTTGTTACAAAAAAACAATAACTCTAGGGTTTCTTCTACACATAGAGGAGCTTTAATGAGGAGCCCTTTCAGATCTCTGGCACTTTGAATTGAATCAGTCACCCACACTACTGGGAGGAATCCATTGTTCTGCCCCTGTGTATTCTAAGATAATAATTTTTACTGCTGAGACCATTTATGCAGCAGGAAGGATTCAAGCCCGTTGCTCTCTATAGTCACTCTGTCACAACTTGGAGGATGTACGTACATGTACTTATGCTGTGAAACAAACCATATATTGTAATAAGAAGCCATACTGCTATGAAGTACAGGTGGTTTGGGTTAGTGTGTGAAAGAGTGTGACTAATGTGTGCAATTCTGTCTGAGGAATGCAGTACAAATAGCATCACATACGCTACGTTCGAGGAGAGCACTGTCAGTTTCTCGGTATCAGCTGAGTCTTATCACCACCAATCACTCAGTAACAAAGTCACTCTGCTAACTTAATAGAGATTTTGTGAGCTATACCAGCATCTCCCTGCAGTTTAGTGGCTGCTAAACAAAACCCAAATGTACATTATGTGCTGATAAACCCCACATTGTAATTGTGGAACACAATAAACTGCTTGACTTGGTTTACTGAGGATTTCTTGGGGAGGAGAGATCCAAAATTATAAGCTCAACAAAATTGAAAATGTATATTTAATTCAGTTTTAATTTTATTCACACCTGCACAACTTCATTCTGTAGCACAACAGGATTACTCATAATACCAGTTCTCCTCATAAACACAGAATAAATCCCATAAAACTACAGTATTTTGGCAAAAGAAAGGTCAGCTAGGTTGGAGCCAGCGTATGTGAGATTAACACGGCAGCCATGGATTCGTCAGGCATTTTCTCTGTTAACGGGAATCCACAATAGAAGGGGAGGGTCTGACCCATAAAGACCATCCTGGCCCCCTTTGCTGTAAAGTAAACTATTACAGGGCAACAGCGGGCTCAGGAATGTAGCTTTTAATTGCCTGTCTTTGCAGTCTCACAATAAAAAGTCAACTTTTTTTTCCCCCTCCGACAAACTGGAATAAAACGTTGTCAGTGCACACAGACTTTAGGAGTCTGACTTTGTGTGTGAAGGCAAAAGACTAGTTTTATAGCTCCAATAAGTCTTTGTTCCTGTATAGAAGAATTTCCTGTTTTTTCCCCTCTGAACCAAAATAAATGTGTTTTCATGCTAATTTAGCATGCTATGGTACTGTAGGAATGGTGTGTTTTGGAATGTGGTGCACTTTAAGTGACCTTGAGGTTAGAAATAGGGCGATGAAGGGGGCAGGTGTGCACATCCTCGGGTCACATATCAGATGCTGTTGTCTCGTGCTTGGTTGACTAAGGCAAAACAACAGTTTCAAATACATTTTTTTTCTTATGTATATATAAAGTTATTATGATGCATGTGGATTGTTGTATTCTTAGACTCACATTTATTCTACCAGGTATGATTTGTCCTTCAAAACGTTTTGGAAACTGGCAGTCATTGAATCTTAGCTCAAGGGATGGCAATGTCCATCTGTCTCGACAGTTGTCGGATGGATTGCCATAAAGTTTGGTGCAGATATCTATGGCGCAGAGAAATCGCATCCTAATGTTGTAGCACCACCATGAGGTTGATATTGTGGTTTTGAGTGACAACATTTTGATGGATTGATTTTCCCCTGGATATATACTGTATTATATCATACCTGCCAAACATCAGCATGTTGGCATTGTCATTGTGCACATGTTACAATGATTGTGAATTGTGAAAGTGTTAGCATTTAGCTCAAAGCTGCTGCCTATAGCCTAATAGAGCTACTAGCCTGTCTGCTGCCTCTTAGTCTTGTTACTTACTGAAGTCTAATGTAAATATTTGTAATCCAGGGGTTGAAACTCAACTTTTCGTTGTTTAGATCACCATTTACCCACATTCATGTTACAGCCAGCACAAATAATGCTGTGTCTGGTAAATTTAAAGACCACCAGCTGCTGACATTCATGGAATAAAACAGTTGTTCCCAAAAACAACTTTTGTCACCTTTCTGGCAACCTGGATGAATGAGAACATTCAAAGTTCGTCACCTTTTCACCGGTAATGACGAGGGCATGGTCATGATACCAGAAATTTGCTGGTCGATACCGATACCAGTGAAATTCCATGATTCTTGATCCCAATTTGACACCACGGTGATAAACAAAAATAAAATAATAAATCCCATGTACTTTGACATCCACTCCTTTATGAGCATTTGCATACTGGTTTTTGTTAGGAAGTAAAAGCAGTCATAATTCCCTCTCTATTACCTATTTTATATGGATGTGAAAACATCTCCGTCAAACAACTGCATTTATTCAATTTCTCACCAAAAACTACATTTTACAAGATTACCATGTCATGATAATGTTCTAATTTACCTCCACCCAATACTCAATAGAGCCTGAATACATCATAATGCAAATCAATGGCACCCCCCATGATGAATGTTTACTAGCTCACAGATGTGTTATTTCACAATATAACATTCTCAAGCAAAAATGAGGTGTGTCTCCTGGACGCTTGGATGGTGAGTTTACTGCGTCCCAACACACACTTTCTATGGGAGCATAATTAGTGTTTTAGTAGAGCCCCTATGGTACCAGTAGTACCTGTAGTACTGTAGAAAAACCAGTACATCATGTTTTCAGAAGCTTGGCATCGAATTGGTACCAAAGTATTGGTTCTAATGACATCCATAGTTATGGCCATAGTGTGGACTGTTACTGTTACAGTTTGACCAACGTTGACTTTTTCTTTCTTCATCTTATTGCATTTGAAGGGTTTCTAAAGACATTATGAGAACGTTACGAAAACAAAAATTGGAAAAATAATGGGACCCCATAGATTAATCTTGGGACCCTTATTGTAAAGCATCCATCCTTGCATGAGACTAAAATCTGATGAGCAAAGCTGTATCAAATTCTGGCAAGTATGTATTTTCAAATCAGTTTTCCAACATTCCCATTTTTTCTCTGACACATAATAGCTCACATAAGAGCTATTACAGTGAATGGTACTGGGCTAAACTACACAGTCCTCCTACCAGTCTTCACCCTTTTAACATGTGTTTGTCTCAGAATTCACTGAAATATTGATGATTCTCTAAATATTCAATAGATGAACATACAGTACAAGAACTGTTTTTCACCCTTTTCTTTATTCTTTGTCTTCCGTTCCTCTTCCGTAGTGCCTCTGTATAAGATGTTCCCACTGAGCTAAACTCCCCGGGGTGTTCAGCCTGCTCTTTTATAGTAAGCTGGCTGAGTGTGTTGAGGCATTTCCAATTCAGACTCAAGTGAGGAGCCAGTCTAGTGTTGCGTATTTAAAATCACCCAGGCCTACTAAAACATTACGCTGAAGAATTTGACTCAGATGTGAATGTTAAACCCAGTGGCCCGTGTCTGCAAACTTAGTAGTACAAAAAGTTCTTTCCCAGTGACTTTAAAAAATGTGATTGCAGAAACAAGTAGCTGAAATTGGGATTGTCTGCACGGTCTTCAGTCTCATTCTGTGTGACGGAAGTTTGCTGTGAGCTGCTGCTTCTTTACAATGACAGAATCAAGTTCACGGATCTGGATGGATGGATGGCCATTGGTTATCAACATGTGGTGCTGCACATTTAAAGGTCTGCTAGGAGATTCAGGATGCCATTCTTTTCTCAGCATCCCTTGAGATCTCTCGCATACACTGTTTGAAGTTATACCTACGCAAGTAAAGAACTATATTTCATATATATCACACAAAATAAATTTGTATGTAATCCATGTAGATGTGAACCAGGAAGTATAAAAGGCGACAAACACAGTGTAGAGAAGAAGTCGGGGTGGATGGATGAGTCAAAAACACACTGGACTTGTGTTCAGGAGGCTGGTGTTCATACTCCTCGTGAAACCAGAATTCAGCGTTGATTTATTTGTCACATAACCTCCGTACTTAAGTAATGGCAGTTCTATAGTTATTTTAATCCAAACGTTGACATGATTGTCACATAATGTTCATACTCAAGTAAAGCCACATCCACAATTTTAACCCAAGCCACGATCTGTTCTTAAACCAGACTAACTAGTTTTGTTGCCTAAACCTAACCAAGTTGTGTCCTGTGAAGATGGAGATTTTCTTTTAAAAGGCTGTATGTATGTAACAAGCGGAAACTGACACATGTTGATAGACATTTGCTGGGAAACATCTGAAAAATTAGGAATAACTTGAAAAGAAAAACACCAGATTTTACCAGAGTTTATTTTGAGAAGAGTGTATGCATGCAGTGAGCGGAAACTGACACGTTGCTGGACATTCGTAGGAAAATCCACAAAAAAATGAGCAATAACTTTCCGTAAAAACAACAACAACAAAAAAAACCCTGGACTTTCACCCAGGAGACCGGTGTTTGTTCCCCCGTGTGAAACCAGAAGTCAACATTGATTTATTTTCATATTTAACTTTCATATTTAAGTAATGTCATTACTTACTTAATTATTGGAGGGCAAACCACAATCTTTTCCTGACAAAGGAGTTTTGTTGCCTAAACCTAACCAAGTTGCTTCCTGTGAAGATGGAAGTTTATTTTGGCTGTATGCATGTGGCGAACAGTGTTGCTGAACAGTCGTAGGAAAACACAAAAAATGAGGCATAACTTTTCACAGAATATCATATGAACTCTTGTATGATGCTCTGCATAAGGTGTCAGAAGTTGCTGTGGAAAGGACACCCTGGCTGCTCCTCCCACCCTGCTGTGGGTAAATGAACGAAGAGCTTCTGTTACCTGGCTGCTTGTGTGTCAGTGTGCCTGTGTAGCTCAGTAAGCTGAGTGGGCTGCTCTGGGCAGGTTCGGCATACGAGTAGATTCTCCTCACACAACATGCTCATTCTGAATTATTAATGCCTGCCTTTGGCTTGATTGATTTTCCTTGTGCTAATGAGACTCATTACCAGGCTTATTAGCACGTGCCCTGAGTGTAAATGTGCTACCTGATCAGCCCGATCACATGACACTCTTCTGCACGATGCCGGTGTGTTTTAGAGCCGCGTCTAATGTGCGCTTAAAAGGTTACACTTGACCTTTTGGTAGGGTTGGGTCAGTCCAGACACGAACCAGACTACAAAGGAGGATTTATACCATGAGAGATCTTGCCATTTCATTTCCTCTGGCCAGCAGCACAACATAAAACTTTATTTAAAACAGCAGGTTTAGTTCAGGTTGCCAGAGCTGACTGGTGCTGGACAAAGACTGTCCTTGTATGCAACAGGGCTGAAATGTTAGCTGGCTAAAAGTAGCAGCGAGGGGGTAGAAAAAAAAAAAAAGATGGTTGCAATAGAACAACAGGGACTGAGGTTGAGTTTTAACCCGGCCCTGAATGGCTTGCTGACGTCTGTCCCCTCGGTAACCCAGTCTGATCTGCATAACACAGGCCGGCTCCGCTATTCACTGTGTTAACAAGACGACCTGGCAAATAAAACTGTCAGGGCACCCAGGCATATGAAAGGACTTTGACTATTTCGGTAAAGAAGAAGACTCAGTGTGAGGTGAGGGGGGGAGAGAGAAAAGAAGAAGCCATTGGTGGTCGGTACCACACAATAGACACTTAGCAGATTTATCACTAAAGCTATGTCTGTGTATTTGCATGGAGATGGTAAGCCTCCCTGCTCGATAGCACTCCCCATACCCTGCTGTCTTTTTCCCTCCCTGGGCTTGTTTTGAAGCAGCAACATCTGTGATGGCGCCCGCGTGGGTCAGGAGGCAAATGACTTGTTAAAGCTGGGCTTTTTATTGTGTAAATGGTGCGTTTTGTCTTTGTCATTTAGAGGAGATTTATTTTGAAGGGGTTGTATTTTGACAGGTCTGCGGGGTCATGTGATGTATGGCCGACGTTCACAGATAATGCAAACCCGGGGAACTGTGAAGCCCTGATATAAATCATACTTTGACCTTTGGGTTCTCAGACAGCGCTGGGCTGAACTTGTCGCTTCCCATCCCTCTCCTGGTCTTCTTATTGCTGCTGTTTTCTCTCTTGTTCTCTCCAGCTGTTTCCCTCCCCCCATTCTTCCTGTTCTACCTGTTTTTTCCTCTCATCTCAGTCTATCTAAGATGACATTTTGTTCGACTTTAATGGTGCGAACGCTGTTCAGATTAAGCATGGCGGTCACAGAGATGGTCTACGTGCGCAGCCCGGCTGAGATCCTGAGGGGCCCGTCGGTCAGCTGCTGAATTCCAATGAAATCCCAGCATCAAAATTCAAGGGCCAGCAGTGATGTGATGCAAAAACACATTCAGAGGTCAAAGCTAGAGAGGGCACCTCGGCTGAATTCCAGTAGTATTCCTCATTTCCTCTCTCCCCATGGTTAAGATCGACTGGGGTTTTTAATAATGAGCTCAGGTAAAGAAACATTTGTTGTAAGCAAGCACGTAATCTTGAGATATTGTCTGATTTGTCATTTTGAATGCACAGTGTTCCCTTCCCCTACCTTTGGCAAGATAGTACACAGTGGTTCCAAATGTTATTGGATATTCTGCGTCCTCAAGCGTTGATAACAGCCCAATTTATTGCTTTTTCAGCCGGTGTAGTTTATACCTCTTCTGTTTGATTTGGTGCGATAGAGAGGCATTGTGTTGGCTCTTTTATTGGCTGGCTGTGTATTTGTGTGTAGACTCTTCCAAGAGAGAGGAAATGATCCTTCTCATCTGGTTTGGATGAAGCTTGTAATTAAACACACATAACACCTCTGGAGCAGTCGAGCAGATGCTGGAGCTGGAGACGCACAGAGCATGCATGTTTGAGGCTTTTGACTTTTGTTAACGCATATTTGTTTTAACGCCACTAACTTCTTTAATGCATTAACCCAACTGTTCTTTCAGAGCTTATAGTGGGCTCTGTTTTAAAGCTGGAGTGAAGATGGAGTCATATGAAACTGGAAAACCTCAGGAATCCATTGGTACCAAACATGTCATACTAGCTTGTCGCATAGGAGGATAAATAACGCTCCAAACTTGCACTAAATTTTGGAGAGGAAAAACTAGCATGGCCATTTTCAAAGGGGTCCCTTGACTTCTGACCTCAAGATATTTGAATGAAAATAGGTTCTCTGGGTACCCACGAGTCTCCCCTTTACAGACATGCTCACTTTATGATGATCACATGCAGTTTGGGGCAAGTCATAGTCAAGTCAGCACACTGACACACTGACAGCTGTTGTTGCCTGTTGGACTTGAGTTTGCCATATTATTTTATCATATTTTCTATGCTAAATGTACCATAATAATAATAACAATAAATATATACATACATTTACATAAAGCAGCATATTTGCCCGCTCCCATGTTGATAAAAGTATTTGATACTTGACAAATCTCCCTTTTAAGGTATATTTTGAATATATACAAAATGTGTGATTAAATTGCGATTAATCGTGAATATAAATATTTGAATCGACTGACAGTCCTAAATTTTAGACATATGACATCTCTGGAGCTGGAGACGCAGAAAGCATACATGTTTGAGGCTTTCAACTTTGTGCCAGCAGTTTGCTATAAGGTGTAACAACGCATGGTGTCATCTCATCCACCAGGTGGATTCCAGGCGTGTAACAGGAGATCCTGAGAGGTGTTGGGTTGCTCTTGTGCTCTCTGCATGTAGTAATTGCTTTTGCAACTTTCTGTAGCTCCTGTATTATTAGTATCTCATGACATGTTTGGCTGAAACCTTGTCTATTTCCATTTGTCATTTAAGCTGCATGTGAAACTAAACATAACTGTAACAAGAGTGCGATGCTGTTGTGCTGTCGGTAGAACGCAGTTCCATTTTAAATTTGTCTTGTTTGTGGAGGAAACTGTCTCTGTGTTCTCCCTGAACAGCAGCACTCGGTGGCCAAAACGAGGGCCATTTTCTCACCTCAGTACCTCGGATAGACAAATTGACTGCACCTTCACCACTGTGAACACTGTGGCTCCTCTTCTTATATTCAAGCTGAGTAGACCTACAGAGATTAATCAATTAGTTGTCAACTATTAAATGAATCGTCAACTATATTGATAATAGGTTTGAGTAATTTAAACCATGTCAATTCTCTGATTCCAGCTTGTGAATATTTTCTGGTTTCTTTACTCCTCTTTGACAGTAAACTGAATATCTTTGAGTTGTGTACAAAACAAAACATTTCAAGACGTCATCTTGGGCTTTGGGAAACACTGATTGACATTTTTCACCATTTTGACATTTTATAGACCAAACAACTAATCGATTATTAATAATCAACAATTAAAGTAATCGTCAGTTGCCCTGAAGATGTCCAGTTCAAAGGTCAGTGTGTCGTTTAGACTGTGGCAGTTCTGTTTTTTAGCTGTATTGTCTTTGTATTTGCTTGTCATCTCTCAAGTATCATATTTTGTGTATCTTATGGTTTGCAGATCCCAGATTTATTAACCATGTTGAAGAGAGCATATCAGATATTTAAAGTGAAGCATCATGAAGGGAGCAGCTGTTATTCTTATATGGAATGAAAAATACTCAATTTATTTTATTAGATTAGTAATTTCTCTCCCTGACTGATACTGGATTGATTTACATTTGTTTTTGTCCTGGTATGTCAGATGAAGTGAGTAAGATGCTTCAATGAAGCTCTATCGTTCAGCTCTCTGGTGGTGAAAAGCACCAAACTGACCAGCAGGAGGCAAACATGTCAAACCTACTGTAGAGACTGAACTCCTGCAGCCACGTCGTTTGCAGCAAGGTCAGTTGTTCCCAGGGCCGAGACAAAACTGCTACACAAGAGATGAGATTTTACTTAATTTGATTACATTTTTTGGGAGGTGGGGGAGTCAATCAAGGTAACGTCTAAACAATCACAAAGGGGTAGAGTATTTGCTGGAAAAATAGAGAAATATCAGATAAGTTATCGATAAAGCTACGCTGGCATATAGGCTCATCCTCTCTGTCGCTTCTTTGGCGTCAACAAGGCTTCAACAGAAAGACATTTAATGACAAACCATAATACTGAGCCACCACATCATATGACTACTCTTAAGCTATGAAGCAGCACAAAGGCAAGAACAAGCACCCACACTACGATCCATAATCAAAAAAACACAATATCTCCTTTAAATGAATCTGTGCAAGGTGCATCGCTGTACTTCAGCAGTATTGAATCATTTACTGTGTTATCTAATCAAACCTAACATTTTCTCCTGTTTTCATTGTGTAGGGCAGCTGTGTGCATTTGTGCAATATTTTCTGGCAGCTTCTGCAGTGAAGGCAGTAGCTTCACTCTGATCCACAGCTCCAGTATGTTCCCTGCTTCTCTTATCAAGGTCATCTCTAACAGGTGCTCATGCATTTGGATTAAGACTGATAAGCATCAGAAAAGTCCCTCACAGAAGATGGTGTGTGTGTGTGTGTGTGTGTGTGTGTGTGTGTGTGTGTGTGTGTGTGTGTGTGTGTGTGTGTGTGTGTGTGTGTGTGTGTTTCAGCATAATATGCTCTTATACCTGCAGTATATAGGCTCCTCAGATAAACAGTGACTGTTATTTAATCTCTCTCTTTGTCTCTTATTTCTCACTTATTTAAAATTGGGCTGTCAATTAAAATATTTCATTGTGCTTAATCATGATTGTCCACAGTTTATCATGGTTAGTCACAAATCAATCACACACTTTTTATCTGTTCAAAACGTAACTTAAAGGGAGGTTTGTCAAGTATTTAATAATCTTATCAACATGGCAGTGGGGAAATATGCTGCTTTTTACAAATGCATGTATATATTTATTGTTGTAAATCAATTACCAACACAAAACAATAACAAATATTGTCTAGAAACCCTCACAGGCACTGCATTTAGCACAATAAATATGCTCAAATCATAACATGGTAAACTCAAGTCCAACAGGCAACAACAGCTGTCAGTGTGTCAGTGTGCTGACTTGACTATGACTTGCCCCAAACTGCATGTGATTATCATAACTTGGGCATGTCTGTAAAGGGGAGACTTATGGCTACCCATAGAATCTATTTTCATTCACATATCTTGAGGTCAGAGGTCAAGGGATCCCTTTAAAAATGGCCATGCTAGTTTTTCCTTGTCAAAATTGAGCAAAAGTTTGAAGCGTTACTTAAACTCCTTTGCAACAAGCTGGTATGACATGGTTGGTAACAATGGATTCCTGAGGTTTTAGGTCTAGTTTCATATGATACCAGTATCTTCACTCTATGTTAGTGGTTTTAAAATGATTTTGCGTTTGACAGCCCTAATTTAAAACTATTCAAACTCCTATTCATTATGAATCAGTGCAACTAAAACAACACTAAAACATATGTATGCAGGTCAATATTAGCGTTTAGTGATGTTTTCCTTCATGCTTAACTTTTCCATTACATGAGCAGCATCAGTGATGGAGTGGAGTGAGTTACCATCCAGGGAAGAGGCTTCAATCAGAGCTGAAATGAGTGAATGAGGGGATGAAACAATAAGTGGTCCATATGTAAATCCCACAGTGTAAAAAACAGTGTTTTTGATAAAGGAGTAAAGTAGCACTGCCCCTGATGAAGCGTTGTTCTGTGACTAAATGATATTCAGAGATGGAAAAAGAACACAGAGGTCATAAATACATTAAAGGAACATGTAATTGACATTAGGTGTAAAACATCTCTCCATCTGAATTTAAAGCGATGGTTTGGGTGTTTTGAAGTGGGGTTGTACGAGGGTCTTATTCATGGTCGGTGTATTATTTATAGTAGATGGCGGGCGGCGTACCCCCTCCTTCAAGAAGCAGACAGGAGCACCGACACGGGGCAAAGCGATACAGTGCTGTGGACAGGGACGGCATAAAAGCGTATTTTAGCCACCTAAAACAATATCCGTTTAAGTGTAACGGTGACCTGAACTGAAATGAAACCCGTCTGTACTGTTTTTATTGTCTGAGCCTGCTGGCTTTGGGGAGAGCATTGATATGATGATTGATAAGTTTCACTTTAGGTTCAGTTCACCATCAGAAAGGAGAAAGAAAGAAAGAAAGAAGAAAAGAAAGATATTCCTTTATTAGTCCCACAGTGGGGAAATTCAGTTTTACACTCTGTTGTTCACACAGTACAGTTCACACAGTACATATACATGTCAATGGAGAGATGTCAGAGTGATGGGGCTGCTCCTGACAAGCGCCCAGAGCAGTTGGGGGTTTGGTGCCTTGCTCAGGGGCACCTCGGCAGTGCCCAAGAGGTAAACTGGCACCTCTCCAGCAACCAGTTGGTCTTGGTCCATGGGGGATTTGAACCCCATGGGTCCTCCACATCCTAACCCAAGTCCTTATGGACTGAGCTACTGCCGCCCCAAAAAGGTTTGTGTCAGAAGTGGGAAAGGGCTGTCTGAAATGTGGCACTTAAACAGATACTGATGGGTTTTTTTAGGTGATCCTTTCTTTTAGGTGGCTAAAATATGGTTTTCTGCCATCGCCATCCACAGCACTGTATAGCTTTGCTCCAGTGTCACTGCTCCTGTCTCTTTCTCCAAGATGGGGGCACGCCGACCGTCATCTACTGTAAGTAATACACCTACTATGGATAAGTTCCTCATACAACCCCACTTGAAAACACCCGAACTATCCCTTTTAAACATGATTTTGCAGAGCTGTGATGCACTCTGCAGCAGCTCTAAATGAAGCCCTGTACTAGCTTGTTTTCATTCTTCTCACATTCTGTAATTCTCCCCGACCTGTGCGCCAGCGATGCTAATTCACTCCGATTTTTGCCCTGGTGCTGATCCGTGCCTTAATGAAGGCTTAGCATGCTAAGCTGCCTTTGAACTGTCACTGGAAATAAAGGGAGGCGGGCTCAGTGCTGTCATATGCGCAGCAAGTTAGCATTTACTGTGCTCAGGCCTACAATCCGAAACCCGCCCACCCCGGTAGAGAGTTCATTCATGTCATCCTGATGGTTTCTCCTGTTCGTTACTTTGTGCTCTTTGGCTGTAGGAATGTTCAGCTTTTGACTCCAGCTAAGTGATATCATTGCTCTCTAAGGCTGCTCTTTGTGCTTTAAACAAAAGCAATTCTTCTATTAATTGTATAGTTCAGCCGTTCATTCACTGTTAAAGCATTTGGTGCAAGCAGTGACGACACACACTGTCATTCCACCACCTCTTTTTCTATCTCCGTCACCCACATCCACACAGAGTGACTAGGGACCTTTCTCAAACTGGAGCCTCCCCATTCCCAGTGGCATGACCTCCATTTTGAATTTCCCCACTGTGGGACTAATAAAGGAATATCTTATCTTATCTTATTTGTAGTCACACTCACTGCTGAAAGAAGCACCCTTATTTAAGGTGTAGGGTGTACTACAAGCTTGGGACAAACTTAACGTCCCTCACTGTTGGAATGTTTTGTAACCATGGTTTTGTTTCAAGTGGAGGGGATGTGCAAAGGTTCACAGTATAAAGAATAAAAACAATATGCAATATACAGAGAAACTAAAACTAAAAACTACTAAAACTAACCAAGTCTCTAAGACCATTACCTTGTAGTTTCCCTTTTTGAAATTTCCACAATGTCTCTCTGGTTTCCTTTACTCTGTGCTCTTCACTTCAACATACTCTCTGTATCACGGCATCCACCTCAGCTCTCTAACCCTTCATCCCTGCGCCCCCTCTGTCTTCCTCCCTGCATCCATCCATCCATGCACCTCCTCATCTATCCAGTTTAGAGACCGCCAGCCCAGTGCAGCGAGGTTTAAGCAGTGCACCACTTCAAAGACCTCTTTGATTTTCTCCTCCTCTTGTTTTATCCCCTCCTCCCTCCTCTCCAGTTCTCTCTGTCCAGCCACCTGTTCCCATCCGGGGGGTGTATGTGTGGAAGTGAAATCCTTGATCAGAGCTGTACCAGCGGCGTGGTTTGAACATACGGTGCTAGATTGATTTCATGTGCTTGGAAGACCTGCTCAGTGGGGGTGATTTTGGAAAAAGTGGCCTGTTTCATGATTTAGGATTGTAGAAGCCAATAGAGGTCAGCATTGTACAACAGCATAGTAGTGTATTATCCTGGTTGTCATCTTTCTTTCATTGGTTCATGCATGAATTTGAGTTTTTGTGACTGTCAAAATGACAGCTATATTTCAACCTGCACCTTATATTCCCATGTTTTTGTGTCTAAGTCACTAATGGGGATAACACTTTTGGAACTGGTCTAGTATTGAGAATGAGCGCTGCAGTCGCTAAACAAGCTGTAATGTAATCATTTCGGGCAACATGGTACCGTCAGTTCACATCCAGTTGTTTTGGCATAGGCCATCTAGATGGCCGTCTAGGACACCACTTTCTAGGGGGTGCTGGTCACCTCTAAAATTATATTAATTATTATTATTATATTTATAATTAATTATGTACAAAGAGTAGCCTAGGGGCCCCTGACTGCCTTAATCCACCTCTGGTCGCGACATTTCACAACAAAGCTTCTCAGAGCGAGACACACAATAACAAACAGACCGGATCGAGTAAAAAGTAAGAAAACATTTAATTTCTCCGCAGGGTCCTTTTTGTAATGTTGTCAGACACGTATAATAACAATCTGAGCATGTCAGTGGCAAAAGCAAGAACATTTAGGGGACAGAAACCAATGGTACCAGGTTGCCCCAAAGAGATTACATTGCAGCTTGTTTTTTGCGGCTGGCAGCTACAGCATTCTCCCTCAATACTGGACTAATTTCAAAAAGTGCTGTCCCCATTAGTTATTTAGACACAAAAACATGAGAACATAGGGTTGAAAAACACCAGACGTATCCTTTACTGTGTGAATTATGCTCAGAGCTAATGTATGACACTGGGTAGACATCATTACTTTGTTAACCTCATAAGTTAGAGACATGCTGACAGTTTCTCTTTGACTTCCCCATTACTTTAATGACTGGCCTTATTTTCATTACAGACCCCAAATCCCAGTGGAAGCCAAAGCCTCATTTGTCCAAACTGCAAAAGAGGAGCTTGATGACTCTGCAGTGTTAAAGTATTTGATTGGTTTATTGATCCAGCGAGCCTACTGATTATTGGATGGCTTAAGTGGCGTATTGACCTGAGAGAACGGTCTAATATTGAAGAAAGGGCCCAGACAGCCATTCCATCAAACAGCACTGAGGAGAAAACACGAGGCTTATTTGCTGTATTGATGCAGCATTTTGATAACTCAAGACTAAATGTGTCAGCTGGAAAACAACTTGTAAAGTTTGGGTGCTGAATGTTGTTTCCGTTGCTAAATTTCCCTTCGTCTTTATCGTCACAGCTTTGACCCTTGTATGCTCCTCTTAACCCCCATCTCTTTCTCCTCCTTCCTCCGCCTGTCTGTCTCTGTTTGTGATTTGTCGTCATCTGAGGAGTGGGCGAGGTGTCGTCTTAGTCCTGCTCACAGCTCCGCATGAGTCAAAGCTGAACCTAATAGGCTGGATGAGCGGTGATGCTGTTCCTGCTTCTGTTCAGCTGGTTCACCAACACTTCTTCTCTGTTGTGTATTTTGTGTTTTTCTTCAGCCCGTGTGTCTGTATATGTGAGTATTAATAGCAGAGAGGCTCTTAAGTGAAGGCTGTAGTCCATAGATGAAGGAGTAGGCTGGCTCTCATTGCCAAACTGTACAGGTACCTATCAACTGATCTGGGTGCAGAGAGAATGGAGGGGGGGCAGGAAGCAGGAGATGAGAAAAGGCTGTGAAGCATGGCCAGCTTCCTCTGATAGGCCCTGAAGTAACACACAGCTTCACCAAGACTTTAGGTCAGCGCACTCAGACCGGGGAGAAAACAGGGAGACTACTGTAATGATTGTGTTTGTGCACGGTGATGTCGAGGTCGTATCTGAAACAATTCATAAAAAAATGTAATATAGATAAAAAAGACTCCAGTTCTGCTCATTTACTGTTTACCCTTTTCTATAGCCCAACAGATAGTGGATTTGTGATGCCCAAACCAGCATCAGTATCGGTCAGTACAGTATATCACTAACAGATTTTTTAAACTCTCACGTTTTGCCTCATGTGGCTATAGGGATGGCAGTGTCGGTCTGTTGATCAGGTGATATATGACTTGGATAGATTGCCATGAAATTTTTTTTACAGATACAGATAGATTATGAATCCTAATTTGGTGATCCCCAGACTTTTGCTGTAGCACCACTGCTTTATCCAGTGATCTCAACATCCATCAGATTGACACAACATTAGGAATTTATCATCACAATAGTAATAATAATTGTAGTGTGACTTTTCCTCTAGCACCAACATCAGGTTGAGTGAAATGTCTTTTTGATGGATTTGCTGTGAAAGAGATATTCCTGTTCCCCGCAGGATGAATTGTAATCACTTTGGTGATCCCTTAACTTCGTATTCATCAAGTCAAAAGTAGAATTTTTCCAAAACCTTGATTTGACTAAATACCTATGTCACAGTGAGAAAATTTTAGCTTTCGCTGTAGGGGACGCAGGTTTCCACACCAGTCTGTCTTTGGCATTTCTACACAGCAATATATTTTTTCTTAGTGGCCGACCGATGCTGCGCTAAGCTACTGGCTGATATGTCCGCTTGGCTGATTTATTGGTCCAGCTCTAGTTTTTGCATTGTCCGCTTTAAAAGTGAGTTTTCAGTCAAGTCAGGTCAAGTCAGATTGAAGAGACGGGTTGATGGATGACATACTGTAATGTGACAAAGGTTGAATTCAAACACACAGAGCTCATTTTCATGGTGCGTGCTGTAGCCAGTCCAGACAGGAAGATGTAAAGTACTATGATGACATGTACTTTTAAGGGCCAGACATTGAGTCATTTTGGATTAAGATGGATGGAAATGGGAGCCAGTAATGCAGACACTTGACAGAGTTACCTCAGCAATCAGATTGAAGCCATCATCACCTTTTATTGCGCACAAATCGTACCTCAGCTTGACTACTGAGAGCTATCTGCTCTCTCTCTCTCCGCTCTATCTTTCAGTATAACTCATCTGGCGAAGTTTATTTGTGCAGGTTGACCAGTTGCCAAGGCGATGAGTGTGCTGTAAGTTTGCTGCTGCCTTGACAACAGGCCAGACACGTACTGCATTATCAGTATGACAATAGGAGCAGAACAAATAAGGATAGACAGTGAACACGCATACAGGACTTTTAAGAAACAAAGAGGTTGCTGTTGCTCATTTGACGTCAGACTTTGCTGACTGTTTTTCTCTCATTGTGGTCAGTAACAGAGTAGCTGAGGGCTGTGTAGGCAGAATTCATACAGAGACAGAATTAAAAGCATTGTCATTGGCTGTGGTTCAATGGAATGGGTTAGTGATCTGAAAGTTGATTTAAAAGCTTTTCGACCCCCGCTAAGAATACAATTCTGATACAGGCTTTTTTTTTCTGATGAAAAATTTCAAATTTAATTATGAGTTTCAAAAAAATCAGCATTCAGTTGCATCCAACTTGAAGTGCACACCATGAACTGGTTTTGATACAGTTATCAGGTATAACTAACCCTTTTGACCTCTGGTATTTTTGCTTAATGTGATGTCATTTCTTTTATATCTTCAAATGCTTCATATCTATGAAATCTATACAACCTAATACACAAGGTTATGTCAGTCAGTAAACTATAATGATAGTTAAATATTAAAGTTGTGTTATTTTGAATATATTAAGGCTGCACAATTATGGCCAAAATGATATTTGTGATTTATTTGATCAATATTGAGATCACAGTTGTTTAACGCATTTATTCATAGATTTTAGAGACATTGCACATTTATACAAACAGAGCAGAGCTTATGCTACATTCCTGCTAATGTACAAACCTTTGCATCAAAATAAGACTAAAATAAGGTTCTTCAACTGAATTCAGGTTTGTCATTTTGCAGAATGAGTTAAATACAGTCTACACTCTCTGCAGCCACAACAAAAATCTTAGCATGCGACGGCGTGGGAAAACTTTTGTTGTGGCATCTCAAAAGTGAAAACATCTGGATCACCCCCTGGTGGCTGGCTGTTAGTTTAGGAAGCTCTTTATTTGATTTGCAGCAGGGTATTGTATGAACGGAGTGCACATTTTAAAAATCACAGTCGACCATGTTCATTTAATCATGGGAAGACAAACTCTTGATCGTGATTAATATTCAATTAATTGTGCAGCCCTAGAATATATTACGATACTGTAAGCAAGGTGATATATTACGTGGTTTTTTTTTTCCACATCTAATTTTACTAAAACTGTCATAGTATAAAGAACATACCATATGCATAAAATCTGGGTAAAAAAGTCACTACGCGAGTGGATTAACATCATTACACTTGAATACAAATCAATATAGGACTCACTGGATTGGACTGGAGTCTCAGCTTTCCAGTCATACCCAATTTATGTACCGTATTTTTCACACTATAAGGCGCACCAGATTATAAGGCGCATTAAGCGAAACAAAACGGTCAGATAAGTCAAACTTCATTTAATAACTCAATAGCTTCAATAACTCTCAACATTTTTCAGTTGTAACATGAAATACAAAACAATACACTCACTTTTCAGTTCATTCCTTTTCCACATCCATCAAATCCTTCATTATCAGTGTCTGAGTTAAACAGTTGGGCGATTTTAAGTGTGCCCTATAGTGCAAAAAATACGGTAATTCTAAGACTGTTTAGGGACCCCAGTATGTAGACAACATTCAAAAACACCATTTATAGAATAGGCAAAAATAAACACATTTGAACCACATGGTTTTTGCCCCAGACTACATGTGCTTAACATAAAGTGGGCATGTTTGTAAAGGGGAGACTCGTGGGTACCCAGAGAACGCATCTTCATTCACATATCTTAAGGTCAGAGGTCAATGGATCCCTTTAAAAACAGCCATGCCAGTTTCTCCTCTGCAAAAATGTAGCATCTATTTGGAGCGTTATTTTGCATACTTCGCGACATGCAGGTATGACAGGTTGGTGCCAGTGGATTGGGTTTTCTACTAGTTTCATTTGACAGCAGGGTCTTCACTCTAGCTTTAAAACTGAGTTTGCTACAACCTCCGAAAGACAGAATAGCAGTCGGGTTGGCTGACAAGCTGTCGGCTTTTTAAGAGCTTAATTAAAAATTGATACAGTGTTTTGGAGACTCAATTGCAAAACATAATATCGTAATACTCATGTATCAATATGTTCTTACAACCCTACTAAATAAACATGAAGAATATATTGATCTGAAAGCTTTCTAAATGTACAAACATGAACAAAATATTTCTGAACACTCCAGAAGTTATTTGAACTATGCACATTTTTTTTGTTTTTGAGATCTGCTCATTCTTATGAGCGGACTAAGTGCAAAGGCATTTTGATAGTTATGTTACATTCCTCATGTAATGTAATGGCATGATTGCAAGTGTACAATGTGCGAAAGATGGAAGCCTTACCTTCCTGCTGCAAAAGAATGACTGCTCTAGCTATTATGGTTTTTATTTTACATTGATTTAAACGGGATAATGCATGAGTAGGAGGTCTGTTTTTAAAGGATTAAAGCTGTCAGTTCCAAACAGAGCGCTCTTTTGTTCCTGTTACATTGTTGATTTATTTTTGGCTTCATTCAAATAGATGCTCTAGTCAGCAGGAAAGTCTTTTCTAGATAGGCCTACCACATAGTTTGCATTTCTGCCAGTGACATTTGATTGACTTCCCCTGTGAAACATAAAACAGACATACACATCAGAAGAATCAAAACCAGACATTTGTGGAGTGCAATACTTGGATATATATGTACAGAAATGTCCCTGATTCATTCTTCGCTGAGTAGTGCGGCCCCAGGAGTGCTCGAGCCGTGGAGGTATGCCATCCATTTGTGAAGTCTGAAAATCTTGTGAAACCAGAGAGCAGAGTAACTCACCAGCAAGGTAGCCTTTCATTGTAAACCCCCTCTGTGATTTATTTCTCAACTCGATACTCTTGTAGTTATGGCTGGCAGACAGACTGTAACAATTCTTGAATTTGATGTTGAAAGAGCTCAAATTAGCTTTGACTACAACTGCGATACCCAACACTGGAAACATGTAGGTTAGAACTGGAAAAACTAAATGTGCACCTGGAAAGCTAATCAAAATGGGAGCCTGCAGCTTCACCTTTGACGTGGTCCAGTTTATGCGAGGATGATTCGCATGAACACTATGACTGTATCACACATAAGTCTCAGGAGCTGGGGTAACGCCGGTAATGTGTCACCCTTTCTGTGCTCTTGGCAGCATCTTGGCAGTCTTTCCCATCGACTGTACCATCGGTCATGTAACGCACCCGCATATAAACCTGCGTTATCCCGTACAGCCACGACCGTGAATGTGACTTTGGTTAAGTGACAGCGTGACTGCAAAGTCCAGAGGCGAAAGCAGAATGAGCTGATCTGTTGAATCAAAAGGCCGTTGTATGCATGTCAGAGGTCAGCTTTTAACCAGTAAATCCCCTTTTCTCCCATCTAATCCTCTGCCCTGGGGTTTTCCCACACCACAGGGCTCATGTAGGACCAACCAGACCGCAGACAGACAGACAGGCGTGATGGCTCCTGATAGCTTCAACAAGCCTCACACAAGATATACAAGTACTGTAGTCATATTTCCAACAAAGATATTCTGGCCTGCAGGTATGCCAGAACTGTGGCTCCAACTGCAACAATTAAATGATCAACATGGGATTGTGTCTGAAGATTGATATTTTACGAAATACGCATTGATCTATTGTAATAAATACAAGGACCACATGGTAATTTTAGAGATTCTTTTGTATTGGGGTCTGTCGAGAGGCATACACCTCTATATTAAAATAATACGGTATGTTTTGGAAGATTTCAACCATCAGTTGATACAGAAACAGTTGGTGTAGTTACTGTGACGTCATCTATTTGTTTGTGGACTGCAGTTTTTAAGCCTCAAGCAAAGAGTGTAGAAGCAAAGAGTTTTTTTTTTTGTACAACAGCCACTGCCGCAATTTTGGACTGAAGGGGCTTATTATATTTAGAATAGTTTTATTGTTCAACACAGGCAATTTGTTAGACATTAAATATGACAATAGGATTAAAAATAGATTTTTTACGTTTGTACAGCAGTTTCTATGCAGATGTTTTCCTGGCATCCAATAGTCACTTTTGGCCCAAAATGGCAAACAAACAACTGACTTCCTGGCAATATACATTCTTTGCCTCAAGTTCAGAATTTTGGCCGTCGCCATCTTGGTTTTTGCAACCAGAAGTGACACGAGAGGATGGAGTTATATATCTATACATAATAAGGTATTTTTTGGTGACCAAAAAGGTTATAATTAACTTTAATGACCTGAAAAAAACTGTGAATGGGTTAAAGTTCTACGATGAAAATATGCACAACTTCCAGACCGGACAACACCGTGGTAGCGACCTGTCAATCACAAGATAGCCATGCCCTAAAGCATACCCTCCTTTATGGTCTATTTGACTCTAAATGGGACCATAATTTAATAACTGAACATCATGCTGTATTGAAGAAGATTTGAAACTAGTGATTGAGACCATAAACTCATGTTTATAATGTTTACTGAGGTAATAAATCAAGCGAGAACTAGGCTCATTTTCTCATAGATTTCTGTACAATCAGGCTTCTTTTTGCAGCCAGAGGAGTCGCCCCCTGCTGGCTAATAGAAATAATGCAAGTTTAAAACACTTCCGCATTGGCTTCTGCCGTCCAGCTTCCATCTATGTGAGCCGGATGTCAGTCACTCACAAACTCCAATCAAACGCCCAAAGGTAGTGCTGATCAAATATATAAATAAATAAAGGTAGTGCTGATCGAATATGAATCAATATTCTGTTAACTGTAATGACTACTTCTCCCCTCAAATATTGTCAGAAACATCTTTAGTGTACTGTTTAGCTGTAAAATGAGAGAGTTTGTTACCCGGCAGCCATGTTGACATCAAGTTGAGGAAATGCCAAGCACCGCCCACCAGCCGGGGCACAGCCAATAGGAACATTCTCTCTCTGAAATGACCTGTGATTGGTCGAAGTCTCCTGTGACTGACTAGATTTTATTTAATGCCTGAAACCAGACTCATGAGGAAGTCTCATTTTCTCTCAGAACACTTGAATTACAATATGCTGAGAGGTTATTATGGAATTTTTGCCCAGTGACGCTAAAAATGTCTGCCTGCTGAAGCTTTAAACTCAAATTGCCTCAAATGATTTGACACAGAAAACCAGTTATTCCAGCAGGAGCACTGGTTGTTTTTGCTGGACAAATGCTTTAGTTTCTGTCTGTGACCCCTGGACTTGATCGGAGGTGACAGTGTACATACATAATCTAGAAAAGGTCTAGTGGTGTGTAGGGCACCAATAGGGGTCCAGTAACACATTTGCCTCAGGAGCCTCTTACACTTTTCTCTCTGCTGGTGGTTTCATCAGTCCACATTAGCTCCAACACAGACTCAGCAGTTTAGGCCCGTAAAGCTGACTGGACTTACTTAGTCAGGGAGGCTTGTGATCTGCACCATGTATCTCTGCATTCTTTAACAGTGAGCTTTGCCTCAATTCAACCCCCTCTGTAAAACACCATGGCCTGGGGCGTACACAGTCCACACTCATCATTTCCCCCACAGACC